>CM021109.1:133462267-133959153 GCA_007115665.2 Sequoiadendron giganteum
TTGTTGACATATGTTCTAAATTCTAATTTATCATGTATCCTACTCTGAGATAGTGAATCTCATCCCTCATCAGGTCCTTGTATCTTGCCTTGGAGTTGTGTGCTTCAGTCTGCAAGTCCTTTGTATCTTTTCCTAAGGTTGTGCACCTTATTTTGCAAGTATTTTGGCCCAGTGAGTCTTGTTGTAACTTTTATAAGTAGTGAGCTTCATATATTGTGAGTTAACTCTCACCGTGGTTTTTCACATAAATCTAGTTTTATCTTATGGATGTGTGTTCCTTGTTTAAGTTTTCATTGTTTTTGATCTGGTTAAGGGTTGAATTTCTATATCTTTCTTTGATGTTGGTATGTTTGATATTTTTGATATGATAAATAAGTTTGAGTTCACTGAAGGGTTTATGTTTTGCAAAGAATGATTCACCCCCCTCTCAGTCTTTGGGTGTGTTCAACACTTGTTTGTTTAAGACCTAAGGGATTCACTCATTAAACTTATCCTATATTGTCTTTAATTGTAGAATATTTTCCTATGTTTAATTTTTAACTCTATATCTTGATTTTTGTATACCCCCACTTATTACACAATTCATATTAAAATATCCCTCTTTTTACCATGTATCCAAGATAACTATTTTCTAAAGACATTTTGAATACCCCTATTTATCTATACTTCTCATTTGTTCAACAATACAATTTATTTCCCTACTATCACACAAATCCAAATGAAAAGTCTTAAATGAATTTTGATAGAAAATTATAAAAATAAAATACACTAATTTTTTTTAATTTTATAATAATTTTATATTGTGATCTAAAATATTATTGAAATTTTTAAGGGAAACTATTTGATGTGAAGTTGTGGTTATTCTCTACTTTATTTACAAATTTAGATATAGAAACTAAATTAATAAGTATGCATATGTAGACAACAATAAATTTAAAATATAACGATTCACACATTTCATATTTACCCATCAAAACTAAAAACTCTTTAGTGATATCGTTTTACAATCCTTTAAATAAAATCTCTATTAACAAAGTGGGTGCAAAGTGTATGAAATTTTAAAGTTTATGGAATGCAACTAAATCTCAAAAGCTGAAAGTAGATGCTTTTTAAAAAAATCATTTTTTGACAATTTATTTGATAATATAAGAAAATTACTTGTACTCAATTATACTAGTTTTGAAATAAAAAAGATTTATATTTTATATGTGAGTTGGATCTTATTTTTTCTCTAGTAATATCCATTATTTTTTCTAGAGTTAGAATAGTTATCATTAACTCTTCTATTTTTAAAATAAAAACTTTCACAAAACAAACCTACATGACCCATAACTTATTTTCATCCACATTAGCATGGATTGAACCTATGGAAAAATTATCTATGGAATTAGTTTTAACTTGCTTTCGAAACATTTTAAAAACTTTATTTGGACTGATAATTCTGATATCAATTTTCATGACAAAATTTATGTTAGGTTCTTAGATATGTTGCTCATAGCCATGTTAGACAATTTTTTAGATGGTTGTACAATGATGAAATAATACTCTTTTTTTCCCTCATATATATGTCAGTGAATTACTAAACAATGAGAATACATTTAAGTGAGTTCCACTTTTGAGTCAAAATGAAAACAAAAAAACAAAAAATATGTGTAAAATTGCATAGGTTCAATCAAACCTAGTCAGTGCATGTGAAATGTGGCATGACACCTTTTTGGAATAGAAAGTTTGATTAAAAAATTTTATGGGGGCTCGGTCAATCATACCTTTAATTGAACTTGCTTATGCAAAACCATTACATGGCGGCCTTTCCTTCACCTATCCACATGTTGTGATTTCAAAAGTCAAAATAGTCAATTTATGTTGTGTGTGTGTGGGTCAAACTAAATCACCTAGAAATAAAATTGTATATGTATTTAGCAATTGAAATTAGCTTTTCAAAAAGTATAATATATAATATATTTTTAGTATTATATTTTTAAATTATTTTATAAGCAAGATACATTGATTGTAAACAATAAACACTACTTGACACATTAGGGAAAATAACAAATTGATTAATAGAAAGAGAGAAATGTATTATAGTAAAATCTAAGTCTAATTTTTTATTAATACAAATTTTAAATTAATAATAAATAAAAGTTGAATAAAAGATTATCAAAAAATATATATGCCTTAGATATTATAATTATTGATCTAATTTCAACAAATCTTGCAATGATCTTATTTGTAATAAAAATTATGTATTATGATAGAATGTCACTCGCTACCAAATATTATAAAAAATCATTTAAATTTGACAAATGATCAAAATGATAAATTTTTTGGTTTAAAAAATTATAGATTGAATATATAGAGAAAATGATACAAATCATTAGTTTCTATTATTTTCAGAATCTTGATAGCTTATTTGACATAATTGATCAAATGGTTCATGATTAAAAATTGTTGATTTTTGTGGTCTTTGGAGAAAAGTGGAATGCTTTATTTTATTATTATTTGATGGAAACAATCAAATTACATAAATGTTGGCATTTCGGCCTTTATATTACAACAATATAAGATAACATGTATCTAAATCAGAAGTCGTCCTTCATCTAAGTACTAATGTGTAGGTGGACCCTATCCGTCAATTACAAATCGTCCTTCATCTAAGTAGTCATGTGTATGTGAACCTTATCCGTCAAAATCACTCAAACGCCAAACTAATCTAAACGACTTCTAAAAGATTGAATCTTAATGAATGATTTTTTTTCGCTTATCATTATCTAAAATAATTTTTAAAAAATTAATTCAAAACTAAAAACTATTATTTTATTCTATAATATATGTTCTAAAATGAGTAGACATCTTTCTATGATATAGACAATGAGTATACACATCTATATTTACACACTGCCGACTGTCTGATTAAAACATAAGTGGCAGCTTCTTTTGCAAAGTCAACTTTGTGTGATCATGCCGCAACGGATCTAATTGTACTAACTGCTATTAGATTCCATTTATTCAATGCACATGATTGAAATATAGTTGCGGACCATGAGTTCCGTATCTATGTGTGTTTGTTAGATCTGCTAAATCCAAAATGACAAGCTGGACAGATGGTGACCGGTCTCTTATCGGTTTCCGTACAACTAAGGTTGTACAAGATGCAAAATACATGTTGGTTTGCTGAAACTTGATGAAATTATTGATAAGACATGAGGTGCATTATACAAACATGATTGGTAGGTGGGAATTTTGTGAAAAGTGATAGGGTGAATCAGGATTTCCAACTAATCAATTGGATGTGTTAATTTTGTGATAAGAGATATGGAAGATCGAAAAGTGTATATTTTATATTTTTATGTTCTGGATTTAGTTTATTAGTTTATTTCAAATGTAATGATTAGTTTATAAGGAACACGTTCTCATATTAAAATTGTAAATAATTCAAATATTTTATCACATTTTCAATATCTAATTTAAATCTAGGAGAAAAGATGTCTTATTTCTCAGTTCAAATTTAAATTTGGGTCTAAGTTGGTTCTCTTCTCACTAGCCATCACTTGTTGACTTGAACATGAAATGTAGACCTAATTAGAAGAAATGTGTTCACTTTTAGACATCTTAGAATCCAATAGACCCTAGATCGATCTATCTAATCCAAGATCATCACATTGCATCATTAATTTATATTAGTGTCTGCATCGATAACAATAGACTAGGAATTTTGTACTGTTGCTTGGTGTGTCTTACTCTATCAAGAAATGTTAAATAGGGTCTAGGAATTTTGACCAAAGAGAAGATCCTTGCAAAACAAGATCGAAATGGTGTTTAACACTATCAATATTTATTGTAGGTTCATGTAACAAGATGAGTAGATTCTTGACAATTATAAATGCACATATTATTTTTGTAGTTTCTTATTTGCTTCTAATTTTAATCATTATTATTACAATCCTATCATTTACACTTAGAGGCATGTAGATGAAATATTTTGATGCTTGTTATCTATGTGTGTGAATTTATTCTCATTGTAGTTCCATCTCCATGACTTGAAAGGTGTTCAAAGAGCATTGATGGGGCAACTTGATCTAACCAATCTCAACCTTTTGTGCCTATTTACTTGGTCTTAAAATTCTTCATTCCTTTAAGGGATTTCCATACTCTAACAAAAATGTGCTCTTGATTTGCTTCATAAATTTGAAATGGATGATTTCAAGCCTAACCCCACTCCATTTTAGTCTAGTGTCACACTATCTACTAGACTTTTTGATTAAAAAAAATAAAAGTAATTTTTAGAAAGGCATCAATACTTACACATAGATAGATAGATAAATTAACAAAAAAAACATACCAAACCCAAAGTTACAACAAAAACAACAACAATACCAAGCTTACAAGTTAGAAAAAATCCTTAAGGTCATACAAAGAAAAACATTAAATTCCTTGAAATAAACAAGTAAAAGAGACAAAGATAAATACTTAAAGTTTTTCAAGCATCACATCCACTCCCCAATTCCATTGAAGAATCATTAGGTGTCTTTCCAAATATTCAACATTAGTCTCGTTATCACTAGGATTTGCACCCTGTTGAATTCATAATTCAACGATCCAGTGAAACATGGGAATGATCTCAAGGTGTGGGTACCTTAAATGAGACCAAACCTCCGGAGAAGGCTGGCTTCCTGATGGTTATCACCTAAAACTACTTACTGTTGAGGAAAAGGGAAGAAGGATAAGCATGAACTAAATAAAACCTAGTATTTAAAACCGAGGTGATACACCAAAACTACTTAGAGCCTGCATATACAGCTTGTATGCACAATTCCAACAATGACTAAAACTGGATTACACAACTCACTTCTCATATACCTTTGCATCAGTAATTTATAAAGAGGTCAGGATGCTAAAAATTCTTAGAGGGAAATAAATTTCACGACTAAAAATGATTGCACTTATAACACTATTTATAACCTACAACAATATGTATTTATGCAAAAGGTGCTGAAATTGAGATAAAAAAAGGAAAAGATTTCACAAGAAATTCGATCAACCAATAGGTACACACAATAATGCATAGAGTGAGAAGGCAAAATACGCAATATTATTGATGTCCAAGGCTTTCACTGGTATACATGCCCAAAACTGAGTTACAGAATGCCAAAAATCTGCAAGAAGGACTCCAAAGTCACTAAGTGCAAAGCAATGTCTATCAGAACTAACTCAAAAATGAGCCAAAAGAGTGACTATAACCCCCACTCCCAAAAGCCACCAAAGAAGGAACTAAAAATAATATGGGGTCAGATGCCTCCAAAAAGTGTATTTTTAAGCAACTGAAACCTCCCTAAAAGAGCTTCAATATGTTTGAAAAGGTCAATTTTGACCATATCCATCACGAAAGGAGAAAAACTAACTCCTAGATACCCTCCAAAGCTCCTAAAATAGCTCAAACCATCCCCTAGATATTTGGCACATGTTGCTAAATCTCCCTCCAAGATGCTTACCTTTCATAAATTCCTAACCAAATCTCCTTCATGACTTGGTCTTATGAGCACATGCTCACAACCGTACCTTGAAGACATAATCCACCTCATTTGCATTTAAAATGACATAAACTAAGTGGTTTATAATTTACCACTTTAAGTAAATGTTTACATTCTCAAAAACAAAAAATGCAAAATAAAAAGGTCAAGGTTCGACCATGTGAGGGAAACAATGCATACTTATAAGTCTTGAAGACTTTGTGCATGGCATATACAAGGTAACATAATTACAAGACAAAGTATATGACTTGAAGCTTTTTGTCCATGGGTGTATTAGTTACATTGTATATTTTAAAATAGAAGGAAAAAAATGCTTCACCTATCGGTATGCTTTAGGGTAAAAACCCTAAGTGACAAAACGAAAGCAAAAAGAATGAAAAACATTCATTTTAACCTTGAAGCTTCACGAAGAAGCTGTGACCGCCGCCAATGAGGGTTTCTAGTTGTCACATATAGATTTTATGGATTATTTAAATGCAATTATTAATCATGATATTGATTTAATTATATTATGTTAAATGATTATTTAAATTGAAGTTAAATTCAAATTCAAATTGAAGTGAAATTGAAATTGAAATGCAATTACAAATGATTTGAAATGTGTTTTTATTTAAATTTGGGGTTTGTCATTGCTAATGAAAACTCGAGTGTAAGTAAACACAGCAACAGGTGAACGTGATTGAAGGCGAGAACAACGATCAGGTAGAGTCGTTTAGCCGTTAGACGTTTATGAGTATGATGGAATCACACACACTCACTTAGATAATATTTTAATGCATTTTGTGATTCTATGTTTGCAAATTTAAAAATTGAGTTTAATTTAATTTCTCAAAATTTGTGAAAAAAAATACATGTTGATTTAAAATGATGATTTGGTTAAATTTGAGGAAATTGATTTAAATTAAACGATAGAATTCCTTGTTTATATATTTGATCATTGTTTGAAATTAAGATACTTGTATTTCAAAATTTAAATGGAATTGGCTTTTTATTTCGGAATTTAATAAAATTTAAACGAATAAAGTGTTTTATAAATTTAAATGTTTTTAATTGAAAATATGAAAGAAGAAAAGATTTAAATTTAAAAATTGAAACAAATAGCTAAATGGAGTTATTGGAAACAAATTGAAAATAATTTAGAAAAACAAATTCACGTGCAAATTGAACTTTGCATTCAAATGAAACTTCAGTTAAGAAATTGAAGAAATATCGTTAATCAAGATGAGAAGCAATCAAATTTGAAACTGGGAATTAAAGAATTGATCTGGAGATCAATCTAAAATAGGGGATCTCATTTCTTGTTAAAATCAATGCATGGAAGAAGAGATCATACTAGAGAATTTCGAAATTGGAGAGAGACAGGAAAATCCGTTTTTGGTGTTCTTGAGCAAAAAACAAAATATGACAAAGTATTATTGAGGGATAATTTATGTTTGTGTGGCTATTTACTTGGGTCTCACCTTACCCAGATGCAGCCAGGAGAGTGAGAGAGAGTAGGGACTAAGAACCACGCATAGGGAGAAGGATCCTCCAACTTTCCACATGGCCAAACAGGGAGTAGACTCCCTTACATGCTACGCAGCCAGCATAGTAAGAAGAAGGCACACCAAATAAAGGAGGGAAGGTATGCACAAGGAAAGGAGGATGTTCTAATCTCCCATGCATAGGAAGCATAGCAGGAAGGAGGCAACAAGAAGATCTTGAGGAGAGGGTGCGGCCAGGGAAAAGCCACGCACAGTGAGTAGGGAAGGGTGTGGCCAGAGTCCACAACCCTACAAACCCCACACAGTCAAAGCAAGCATGAGTGCGCAAAAATAAGGAGGGTATTCATTCCCTCTTCTCCATACGCAGCCAACAGTTTTCCAGGGGATGTAGAATACGCACAGCCTCAGTAAAGAGAAAGGTGGAGAATATGCATTGCTTAGTAGGAAAGGTTACGCATTAGGCAAGAGGAGATAAAAGTCAGTTTGAAAGAAGGTATAACACAGTGACTAAACAAAATTTGAACAGAGGAGAAAGATACAGAAAGAGCATAGGAAACTAAAAATTCATTTCCAGAATTTAAAGAGGTAGGATCTTGAAATTTATAAAAAATAAAAAACATGAATAGAGAAAGATAAATGAAATAGATATTTTAGTATGTTGATTTAAAAAAAAAAAATATTTCTATTATTTTGAAATCTGTTTGAACTTATAATATCAAACTGTGATTATTCTTCAATTTCCAGAATAGTATTGAATTTGGAAACAAAAGATTTTCTTTAGGAAGAATTTGATTGAAATCATGAAATAAAACAGTTGATTAAAATTTAGGAAGAATTTCAAAACATAAAACATCTTTTAAATTTAGAATCAAAGACGATCCTAAACATAAAACTTATTTACTTTTGTTCTGACAGAAAACTTTATTTGGAATTGGAATTGAAAAGAAATCAAACTGAAAATAATTTGATAGAATAACTTCTAAATTTTTACATTATTTTGAAACAGAGGTTTTTAAACAGTAAATTTTGCAATTGAAACTCAAAACGTTCTGAAACAGAAACTAAAACAAGTTATTTTAAACTGTTCATGAAAAAAATAAAAATTATTTATTTATTTTCTGAAAATATGAAAAAACAGAGAATAAACCATTTAAATTTGAATACGATTTACTTAGAAGCAAAAACGAACTTGAACAGTATTGAATAGATGAGTAAAAGAACAAAAGAACATGTGCTCTTTTATGACTATTTTTATATGTATTTAATTTGCATACTAGTGATACACCTTCTTATTTTTGATTAATTAATTATTCGATTTTAAAATGTGAATTTTAATATCTATGGTTAAAAATGATGAAAGAAGAATATTTTAAATTGTTTTTAATTGAATCATGACTTTAGATAAATTGTTTGTGAAAGATTGTATTTGACTGTTTGGAACCATGCATGCTTGATAAATGACTATGCATGTTATGTTTTTGGGAAAGTTACCTTCCAAGACGAGTGCCAAATATGGGTTATTAGAGAGTGTAGTTTTGCTTTTCCAAAACTGCTTTATTTGTCGTGCATGACATTTTACTTGGCCAAGTAACTTAAGGACCATTGAAATAGATGGAATTATTGAACTCTCTACCATATCCTAGTATCAAACTTGCTTGTTTCTTAAATGAATTAGAAAAATGAGAATGCTTGTGGTTCTACTAGTTATACTAGGCACGCACTAGATTCCATCTTTCTTGTTGACTACTTTTTGCTAAGCAATTCGTGCAGGGTCGGTATCCTTTGAATGATTTAAGAATTCCGGGGAAGCGTAAGCTTCGAGGTTGGGTGGAAAAAGCACCTAATCCTTGTTCTCGTCTTCATCATTGAATATGTACGATTGGATCGAAGATGAAAGGATGTAATCTTCATTTATGTATTATTGTATTCTTGAATTATGTATTGAAGAGCCTAAGGCGACTTAATGCCTAAGTCTCAAATTGTAACTTATATTACAACTTATTTTGTATTATTATCAATGTCATGTATTATGACACGCGTATGTATTTAACTGGAATTGCATACTGAATCTATCTTATCGACTTTAAGTCATTGTTTCAGAATCAATAGGTTTCTATGATGTCTAAACGAATGAATTGCCGACTTTATTTTGAATATAAATGAAATTATTTAATGTTTTGTCGAAGTTTTGAGTTTTAGATTTTCGCACTTTACATTTGGTATCATAGCAACCAGTTTCTATACTGCAACCTATGATCTCATTACGCAATAATGTGTAAACCTTATCAGAAGATAAAGGTTGAAAAGTTCTTGTGCCAGAATGGCAAGAGAAAGAACTTAAGGAAGTGAAAAGAAAGATGTAAGTCTTAGTAACTTGGGTCAATTGGGGCTAGTTAGAGATTTGTCCCTGGAATCAGAATTCCTAAACCATCAACTTATGATAAAACCTAGAATTGTGGAAGATTATGCAATCAAGTTATGTAGGAAGGGTAGGAAGAATAACCTGTACATACATGGCTCTAAGAAAAAAAGAGGAGAATGAGTGGGAATGAGATAAATTGAATTGTCCCAACCTGCAATTGTAAAAGAGTCAGGAACTCTTGGATTAGTGTAATCACTATGAATCTATGTATGCAAGTCAGAAAATATTAGATTGTTCAAAGTAGGATATGAACGAAGGAAGTATTCTCCAAGGTTGGGGAACTCATGACTTAAACTCTTGTGTTAAGATAAAGATCTTGCTAGAAAAGAGTTAGTATCAAGGAATTGAGAAAAGACCAGAACGGTCAGAGGAAACAATCAATGAACATGAGCAAGGTTCCTCCAACCAAGATTAGTTAAGTTATTGAAGTTTTCGGAATCAAACAACTTATAAATAATGGTTCCAAAAGGGAATAGGAATAGAACATGGCTTTATTTGTCAGGACACTAGAAGTTGCAAGGAAAGCAACACCCTGAGTTGACAAGTACATCAAAAAAAGAGGTTTGTGAGTATGGATATTCCTCCATTAAAAAGGATATTAGAAAGAAGATTGAAGATTATTAGTTGCTGATTATTCATTGGATCTCCTACTAAATGATCCCATATGCTAAATCTATGAGATAAAAGAAAACAATGAAAAATATAACTTTGAGAAAAGTGTAAATAAGGTATGCCATGAGGTAGGGGAAGCAATGAAAAGTCAAAAAGAAGGAATGACAACCCTTTTCAAAGAAGCAATTAAATTATTAGAGGTTTAATGTTATAAGAATGAAAGTTGCAGAAACACTAAGGGGGATGGGAAAAGGAAGAGAGCGGAATGACTCAAGCTAAGTACCCCACCCAACGAAACTTGGTTATGACTTCTTTGCAAGTCATAAGGACAATTAAGTCATACATTTTATGACCACAAAGGAAAAAGGACAAATGGAAAGATTAAGAACTATGATCTTTATACCTTATGATTATCTAATATAAAGATCAAAAGGGTATTATTATCAATGCCTTAGAAAAGGATAGGCAGATAACTTGATCATGATAGGAAGATCATTGTTTATGGCATTGACAAGAAAAGATCTAAGAGAATCGTGATTGGAAGAAAGTGTCTCATTACTCCTATATAATTTATATAGAGGATTTTAAATAACGATGTTATTTTGATATGAAATATATCCATGTCGTGAAACAACTTGACTTTGAAGCTCACTATGCTAAGAAACCTATGGACGAGAAAAAGGTTGGCTATTTAAGTCATTGAGATGAAGTGAAAAATAAAGTAAGATGTGATGTTAGGTGAACCACACCAAAATCTCTTAATGAGAATGATTAAATCACTTAATCACTACCTTAATTTTTTAATGGAACCTTGTGTTAAAGATAACCTATTTGGGACAAGAATTTTATTCAATAAAGAGAAATATCTAGTGATGAGACTCAAACCTATTAAGATGAATTACGTACTGGATTACTCTTTAAATACCTATAAGTAGGAATTAAACTTGAATGAGTTGTACATTGGGTCTTGACTATAGCCATATAAAGTGGAGAAATCTATAAACAATCAGACTAGTCAAAAATTAAGGATTCCATCCTAAGAATTGGAAGGGAATATTGGGTTAAGATTTGCCATGCGATTGAATATCATTGGAGTTAATAAAACCTTACAAGGATAGAAGCATAGGAGCAGATTCCTAGTAAGTTAAAGGAAGTCGTATTATTGACAAGACATTATTTTAAGTAGCTCTTATATTAAAAGAGAAACACTTTCAAAAGGAAGCATCTATTGTCATGAAAGAACATCACAGAATTTTCACTTAGCAAGAAATGCTGAAAATCTTATGGATAAGAACATTAGAATTGTTACTTGTGCTCAAAATGAAATATGGAAGTTGAGACT
Source organism: Sequoiadendron giganteum (assembly GCA_007115665.2). Taxonomy (NCBI): domain Eukaryota; kingdom Viridiplantae; phylum Streptophyta; class Pinopsida; order Cupressales; family Cupressaceae; genus Sequoiadendron; species Sequoiadendron giganteum. The sequence continues at coordinate 133,473,656 of CM021109.1, forward strand.
CTCTTATGATTAAGAAATTCATGGAGTTGAATGCTTATGCTTGACGATCAGGTATGCAATTAAATTGGTTATTATCTAGAGATCAACGTGATTGAACAAGGATTAAAATTCCAAAATTTGTATCAGATTAAATCAAGGAATTTAGATTGAGTTAAAAGATGAATTGCATCTTTGAAAATAATTCAAGGACAAAAGAAAAGCCAAGGTATGGATGTCCTAAGATAAATATGAATTACCTTTGCAAAACCTATAACCATTTATAGGAAGAATAATAATGACGAAAGATCAAAATAGGTTATCACTTAGTTAAAGGATAGACTATTCTTGGATATAAAAGAACCTATGTGTCCAAAATTTGGAAGATTTGAGAATGAAACGAGGAAAATAATGTCAGAGTTAGGACATCAGATTGAAAAAAGGAATTATCAGATAAGGATTCACTATTATTTGGAAGAAGATAGAGTAATAAGTTGCATGGAATGTAGCAAGGAATATCTAGTATGCCAGGAAATGAAGACCATAAGTCCTCATGGGTAGGACATGTAACTCTCTTGAGATTCTAGAAGGAAAATGGTAGAACACAAGACAAATTGATCTGTCGATGTTAGTAGAATTAACATAATGTTTTAGTGGATAGACTCATCAGGAAACATAAAGTTTTTGGAAACTCGACTTATAGGATTATGGTCCTAATTAATATATTGTGGGAGGTAGTTGCTTAATAAACCTGAAAGGTTATTTTAGTTTAGCAAATGATGATAGGGTTGTGAAAAACCAAAATCATACCATGAGACATTCATTTGAATAAATGTGCTTTATATTATTTTAGTCAAATAAGTAAATGGTGGATTAAATCTTGAATGAATTGTAAACTCTAAAATTGATGTTTGGACTATTATATGAAAAGAAAGGAAACTCTAATAAAGCTGAAAAGGCTTAGATATAATCATAGACTTGTTAAAATTTTAAAAAGGAAATAACAGATAGAAGTGATCGATTAAACTTAATTGATAATGAAGCTTAAGTGTGGAGCAGTATTAAAATTGATAAGTGTCTAGGAGCAAGGTTATGCTCGAGATAGACAAGTAATTAAGGTAAAGTACTTTATGGTAAGGATAATGAATGTGTAAGTGGTGGATGGACTCGAGTTATGAGTTGTCTAACAATGTAAATTCAAAGGAAAGGATTGGACCCACGATGTAGTGTACAATACATCAACATTCCTCTTCCATTTGGGTTATACTAAGGATAAATTCATAGACCAATGAATTCCGATCACTAAGTATAGTTATTATTATATATAGGATATATTTATGGAATAAAGCTCTTGGGAGTATGTGTGAAGCATACAAAATTTCCATTTTTGATAGCAAGGACACTTGAAGCAAGGTCTAGAAAGGACAAGATTACTGTAAAGAATGAATGTTTTGTAAATCTTACGTATTTTGGGAAATCATAAAAGTTGGCTACGAGATTTGTGGGACCCTTTGATGTACTGGAATTCATGAATCCAGTTGCTTATAGACTAGCGTTAACTGGGATAGTACTCAGTACAGGGTCAAGTGGGACTAGTATATTGAGGATAGTGCCACATGGGAGGATTCTGTGATGATGGATCGTCATTTTTCCTCAATTGCTTTCTTAGATTAGTATTTTCTTTATGCAGAGATACCTGATACTCTGGTTCTTGATTTACATGTTGTGAAAATTGATAGCGTGAATGCTACTATGATTTTTTTATGCTTATGTTTGAGAACTATTCTATTAGTTACTATGTTTACCTATTGAGATATTATGTTTTACTAGTTGAGATAGTATTTTTTATAGATTGTGATGTTACGCTTATTGAATGATTAATAAGACATCGAGACGATGTCTCTTCCAAGAGGGAAAGGATTTCGCATATAGATTTTATTGATTATTTTGAATGCAAATTATTAATCATGATATTGATTAATTATATTATGTTAAATGATTATTTAAATTTAAATTAAATTGAAATTGAAATTGAAAATGAAATGCAATTACAATGATTTAAAATGCATTTTTTATTTAATTTGGGGTTTGTCATTTCTGATGTAAACTTAAGTGCAAGTGAACACAGGAACAGGTGAATGTGATTTAAGGTGAGAACAATGATCACGTAGAGTCATTTTAGCCATTAGACGTTTATGAGGATGATGGAATCACACACACACTTGATATTTTAATACATTTTTGTGATTATTCTAAAATTTAGTTTAATTGATTTCTCAAAATTCGTGAAAAGAATATGTCATTTTAAATGGCAATTTGGTTAATTTTGTTTTGAGGAAATTGATTTAATTTAATTTAATTGGATTCCTTGATTAGATATTTTATTACTATTTAAAAATAATGATTCTTGTATTTCGAAATTTAATGAAATAGACTTTTTATTTCAGAATTTAATAAAATGTAATAAAAGTTGTGTTTTAGAATTATTTGTTTTTATTTGAAAATTATGAAAGAGAAAAAGATTTAAATGTAGAAATTAAACAAAGATCAAAAATTGAGTTATTGAAAACAATTCATGTCAAATTGAAATTGCATTCAACTCTACAGTTAAACAAATTGAAGAAAAATATCTTCAATTAATTTGAAAATAAATCAAATTTCAGAACTTGGAGTTAGAAAATTTGATCTAGAGATCAACCTCAATTTGTGGATCTGAATTCTTGTTAATATCTATCAATGCATGAGAATTAAATCAGTCTGGAGAAATTTCGAATTGACACCGTGGGTGAAAATCCATTTTTGAGCATTGAACAAAAAAATTCCATTGAGTATTGTTGACTTTTGTGAATGGATTCACCTAGAATCATCATATTTTGGAGAAGTAGCCAGTAGAAGAGAAGGAGTTTGAAGATATTTATATACCAATATCTTAGAATGTGCATACACCAGGGGAAGCTATATTTGTTTGATATTATTAATTTCCAAATACCTCACGTGTGGCTGGAAGGAGGCAAAGTTATTTTTTTAAAATTATTTATCCTTTACATCCCACGTAGCCAACAAAGGGAGGGTACTATTGGGTGTAGGAAGTGAGGAGGGAATCAAATACAGGATCTCCCATGCACCCACATTCCTCCATGCGGCCAGGCACTAGGGTATAAAGGTAATAGCAGAACAAGAGGAGAGGACATGCATAGAGAAATCAACACTCCTCATCCCCAACACCCAGGCAACCACTAAGAGGTTGTCCATCTCACCCACCTTGGTAAATGAATAGGATTGGAGAAGGTGCGGCCTGAGGGAGAGGGAAGACAAGTGCAAGGTAGGGAAGGGAAGGAGAGGAGAAGGTGTGGGGAGAAGAAAGTGTAGAGGGGGCAGTGCTGGGAGATGTACAGTGCGTCCAAGGTAGCAAGGAAATACTTCACAAGAGACAGGGAGGTAAAAGCAACAGGAAGAAAGAAGTAGAAATAGCAGTGGGAGAGGAATTTTCATACACAATAGAACATCAATCAAGAACATACGACAGGAGTTAAAGAAAGAACAAAGGAAATTCAAAATCCATTTCCAGAATGTACTAGGTAGGATCTAGAAATTATTAAACAAAATGAATAGAGTAAATTTGAATGAGATAGTTATTTTATTGTGTTGATTTTTAAAACTATTTAAAAGTATTTCTGTTACTTTGAATTCTATTTGAATTCTTAAATATCAAACTGTCATTTTTCCATAAAACTATTGAATTTGGAAACATCAAATTTTAGGAAGAATTTGATTTGAAAACATTGAAAAGCAGCTGATTAGATTTAGAAGATTCAAAACAAAAAAACATCATTTAAATTTAGATTTAAAAAGATCTTAAATGAAATTTTTTTGTTTTATTCTTATTTAGAAGAATTATACAAATATTCCAAAAAGAAAATATTTTGATAAAATATCCTTTCAATTTTAAACGTGATTTCAAGATAGAAGTTAAATTTAGCAAAAATTGCAAATAGAACTCAAAACAATGAAAATAGAAACAAAAATGATTTATTTTAATTCTGTTTGAAAAAGAAATTATTTATTTTCTGAAGGTAATCAAAACAGAAAATAAATCAATTAAGTTAAAATATGATTTACTTAGAAACCAAATGAACGTGAACAAGATTAAATTGAGGAGTAATAGAATGAAAGAATGTGTGCTTTTTTATGCCTGTTTTAAAATATGGTTTTGATTTACATACTGGAGATACACTTTCTTTCTTTTTGATTATTTAATTTATTCGGTTTTAATATTAATTTAATGTTATTTATGGTTTAAAACGATGAAAGGACAACATTTAAACTATTTTTGCTTCAAACTAGATTTTTGATTTATTATTTTTGAAAGATTGTATTTAATTGATTGGAACCATGCATGCTTGATGATGAAAGTGCATGTCATGTGTGTTTGGAAAGTTACCTTCCGGGACGAGTACCGAATATGGGTTATTAGAGAGTGTAGTTTTTCTTTTCCAAAACTGCTTTTATTTGTCGTGCATGACATTTTACTTGGCCAAGTAACTTAAGGACCATTGAAATAGATGGAATTATTGAACTCTCTACCATATCCTAGTATCAAACTTGCTTGTTTCTTAAATGAATTAGAAAAATAAAAATGCTTGTGGTTCTACTAGTTATACTAGGCACCCACTAGATTCCATCTTGCTTGTAGACTGTTTTTTGCTAAGCGATTCGTATAGGGTCGGGTATTCTTTGAATGATTTAAGAATTCCGGGGAAGCATAAGCTTCGAGGTTTGGCGAAAAAATTGCCTGATCCTTGCTCTCATCTTCATCATTGAAGATGTGCGATTGGATCAAAGATCAAAAGATGCAATCTTCCTTTATGTATTATTGTATTCTTGAATTATGTATTGAAGAGCTTAAGGTGACTAAATGCCTAAGTCTCGAATTGTAACTTATATTACAACTTCTTTTGTATTATTATCAATGTCGTTTATTATGACACGTGTATGTATTTAACTGAAATTGTATACTGAATCTATCTTATCGACTTTAAGTCATTATTTTGGAATCAACAGGTTTTTATGATGTCTAAATGAATGAATTGTCGACTTTATTTTGAATATAAATGAAATTATTTAAATTTTTGTCGAAGTTTTGAGTTTTAGATTTTCATACTTTACATTTGCACAATGAGAGAACAAGTTTCCTCCTAAAGTCCATATCTCCTCTAAGTGTGTCAAATCCATCCCAATTGTTGCACATGAGAGAACAAATATCCTCCAAGAATCCACATATCCTTAGAGTGTGTGAAAATACCTCTTTGAAGTTATATAAATAATCCCTCCTCTAATGCACAAAAGAACCCCAACTAATGTAGATACATCAAGTGCACTCACAAGATAAATCAACCCCCACCCCTTTTCTAAAGCACACAAAAGGAAAAGGTGTTTCTCATGCAATTAATCATCCATGAGTGAGAACCTATCTCAAGATGATAAATATCCTCCTTGCTCCATTGCCTCTGACCTCCAATTTTATTGTTTCTAGTTTTTACTAGCCAGGTGCATCATTTTAATCTTTGAAAACCTTTTCAACTATATTGTGAATACTAAGAGCACAATAATTTGATAATATAATATAATTGAATATTGTCAAAATTGAAAGCATCAAATTCAATCAAAGGTTTACTTTATTTATCCAAAAATTCCTTATATCTCCAAATAATAAACCCCACGAACTATCTCCAAAAAATAATCCCCACAAACAATCTCCAAAAGATAGGTTTACCTTATAAATCCTTCATACTATTGAAAAACTATTTTTTCTTTTTTTTTTAATTTTTGATATCTCTTCTAAATATTATCTTCATTTTTTATTTAAAAAATGAATATAAAATATAATTATTTCTGACTAAAATCTTTATATTTCCACTTTTAATTTCACAACTTTCTCCTTATTTGTGTGTAGCATTAAATAATAAAATATTAGGCAATAAAAATATATTCAATTTCCTTTATTAATAGAGGTCCCCAAACTACTAATATGTTGATTCTTCACAAAAAATAACTTTTTGGCATAGTATTGGTTGTCCTACAATCTAATGATTCACACTACCATATAAATTACAACACCTAGCATTGAAGATTCCCAAAATGGAGACAACTTCTCATTATTTCATTATGTAGGTTGGTTGAGAATAATTCCTTCTATCCTTATCCTTGTTGAATGAAATGATCAGTTGAACGTGCCTAAAATGTCATATAGAAGCCTATGAAAATGGCTTTCAAAAAAATAGAAAAGAACATAGTCCACACCAATGTATAGGTAGTGGTGTACTAGAAAGAAATAAACAACAAACAAAATTGAATACTACCATTCCAAATTGATGCTCCAATGAATTGTATTAGTAAGTGGAGAGAATTCTGTACAAATTCATGGCTTGTGACATTGATATGCTTCTTTCCACATGTAAAATTAGTGACCTTCTCTTCCAATTCCTGGGTTAGTGCTACCACTTTGTATGCACAACACCTTCAAAAAATAATGCAATTATCTTTTGCTTAAAACTACCCACTCAACACAAAAAACATCTTCAAACCATTTTTGGGTTATGTCCTCCTCTTCACCATCTTTTTAGAATAATTTTAATTTTTAAATTTCAATGAGAAATGACAAAGATATCACAATTATACTTGGACTTTTTTAAGTGCATAAAATTTAATGCTTAAACAAACCACTTTCATTATTATCCAATAGGCCCAACATATTTATTGCTCTAATACCATCTTGAAATGGTGAACAAATAAAAAATATGTAGATTACTCCATTGTTGAACAACAATAAATAATAATATATGATATTTTGAACTATAGAGAAATGAGGGTGGGGGGTGCACCACTTATTCTATCTAGGTCATTCAATTATGTCCTAGGAGTCCTAATTGGATTGACTAAAAACCTCACAAGGTGAGTGAATTCTCAATGAGGAGGACCTAGGAGAGGGTTCTTTAAGCTTTAAGGGGTTCACCACCAAGCAAATGCTTGGAAAAGATACTTTAACATTCAACCTACAAAATCTAGTTATGTAAGCCAAATAATGAATGCAAATGATGAAATTAAGCTACACCAAGTTAGGGTATGTGTACCTGGGAAGTTTGAAAATGTAACGCGGATTTTGAAAATGTAAACATGTTGTGGAAATATGCTATGGAAGACTAAGATTCCCGAGGTGGCATATTAGTCCCGTTGCTATTTTTCAGGGTAGATGCGAAGTCTTCGGATGCCAAAATAAAATCCTGAAGAATATTTGAAAAATACATTATGGATGACTAAGATGCCCAAGGTGGCATATTAATCCCATTCTTAATTTCTGGAATCTCTAAATGTGGTCCTAGGCTCCAAGGTTTACACTTGCTTCTCCCTAGATTCGAGATCTTGAAACTTCCAGATCTGGCCTATAGGCGAGGTTTCATGAAGATGACAACTTTGTAATGCAACTTTTCAATCTTGCACTCCAAATGATCTTCAAGTCTTCAACCTATATCTGTAAATACAAACACATAAGGGAGGAAAAACTTGTCGATTGTTAGTGAATGAAGGTTTGCCTTGGTCAAACCCTTTGTTGGTAATTAAACCAAATGATGAAATGAAGCATGAAACATGAAATATATAAATGACATTACCTTGGATGATATCTTGTGAAGCAAATCTACAATCTACTATGTAGTGGCCATGAAGAATGTAGACCTTGGATCCTTGAATATGATGTGAACAACATTTGGTTGTAAATAGATCTTCAATGCTAAATCCACAATCTTGGCTCAACAACATGAATGGATGCACTAAACCCTTGGCATGATGCTTGAATCTTAATAATGGCTGCAAATGCTTGATGAATTACTCTTGAATGCTCTTGTGGACTCCAAATTACAATTAGGAATGCTCTCACAAAAGTCTTGATTGAAAATGAGTGAAGGAACCTTGTATTTATACTTATTCATGTTTAATATCCTCAAATTACATCACACCAAGCTGACATATGAATTCATTAAATATAGGAGGCTAAATCCTACCAGAATTTGAAATTAAATCCTGAATATGATTCAAGGAGGACTAAGATGCCCTAGGTGGCATCTTAGTCCCAAATGATGAAGCTTGGGACATAGACACCAAAAAGGGGCCCAATTAAGATGCCTTAAAATCAAGGTCCTAAGACCTTTGGGGGGCAAAGATGCCCTAGGTGGTCTTTTAGTCCTGACCCAAAAATTAGGGACACATAGATGGAGTCATTAAATGATCATTTATCTTTTGATGTTTGTTGGGATTTTCCATAAAAATATATAGTTGATTAGGCTTGCAGATGCAAAATAGGACCAATTAAGTCATAAAGAAGCATAAATAAAGCAAGGCGGGCCCAGAAAAGTGTGAAAATGAAAGGGTATGCATTTTACTACACTACAATATTTTATTAAATCGAGATTACACAACTTGATATTTCAAATTACATTACGATGGATTTTTAAAGCATTATTTTCTCATGAACCAACTAACTTGTGGAAATGCAACTTGCCAACTAACACTTAACTTATTGTTTACTAACTATTAAAATACTAACATTATCTATTTAATCTAATCTAATTAATATATTCTAACATGTTGTTTAGAACTTTCAAGGACCCACCTTCAAGAAAGGGATAAATGAAATTTATCATAATTGTTCGAAACAAATCGTTTGATAGATAAATGAGCTAAAAAAACATCATTCTACTATATGACTTTTAAAAAGAAATTTTCATCACAAAAAAAATTCACAATATAACATATCCTACCTAAAAGTAACTCATGTATCTGAAAGTAATATTTTTATAATTTATAACCTATTTTCAAATATGATCTTCAAATTAAAAACATATCTCAATTAATAGATATTTTGAAATATCTAAACACCCTAGATTCTAACTAAAATAATTAAACCATTTATTTTAAATCTAACACCTAAAATCTAGTTAAAAATTTTCCAATGAATGAAATTAAAACTACACATCACAAATTTCTTGCATTGAATTAAAAACAAGGAACCATGGCTTGACCATGAATAGAACAATCTGCATGTAATTTACAAGCACAAAACAAGCCTCGAGTGTTAGGAAAGATTTCCACCAAATCCTTAAATTCAAAGAGCCATATTCTAGAAATCCAACCGTACAGATAAGGGAAGCTAAGCCAAAAAAAAATTTGAACTTGCAAATCTGCCCTAAAGTGGAGTATTTTACCTCTTCCTAAAAAAATAAACATCCAAACAAAGAACTAGCTCTAGCAAGTGCATCTGATTTGCCAGCACCACCGAAGTCTGCTTAGTGGGAGATTTAGCATTAGCAAAATTTCTCAAAAAAACCCTATAACTTGAAGAACATTCCCCAATGCATCTGCTGTTCCACCAGCTGGCCAGTTTGCAAGGGGTTGCGCATCTACGTCGAATGGGACGCAGAGAATAACTGAGCATGATTAATTAACTTGTGGAATATGAGTGAAAGATGTATGAAGAAAAACAAGAAATTTCCAACAAGTGGAATTATGTTGGAAATCTGGATGAGAACTTTAAATATTTCAGTGACCTGTCCGTCTGTCTTTCAATGATATGTTTGTCTACCACCATACATTACAGGGCCCCGCTTCTCTCACAAAATTCGTCCTGTCTCTGTTTAAGCGAAGCACAGAAAAATGCCTTTGTTATTTGTTTATTGTTTACAAGCCCAATGGAAGCAACACTGGGAAAGACAATCCAGGAGACGAATGAATTTGAGATTTGTTTCCATTTAAGATCTGTAAGAAGCGATATACTTCTAGATTAGGTGGCGGATGGATAGATGATGTTGTAAAGCCTTGGGAAAATAGATTTGGCACAGTCTGTCCATCTTATATTAGGTGGTGGATGATTAGACCATTTCTTAAAGATCAGGGAGACAAGAATTAGGTGGTGGATGGATATATCAGATTTTCTATTATGGGGGATTAGACTTAGCATGGAAGGTCCATCTTGTGGACTATTAGGTGGTGGATGTAAAGATTGTGGTTCAAATATTTTTGTGTAGATTTAGCATTTCGTTTATGAATATGTAAATAAATATTTTTTATTATTTGTTCATCATGTTTCAATCAAATTAAAATCATAATTATTTTAAGATTTTTTTATAGATTTTATTTATACTAGATAGTCATGAGTGTGTAGAGGTAACATTTTGTGAAAGCAATACTAAATATCAATTACTATCAAATTGTACTACTTGAACATCCATCATCACCAGTGCAAACTTTTAGATCATCAAGAGCATTTAACATTGATTTTGTTATTTCCTACATTTTGTTATACTTAATACTTATTCAAATACATGATTAACATCTTTAGACTTTAGTATTTAATTAAGTGTTGTATATTTCAAAATTTATGTTTACTAAATGCAATAAAAACAAATAGTATAAAATTTGAACAATGAAAAATAATTTCCATGTAAGTTATGTAAGTTATCCATTTCTTAATAGTTATTAAATTGCATACTATACATTTTAAAAGTATGATGTGTAAGCATGTTTTTCTTTATAGGATGAAAATTATCATATGATTATAGACACTTTTATATTGGACTATGATCTACTAACATTTGTGGAAAGATCTCTATGACATATCTCAATGCTAGATTTAAAAGTGTATAACATTTGGTGGTGTGTTTGACATGTTTGATTATGTTTTGGGAGCATTTATAGAAGACTTAGTTTACTTATGAAAAAATATTATGAATTTAATATATATATTTTCCTTTATTTATGTAATATTTAATAAATCATGTGAATAGAGGTATAAATATGATCAAGCGCTTAGGGGTCATTTCTTTCTCATGTGTAGGCATGTTTGTGGATGTAAAATGTGATCTTTGGGTTAAAACATACATCAATATTTTTTCTAATATATTTTTGGAAAGCTTAACCTAGTTGAAATTCACTAGTGAAACCTATTTTAGAAAAGCGCATTCTTTGAAGCATTTATACTTTGCTCAATGCTTGGGTTGCTTAAGGCTTTTTTGGGCCCTATACTTCATGTATTGGATTAGAGGCTTACTTTTCATTCTTAGTGGGGTTTACAACTTATTTATTACGGTTTCCCAAGGTTGGGATGTAGCTAAGAGACATTGAATAACTCAAAGTGTAGCACAGGGAAAATTCAAGGATTAGCAATACAAGCATAAACTTAATCTAAACCTAAGATAATAATAGAGAACAATGGAAAATTGATATAAAAAATGCATAAATAAAACTATTTTACCAAACATCTATGTCATTCTATGAATAACCTCAATTACACTTCTCCATTTTGTTGTAGTATGATACTTGCCCTCAAATTTTTAATTAAGTTTGCAAGTGTGGCCTTATGACAAATGATATTAGCAAAACATCGAATATTCTAAAGTTGCTTCCAAAATTCATAAGATTTCAGGAGGAATAATAATGATAGAGGTAAAGACAATTTATAGAAAATATGATTTTTGAATGACAGACTCAGATTAAAAGATAAATCGATGATCAAGATTAAAATATGTGACATGCAATAGGATTAGGGTTAGATTAGTGTTATTGAGAAAGCATAAATGGTGGGGATTAAATTAAATAATAATTTAATCACTAGTGGAGACTAAAAGAATAAAGACTACATGTAAAGATAAAGATTGAAATAGATAGAAGATGGGAATAAATTAATTAAATAATAAAAGTTATTTAATTAATAAAGTTTTTCACGTAGAAGATAAGAATAAATCTTGATAATGGGTTAATTAAGACAAAAAGTATGTTCGTTAGAGACAATCAGATATTAAATCACCAGATAACTGAATGATCAAATTAGATCTAGAATTAAGTGATAAATGAGTAATTAGATAACAAAGAGATTATCTAATCATAGAGGAATATGTCATGGATAAAATTTTATATGAATTAAATAATAATTTAATTGAACATTCAAAATTTTACAATTAAATTAAATAAATAAAGATTTATGTAATTAAATGGAGAAAAGGATAAAGAGTAATTAAATAATTTGAAATGATTATTTAATTATAGTTGAAATTGTGATAGGAATTAATTAAATAATTTAAAATGATTATTTAATCGAAGATAGATTTAATTAGCAACATAATTAAATAAATAATTAATCAAGAAAGAATAAAGGTAAGAATGAATTAATTAAATAATTAGAGTTATTTAATTAATAGAGGACATACGACTTTAGAAAATAATTAATATTATTTAATTACATATGAGAAAAGAAGATGTAAGAATTATGCAGAAGTTAAGGGTCACAGGCCTAGGACAATTTTCAGTGTCTATAGTTTGCCCCTCTTTGATACATTGTTGTTTATCACATTGTGTCAAATAAAATCAATCAAAACATGCCCTAGTGTTGGCAGGATAAGGTGTGCCCCCTCGGAAGAAATTTACAAATTTTTCAAAAAAAATCAAAAAAATTAAAAATTATTCCAAAAAGTCGAATTGATAGCTAGAAAAGTGATGGCGAAGTTAGTTTTGAATTCTATGAAGTTTAGAGAGTCTGACGGTGTTTCAAACATGACAAAAAGTTCCTCCAGTTATAACCTTAGGGCAAAAACCCTAATTTTGATGGTGGTATAAATAGGAATTTGGAAAATTTGAGTTCATTTTGCACTTTGAACCTTGGATATTTGGAGCTCTGACTAAAGATGGAGTGAGTTCCTTTCTGCGAGCATAGAGCCTACAAATTTTGTATGTTCAAGCGGCTAGAGGGCATAGGACATTTGGTAAGTCACTTTGAACCCGTTTGGTCAAATTTTATTTTCACGCATTTCTAGGTTGCATTTAATTTTTGTTAGTCAGTTGTGTCACTTAAATTCAATACAAGTGTAAACTTAAACTAAACGGAAATTATCTGTTAAACGATGCATCTGTTACATAAAACTGCAACCGACTATCAAACGATGCATCTGCTAAATCTAAACCACAATTGCCTGACAATCAGAAAAAACAATCACCATCACAGCCTAAGGTCAAATAGTCTAAACCAGTCTCTGATTATCCTTTCATAGTGATCTCTAAAAAGAAACCATAAATATTTTCTCACGCTAGTCATCATTGCATCTTTTAGTACCATTTAGCCATAGCAATAGACATATCGGTTGCAAATCCTAGTAACGTTTTAGGAGTCTTCATTATCTTTAGATCAATCAGACTTTTAGGATAGTCACCTTTGCAAATTTTAAAATAGGTTCACCAGATGTAGCACAAGGAAAATTCATGGATTAGCAATACAAGCATAAACTTAAACTAAACCTAAGCTAATAATAGAGAACAATGGAAAATTTATGTAAACAATGCATAAATGAAACTATTTTGCCAAACATCTATGTGATTCCATGAATAACCTCCATTATACTTCTCCATTTTGTTGTAGTATGATACTTTCCCTTAGATTTTTAATTAAGTATGCAAGTGTGGCCTTATGACAAATGATATTAGCAAAACATCGAAGATTCTAAAGTTGCTTCCAAAACTCATAAGATTTTGGGGGGAGTAATAATGATAGAGGTAAAGACAATTTATAGAAAATATGATTTTCAGATGACAGACTCAAATTAAAAGATAATCGATGTTGAAGATTAAAATATGTGACATGCAATAGGATTAGGGTTAGATTAGTGTAAGTGAAAAAGCATAAATGGTGGAGATTAAATTAAATAATAATTTAATCACTAGTGGAGACTAGAAGAATAAAGACTACATGTAAAGATAAAGATTGAAATAGATAAAAGATGAAAATAAATTAATTAAATAATTAAAGTTATTTAATTAATAATGCTTTGCACATAGAAGATAAGAATAAATCTTGATAACAGACCGATTAAGATAGAAAGTCTATTCATTAGAGACAATCAGCTATTAAATCACCAGATAACTGAATGATCAAATTAGATCTAGACTTAAGTGATAAATGACTAATTAGATAACAAAGAGATTATCTAATTATAGAGGAATATGGCATGGATAAACCTTTATATGAATTAAATAATAATTTAATTCAACATTCAATATTTTAGGATTAAATTAAATAAATAAAGATGTATTTAATTAAATGGAGAAAAGGCTAAAGACTAATTAAATAATTTGAAATTATTATTTAATTATAGTTAAAAGTGTGATAGGAATTAATTAAATAATTTAAAATGATTATTTAATCAAAGATAGATTTAATTAGCGATGTAATTAAATTAATTAATTAAATAATTAAAGTTATTTAATTAATCAAGAAAGAATAAAGGTAAGAATGAATTAATTAAATAATTAAATTTATTTAATTAATAGAGGATCATACAACTTTAGAAAATAATTAAATAATTAACATTATTTAATTATGAGAAATGAAGATGTAAGAAATACGCAGAAGTTAAGGGTCACAGGCCTAGGACAATTTTCAGTGTCTACACAAAGAGTCATTTGAATACTTTTAGGGACCTTGGGACCACTTTTTACTTGGGTCTCATTCTATGTTTCCCATTTAACAAGTTTAGGATCTCTCAATCACCTCTAGAATCTCCTAGAAAATCTTGAATGGGAAAAGAGTGACCCTAACTAGAAAAAGGGGTAACACTAATCCCAAGATCTCCTAGGTGACCTAATTTGGAAAAGGGGCAACATTTCCATGTCCCAAAAAACCCTATCTAGTAAAATGACTAACCTTGATTGATAATAAGGATGTGCATTGGAAATTGAGAACTTCTTATATTTGGGAATAATTTTTTAAGGAGGTTGCTCATAGTGGCCTATTTTCCTTGTCTAGAACTTACTTTCACATGGTACTAGGTGATCTCACAATAGTGTGTCCCAATTTTTGGCCTAACTGGAACAATGAAATGATCATTGTAAATCATAATTCCACTTTCTATCACATATAGAAACTAAAACATTAAGAATTTGAAGATGATTCTAAGTAGTTTTAATAAGATTTTGAATGTAGATTCTAAATATGTATATATAATATTAAAATTAAAAAATAATTTGTGTCAATTTTTAAGTAATTTTTAATAACTTGGTTTTATATTTAAAATTATTTTTAACAAGTGAAATGTATTCCATAACCCACAAGTTTTTTATAAAAAAAAAGGATAATTAAAAGTTATTAAACATAAATTGGTAACACTAATATCTCAGAGGCCACATCATCCATTAAAAAGAATGGTAACTCTAAGGCTACTATTTCTTTGGAGAACTCCTCAATATCTCTTATGTGTATAGATGACACTAGTTCTAGGCGCACAAGGGAAATAAAAATTTCTCAAATAGAACAAGAATGAACAAAAGTTAAGAGGAAGAATATCTCCCCCTCAAAACATAAGCATTCCATGACACTTAGATCATCAAAGAAAGACAATGTTTGTGAAAAATTATATGATTCTAATGCACTTAGTTAAAGGGCTGATGTGAATCACTATTTATATTATGAAGATAATCCATGTTTGTTGGAATCAATGAAAACAGTGTGGTCCTTCATAACCACTTTTACCAATCAAAAAATATAATAATAAAAAAATGTTAATATAATAATATAATAAGAATAAAATAATAAATATTGTGAATGATCCCATTTATAATGGACAGTAGAGGGGCGGGAAGAGGAGTGGGGGAGATTTTAAATATAGGGATGATTCTAGAGAGGAAGGTGATGATTCAACAAATGCAGATGGTTTAATTTTAAGCTAGCAGCTCTATTGGTGTCATTTTGTGGGAATACTGAGGAGTGGTGTTAGTTGTTTTATTTGGCCTATCATCTATTTTCTACTTTCATCCTTCTGGGAAGCTATGGTTTGGTGTTGATTGCTATCATTTTCCTATTGGGGAGCCATGTTTTGGGTCTAGTCAGTGCATTCGCCTTGTGGGATTTTGCCTAGTTCTTCTTGTTTGGTTGTGCGGTTGGGTCCCTGTTCTCTTCCTCTTGTGGGATTGGTTGTCTTGATGCCTTTAGTGCTAGAATTTTATGAGGCTCCTACTCTAGCATTGGGTGTGGTTTTTAGGGTGCCTATAGTGGGTTTTATTGTGGAGAGATTCTGGCATTTTGTAGACCCTGACTGGCATGTAGGGTTGAATGTTACATTTAATGGCTTTCCTTCTCTCTACTATTTCCACTTGTGGACTCTCCTGGTCTTGCCCTTCTTTTTGTGGGTTCCAGTGCCTCTTTGTTGAAGCTTTCTTTCATTGTGTCTTTGGGTTTGTGCTTATGTGGGACTTCCTCTTTGATGTGGAATGTGGGTTTTGGTTTGCCTATGGTGGAACTTTGTCTATGGAGTTTTTTTGGAATGTTTTAGACCCTAAGGCATGTAGGGTCAGAGGTTGTTCTTCATGGTCATTCCTTCTCTCTACTTTCTCTTCTTGGGGGATTTCCTTGCCTTGTCCTACTTCTCTCAAGTCCAGTGGCTCTTCTTTGGTGTTGTTTGCTTTGCTTGGTCATGAGGTTGCTCTTCTCTAGGATCTGATTCATTGTAGAGATGTTTTTGCTTATCCTTTGGTGCCTCTCTGATTTTTTGGGATTTTCCTAGAGTTTGTGTTCTTGGTTGGGATTTTTTCTTTCAAGTCCTACGTGTTCTTGGTATTTTTTAGTGTTGTTGTTGCTCTGGGTTTTGTTTTGAAGCTACTAACTAGTTTTTCCAGCAATTTTGTTTTGTTTTCCTAGTTGTTCTTCATGCCTAAGGGAGTCTTGGTTGTTCTTTCTTTTGATGGGTGTTCCTCTTTTGAGGTGGATAAAGAGTTGTGTAGTTCATTGGTTTATTTTCTTTCATAGGAATTTAAGGGTGTTGTTTCCACCCTTCATTTGGATTTTGTAGGGTTGCTTACTTTGTTCATCCTAAAGACCCTAATGTTGCTAGTTCCCTTAGTTACTATGTTAACTCTTTTTGCTAGAGTGTCGACTTTCTTCCATGTCCTACAATTGGTGTCTCCTATTGAGGTGGAGACCTCTCCTTTTGATGTGGAGATGGGTGTTTTTGGTGTGGTGTTTTGTTTACACTTCTTCTATGAGTTTTCTCTAGTGCAACTTCTATTCTGGAGGAGGCCATTCCTATGGAGGTGGAATGCAGATTGGTTGGAGTTCCCTTGCAATGGTAGCTTGGGTTTCTGTGGTAACTACTCCTATAGAGGTGGAGAGGGGGTATTGATGGGCTCTATTTTTTTGATTACTTGGTTTTCCATGATTTGGCTATTTCAACCAATGGTTTGGAGAGTTGGGTCAGTGTTGAGTGTTATGTTGTTGTCTCCTTGTTACATGTTGATGGTTTCCCGGTTGTCTCAGGTGATTATTTTATCTTCTTGAGTGAATATTTTTTTGTTGTATGGTTGATGCGGGCGATATCTAAGGGTTCAAGGCCCCTACCAAAACCTAGTTGTAAAGGATTTAAGGTTCCTTCAAAACCTTTGGGTTCAAGGTCCCTATAAAAACTTGGTTTATTGGGTTTTTAGTTCCTTTCAAAACTATTTTTTGTTGCTTGGGTTTGCTGCAGGTTTGGGTTGTCTCGCTGATCCTTTGAAGTGTTATTGTTGTTTCACTGCCAGTTGATCATTGCTTTGTCTTTTGGTAACATGATCATCCATGTTCGAGTTTTGGGTCCCAATTAAAACCTGTTTGTAAATGGTTTCGAGTCCATTCAAAACCTACTTTTCCCATATAATAAAAACAATAAAATAATAAAACTAAGATAATATAATAATTATAATTTAATATTAACTATAATTAAATAAGTAGTAATACATATTAATAGTCAAATAATTATAATTTAATAATAAAAATAATTAAATAATATATTAATATGAATATAAAACTATGAAAATATAAAAGTATAATAGTAATAATATAATATAATATTATTAAGTGTGTCCACTATAAATTAACATATATATCTTAAATATTAATCTATATGAAATGATATAGCATTTTTTTTGTATTTAATATAATATATTAAATATGTTATTAATGGATGAATGAATGATTAATGTTATATGATCAGGTATGGGAAATTGAGAGTGATGTGAGGGGGGGAGGAGGGCCCAAATGAGCTTCCACCATCACATGGTTGGTCCTGTTAAGTAGAGAATATTAAACTATTCTTGAAACAAAGAGAAGCTCAATAAGGTAATGCACTTTTCAATATTTCATTATGCTGCACTTTTAAGCTTATGTGATTTTCATGAGTTCTCTTTGCTTCAATATGTTAGGGAGGGAAGATGTTTGAACGAATAATTTTTATTTTAAATTGTAGGGTTTCATTGCAATTTCGATGAACATAGGTGGATGAACCACAAAAAATTGTGACGAGGTTCTTATACATGAGATGTAGTTTTCATCGTAATGGCAACGATGGTTTGATCCACCTCATCAGAAAATGGACGAACGTTTGGTGTTTTTTAAATAATTTCAAATGGGCATTCTGCAATGTTTTGTGATTTTTTTCGTTGATAGATGGATGAAGTTATGTTGATCTTACGACAAACACCACCAACATTTTCCATGGCACTGACTGACAATGTTGGGTCATGGTTTCAATGTATAAAGATTGGTCGTTAAAGTGACGAAAATTCAGCAACAAAATTTAAATCAGTGTTGCGTTGATAAGTCAACAATATTTTGTCAATATGTCACCAAACATTCATCAGAATTTGTAGTCAAATACAGTAGTGTATGAAAAGACAAATTAGTGGGCTTAAGTTGTCATAATTAAGGAGCATGACAGTTAGAAATTAGAGTTGGCATCATATCCAACTCGATCTCATTTGGACTGTACTTTAGCATCATGTTGAATTAATTTAAGCACTTGACCTTGGATATGGAGGATATTATCCCAAATTACTAAATTTGGAGTAAAAGCTCCAATGTTTTCCAATGCATTAGCAACTTTATTGCCGATCCTATACACATGATTAACACTACAATTCCCAAGGGCAATGATGTGATTGCGAGCCAAGGACATGAGGTCTTGGAGAGTCTAGTAGGGAAAGGATTTCCTAGACAGCATGAGAGTTGTGTTTCTAGAGTCTCTTTATATAATCAAGTTTGAGAGCCTGAACTACGTGCAAATTTGTATGCCTTGGAAGGCCACTGCCACCCTAGCAAAACTAGAAGATTGCACCCCCAAGTTGACTGTGTAGGCCAAAATTAACTTCCCCTTGTCATCATAGATTATCCCGCCCCTACCCAATTAGTATTTAAATAGTTGGTAAATAATAAGTTAATAGTTAGTTGGGAAGTTACATTTCCATGGGTTAGTTGGTTTATGAGAAAATAAGGCTTTAAAAATCCACTACAATTACTTCAAAATATCAAAATTTGTGATCCTTATTTAATAAAATATTTTATATTATTGTTTATTTTTGTTCAACAATTGAGAAATATGGATATTGTTTAAATTATCTCACCATTTCAATACACAATGAAAGTGGTTGGTTTTAGCATTAGAGTTTGTGCACATCTAAAGAGACACCTGCAAATACAAGAATTTTGTGAAGTTACAAAAGTGAATGGTGTTTTAAAATTCAATTTTAAATATTCTCAGTAAAACTGTGATAGCTTTGTAATTTCTCATTGAAATTTAAAAATTTAAATTATTCTAGAAATTTGGTGAAGAGAGAAACATAACTCAAAAATTATTTGAAGATATTTTTTGTATTGATTGAGAAGTTTTAAGCGGAAGAAAATGGGATGATTTTTTGAAGCTATTATGTGTAGGAAGTGGCAAGAATAACCCAAATTCTAGAAAAGAAGATCACTAATGATACATGTGAAAAGAAGCAAATCAACATAAGAAGCCATGAATTTGTATAGAAGTCTCTCCACTTCTTGAGAAGATTACTTGGAGCATCAATATGAAATGGAAATATCTAAATTACATTTGTTATTAATTTATTGCTAGTAAGACACTATGTGTACATTAGTGTGGACTATGTTCTTTTCCATTTTTTGAAATCCATTTGCACAAGCTTGTAAATGACATTTCAGGAGTGTTTAGCTCACTGATTCATTAAGAAAGAATAAGGATAGAAGGAATTATTCTCAACCAACTATCACATGATCAAAATATGATAATTAATGTGGATTATTATCCTCCCACATGTGTATTCATGTGGTGATGAGATATTTTGGGAAGTGTGTGAATGTTTGGAAGTGACTCATCATCATTTCAATTAGTGAAGAGTTTATGCCTCCTAGTTAGGCAACCTCTTGTGAAGATTTTCCCTTATTTAGAGTTGTTAAGTGTGTTAGGGTGTGGATTGGAGGTTGATGATTCCCTCATCCTATATTGGTGTGGTGTTGCTAGAAAGCGTGATTGTGGTTTAGTAATCGACCATCATGTAGATGTTTTCATCTCTCTTATATGTTCATTGTGGTGGATTTATCCCATGAGTGGTTGCTCTTCCATTTTTCCACATTTCTTATGTAATTGTGAATTTATCTTTTTGTCTTTCCTATTATGTCATTGTGACACTTGTGTGCACGTTGTTGTGCAGGTGTGACATGCCATTGTTGCATTATTGGTGTTGTGGGATTTGTATCAAAAACATTGTTTTGTCAGATTTTGTTCAAAGAATGTTGGCTTAGGGAATTGCAATTTATCTACATTATGAGGTATGTGAAAAAGGATGGAGGGCCAAAAAGGGGGCTTAAGTGGCCACATTTTTTCTAAAATCAGGAAATACTGACCTTGGACGTGAAATTGAGGATAGTTACAGTCAAAATTTTGAGATGCAACAAAAATAAGGATTGTAGTGTTCTGAGTCTACTTTCTAAAATACTAATTTATTTTGAGAATGGTTGAGACTAAGGGGTTCAAAAGAGGGACCCATAAATTTTTTTGTTGTTTTTGTTAGAAAAACATAACATGTAGCAACTTTTATGGGAACATAGCATGGTGAACTTTTTTTTAGTATTTTTAAAATCACTTCGATGAGAAATTAGCTAACAGTATGTAGTTGATGCACATTTTTTCTGATAATTTTCTAATGAATATTTTATTTTTTACTAATTTTCAAAGTGGACACTTCCTGAAAATTTAAATTCTGGCCATGCTACCCCTACAATTTTTGGAAACTAATTGATTTTATTTTTTTAAATAAATAAATGTAGAATGGAATCTAGTTTCTAAAAATGTAATTTATTTGAAATTTTGATGAACGGTTAATTTATAACGATAAAAGCACCAAACACTAATTTTTCCAAAAAAAATGGACACACAAACAAAGGAAATTATAGATCAAAGGCTTAACATTGTAAAAAAGTGAAAAAAATTACATTGTTGGATAGCTAAGAGAGAGCTTAACATTACCCAAGTGTTTGATTTGTTTGACATTGAAACACGTGCAATCCAGACAGTGAGCACGAACTCAATTATGCAAAATATTGTAGAATTTGTAAAAATACTTATTTGGTCATTGAGAAGGCCCTCCAAGCCTTTGAGTTGGTATTCCAAGGAAAATTCCAAGTCCAAGGCTTGGGGATTCCCAAAGAAAGATATAATGCAAGTGCATTATAATTTGCTCGCACTATATCTTAGTTTTGACATTGTTTTTGAAATTGTGCAGGACATGTCTAGCAAGACATAACGTGAGAATATTATAATGTGCTCGTGTTATGTATTGCTTTATGTTAAATGCTACTCTATTCAATATATGTTTATATATTTGTATGTTTGTATGTACATGTATGCTTGTATGTCATGTATGTATGTATGTGTGTATGCATGCTTGTATGTATGTATGTATGCCTATATGTATGTGTGTATGTATATATGTATGTATCAGTGCATGCATGTATGTATGCCTATATATATGTATGTATTTAAGATTGTATGTACATATGTACATGTATGCTTGTATGTATGTAGGATTGTATGTACATATGTATTATGCTTATATGCATGTAAGTATGTATGTATTTATGTATGTGTTTAGAGGGAGGGAGAAGTCTAAGAGAGAGAGATTGTTTTCTAGGTAGTGTGGGAGGGAGAGAGGGAGGGAGAAACTTGAGAGAGAGTCTTGAGAGAGGGAGATGGGGTGGAAGGGAGAGATTAAGAGAGGGAGTGGGAGAGAAGGGGTTGGAGTGAGAGGGTCTTAGCTAGGTAGGATGGGAGGGATAGAGGGAGAGAGAGAGAGAAGGGGTTGGGAGAGAGGGAATTGAGAGAAAGGGGAGAGAGAGAGAGAGAGAGGGAGAGAAAGAGAGAGTTATGTAGGGAGGGTGCCAGAGGGAGATACTTGAGAGTGTGAGGGGGGCTGAGAGGGAGAGACTTGAGAGATAGGTAGTCAGAGGGAGTGTGAGAGAGAGGGAGTGGGAAAGAGAGGGAGTGGGAGAGAGAGGGAGTGTGAGAGTGAGATACCTGAGAGAGGGAGAGGGTGTGGGAGGGAGTGACCTAAGAGAGAGGGAGAGAGAGAGGGGGGTGGAGTGAGAGGGACTTATCTAGGGAGGGTGGGAGAGATAGATAGATAAATGGGGGAGAGAGAGATAGTTACCTAGGTAGGGTTTAGGAGGGAGATACCTAAGAGAGAGAGAGAGTGGGAGGGAGAGACCTAAGAGATAGGGAAAGAGAGGGAGTGGGAGAGAGAGGGAGTGATTGAGAGGTAGTTGGAGGGAGATAGAGAGAGAGATAGAGGGAGCGAGAGAGAGTGGTAGGGATTGATTGAGTGAGAAGTATGTAGAAAGAGGGAGAGGGTAGATAAAGATAATTAGAGAGGGTAGGAGAGAGGGAGAAAGAGAGAGGTGAGATGTATAGATAAAGAGAAATGGATAGGAGTTGAGGGTATAGGGTATAGGGTATTGGGTTGAGGGTAGAAGTTATTGGGTTGAGCATAGAGGGGAGAAGATTTAGGGGTTTAGGGTTAAGGGTTAAGGGTTGAGGATAGAGGTTCTAGGGTATAGGTTTGAGGGTATATGGTTGAAGGATTAGGTTGAAGGTCCAATGTATAGGGTAGATGGTATAGAGGTTGAGGGTTTAGTGTTTAAGGGTTGAGGGTTGAGGGAATAAGGGTTGAGGGTTGAGGGAATAAGGGTTGAGGATTGAGAATTGAGGGTTGAGAGTTTAATGTATATGATAGAGGGTAGAGGGTAGAGGGTTTAAGAGTTTAGGGTTTAAGGATTGAGGGTTTAAGGTTGAGGGTATAGGGTTGAGGGATTAGGGTTGAGAGTCTAATGTATAGGGTAGAGGGTATAGGGGTTGAGGGATTAGGGTTTACAGGTAGAGGGTTTAAGGGTTGAGGGTAGAGGGTAGAGGATTTAAGGGTTTAGGGTTTAAGGGATAAGGGTTGAGGGTTTAGGGTTTATGGTTGAGTGTTTGAGGGTGTAAGGGTTGAGGGATTAGGGTAGAGAGGAAGGGATGGATGGAGGGATAGATGGAGGGAGACGTGAAATAGAGAGAAGGATATAAGAGGAGGGATGGACATAGATATATGATGCTTGAGGATCCAATGTGTAGGGTAGAGGACCTATAGGGTTGATGCTTTAGGGTATTGGGTTGAGGGTAGAGGATATTGGGTTGAGGGTAGAGGGTAGAAGGTTTAAGGGTTTAGGGTTTAAGGGTTTAGGGTTTAGGGTTTAGGTTATAGGTTTGAGGGACTAGGGTTTAGGGTATAGGTTTGAGGGATTAGGGTAGAGGGTTGAGGGATTAGGGTAGAGGGTAGAGGGTATTGGGTTGACGATAGAGGTTTTAAGGGTTAAGGGTTGAGGGTTGAGAGATTAAGGTTGAGGATAGAGAGTTGAGGGTATAGGGTTAAGGACCTATGGGGTTGATGGTTTAGGGTATTGGGTTGTGAGTAGAGGGTAGAAGGTTTAAGGGCTTAGGTTTTACGGGTTTAGGGTTGATGGTAGAGGGCTTAGGTTATAGGTTTCAGGGTATATTGTTGAAGGATTAGGGTTGAGGATCCAATGTAGAGGGTAGAGGGTATAAGGGTTGAGGGTTGAGGGTTTAAGGGTTGAGGGTTGAGGGATTAAGGGTTGAAGATTGATAATTGAGGGTTGAGGGTTTAATGTATAGGGTAGAGGGTAGAGGGTTTAAGGTTTGAGGGTTAAGGGTTTAAGTTTGAGGGTAGAGGGTTGAGGGTATATGGTTGAGGGATTAGGGTTGAGGTTCCAATGTATAGGGTAGAGGGTATAGGGGTTGAGGGATTAGGGTAGAGGGTTGAGGGTTTAACGGTTAAGGGATTAATTGTTAAGGGTTGATAGATTAGGGTAGAGAGTTTACTTGGGTTTAAGGGTTTAAGGGTTGAGGGATTAGGGTCGAGGGTAGAGGGTATTGGGTTGAGGGTAGAGGGTTTAATGGTTAAGGGTTGAGGGTTTAGGGTTGAGTGTTTAAGGGTTTAAGGGTTTAAGGGTTTAAGGTTTTTGGGTATAGGGTTGAGGGATTAGGGTAGAGAGGGAGGGATGGATGGAGGGTGAGATGGAGGGAGGTACATAGATATATGAGGGTTGAAGATCCAATGTATAGGGTAGAGGGTTGGGAATTGAGGGTATAGGGTTGAGGACCTATAGGGTTGATGGTTTAGGGTATTAGGTTGAGGGTATAGGGTTGAACGATTAGGGTTGAGGGTAGATGGTAGAAGGTTGAAGGGTTTAGGGTTGAGGGTTAAGGGTTGAGGGTAGAGGGATTAGGTTATAGGTTTTAGGGTATATGGTTGAAGGATTAGGGTTGAGGGTCCAATCTATAGGGTAGAAGGTATAAGAATTAAGGATTTAGGGTTTATGGGTTGAGGGTTGAGGGATTAAGGGCCAAGGGTTTAATGTATAGGGTAGAGGGGAGAAAGATAGAGGGAGTGAGTGAGTGAGAGAGAGACCTGAGAGAGGGAGAGGGGATGGGAGGGAGAGACTTGAGAGAGAGAGATAGAGGGAGTGAGTGAGGGAGAGATACCTAAGAGAGGGAGAGGTTTGGGAGTGAGAGACTTGAGAGAGAGATACAAAGAGAGAGACCCCACTAGCTTACTAATTCAGTGAAATTGGCAACCTAACTTGTTTTGTTTGAAAAAATGGGTCTTAGAAATGGGGTCTCCTGGTGATTTACATCACCAAGAAACCCCATTTCTTGGACCCAATTTTTCAACATCACCGAGAGACCCCATTTCTTGGACCCATTTTTTCAACATCACTGAGAGACCCCATTTCTTTGACCCATTTTTTCAAATAGGCCACAACATTGCCTATTTCATTGAATTGGCAAGCTATGGAAGAGGGTTTAAGAGTTTACAGTTTAAGGGTTAAGGGTTTACTATATAAGGTTAATGGTAGAGGGGAGAATGATAGAGGGAGTAAGAAAGAGAGGGGGGGAGAGTGATAGAGAGATAGAGAGGGGGAAGTGGAGAGAGATAGATGGTAGAGGATTGGGAGAGAGATAAAGGGTAGAGGGGCGAGAGATATGATTTAGTGAGTGAGAGAGATACTTGAGAGAGGGAGAGACTTGAGAGAGAGAGAGAGAGATAGGGAGGGATTAGGAGAGAAAGAGAGAGAAAGAGAGAGAGAGAGTAGAAGGTAGATGGTTTAAGGGTTTAAGGGTTAAGGGTAGAGGGTAGAGGGTTAAGGGTTAAGGATAGAGGGGAGAGAGATAGAAGGAGTGAGTGAATGAGAGAGGGAGAGAGACTTGAGAGAGAGAGATGGAGGGAGTGGTAGAGAGATAGAAGGAGTTAGTGAGTAAGAGAGAGATACTTAAGGGATATAGATAGAAGGAGTGACTGAGTGAGTGAGAGAGAGAGATGAGAGAGGGAGAGAGGAGGGAGTGGGAGAGAGATAGAGGGTAGAGGGTTTAAGGGTTAAGAGTAGAGGGTAGAGGGTTAAGGGTAGAGGGGAGAGAGATAGGAGTGAGTGAGTGAGAGAGAGAGAGAGACTTGAGAGAGGGAGAGGGGGTAGGATGGAAAAGGATACAAAGTTCAATTATCAGAATTGCAAATGTATCATAATTTATATTTAGAATTATGGAAAAGGATACAAAGTTCAATTATCAGACTTGCAAATGTATCATAATTTATATTTAGAATTATGGAAAAGGATACAAAGTTCAATGGCATTTTATTTTTTCTCAAAAATATGCAAAAAAATGATGTAGGATATTCTCTATAGATTAGTAAACTAAGTTGAAGATTAAATTGCAGTGTTTTTATAATAGCTTACAAGTTTCCAAAAGGTTGGAAAGTAATATTTTGGATACGTTCTATTAATATCATGAGTGTAATAACCATTGATGGTTACCAATCATTTTTCTTCTTCTTTTATTCTCTCCCTATTATAACTAGCACCAATTGACTGACTTATTATAAAAACTTCATTTCTTAAAACAAATCAACCTAATGATTATATATCAGTATCAATATAGCATACCATCTATTCACATATACATTTTTAATGGTATTTACTCAAATTTTGAAATTTATTGCTGCCCTCAAACATTTGTAATTCTGCAAAGTAATCGCTTTACAATCCAAATTGCAAAAGGGCAGCAATATTTCATAGTTTGATACTCAGATACCATGTTGGTTATAGGAATTATGTCTAGGGAATTGGGATCATGTAGGGCACCTCTATGATAACCTCTCTTAGTTTTTGTTATCTCAGAGTCAATTTTTTGTGGTGTCCAATTTTGACTTGATGGAAAAAGTGTCAATTGAAAGTAGTGTAAAGTTTCAAAGTGGTGCAACTTTCATTTTGCAACTCATGTGACCAAATAGACTATTCCAATGCATCCACATGGGTACATTTATGCTAGGAATTGTCCTCTTTCACACCCAAACATGCTGAATTTCTCTAAGCTACGTTGAATTGGCTCGATCTCTTAAGGGTCCAAAGTTTAAAAGGGCAATAATCTTTGGCATGCTACTACTTATAAACCGTGACACTTACAAACTCTTTGTCTGAGCCTATGGGATTGCATTGGGACTCTCTACAATAATCTCTCTTAGTTTTTGTTATATCACAGTCATTTTCCTGTGGTGTCCAGTTTTCACTTGATGGAAAAAGTGTCAAATACAAGCAGTGTAAAGTTGCAAAGTGGTGCAACTTTCATTCTGCAACTCGTGTGACCAAACAGACTATTCAAAAATTTTTGGATGGGTATGTTTACACTATTAATGGTACTCTTTCACACCCAAACATGCCGAATCACTTTGAGCTATGTTTAACTGGCTCAATCCCTTAAGTGTCAAAAGTGTAAAAGGGTAGAAATATTTGATGGAATACTACTCGAAAATTGTGATGCTTAAGAACTCTTCATCTAAGCCTATAGGATCACTTTGAGCCCTTCTAAAATAACCTCTCTTAGTTTTTGTTATCTCGAAGTCATTTTTTCATGGTGTCCAGTTTTCACTTGATGGTAAAAGTGTCGAATGCAAGTAGTGTAAAGTTGCAAAGTGGTTCAACTTTCATTTTGTAACTTGTGTGACCAGAAAAACTATTCCAATAAATTCAGATAGGTATGTTTACACTAGGAATGGTCCTCTTTCACACCTAAAAATGCCAAATCACTCTAAGCTATGTTCAATCGACTCAATCCCTTAAGAGTCCAAAGTGCAAAAGGGCAACAATCTTTAATGGGCTACTAGAAAATTGTGATACTTAAAAACTCTCTACCTAAGCCTACAATATTTTTTTGGGCCCCTCTACAATAACCTCTCTTAGTTTTTGTTATCTTAGAGTCATTTTTCCATTGTGTCCAGTTTTCACTTGATGGAAAAAGTGTTAAATGCAGGCAGTGTAAAGTTGCAAAGTGGTGCAAATTTTGTTCTACAACTCATGTGACAAAATGAAATGTTCCAATGCATTTGGATGGGTATGTTTACACTAGGAATTGTCCTCCTTTGCACCCAAACACGCCAAATCACTCTGAACTATGTTCAACCAGCTTGATCCCTTAAGGGTCCAAAGTGCAAAATGGTTGCAATCTCTGATGAGCTATTACTCGGAAACCCTGACACTTAAGAACTCTTCATCTGAGCCTACATGATCATGTTGGGCTCCTCTTAAATAAAATCTCTTAGTTTTTGTTATCTTGGAGACATTTTCCTATGGTGTCCAGTTTTCACTTGATGGAAAAAGTGTCAAATGAAAGCAATGTAAAGTTGCAAAGTGGTGCAACTTTCATTTTGTAACTCATGTGACCAAATGAATTTTTCCAATGCATCCCAATAGGTATGTTTATGCTTGGCATGGTCCTCTTTTTCACCCAAACATGCCCAATCACTTTGAGCTACGTTTGACCAACTTGATCCCTTATGATGGCATGCAAAACAATTGAAAAGAGAAACATTCACACAAAAGTTAAGAAATCTAAGTTTTCCACACCAAAAGCATATGATCATCCTCAAGTCTAGCAAGTGAAAGATGTTTTTTAATTATCCTCCTTTCTCTTACAACAATATACAACCAATTGTAAATGCGTACAATGGTGTTACTTGGAAATATTTTATTTTTCCTCAATTAACAACTTAGGTTGTGAAGAATTTTTTCATTTTCATTTGAAATGATTTTCTATGCTTGAAATTTGGAGTCTAAGAGAAACAAGTGATGCTCTCGCGTACATTTATTATTTGGTGTAATAAATAATTTTTTCACCCACGTCCATTTCTTATTTGTATTTTAAATTATAAAGCTTTCTCCCAAGTCCATTTCCTATACAAGAAATAATATTGCAAAAGGTTGACATATTTATCTTTCGACGTGTTTATATGGTGATGGATCAAGAAAATGACAATTCATTTTGTACTGTGAGGATTATGCTATGAAAATGTTTAAAGAGTATTCAAGATAAATTGTTTTTATGATAATGTGTCAAGAAGTTAACTACTCATCATCTACTATGAATATTATATTTTTCAAGCGTTGTGAAGATTATGTATCATTTTCTAAATTGAGTGTTCCAATAAAAATATTAAATATATGGGTATGTGCAAGATCGTGATGGGCCAAAAAGTGGTGATATGTTAGTGATATGATGACCCATGTGGCTAACAACCTTTTTTTTACCCAAAATTGATGAAACGAAAAGGGTTTGTAAAGGAGATTCTTAGCTTTCCACCATATAAATTATTCTTTACTTTGAATCTAATAAATAATTATTATTCATTTTCTATTTGAATTACGACTAAAGTCCTGATTGAGAGGCTAATTGAAAAACATCTATATCTTTCAAACGGTATCACATTTTTTGAATCCAAAACATGTGTCACATTCTATGCTTCACATACTATAGGATTTAAAAGAAAAGAATTGAATTTCATAAATTTTTAACCAAGTTAAGGAGGTCAGACATACAATTTTTTATATTTTTAAAAAGTTGTAATAAAAAAATCATAATTAATTATTTACTTGGAAAAAAATTACAAAAAAATATGCATCACATCGGGACATAAGTCCTATACTTATATATAAAATATTGTAAGAAAATATTATCATTTTATTGTTGTTAGGGTGGTTAGACAGACACCTACTTCTTATTTTTCCCTGAAATTTAAGTACTACTGCATTGAAATTTCAAATTTTCACCAAATAGATTTTTTTATTTTTTAAATAAACCTAGTAGTTTAGATACTACATTTAATTTTCTACAGATTCTATTCTTACATATTTTTAAAATAATATAGATAAGTTATTCAAATTTTTACGTCAAGTTGCCTAACTTTGATTTATCTGAATATATTGCCACTTAAGGGCCTGTTTTTTCCATGATGATCCTGCACATACCCATATACTAGAATCTTTTTATGAAACGTCTCATGGAATTCCAATTGAAAATGTATTTTTTCGCTTAAATAGATAAATAATTTGATGGAACTCTTTGAATTAAACTGAATTGAGATATGTAAGAACAAGGGAGCATTAGGAAATACATTTCTCAAGGATCTTAAATAATAATTCTTACCAAATTTTAAAAAGCATGATAAGCCCATGGTTGAAAATTTTGTAGTCATCAAAGTGGGTACTAATTCTATATTATATAGATCATAATTTTTCTTTATCTTTAAGATCTTCTAAGTTTGGAAATGAGCACCAATTTGTGAAGGGTGAACTATTCTTTATTCAGTTATGCATATGTGGGTCCATTTTCCTTATCTCCCATTGCAATTTTGGGTGGATTATTGCTTTCAAAGTATTAGGAATTCTTTGCCTATTTTCTAGTTGGCAGTTGCCATTCTAGAAGGCTCATCTCTTGATATATATATTATACTCATTCTTAATCAATTATCAAGTTAATAATTAGTGCATTTATTTACAGTTAATTTTTTATTTTCAATTTGTGTAGTTTTATAATTTGTAACTCTATTAGTATTCCTAGAAATATTGAAGTTGTTTATCATCAATTAATAAAGCTTTTTAGCATCAATCAATAAATATTCAAGACAAACCATGAAGGACAACAATGATCAATGCTAGGGAGCTAACCAATTAATAAGTATACACGTGAATAAGTCAAGCATACATGTAAGCTTTGAAGTATACACACAAATATATAGTATACACAAATTAATACGAAGTATATGCATGAATATAAGGTATAGCATGAAAAAATGTAAGTCACAAAGTATACATTGGAATACATGTAAGTCACAAAGTATACATGTAATTTGTAAAGTATACACTTAAATACACCTAACTCACATCTATTGAACCATGGATTTATAATGTAAATATGGACACCATTGATAAAAAATATTTGTATTAACCAAATAGAAATATAGGCATACATGAATATATGCCGATATAAGTATAAAATATATACAAAATAGCCATATAGGCTTACGAGAATTCCATATAGACATACAACAAAGGGTCATGGAATCAAAAGTCACTGCTCTTCATGCCTTGGAAACAAATTCTTGCTCTTTTCTTGTCAACTAGATGGCGATAAATTTGTCACTCATTTGTTATGAGGTTGAGGAGTGCTCCTGCTTCTCCTCCTAAGGTTTAGTTCTTGGTCAAGCTATATTTGTTACAATAACAAGTAAAGACATTAATATATAGAAATTACATTATAAAAACTGATATATTTAATAAAATAATCACTTACCGCCACTAGACAATCACTCTCCTCGAGGGAAATGTTTGTGTGCCCATGCTGAGGTGTGCTGAAGCCCTATAGAAACCATCTAAAGAGAAATTAAACTTTGAATCAATAATGGTTTGATTTTTCACTAAATGATAGCTATAACAACGAATGTAAATTGAAATTTAGTAATCTGCCTCATACCTCTGTGAGGGGAACTGAGGATTCTATAGCAGATGAAACACTAAGCTCCATTTCCCTATGAATATTTAGAGGTGTATCTTCTTCCAAAATCTAAAATTAAAACAACAAACTATTCAATCATGAAAAATACAATAGTGATGCATGCCATGGCTTATAATGTATGAGATAATGAGAAATTTTTTGAGTACTTATAAAAATATATATTTCTGACTATCATGCTTATTATTTTCCCTATCAATAGCTTGTTCAAAAGAGCCTATTTTTAGGCTTTCATCCATAGTATCAAGGTGATGAACCATTTGATAAAGTGCTTTGGTAGACATGTAGGATAACTATGGTAGCATAGAGAAGGTAGTGAACTATTTGAAAAAATGCCTCAAAGAAATGTGTCATGGCATTCCATCACCATGAGACCACATTTGTTCAAGGCATTTTTTCAAACTACTCACTACCTTGACTATGATATTGCTTACTATTATGCTTTGATATATTTTTTCCAAGCATGCATAGTTTGTTGGAAAGCACCTATTTTAGGATTTTAGCCATAGCAATAAGGAAGCAAGTAGTTTGATAAAATTCTTTGGTAGACATGTATGCAAAATGTGGTAGCCTAGAAAAGAAGGCGAGCTATTTGAAAAAAATCCTCAATGAAATGTGGTCTCATGGTGCATTCCATCACCATGAGACTGCATTTCTTTGAGGCATTTTTTCAAACTACTCACTACCATGTCTATTATATTGCTTACAATTATGCTTTGATATATTTTTTCCAAGCATCCATAGTTTTTTGGAAAGCACCTTTTGAGGCTTCTAGCCATAGCAGCAAGGAAGTTCAAGTAGTTTGATAAATTGCTTTGGTAGACATGTATAAAAAATGTGGTAGCATATAAAAGGCAATGAGTTGTTTGAAAAAATACCTCAAAGAAATGTGGTCTCATGGTGATGGAATGCCATTCCATCATCATCAGACCACATTTCTTAAAGGATTTTTTTCAAACTACTCACTACCTTGTCTATGTTATTTCTTACTATTATGCTTTGATAGATTTTTTCCAAGCATTTTTAGTTTGTTGGAAACAACCTAATTTAGGCTTTTAGTCATAGCAGCAATGAAGTGAGTAGATTGATTAAGTGATTTGGTAGACGTGTATGGAAAATGTGGTAGCATAGAAAAGGTGGTGAGTTGTTTGAAAAAATGCCTCAAGGAAATGTGGTCTCATGGTGATGGAATGGCATTCCATCACCATGAGACCACATTTCTTCGAGGAATTTTTTCAAACTACTCACTACCTTGTCTATGCTACTCCTTGCTATTATGCTTTGATAATTTTTTCCAAGCATCCATAGTTTGTTGGAAAGCACCTTTTGTAGGCTTTTAGCCATAGCACCAAGGAAATGAACTGTTTGATAAAATTCTTTGGTAGAAATGTATGGAAAATGTGGTAACATAGAAAAGGCAGTGAGTTATTTGAAAAAAATACATCTAAGAAATGTGATCTCATGGTGATGGAATGGAATTCCATCACCATGAGACCACATTTCTTTGAGGCATTTTTTTGAACTATTCATTGCCTTGTCTATGCTTACTATTATTCTTCAAGATAGTTTTTTTCCCAAGAATGCATAGTTTGTTGGAAAGCACCTTTTTTTAGGCTTTTAGACATAGCATCAAGGAAGTGAACTATTTGATAAAATGCTTTGGTATACATGTATGGAAAATTTGGTAGCATAGAAAAGGGGGTGAGCTATTTGAAAAAATGCCTCAAATAAATTGGGTCTCATGGTGATGGACATCACCATGAGACCACATTTCTTTGAGGAATTTTTTCAAACAACTCATTGCCTTATCTATGCTATTTCTTACTATAATTATTTCATATATTTCTTCCAAGCATCCATAGCATAGAAAAGTGTGAGAGAGGGGGACCACCCACTACAAGACCCCAGGTCATGAAAGGTCAAGAGAGGAAAGGCTTCCCTAACCCACCTCAGTTTAAAGGGAAGTTAGGATGATGAGGATTATGAACCCTTCGATCACTCTGCAGTCTGAATGCAGGAAGGTGATTAGGTGAGTCGACCCTTTAGAATCAGACCCATGTCTCAGGTAGCTCTCTTTCTAAGGACAGAAGTACAGTTCCAGGATGACAGCATGGTGCGTTGGCGTCTGTACGAC
The DNA here is from genome assembly GCA_007115665.2 of Sequoiadendron giganteum. NCBI lineage: Eukaryota > Viridiplantae > Streptophyta > Pinopsida > Cupressales > Cupressaceae > Sequoiadendron > Sequoiadendron giganteum. The sequence goes on from CM021109.1 coordinate 133,507,049, forward strand.
TAGTGAACCAAAAAGACAAGATTCTGACTCGGAAAGGGAGACTGCTAGCCTAGCCTAGGAATGTTTAAAATGGTAGAATAAGATTAAAATAAATGAAGTACAAGTACAAATGTGATAAACGAAATGTATTACCACCAAGGTGACAAAGACTATCTCATAGAATACTCTCCTCGCCAGCTTGCTTCGAGCTTTCTCTACCTGCACACACAAAAGGGAGAAGTTGTTGGGGCTATATAGGGGCCTACCTCAATCAGACCCCCATCTTGGTGTTTCCACCTCCACAGATAGCCAGGTTTTGAATAGTATAGAGAAATGATAAAGGAAAGAAACTACAAGCTACATATGGAAGAAACACTACAAAACAGTAAATGCTTACTCAATCAAAAGAAAAAGGAAAGAAGGGAGGAGATTTACCGCCTCCATCCAAAGAGTTCAAGGCTTGTGGAGGAGCTAGCGAGAGGGAATCAACCCTCTGTTTCCATGGTGTATGTCTTGTACTCCCCTTGTTAGTGTGATAGAGTGTTGAGTTGCTACAATGGAGTGAAGGATGTTGCTACAAAGCTTGGAATGAATGCAAGATGGTGGATAAATGCTCAAGTGATCTTGCAAACTTCTCTCAAACCTCTGCTTCTTTCTACTTGAAAAAATCCAAGGATGGAAGAGTGAATAATATGAAGGGATGGATTAACAACAAACATATTCAGGTTAGCCAGCTGAAGAGGGGCATTAATCTTTGACTTCCAATTGAAAATGTAATGCCTCTATAGTCTAAGCCATAGGAATCTGCTAGGGACATAAGCACACCACGTGGATGTCTGTGTGCCGCACGGGCATCCCCGACAAAAATACCCCCATCGACACACAAAAAAGGCATCAAGTGGATACAAGTAGCGGGCTTAAGTGGAATTAATCCTCCGCCTTTGATTTTTTAAAGTGTTAAGGGTCAAAATGAGATTTGCGTTAGGGGTGCAAATTCTTGTTGATACATTTTTCCCCCACTTTAGCGAGCATGAGTACTGATGAGTGCTTTAGTAAAGTAGAGTAGTAAGAAAGTAGCTAAGTAAGAAGTGTATACCTAAACCGATGAGGAAGAAGAGCACGGTCCGGCAAACCCAGAAGTGCATGAAAGGACTTCATAGTTCCACAAAAGTGCAAAGCTGAAGTATGAAAATACCTTATAGGTGCACGGTCCTGCAAGGGTGGTATCCTTTAAGAACTATCACATGAAGGAGACCAAGAAAGCACCTTACAGACCCGCAGACCTGCAAGGAAGGTATCCCCCAAGAAATATCACGTGGAGGAAACCAAGGAAAGGAGACTTCATAAAGCCAGATGGTGACATGTTTACTCACAGATAGAACACATCAGGAAGCAGCCGCATAGGCCAATGAACGGACAATTACGTAGACCATTGCTAAGTTGTAAGACTTTCAAAGGGGTGCCTCGAGAACCCTTCAAAAGGAAGGAGGGTCCACTCAAAGGATGCATTGTTTGAAAGTTAAAGTCTACTCGGGCTCCCCCAAGCTAGACGAGAAGATGTACAAATGGTCTAGTCGGGCTGCCCTCGGGCTAGAAGTCAAGATGTGAAACAAGTCTAGTTGGGCTACCCCTAAGCTAGACATGAAGATGCGAAGATGGTCTAGTTGGGTTGCCCCCAGACTAGATGTGAAGATATGAAACATGTCTAGTCGGGATGCCCCCAAGCTAGATGCCATAGAAAATGTTTGAAACTTTGCGGAGGGGTCCGTTGGGAACCCAATGTGAAGAGGAGGGGTCCACTCAAGGGACACACTGCTAAAAATCTTAACGTCTTCCTTCTCGAATCAATTCATCACCAAGGAATTCTTTTAAAATATGTTCACTTCATCAAGGAATTCAAAAGGAAGGAGATGTGCTCATACGAGGGGAAGACTAAGACTATTCCCACTTCAAAGGAGGATTCTATGTCCTTTCTTTATGAACCCTTGATGGAGGAAACAAGTTTTGTTGGGTTTTAAGCTGAGAATGCAATTATATCAAGGAAGTGTATGAAGGGTCTTCGAGAGAAGATTCATTTGGCAACAAATCTATTTTCTAAAGACCATGTTATTTTTAAGATGCATTGTCATATATGAAAGGGACAACTGAAGCAAAGATGAGAGAAAGATAAAGAGGAAAGATAAAGGCAACATATCACACAAAAAGGGCATAGGGGGATCTAGTTATGCGGGGTCACATCTACCTTTATTTATATATATTAGGTAACCTTTGTAAGAGGTGAATGATCGTCAATCCCCAACCAGATGAGGAAGAATGCATGAAAGAAAAAGTAAAATAAAAAATCGAGTCAACATGGAAGGAGGCCTAAATGCTCTCAACACTTTGCATTGTCCCTAATTTACCGAAATTCAATCACAAACATGGAGGAATGATGACACATATAGAGGAAGGTTTACAACATACACACCACGCCTGTATCCATACACCAATAGGGGTGATGAGGGTCATCTAGGAACATACAACATGATCACAGGGAACACATGTCACAACACACACACATCTAATCTAAATATCAAGAAGAGGGTCTCCCCCTAACACTGGTCAACCAAGAGGTCGTCAACTTCCCATTCTAGATCATCATAGGAAGGAATACAAGCCTACAACAGTGTAATCTTAAGGGGAGGAACTTCTGATCTTCCCGCAACAAGGTTCAAGGCAGAGGGACCTGTAAGATCTCCATCGCTCAACTCTTGCGGTTCTAGGGTCAACGACCTAGTGAAAATTGTTGATAGGGTAAGAACTTCATCTACTGAGTTAAACATGCACTTAACAAGAGTGTCATGTTTCACCTTAGTAGACGGTGGATTTTTCACTCGAGGTTTACTGCTAGGCTCATTGAGTGACTCGGGAGTGGTGACAAACTCGGGGGAAGCTACAACTGGTTCTATGACTAGGACATAACAAGTCAATTTGGGGCCACCTTTCAGAGAAGGTGGGCTCTTCTTACATCCTCCATTACTGGAGGGACCACGTTCTACCTTCTTCATCGGAGGACGTGAACTCCCCATAGATGAAGTGAGAATCAAGGGAGAAGAGGAAAGAACCACAATGGACACAACTGAGGTGTTCACCATGTCCATGGGCTTTGGGAAAGGTAGGACATCTATAATAGAAGTCAAGAAAGGCGACTCCGCAAAAGGAGCGATAAACACTTGCACCCTTCCAGGTATGCTCACAGCGGGAGTCAAAAGAGGTATGGAACTAGGTCGAATAGGGACAGAAGGAGGGAGAGAGGAAGACACCATAGGAGGTTTAGTATTCTCCTCCTCTTTCTTTTGTAAGGAGGCTTGCTCGGCTAAGAGATCCTTTCGCTGGTGCTTACGCTCGCGTGCAAGGTGGTTTCTATGGCTCTTTGCACCGAAAGCCATAACTTTTGAAGGAATAGAAGGATCCTGCTCAACCATGGGGGTGTCCTCCATAGTTGTCTCTAGCAGAAGGGCAGTCTCCTTAACAGAAGCTAGAGGAATAGGTTTAGAAGCGATGGGAGGAGTTACCTCTAGTGCCTTGGTGGTGGGCCTCTTCTCGTTCACTGTTTTAACAACATGAATAGTAGGAGGCCACACGGGCCGAGACAAGGAGGAATCTCCATGGGAGACTCTCTGTATTCCATACCGAATGGGCCTAGGCTCTGTTGGTAAGATAGGAAGTTCAAATACAGGACACTTGGCCTTTCGCCAAGCTAGTACCATGGGATTCTCTTGCAAATACAAGATAGAAACATACGGTACCATGACAGGGCGAGAGGAAACATCGAGCTGAACCACGAAAGAGGAAGAGGGAGGATCTCAAGACCACTTCTCTTCTTCTCCTCTACGTGCCTTGGTGGCATCACTATCAGCCTTTAAGAAAGCTTTATACGAGATAATATAAGGCGAAGGAAGATATCTCACTTTCGGCCTAGTGCGCCACCTCTTATAATTCTGATAAGTGTGGTGTAAGAGATCCTTCCTAGGAGGGAGAGGACCAAGGGAGGTAGGCCAAAATTAATCTAAGGTGTAGCTACCATGTGCAACTGATGATCTATACCCGGTGTCATGGAGAACGTGCACTGAACCTCCATGAACAAACTTCAGACACTTGTGTATGACAAAGGGAACTATGTTCATAGCTACGAGCTAGGGGATACCTAGCTTCACTCTGAAGAGTTCAGACTCAGGATGATGTTGAAATTAAGTCTTATGGACTTAGGTCCAACAAGGACCGATAGGACAATACTCCCTATAGGGGGTACAAAAATTTTGTCATGGCTGCAAATGGTACTTTCAAGTGCATCATATCCATCCTTGTTCAAGAAGTTAATCAACATGATCTCCTCAATTATAATATTCACTTGTGATGTCAGATCGATGAGAACGCCCACTGCGATGTTCCCATTTATCCTTGCAGGAATGTAAAGAGGAGATGGTTCCCTATTGAAGCCAATTGGCTAGTCCTATGAGGTAAAGGTTATGCTAGTACCACTACTCACAGTCTACATGGAGGGAATAGGTTGATTAAGGAAAAAGGCCATCGTGCACACTAGATGGCACTTTTACAGGTCCTCCTAAGGTTTATAAAAAGTAGTGACCCAATTAAGGTTTCGTTACATAATGCTTTTGGAACCTTCGAACTACGCCTACTAGGGGTCATAGGTTGGGATGCGAGGTGAGAGCCTCACAACACTTACACCTACAACACTCCTGGGATACGAGGAAAGGAGCTTTTAGTATAGTAGAATGCAACCAAAATGGTTCACATTGGGTTCACCAAAAATGTCAGAGAGGGGGACCACCCACTACAAGACCCCAATTCACGGAAGGTCAAGAGTGGAAAGACTACCCTAACCCACCTCAATTTAAAGGGCAGTTAGGATGACGAGGATGAGAATGATGAGGATTATGAACCCTTCGATCACTCTACAATCCGAATGTAGAAAGGGGACCAGGTGAGTCGACCCTTTAGAATCAAACCCATGTCTCAAGCAGCTCTTTGTCTAAGGATGAAAGAAAAGTTCCAGGATGACAATGTGGTGTGCTGGTGTCTCATAGGTGCACTGGCATCCGTACGGCTAGAGAACTAAAAAGACAAGCTTATGACTCAAAAAGGGAGACTACTAGCCTAGCCTAGGAATGTTTAAAATGGTAGAATGAGATTAAGATAAATGAAATACAAGTATGAATGTGATAAAGGAAACTTATTACCACCAAGGTGACGAAGACGATCTCATAGAATACTCTCCTCGATAACTTGCTCTGAGCTTTCTTTACCTCCACACACGAAAGGGAGAAGTTGTTGGGGCTGTATAGGGGCATGCCTAAGTCAGATCCCCGTCTTGGTGTTTCCACCTCCATAGATATCCAAGTTTGGAATAGTATAGAGAAATGATAAAGAAAAGAAACTACAAGCTATGTATGCAAGAAACACTACAAAATAGTAAATTCTTACTCAATCAAAAGAAAAAGGAAAGAAGGGAGGAGCTCTACCACCTCCGTCCAAAGCCCTCAAGGCTTGTGGAGGAGTGAACGAGAGGCAATCAAGCCTCTGTTGCCACGGTGTATGTCATGTACTCACCTTGTTGGAGTGACAGAGTGTTGAGTTGCTGCAATGGAGTGAAGGATGCTGCTACAAAGCTTGGCATGAATGCAAAATGGTGGAGAAATTCTCAAGTGATCTTGCAAACTTCTCTCAAACCTTTGCTTCTTTCTACTTGAAAAAATCCAAGGATGGAAGAGTGAAAAGTATGAAGGGATGGATGAAAAATGAACATATTTGGGTCAGCCAACTGAAGAGGGGCATTACTCTTCGAATTCCAATAAAAAATGTAATGCCTTTGCAGTCTCAGCCACAGGAATTTTCTAGTAACGTAAGCACACTGCATAGATGTTTGTGCATCGCGCGGGCGTCCTTGACATAAACGCCCCCATCGACATGCAAAACAGGCGCCAAGTGGATGCAAGTAGTGGGCTTAAGTGGAATTAAGCCTCCACCTTTTATTTTCTAAAGTGTTAAGGGTCAAAATGAGATTTGTTTTAGGGGTGTAAATTCATGTTGATACAACAAGGAAGTGAACTGTTTGAAAAGATTCCTTAGTAAAAAGGTGGTCTCATGGAATGCCATGATAAGAAAATGCAACTGGCAGCTACTCCTAGTTAATACTTATGCTATGTGAAGTGATTGCATCACTACTTATGTTGACTTTGTAAACAACTATATTGTAGTTGAAATTTTGTCACCTATCAACATCTAGTTATTAGTTATGCAATGTGAAGTAGTGCTTTGAGTTTGAAAGATGTGCAATGCAATGTAATCAATGATATGAATATAAAATACACAAATTTGTTAAGTACAATTCATTAGTTAAATTCTTTATTCTATTACCTGCATGTAGGTTTGTCTAACTCCACTGACATTGGGAGGTGTTCCCACGGAACCTCTAATATTAGCCTATTCAACATCTAAAGTTGGATATTATAATACCATTCATATAACAATTCTATTAACATGTAATAAATTTATAATTGTTTACTAGTTACATACTTCAATGGTAGATACAATGGAGTAATAAGCAGGTGTAGGGCTAGTGTATTTGGTATCAACACTATGACCATGAAATTTTATTAAAATCATAAAACTAAATTAGTTAATCTTGCATTTGAAAATTAAAATTTAATAAATTAAATTCAATGAACATGTTAACATTTACATGAGTATCGATTCCATAAGCCTCATTCAAAATGTCAGCTTCCCTCTCCATATCCATAGCTGCAAACATATATTGTGTAGTAACCTCCTGAGTGTCGATGGGGTCATATGAACAAGTCACCTCACAAGCTTGACATGAATGGGATGGAAGTCAACCACTTGAAGACTCCCCTAGATGGCCTTGTACTATAGGAAATGCATGGTGGATGACACTCTAATTCAAAGAGGTGATAGCCTATAAAGTGTCTACCTCGACACTCTCCTTTATGATGTAAGGGATAACGATGTGCTCATGATCTACCTAGCAAAAGCTCATCTTGCTTGCCACCTAGGATCCTATCATACATCAGGTCTATCTTGAGCCGAACCCCAAACTCTCCCATGGAAGTCCCTCATATCAAAATAATTCAAAATTTTGTTCATGATGAACTCACAATATAGTTTCCTCAAGAAATATTGTGGTACTTCACAACTATTGCATGATGGGTAATCAAAAACCATGTACCACCTATCCCAAAAAAAGGTCCTAATCCCTTGGTGGTGGCACCAAGGGATAGGAAATGTCTTCGCATCGAGGTCAAAATTTTGATTTGTGTGTGGGTCAGTGAATAATGAGAAAAAAAATAATTTTGTATTTTTTTCATCTTTTACATCTTTATATGATAATTTACCTCGGTAAAACTCCCTAGCTGCCTACGTCCTATCTTATCAACCACTAATTTTTCTTTTATTTCATCTACATGTTTTAACATTTATTTAAGTTAATTTTCACGTGTTCTTCTTTCCAAGGTTGAACCTATTGGATCATTCAACCTCATGCTTAGCTCCTCAAATTTTTTTTATTGTTTTCAATTACCCCTATTAAATTTTGTTGAGTGTTAGGAGGATGTTGAGGGATTGGTGGAGGAGATTTTTTTTGTGGTTGTTGCACTTGATGATTTTTTTCATTTTCTTTTTGCTCTAGTTGTTGAGGATTTTTAGGAGGATTTCCAAGATCATTATCATTTCCTACAAATTCAACAAATGAATATAAAAAACAACTTAAAACTAACAAAATCACAACAAAAAACTAACAATCTTTACCTATTCGACCTCCCCATCGACATGGCAGAATCTTAGTGACAAAATAGCAACAAATTGATGAAAAAAATGCAAGATTGTCTCCTCCCAAAATGTGAGTGTGCAAGAGAATGGTTTTTGGCCCCTGGAGTAGAAAAAATAGTCAACATAAAAATGAATTAGGTTTTTTTTTTTTTAATAATAATTAACACGCTCGTTGTATTCCATGAGCGCATTATAACGCGCTCACAGAATATTGTGAGTACATTATACGCTCGATGTGGTTGAGCCTTTGGCTCGGTCACACCAAGCCATAGTGTGAGCATGTTATAGTGTGCTTGCATTATGGCCTATCAATTTTTTTTAAAAATTTGTCCACAATTTGGCCCCCCATCTTTTTCCACCCACCCTATGATCATTTTTCATTGTTGGGAACCATACTTGATATTGTTGTGTGAATCGTTGGATTGTAGGGAAACCAATACTATAAAAAAAACCTATTTTTTGTGAAGACTCAATAGATTACTATTTCAAGGGTCCACTCATAAAGGAATTGAATATAATTTCCATTGAATAATAATTCATTATTTAATTCTACATAGAAATGAGGAGAAAGGTGTTAAAGTAAAAGTGGAAATATAGAGATTTCATTAATAAATAATTATTTTTATATTTATTTTGAAATGGAACATGAAGACAATATTTAGAAGATATATAAAAAATTCACAGCAAAAAAGTTTATTATTTCGATAGTATGAAGGCTTAATAAGGTAAATCTAATTTTTGGAGATAATTTGTAGGGTTTTTTTTGGTGATAGTTTGTGGGGTCTATTTTACTAGAGATATAAGTAATTTTTTTTATAAATAAGGCACATATTTGAAATGACACATGAAGACAATATATTTTTAGAAGAGATATCAAAATTTAAAAGCAAAGATGTTTTATGTTTCAATAGTATGAAGGAGGAGAAATGTATGAAATTAGAAGTGAAAATATAAAGATTTCGGTAAGAAATAATTATTTTAATATTTATTTTGAAATGACACTTGAAGACAACATTTAGTAGAGATATCAAACATTCAAAGAAAATATATTGAGTGTTTCAATTCTATGAAGGCTTAATAAGGTAAACCTAATTTTTGGGAGATAGTTTGTGGGGATATTTTTTGGAGATAGTTTGTGGGTTTATTTTTTGGAGATATAAGGAATTTTGGGATAAATAAGGTAAAACTTGGATTGAATTTGATAATGTTCAATTGCATTATATTAATAAATGATTGTTCTCTCGAGGCTATTCACACTACACATGACAAAGTTTATGAGTATTATGAATAATGTGGAAAATGGTACTTTATGGCCTAGGTCATATAACACCACTCTTTTCCAACAATCATTCATTCAAGGAGGAAGGATTCCCTAGGATCCCAAATTTTCCACTGACTATCAACATAAAGGGTAAAAGCACAAAGTTGTGTCACAATTTTAGCCAACTTATCAGCACAACTAAATTTAAGTATTTCTAACTAAAAATCAATTTTGGTCAAACATATGATCTAGTGAGATTCATTCTAGCTAAGTTAGATACTTCTACAAATTTTTTAACTAGAATTGTTGGCTAAAAATATATGGAGCACCACTTTGAGTCCAATTTACCAAAAAAATAAAATTATTTGAAAAACATGAAGTTTCAATAACTCTTGCTAATGTAAATAACATTTTTTTTTAAATATAAAAATACCCTTTTGTAGATCCATAAGTGAAGTTTACAAAAATATATTTAATTTAATAGCTTAATTATTATTTATATTTTATTTTTTATTTAAACTAAAAGTAGGTTATCAACAAAAAATATTAGGTTGATTACCGTGCCAAGGAAAAATACCAAAACTTATTAATATATATAAATAAATAAATATATATATATATATATATATATATATATATGATGCCCTAGATAAAATAATCTATTTCAAGATGGTATAATTTTTTTTCCATTTTAGATATAAATATTTAACAAGAAAGTTGTCATCCAATGGAAACAACTGTTTTTTGATTCATGCACATTTTAATATTTATTTAAAATTTTACATTTATCAAAATTGGAAATAAAATATATCCATGCACTAAAATTTCTGCAAGTTATAAATACACAAAAAATTTGAAAAAAAAATTACTATAAAAAGTTTGACATCCCATGCAACTTCACTTTTCAGCATTTTATCAGTGACTAAATAATAGTATTAATTTATTAAAAACTATTTTAAAATAAATTTTTAGATTTTCTTTTAAAAAAGAAAAAACATAAAATATACTACAAAATACATATTTTACTAGTTTACATCATTTCAAAATTCGAAACATATATACCACTTTTTCATGATTCAATTTTAAAAGTTGGATCAACGTTGGTCATTTCCTTTATAAAGTGTGGCACAACTTTGTGCTTTTACACATGAGTCAATTCACAACAAGGAAGACCTAGGGGGTTCTTTAGGCTTTGAAGGGTTCACCACCAAGCAAAAGATTGGAAAAAACAACTTAACATTCAACTCACAAAACCTAGTAATGCAAGCCAAATAATGAGTGCAAATGATAAAATTAAGTAACAGCAAGTTAGGATGTGTGTACCTGGGAAATCTAGAAATGTGATAAGGATTTTGGAAATGCAAAAATGTTGACAAAATATACTAGGGAGGACTAAGACGCGCCCTTACTATTGTCTTAGTCTTGTTGTTGTTTTTTTAGGGAAATGCAAAATCTTCAAATGTTGGAACATAATCTAAAAGAATATCTACAAAAATTCTTTGGGAGGACTAAGACACCCTTACTGCTGACTTAGTCCTACTCTAAATTTCTAAAATCTCTAAATGTGATCCTGAGGTTCAATGTTTGCACTTCCTTCTTCTCGGATCTTGGGTCCTAAAACCTCCAGATCTGGCCTATAGGTGACTTTTCGTGAAGATGACAACCTTGCAATGCAAATTTGCAAATTTAGAACTTTTCACTTCAAATGATCTTCAACCTAAATCTGCAAACATAAACACACAAGAGAGGAAAAAATTGTTGATTGTTAGTAAATGGGGGTTTTCCTTAATCAAACCCCTTGTTGGTAATTAAACCTTAGAATGAAATGAAATAATGAAGGGAAATTATGAATGAACAAAGTGTTATGTTGCAACTCACCAAACCCTTGTTACGAATTCTGTAAACTTGTGTGAAGTGGCTAGCTTGAATGTAGATATTGAATCAAATGAATGCTTGATTGATCTTGACTTGAATTGTTTGCTTGAATCAAAATTGTACATCATAAATGTTAGCTCAAAAACACACATGATACAAGAATATCTTTGACATGATGCTTGAATTTTAATGATGGCTCCAAATTCTTGATGAATTTCTCTTGAATTCTCTTGATCTCATAAAATTTCCTTAGGAATGCTCTCATCAACTCGCTAGGTCACTTGATTTCTTGTCAGGAGAATATGAGTGGAAGAACCTTGTATTTATACCTATCCATGCTTAATATCTTGAAATTACACCACAAAAAGCTAACATATGATTCATTAATTAAAGGAGGCTAAATCCCATAAATATTTGAAATTAAATCCTAAAAATAACTTGAGGGGGGGTGATCCCACAAAGTTGGTTTACAATTTTTGAGAGATTCTGATTTTTGCTGAAATCACATATTTTTAGAAAATATTATGATTCAAGCCTTAAAAATTTCCATTTTAAGGATTCCAATTGAAGAGGGTCTAATCAAACCACTTTAGATCAAACCCCCTTGGATAGAACCTCGCTAGTTCTAAACCATACCTATAATGGAGTCTCCTTTACACCTATCAAAATGATGATAAAAAACCACTTTTGATTTACCTTTTGTGGGATCAAATGAATTCATTTAAAATTTATTTGAAATGATAATGGTAATCCTTGGAATGATCTCTCCAAAAAATATAATTTTAATAGTTTTTGGGTTTATTATGTATTTGTTTTTTTAGTTTTATTAAACATAGGTTTTTCTTAAAAAATGAAGGTCTATGTTCTGAACATGTGGAAAAATAGAAGATTATAAAAATAAAATAAAAAATATGAGTGCACCAGATATTGAAGTCCTGGATCCAAAAAAAAATAAAAATTTTGATATATACAAAAAAAAGTTACGCGTTATATGGTTGCACTATGTCTGAATTGTAATTGGTTTGACCTCGAAACTTGATTCATGAAAAAATATTCAATAAAAAACTATCTAACCAAGTGGAAGCACTAGATATCAGAGTTACAAATCTAAATTCGAAAGAATTAGAATTTTATCTCTCATGGAAAAAAAGTAATGCGTTATACGGTGTGTGTCACTTTTTAAAAATGTTGTTTTCTAAAAAAAAAATTAATTTTCGTGGGATATGGAAAAAGAAGTGCAATTTGAATCCAAAAATTTTGAAAAAAATATTTTTAGAATCTACAGACAAAATGTGACAAGACTCTAGTTTGCATCATCTTCAAATTCCTCATAGTTTAGCCACTATAGGTGCCCGAATGTGAAGATTTAGTGAAAAATAATAATTTCAATGTCCAGTTTGGCCAAAAATTGTAAACCACTATTGTGGGATCACCTGGGGGACTAAGATGCCTTAGGTGGTGTCTTAATCCTGAGACTTGAAACTTGGGGCACAAACTCCAAAAAGGGGCCCATTTAACGTGTTTTTAAAAAGAGGGTCCCAAGACCTTTGGGGGACAAAGATGCCCTAGGTCCCGACCCAAAAATCAAGGACAGACAACCAGATCATTAAATTATTATTTAACCTTTTATGTTTGTTGGGATTATCCATAAGAAGATATAATTTATTAGGCTTGTGGATGCAAAATAGGACCAATTAAGACATAAATAAGGATAAATAAAGCAAGGTGAGCCTGAACAAGTGTGAGAATGCAAGGTTATGCATTTTATTGCACTACATTTAGCCCCCACTTTAGTGAGAGGATGAACTTGCTTCAAACTCACACTAAAGTAGTCAACCATGCAATCAAAGGGGTTCAAATGTACAAATGCTAGTAAGATAGGATGACAATAACCAAGAGGATGGCCAAGCCCCCAGGATCAAGATCCTATGACAAACCAACATAGGTACAAAAGAAAACATTTGTAGATGATATATGAAGCCAAAACTAGATCACTAGCATACACCATCAAAGATAGAAAAAGAAAAAAGGAAAAAGAAAAATGCAACGAATCAAGCTTCGACTGCCCATCCAACACATTATGGACTAGGTCTAGGTTGTTTGTCCAAAAATATTTACAAGTGGAATGCACTGTCCACTATGAAAACAAAAACACATGCTCACAAGGGCTAGTGAAGCTAGTTGTCCACTAGGTGACCCCTAGGAAATCTGTATCAAAGTCATTCCCCCATGACTAGGATAAGGACAAAAATAAAAATGCATGCTGACAAGGGCTAGTGAAGATAGTTATTCACTAGGTGAGCCCTAAGGAACCATATCAAAGCCATACCTCCATGACTTTAACAAAGTAGAAAGAGAAAATGCATGCTCACAAGGGCTAGTGAAGCTAGTTGTTCACTAGGTTAGCCCCAAGAAACCATATCAAGGTTGTACCTCCATGACTTTCATAAGGTACAAAAATGCAACATAATAAGAAATAGGGATGTTCGAAGGGATTTTTCTTAGTTCATGTTAGGTATTAACCTTAGGGGACATGTTGGATATTGTGGTTGTCATTGATATCAACACTATTAGCATTAATTTCTTTAAGACTGTATATGTCAAAGATATTGAGAAAATTGTAATAAAATATGTTGTAGGTTGTCTATGAAGCAATGAAGATTAGTATGATGGAAAGTTCGGTATGTTGATGGTGAGAACTTTTGGATTAAAGGGTTTTTTTTCACATATATCTAGTTTATCCACCGAAATTTTGAGAGGTGTGCATGAAGATTTAAGCAAGTTATGAGTTTCTATGTTCCGTCAGTTATTTTGTTACTATAGCTAGTGTTCTTGGAAGAAGATAATGTGATTCTGGTAATCTAAGTTGTTGTGTATGCTCTTGTGCTATTTGTGGATGTTTCTAGATTGTGATATATCTGTGTTTCACGTCCGCATTGATCGGTGTGCTCGTGATCGATGATTTTCTCTTATGTGTTCATGTTTTTCATGTGCATGACCGATAGGGTGTTTGTAGCATGTTGTGGATCTTTGAGGAATAATTTTTGAAGGTGTTGTGTGTTCAAGGAAATTGTTTTGGGTCTCTACTATGTGATGGATGACCTTGGTAGATATGCATTAATAATCTTTATTATTTTGGGGCGACAGTTTGTATTCATCTTTTTTTTTTTTGAAGCCGACATGTAGCGATGTAATTCCTTGTTGCAGATATATATAAGTAATTGTTTCTTCATTTAAATGTGAATAAGTGAGTGTGGAAAAGAGAGCAATTTTATGTGTGTGAATAATGTTCTAAATCTTTCGAAGGTAGAGCAGAGTGTGAAGAAGAGCGAAGAAGTGCTCATGTGCTTAACTTGAACTGTAATTAGGCATTAGCATATTCTATTTTCTCAGTTCAAGATCTTTCATATGGATTTAATATAAATATTATTGTAAGACAATGATTCTTCCCTTGGGTAGTAAGCCTTTTTGTAATTGAGCAGTGAGCTTTGGGTAGTGTGCTTGAATGCATGTGCATTCCACATTTCTCTATACTTTTAACAAAGTATAAAATTATGGATTAACCTCCATCGTGGTTTGTCCCCTAACAGGGTTTCCATGCAAAAATATTGGTTTTATGTGTGTTTTTGATGTGTTGTTGATTTATTCTTTCATGATTATTAATCAGATCTGAGAATAAGGGTTAAAAAATTTAATAAGTTTGTAATTATGTGACAATTGATTCACCCCCTCTCTCAGTTGTCTTCCCTTGTGTTGCCAACAATTGGTATCAGAGCAGGTTCCTTGGAAGAATTTTAACAGCTTGAGGTGATCTAGGATGGCGACATATAAGAAGGATAGTCTAAGATTTGATGGAATAAACTATTCTCTATGGAAGGCTCGAATGGAATGCCATCTGAGATGCATTGGTGAATCCTACTAGAGAATTACAAGTAATAGGTATGTTATTCCTCAAAATGGTCCTACTACTACTATTGAGATTAGAGATGTTGAATACAATATTAGGGCTAAGGAAGCATTGTTGAGTGCTTTGAATGATTCTAAGATGAAAAATGTTATGGATCTGAAGACTGCTTATGAGATCTAGAAAAAGTTGGAAATTTTTTATGAAGGTGATGCTAATGTGAAGATTGCTAAGCTACAAAGTTTGAAAGGGAAATATGAATTATTGAGAATGGGTGATGATGAGAATATTACTAATTTCATGCAAAGAGTGAATGAACTTGTGTGTGGTATCAGATGTGCTAGTGGACAATTGGATGAATAAGAGATTGTTGCTAAAGTGATTAGATCCTTACCTGATGCATACAAAATCAAAGCTACAACTATTGAAGAGCTCCAAACTATAAAAAATGTAACTAGAGATATGTTGATTGCTAAACTTACTGCTTTTGAGTTGAGTGAATTCAGTGATGCCCTTCCTAAGATAGAATTTGCATTCAAAGCTACTACCACCAAAAGAGATAAGCAGAGATATGATCTGGGTGAAATTTCTTCTAGAAAGGTATTCAAGTATGAAGAAGAAATGAGACAGGTTGAAGAAGAAGAGAGAAAACTAAATGAGCTTGAAGCACTTACTGTCAAAAGAGAATCTAAGGGACAAGGTAAGTATAAAGGAAAGTTGCCTATTAAATGTTTTTCTTGTAATAAGATAGGTCATATTGCATCAAGATGTCCATAAAGAGTTCCTAAGCCAAGACCTAACAAGCCTAAATTTCAAAGGAAGTGTTATTATGATGTTGATGAAGGTGTAACAAATGATGAATCTGATAAAGGGAATGCAAGTGAAGATGAGTTTGTGTTTATTGATATCAAGGAAATTAATCATGTGCCTACTGAATCTACTAGTTGTACAAATGTGGAGAAAGCCCTAGTTGCTCGAGTTGAAGAGAAGGATGAATGGGTAATTCATAGTGGATCCTCTCATCACATGACAGGTGATCAAATAAAATTTGTGAGCCTAGAAAAGTATGATGGTGGTGTTGTAAGATTTGGTGATAACGATGGTGGTATAATTCATGGAAGAGGATGTATTTCTTTTGATGGTAAGAATAATATTGATGATGTTCTTTATGTGGAAGGTTTGAAGCATAATCTTTTAAGTTTTAGACAGATGGTTGATAAGGGATACAATATTCAATTCAAGTATGGAAAGTGTAGAATATTGGGAAGCTCTGAAAATGTGATTGCTTCAGATACAAAAACAAAAGGTAACATCTTTCACCTGAATACTACTAGTAAAATTTGTTTGATTACTTAAGTTGATGAAAGTTGGTTATGGCATAGGAGAATGTGTCATGTAAACTTTGACAATATTATCAAGATAAGTTCTACTCAGATAGTGAGATATCTTCTTAAGTTGGTAAAACCCTCTAATGCCATATGCAAAGAATGTCAATTAGGAAAGAAAACTTGAATTTCATTTTAGAGAAAACAACATTGTTCAAATGAATTGTTGGAGCTTTTGCATACTGACTTGTGTGATCCTACTAGAATCAAAAGCTTACAAGGTTATAGGTATTTCATGTTGTGTGTTGATGATTATTCTAGGATGATGTGGGTTACTTTCTTAAGGGAGAAATCTGAAGCTCTAGAGAAGTTCAAGATCTTTAAGTCTATGGTTGAGATATCAAGACAAGTCTGAAGATTAAGTGTCTAAGATCATACAGAGGTGGTGAATTCACTTCCCATGAGTTTGATTCTTTTTGTGAAGTGTATGGGATAAAGAGACAATTATTTGCATCGTGGAAAGGAAGAACAAGACAATTCAAGATGCTTCTAGGACTATGATGCTGGAAGGAAATGTTCCTCATATCTATTGGAGAGAAGCTATGGGTACCATTGTTTATATCCCCAATCAGGTACAAATCAAAGGTGATGCTAGTAAGACCCCTTTTGAGTTATGGTTTGGTCATAAGCCTATTGTTAGATATTTCAAAATATTTGGGAGTAAATGCTATATCAGAAGAGAAGAAAATATAGGAAATTTTGATGCTAGGAGTGATGAAGGAATCTTTCTCGGTTATTCTACTAAGAGTAAGGCCTACCGGTGCTAGAATAAGAGATTGAAGAAAATAATTGAAAGTGAAAATGTTAAGGTTGATGAATACATTGCTAGACCATCCAGAACCTATGGATATGATTCTGATGATCAGAATCATAGTACAACCAAAGGTCAGACTTCAAATCAAGTTCAGATAATTCTGATGAAACAAGAAGATCAAGAGGAAGGAGAAACTAGTGAAAGTATAGAAGAGAGATCACAAGGAAGTTAAGTTCAAGAACATCCTAAGACTCCAAGGTATGTGAGATTAAATCATTCAGAAAATTAGATTACAGGTGATAAGAATAAAGGTGTCCAAATTAGGAGAAGAATTAGAGAAGAATACTATTTGATATCAAAGACTAAGCCAAGTAATGTAAATGAAGCATGCAAAGATGAATATTGGATTGAAGCAATGAAAGAAGAACTACAACAAATTGAGAATAATAATACATGGATTCTTGTTCCTAGACCTAAGGACAAAAATGTAATTGGAACTAAATGGGTATTTCAGAATAAACTGAATGAGCAAGATGAAGTTATCAAAAATAAAGCAAGATTGGTCTGTAAAGGATATTCTCAAATGGAAGGAATCAACTTTGAAGATAATTTTGCCCTTGTTGCTAGAATTAAAGCTATGAGACTGTTTCTTGCTTATGTTTCTTACAAAAAATACAAGGTTTATCAAATGGATGTCAAGTTAGCATTTCTAAATGGCGAATTGGAAGAAGTATGCATTGAAAAACCTAATGGATTTCAATTGACTGATTAGGGAGATATGGTTTGTTAGTTGAAGAAAGCATTGTATGGACTCAAACAAGCCCCTAGAGTTTGGTATGCTAGATTGGACAAGTATTTGTTGAATCTTGGATTTAACAAAGGTACCACTGATAGTAATTTGTATTTCAAGATTGATGATGATAAAGATTTGATTGTGTAAGTCTTTGTTGATGATATAATTTTTGGAGGAGATGATGGTTTGTGCATGAAGTTTGCTGATGAGATGCAGAATGAGTTTGATATGTCAATGATTAGAGAGATGAAATTCTTTTTGGGATTGCAAATTTCTTAGTTAGATAAAGGGATCTTTATATCTCAGTCCAAGTATGTGAAAGAATTGCTAAATAAATTTGGTATGGAAGATTCAAAGCTAGTCGGTACACCCATGATGATCAGATGTAAGTTGACAACAAATAATGATTCTCCAAAGACAAATAAAACTAGATACAAATCAATGATTGGTGGATTGCTTTATTTGACTCAAACTAGACCTGATATCATGAATGTTGTATGTATTGTTACAAGATTTCAAGCCGATCCTAAGGGATCTCATGTGATTGTTGTGAAGAGAATTTTCAGATATTTGAAGGGACCAATTGATTCTAGCATGTGGTATCCTAAAGATGATGATCTCACTTTGAGTGCCTTTACTGATGTTGATTGGGTAGGAGATGTGAATGACCGGAAGATTACTAGTGGTGGCACATTTTTCTTGGGAAAGAAGTTGATTTCATGGTTAAGTAAAAAGAAAAATACCATTTCTTTGTCTACTGTAGAGGCAGAATACATTATTGTTGCTAACAATTGTACTCAAGTATTATAGATGAAGAAAATGTTGAAAGATATCAAATTTATGTATGATGAGACTATTGTTATATTCTGTGATAATTCAAGTTCAATTAACATTTCTAAGAATCTGTTGTTGCATTCAAAGACCAAGTATATATCTATCAAGTTTCACTTTTTGAGAGAGAAGGTGAGTGAAAAGGAAGTCAGATTGGAGTATGTTCATACTATGGAATAGATTGCAGACATATTTACCAAGCCATTGCCTCAGGATACTTTTTAGTATCACAGAGGGAAGTTAGGGATGATTACCCCTCCTAATCATAACTAAGATGCATTTTCTTGCATTAGTCTGTGCATTTCATAGTCATATCTTGACTCAAATTGATGTTGTGGTGGTTGCTACTCAAGGGAAGTAGTCAGATGATTCGTATATGTGGTTCAGAGCTTGTGTGTACCTTTTCCATTGATGTCAAAGGGGGGGAAGAGTAATGTGAAAAACTAGGAATTATCTAAGGAGAAAAGAGTCAGAATCTAAGGGGGAGTAAGTGTTCAAGTTAGTTGTGTTGATGGTGCTTCTTCACATCATGTGTTGCCATAAATTCCAAAGGGAGATATTGTTAGATATTGTGGTTGTGTTGCTGACATATGGTTGTCATTGATGTCAACACTATTAGAATTAATGTATTTAAGACTCAATATGTCGAGGATATTGAGAAATTTGTAATAAAATATGTTGCAGGTTGTCTATGAAGCAGTGAAGATCAGTATGATGGAAAGTTCAGTATGTTGATGGTGATAAGTTGAGGATTAAAGGGGTTTTTTCATGTATATCTAGTTTATCCACCGAAAGTTTCAGAGGTGTGCATGAAGATTGAAGCAAGTTATGATTTTATGTCTTTTGGTAGTTATTCTATTACTGTAGCTGGTGTTCCTAGAAGAAGATAATGTGATTCTGGTAATCTGAGTTGTTGTGTATTCTCCTATGGTGTTTTTGGATGTTTCTATATTGTGCTCTATCTATTTTGCATGTTCATATTTTTCATGTTCATGGCCGATAGGGTGTTTGTAGCATGTTGTGCATCTTCGAGGAATAGTTTTTGAAGGTTTTTTGTGTTCGAGGACATTTTTTTGGGTTTCTAGTATTTTGTGAATGACCTTGGTAGATACACATTAATAATCTTTATTGTTTTGGGCTGATAGTTTGTATTCATCTTATTATTTTGTTGAAGCCGACATGTAGCGATGTAATTCCTTGTTGCAGATATATATAAGCGATTGTTTCTTCATTTGAATGTGAATAAGTCAGTGTGGAAAAGAGCGAGCAAGTGTAAGTGTGCGAATAATGTTCTAAATATTTTGAACGAAGAGCAGAGTGTGAAGAAGAGTGAAGAAGAGTGAATAAGTGTTAATTTGCTTAATCAGAACTGTAATCAGGCATTAGTAGATGCTATTTTATTAGTTCAAGATCTTTTAGATGGATTTAATTTGAATATTACTGTAACACACTGAATCTTCCCTTGGGCAGTAAGACTTTTTGTAATTGAGCAGTGAGCTCTAGGCAGTGTCCTTGAATGCATGTGCATTCCCCATTTCTCTATACTTTTAACAAAGTATAAACTTGTAGATTAACCTCCACCGTGGTTTTTCCCCTAACAGGGTTTCCACACAAAAATATTGGTGTTATGTGTGTTTCTTTAATGTGTTGTTGATTTATCATTTCATGATTATTTAATCAGATCTGAGAATAAGGGTTAACAAATTTAATAAGTTTGTAATTCTGTGACAACTGATTCACCCCCCTCTCATTTTTATGCCCTTGTGTTTCCAATAGGAAATTGTTCCTAATGTCTCCAATAGAGGACCAATCAAAGGATAAAATATTTGAAACTTAGGGAATGTAGTGTGTCACATCAACACCAAGAGGAATTTAATATGCTAAGATAGATGAAGCTCTTGAAGGACATTACTCCCAATGTCACCACAAAGAGAAAAACACATTGCATGAAGTAAGAAAAGGACATCAAGGAACATGAAAAAAAATACAAATGAAATCATGCCAAAATAATGGAAATTTATGCCCCCACTTTAAAGAAATTGCTAAACACCATGTTGTGAGTAGTTACTTTAAAGTAGCCATGAAAAATAAAACAGAAAAAAGGGTTTCCCCCCAGAAATACATAAGGGATCTATGGATTCAAGATCAGTATATGTCTTTGCTACAATGATATTAGAGAGCTAGGAACTGTCATCATTCCCCAAATATGCATAGAACTAGAAGAATGATACAAAGATAGAGAAAAGAAAGAAAAACCTTTTGAGTCAACATGGAAGAGGCATAGGGTGTCTCGACGCCTTGCGTCATCTCCAAAAGGAAAACACAAGACAAAAATGGAAAGATAAAGAAATTATGAGGAATTTTTTTTTGGTTCAGCATGGAAGAGACATAGGGTGTTTTGACGCCTTGCATCATCCCCAAAAGGAAAACACAAGGTAAAAATGGAAAGATAAAGAAAATATGAGGAAAAATTTTTTTGGTCAACATGGAAGAGACATAGGGTGTCTCGATGCCTTGCATCATCACCAAAAGGAAAACACAAGACAAAAATGAAAATGAAAGGTAAAAACTAATGAAAAGGCAAGAGATTATGACATATAGAAGAATGTAGGTACAAATAGAGGAATACACATAGAAAGATAAAATATCAAAAAATATGGGGGATCACATTACACACATGCAATCACATAAAAGAAAAGGAAATTTAATGCAAAAGGATAGTAAGGCACAAGTGAGTCAACGTAAAGTAGGTCATCTGCCTCCCAATCTCAGTCTGTATAAGTGGAAGATAGACAATGAACCCAAGGGACAACGACAAATGCATTACTAGGACAATGCTATCTACTTCTTTCCCCCACTAAGTGCAAGACAAGAATGAGGCGAGGTAGGTGATGGAAAAGATCATGAAATAGTGAGATTAGAATGTTCTACAACTATTACATGATAATGGGTGGAAAATGATATGCTATGCAATCACTTGATTGCAATCACTACCATCGAAGTGAAAGTGTTTACATACTAATTTGAATGCACAACACTCATCGGTAGTGTGTTCAAGAGTTTTGTGGTATCGAAAATGTGGAACAATTGCATCTTTAGGATATAGTATGAGCCTATCTTTCATCGGTGGTAATGTTATTAGTTCTTTTTTCAAAAGCAATTGTAGTTTCCTTTCACTTTCAAGTGGTGGACAAGGGAACTTTAGATTTTGTAGCTTGTATAGCATCTTGCGCTTGCTAGAGTCACCAATTTATCGAGTTGAAGTTTGAGGAGGAGGACCTAATGTGATCCTATCATCCATGTCATTGTTGTGAATCATTGTTTTCTCTTTAGGAAGATGGACATTCATATCTAGAGGAAAATCTAAAATCACTGTAGGGTAAAAGTACAAACCTGTGTCACACTTTATAAAGGAATCAATCAACATGAGAAAAATTTCTCAACTTCAACCACATAAAATTGGTATTTATGTTTTGAATTTAAAAATGAAGTAAACTAATAAAATGTAGAACTTTTGTTGAATTTTATTCCTATAATTTAAAATAAAAAATAAAAAATAAAATTGATATTTTTTTAATCAATTTAAAAGTAGATTTTGGTATGCTAAAAATTTTGAGAAAAAGTGACCTTTAGTTCACATTAAGAAACAAATACAAAAAAAAAAATCATTTTCTCCTGATTTTTTTTTTCCCAGATAGCTGACTTCAATATCTAGGGCATGGAATTTTTTTTTTGAAATTTTGATGTATATTTTTCTCGTAATAACATTTTAAAGTCAAACTAACTTGAATTTGATAGTTTTCAGTCCACGTTAACTTTTTTTTTTCATTTTCAAAAAACAAAATATACCCTTTTGAAGAGGATTGCCTCCTCTAGGGTATCATATATTTTCCAATCTGTTTTATGATGATTTACTATTTTTTATTTAATTCCAACTGAGCCTCTTTTTGACTTTGAACAACCTACTTGCAATATTTTAAAATATTTATATACTAAAACTAATCAATATATATATATATATATATATATATATATATTTACATTCAAAAATATGAGCTCTACAAAAGGGTAATTTTAATTTTATCTTTTAAATAATTTTGATTGAAGAAATATTCAGTAGAAGTTGATTTTTTTTTTTAAATTGAGAAAATGGTGACTTTGTTGCCATGTCACCTGCCATATGGATATATTCGGCTAAATAGGATTTGACCAAATCATATTCAGACAAAACCCTTCTGATAGAAATCCCACATATAAATTAAGCCAATTTGAAAGCCAAATTCAAAGTTTCAGGGGGAAAATTTATTTTTTTGGTTTCGATCGAAACCAATTCGGCTGAAACCTTGTGTGCCACGTATGCCCCACATGGTTTCAGCCGAAATTACGGACCAAAAATACTTCACTCGAAACTATTTATTTGGCCGAAAGTGTGACCCAAGTTTGTGCTTTTACCCTATACCATCACTACGAAGCCTTAGGTATTCTTTAGGATCACTTATGTTATGTGGGGATCTCGATATCCTAACCCCTTTGTGTTTTCATTAGTGGGTATTTTCTCTAGGAGTTGATGAATTTCATGTTCACTTGTTGTATCACATCCTTTTTTACTCAAGATTGTGAATCATTTTCCATATGTTTCTTCTAGATTGATTGGAGTGTTTGTTACTTTGTTATCATAAAATGGTTGAGTGTGTGCTTGTTTAGAGGAACTAGGTTTACCTATTGTAGGGAACTTAGGTTCAATTTTCTTTTTGGTTTCGGGATCTACGTAACCAAACATCTCAAGAGGTGGTATTGTAGGGCATGTTGGTTGTTTCATTAATGGATACAGGGATGGATTATCTTGAAGGTTGTTAAGGAAATCATTTAGGAATATATTCATGTTGTCATCATCTTCTCTAATGATGTCAACATCATGAGGAGGGCATGCATTAGGATTTGATTGAGCATGAGTGTGTTCAATATCATTAGGATCATTACCAAATTCACAATTTAACACATCTACCAAAGATTTCAAGGACATCCAAAACTTTCCAAAGCACATATCCATGATAAAATATTGAACAAATACACTTGAAATGAAATAAATTCAAATAACAGTAATTCTATAAATTGCAACAAAAAACTAAAAGAAGCCAACATAAGCACATAAAATCAATTGCAAACCTTGAAAACTAAAAGGTCAAAGTCAACAGCGACTAAGATGCCAATAAGGGCATCTTGGTCCCACTAATGAGATTCTAAGGTTCTAGAAACTAGAACAGACAACAAACAACTCAAACAAGGTTCTGAGCAGAAAACCCATAGAGGGACTAAGATGCCACTAAGGGCATTTTAGTCCTAGTAAAAGTATTTTTCAAGAAAACAACAAAATCTGGATTGTTTACAATGTTCCTAGGTTTCCTACCCAAGGACTTGATGTTTAGAAACATAAAAGTGTGCAAATAATGCAAGAAAAAAGTGACTAATGACAAGCAATTGAATCCAAATTTGTATGCAATAACAATGTTCCTAAATTCAATTAGGATGATTGACAATGCACCTTTTTTTAGTTTTTCAAAGAGATAAAATGATGCAAGAAATAAAAAATGCAACCTATATGCACTTTCACTAATGCAAATATGAGAAACCCTATATGCACTTTCACTAATGCAAGATGTAATGCAAGAATGAATGCAACATAGATCTAGGACTTTAATGAACTTCAAGTTAGAAAAATGAATGTTCTAAAATGTCAAGTTCACCAAAATCAATAATGGTGGAAAATGGGTACTTTATGGCCTAGGTCATATAAGACCACTCTTTTCCAACAATCATTCATTTAAGAAGGAAGGATGCCCTAGCATCCCAAATTGGATTGACCATTAACCCAAAGGTGAGTCAATTCACAATGAGGAATACCTAGTGGGGGGTTCTTGAGGCTTTGAAGGGTTCACAACCAAGCTAAATCTTAGAAAATACAACTTAATATTCAACTAACAAAATCTAGTAATGCAAGCCAAATGATGAGTGCAAATGAAAAAGTTAACAACTTAGGATATGTGTTCCTGGGAAGTCTAGAAATGTGATAAGGATTTTGGA
Organism: Sequoiadendron giganteum; assembly: GCA_007115665.2. Classification (NCBI taxonomy): domain Eukaryota; kingdom Viridiplantae; phylum Streptophyta; class Pinopsida; order Cupressales; family Cupressaceae; genus Sequoiadendron; species Sequoiadendron giganteum. The sequence continues at coordinate 133,531,757 of CM021109.1, forward strand.
AATGCAAAAATGTTGTCAAAATATGCTCGGGAGGACTAAGACGCCCTTACTATTGTCTTAGTTATCCTATTGTTTTTGGGGGAAATGAAAAATCTTTTGATGTTTGAACAAAATTTGAAAGAATCTCTGCAAAATACCCTTAGGAGGACTAAGATACCATTATTTCTGACTTAGTCCCACTCTGAATTTTAGAAATCTATGAATGTGATCCTAAGGCTCAATGTCTACACTTCCTGCTTCTTAGATCTCGGGTCTTGAAACTTTCAGATCTGGCCTATAGGTGACTTTCTGTGAATATGAAAACCTTGCAATGCAACTTTGCAACTTTACAAATTTGCAGTTCAAAAGATCTTCAACCTAAATTTTCAAACATAAACACACAAGAGAGGAAAAACTTGTTGATTGTTAGTAAATGGGGGTTTTCCTTCGTCAAACCCCTTGTTGGTAATTAAACCTTGGAATGAAATGAAATTGATGAAGGGAAATGATGAATGACAAAATCACGCTATGTTGCAACTCACCAAACCCTTGTTATGAAATCTACAAATGTGTGTGAAGTGGCTAGCCTGAATGTAGATCTTTAATCAAATGAATGCTTGACTGATCTTGACTTGAATTGCTTGCTTGAATCAAAACCCTCCATCATAAATGTTAACTCAAAAATACACATGATGCAAGAATATATTTGACATGATGCTTGAATCTTGATGATGGTTCCAAATTTTGGATGAATGGCTCTTGAATTCTCTTGATCTCATAAAATTTCCTTAGGAATGCTCGCATCAACTTGCTAGGTCACTTGGTTGCTTGTTAGGAGAAAATGAGTGGAAAAACCTTGTGTTTATACTTATCGATGATTAATATCTTGAAATTAGCCAACATGCTAACATATGAATTCATTAATTAGAGGGAGCTAAATCCCTCAAAGATTTGAAATTAAATCTTGAAAATAACTTAAGGGGGACAAAGACGCCCTAGGTGGCATCTTAGTCCCGACCTAAAAATCAAGGATAGACAACTAGAATCGATAAATTATCATTTACCCTTTGATGTTTGTTGGGATTAGCCATAAAAAGATATAATCTTTTAGGCGTGTGGATGCAAAACAGGACCAATTTAGACATAAATAAGGATAAATAAATGGTGCTGGCAAGAAGTTGAGTCCACTTTTTGGCTATTTAGTGGAAGTGTTTTCCTTGATTTTTCAGAATTTGACACATTTGACCTTAAAATTTGAAGCACTTAGAGATGGAATCTTGGAAAAAGTCACTGATCATAAAATATAGTACTCAAAGTCTAGTTTCCAAATATGTAATTTATTTTCAATAGGCATTTCTAAAAACCACTATTTATAAGTTACTTTTTTTTACCATACCATGCACATACATGTATGTCAACCATATTTTGACCTAAATAATCATATTTTTCTAAATCATTTTGGAAAAGGATTTGTAACTCAATGAAGCACACTTTGCATATTTTTTTAAAAAAAAATTATTGATTTTTTTTTGGTTCATTTTTTACATGGGCCATATTTGGTGTTTTGAAAAATCATCATGTATGTCATGCATAAGATGACCTAAAATTATCATTTTTTGATTTTTTTAAAATTGAAAAGAATTTTCTGAGGTACACTTTCATACAATTTTTTTTTCAAAAAAATAATAAAAATTTATTATTTAATACTAAACACCCCTGATAATTCATGTTTATGGACCTGTTTCATCATAAATTAATTAAAAAATTAAAAAATTAATCAATTGTAAAAAAAAATTACATATTTCAAATCTATGTTGTCTTATCTATAATGGGTTTTAATTTAATAAAAATATTCTGCAAAAAAGTCTTTAGACATATCCCCAAAGTCAATGTTTTCTTGTAACATTACCAGGACCTTCAACTTGCAGGTCAAACCAGGTCTAAATCTTAGGTTCGAGTCTCCAATCCTTTTCCCAAACCAAAAAAACAAAGCACAAACCCGACCAAAAATTCATATTTTTAAAAACGGGATCCCGTTTCATAAAAAATATTTTTTTATACTTTTACAAAACAAGATCCCATTTTGAATAATTGCCAAAATGGAAATTTTCCATTTTGATTTTTTTCCAAATGGGATCATGTTTTGAAAAGTTTCCAAAAATGGAAACTTTTCAAAATAGGATCCCATTTTGAAAATTTTCCAAAATGGAAACATTCCATTTTTATAAAGTTTTCAAAACAGGATCCTGTTTTTTTAAAAAGCAGGATCCCATTTTAAAATTTAAAAAAAATGAGATCCCATTTTCTTGAAGCCAATTTTGAGTTTTTTTGTCTAAGGAAAAAACTTCGACGTTTTGTGGAATCATCTTCTTCCATTTACCCTAAAGTAAGGCGGGCCCAAACAAGTGTGAAAATGCAAGGGTATGCATTTTCCTACACTACATATTATAATGATGCATCTAGCTAGTAAAAATTTAGCACCATAAAATTGGAGGTTGGCGGCAATGGAGGAAAGAGGATATTTATCATTCCAGACAAGACTCGCACTCAAGGATGATTCATTGTATGAGAAGCACCTTTCCTATTTGTGTCTCTTAGAAAACATGGGGATTAGATTTTATTATCCCTTAGAAAAGGGAGGGCTTTATTTTTCTTGTGTGTTCACTTGATGTATCTACATTGGTTGGGGTTCAATTGTATAATAGAGGAGGGATTTTAAGACACTTGAAGGAGATGTGAACTTTTAGACACTAATATAAAAAATTAAAATGTAATAAGTACCTGTATCATAGATATATCCTACATGACACTAATATTGTTATAGGCATACAAGGACAAGGGAAAGTTCTTTATCATTCCAACAAAATTGGCTAACGTTCCATCTAATTGGACAGCACCTTTGTTTGTGGGATCACATCTCAAACCAAGAGTTTGTATGACCTCTTTTAAAAAATTATTAAGGTACTTGAACAAGATTTCACACATTTGGGCATAATATATCCTTACAAGTAAGTTTCAAATATAAAGTATTTGGTTTTATTTTAGTTACCTCACTTCTTATTATTGTAGAATAGTAGGTGGTGGTAGGGTTACCTCTATTACATTTTGAACTTGATTCATTTACTTTTCAAAATAATTTTTTTCTTCTAATATCTTCTTCTAGCATCCTCATTATATCAAGTATGGAGACAATTTCCCAAACTTCCATGTTGATTGTTCACTTCTTGATTTCATTCATTATATTGAATGAGCTCAAAGTTTTTCCTATCTTGATCACATTAGGTTACTAAAACATGTGTGGCCTCTCCAAAATAGGTTATATAATTCTTTAATTGTATCCCATTATGTTTCATGATCTTTGAATTGGATAATGTTAGCATTCCAAAAATCAGTGCTTCTTTCTAATTTTGTATTATAGGAAATAGTAGGCTAGATTGACCTTCTTCCTCAATACTCTCATTTTTACTCTTTTTTTATATTAAAATTTAGGTTGCAACTTCTCTAATTATTGTAGGAATTTCATGTTGAATGTATGATTTGAAATATTTCTAGTTACCAATGTTTGTTCCTAGCTAAAAAAATTCTCTAGATAGATTTGTACAACAAAAAAATGATCATTATAACAAGTAATCAAGGTTTTTTGTCATGAGGATGGATTAGGTATAGCAATTGGTAGGAGATGATTTTCAAGTACATGGAATGTAGAGAAATAATTATACCTTAGGATACTTTCCTAGGTGTAGTTGTTCTAAGATACTAGGATTATGGGGAATATATTATAGTGGTTGTTCTATTGGAGCTAATTGTTTGGTTTCATAAGAGGTTTACTTAGTTTGTATGAAGAATTTTTCTATTAATGTTGGTTATTGTGAAATAAATATTAACATTGTCTATATTATCGTTTATATGAATAATTTTGGTGAAAATGACTATTTTCATAGGGAGGTATCTATGCATCATGTTGGTTTCCTCTTAGATCATTGAACTTATTAGAAATTTTCTATATAAAATACTCATTTGGTAAAGTTTACATGGGGTTAATGACTCAAAAAAGTGGTATTCTAGTTGAAGCTTAGTTGGGATTAGTTTAATGAGAGGTAGGAGAATAGGTCTCTTGGTTTCTAGTCAATATGGTGACCAAATATCAAGGATTAATGGCATAGGGAGAAAGTGTGCTAATCTCCTAATTTGTATTAATTCATTTTTATAGCTAGAGAAATGTCATATCCATTTTGGCGACTATTTCCTCCTCTATTATTCATGACCATATCTATTTTAGAATCAATAAATTTTATATAATAGATATAAGTGGTACCTAATAGAGGGAATACATCAATTGGGATGTGTTTCCATCCCTTATATAATATAGTGTTAGCCTTATATTTGAATATATCTAGAAAAACTTAGCACAACAGGTAGTAGTAAGTAATGGACATATGTAGTAATTCCCAGTACCATTCTAGGGAATTTCCTTTGAAGGATGTATCAAGTAGTCTCAAAACAATAATTTCTTCATCATTTTTGTGAACCATGTAACAAATTAACAAATAATGTAGAGATTTCAATGGAGTAACATAGCTATATACCTCATGATATGGGAAAGAGAACATAAAGAATAATCTAAAATGTTTCCAAATCTATAGTTTTCATTAGTGGACTCAATGGATCTATAGTGTTCCACATAATATATTCTCTACATAGAGGTTGTGTAGCCATGGTAGGTATTTGTCGACATTATTCTTATGGTCCCAATGTCATGTGAGACCTTTTCCTATGAATCAAAAGAACAGTCTAGATGAGGATATGTGGACTAGTTCTAGTTGTAAATCTTGTAGTGATTCTAGGCTATAATATTTTTGAGGTTGATATATGTAAATTTTATAGGTTAAGTACTAGAATGGTTGACAAGAGTCCATTAGGACTCAACTAGGGGTACATTCAAGTTCTATAGTGGATGATTAAATCCCTTAAAACTCATCAAGTCTTATTAGGCATGCCTATTTTAGGGGCCAATACACTATATAAGACCAAAAAATACGGAAATCCTTGTAGGAAGCAATGTGGATGTAGAATGAGGGTGATCCCTACAAGAAAATATCTACGATTGGAGGCGATATAGGAGAATATAGAGGTGTACAAAAAATATTGATTCACCAAAAAAAATGGTATTTTTTTAATTTTTAGTTTAGTTTTTTAAATGCCCATGAATCTTATTTCCTCTCAACATGCTTAAAGAATTGTCTAGAACATCAAAATATTCTAAAAGGGCTAAAAATAACAAGGAATCTATTTTTAGAAATTGCATTCATGCACATATGAACCTAAAATCTTATCCTAAGTTCTAGAATCAAAAAATAAGCATTGCAGGTGAGTTTGAAGCCAAATTCATGTTTGAATATGAATTTATTAAATATTTAAGTTTCTAAAAAACCTAAAAAAACTTTAAAATTGAGTTTTGAGGCTTCAAATAATAAAATGAGGCCTCAAAAAGTGTGGAAATTGAATTAATTGAATTTCATAGGTGTAGAGCACTTCGAGCACTACAATTTAAAAAAGGGCTCAAGCAAATGACTAGATTGAAAATTATGACTCGTATAATTTTAGTTATTTTTTGTCATAAAATTTATAGTTTCTAAAACATGTAAAGAGGCACCTATGGGAATTTTTGGCATTTCCAAAGAGGGGAAAAGATAGTGGAGAGTGGTAGGACATGAGGAAGGGGAGATGAAAAAACATAGTATTAAATTTAAATCTCTAAAAGAGCTAGAAGGCTCCAAAAGGGAGAGGATTGAATCTATGAGGTGTTGTAGTTTATTGAGGATCTAATCCTCTATTTTTTATTTTTCCTAATTTTAATAAGAGAAAATTTGAGTTAATGAAATTTATTTATATTTGAATGTGTTAAATCTCTATTGTGAGTGAGTTATGTGAGGTAATCATCAAATTAAGATGGATTAATCCCTATCTATCCTAATGCTAGAAGACTAAATATAATATCCTAAGTTTGAAAATTGGTAGAAGTTGTTGAAATAAAATAAAGGAAAATGAAAAGGCTTGTTCCAAATAGAAATATTATAAACTACTAAAGGAATGATTCATATCTCATAATGCAATAATCAACAAGAAAGGCATATACGTAAAATTGAACCTTGAACAAAGATAGCTTGATAAATAGTTAGGATACCACTTAATTATTTTTAAATTTTTTAATAATTAAATTATCACATGTATACATTTTTGGTAACATAAAACTAAAAAGATTAGGTAGAATCAAACAAGTACATGAAGCTCAAAAGATCAACTATACAAGTATGATTCCTTGAGAGTTAGACAATACACTAGGCTCTATAGCTCAATTGAAAAGAAACCATATTGTTTTAATAGACATGTAGGATTACATTTATAAACTAAACTATCTATCCTGTAATGATTTCACCTTTAACTATATTTGAAATTTGAAATTACAAACAAAAGGCATTCCTAGTTCTTGTTCCTTAATTACTCTTATTGATGGTTAAGCATGGTTATGGAGTCCTTGATAACTAGCACATAATTTCCACCACCCTATACTACACTATCATGAAATGGGTAGGTAAGTTTCCTATCTAGGCATTGTACAATCACTAGTTATGAATGATTGACCTTACTACTTAGTGTGGTATATATTCTTAAGATGGCATGGGGAAGTCACAAGTACATAAAAATATATGTTGCTAAGATACAATGAATAGCATTTCTACGCTTTGATGGTCATGTGTCACTTGGGTTTTCAGTTGAATCTATCTTTGGTAGATCATACGACTTATACTAATTTATCATATATTTCCCCTTCAATTTTTTGGATGCCTCATGAGTACTATAGTGTCAAAATTTTCACACTCTACAATTTTGTAGTATATTGTTTCCCCACTTCATCCCTTTAGTATGGATTATTTCAAATACAAGATGATAGCACTTAGATCATGTATTTATAGCATTTACATGATAATTCAAGACCTTAAACTCTAAATTTTGTATGATGGGAGTACTACACATGGTTGTTCATGTGACATGCTAGAATTCTACAAAAATATATAGTTCCAGTAGTCATTGGAGTGTTACCTTCTCCCAGATAATTTAGAATTAATACTCTTGCATGCAATTTGATCGAGTAAATCATTTTGGACATTCCTATTTGGAAATAAAAAATTAAAAAATTCACATTCTAACTCTCTCAAGCTCTACATATTTGAAAAAAAAAATGCATTTTTATTTCTAACAAGCTATTCAACTCTATGCATGTAATTTTCTTGAGCTTCTTTGATCATCACTTTCATGGGATTAACAAGAAAAATAAGATTGAGATAACAAATTTCTTCTTAGAGGTTTTAAAAGAAACTCTAGGTGATTTTTCTCCAATATTATTGTTCCTTTCTTTTCGTGTTTACAATTTCAAATGTTTCTAATAGAATATTTTTATTGCTAGCATAGTGTAGTTGTTATTTTCTATATGATTGCTAATCATACTATAATTTTAGAATATTTTCATATTCATCTTTCAATATCATTAAAAAATATTGGCTATTGTGGAAATTGGAAGACCAAAATAGGGGTCTAACTAAGGCAAGACCCTAAAAAAACCACCCAGATACATTTTTCTTTCTTATTTCTATGTATGCTTTACTTTGGAAAGGGAAGAGTAATCTGGTGCTATTTTTCTACAACCTTTCACTTTGTTACTTAGTTTCTCATTTCAAGTATTTGAATAATTTGTTTAGTTTCCATTTTTATTACTTTAAATATTTTGTGAATACTTTGAGCTATCATTTTTATTTTGTGTGTGCACACACTCATATTAGATTGTACTATGCTTTTTTTCAAGCATCTATATTGGATGATAACCACGATGCAAGGATATCTATGTGACACAAGGATATTTGCATGATGCACTAGTGTCAGAGGTGGAGACTTCTAGAAATTTAGTATAGATTCTCTATGATTAGTATTTTCCTGTTCTATTAAAATTATCTTGTTATCCATCTCTATAAGATATATATTTTCCTTGTTTTTTTATATTTGAATATTATTATAGATTTACTTTTGTTTAATTAATTTTTTTGTATAAAAAGGATAATTGAACAGTTTCAATAGTATAAGAATTGTTTATTAATATTTGTGTATTATAGGGGATTTACTCTTAGGGAACATTAGTAATCCTTTGTAAGAGTAAAATTTCTTACACTGCATTTTGGTGAACTCAATGTTACAACACAAAAACCTCTTGTATATCAAAAACATAAAACAAAAAAGCATTCAAAATACTTCTTCCTTCACTAGTTGAATGATAGTTTAGAGTGTGTTGTAGAATTTTTTATGAGTTTCACAACTCAGTCTCTCCATTCAAGTAGTTTAGTCTAGAGAAGCATTCACAACTATAACATGGCACAATAATGACCCTTCACAACACCAATCCACATTGGTCTTAACTTTATAGTGAATAATTCACTACTAGGATGCCTCAATCTACTCTTGCAATGACTTTAGATTTTTCTTTTCCATCTCACACTTCTTTTCTCCTATGGATGGGGGCTTTGATCATGAGGCTACTCTTCAAGCTCCTATTACTCAAATACAACACTTAATCATCATTTACACCACTTCCAATATTTGATAGTCAAATACATCATCACTAAAGAGGTGCCTATCATTGATTCTATTTGTAGCATGCTAATTTCAAAACCTCAATTTTTAGAATTTATTAGAGGATTGGCACAAATTGTGTAAAACAATGTCCCCCATCTTACACTTCTATCTTTACAAAAGTAATATATTCTCTTGATCAAAGATTATTGGCATATAAATTTTGATGTTGATGATAGTCCCTATTATGCACATGGTGAATATAACACCCATGGCCATGGTAACCCCTATTGGATTATCTTTTGGCATTTTCAAAAGAACCTTCTACACCTCATTGCCTCTAGTCTCTAGTGCTTTTGTACATCTATAGCTCCATAGACCTCTATAACTTTCACACATACCACTAACCTTGTCATTAACAAGTTCTCATACAAAATTTTGGCCAACTATAAAGCCAACTAGGTTCTATGTCTTGTGCTTCTACCTAGCCACTTATCACTCCATATTATACGTGCAGTCCATTATCATTGCATATTCTAGCCACCCCTTTACTTGTAGGCTTTGATGTGCCTAAGTTTGAGCAATATAGTGGAAAAGGTGATCCTCAAACATATGTTTTTTGCATTCACTACTTTGTGTAATGACTTCTTATTTCAAGATGCTTTGCTATCAAAGATCTTCATGTAGTTGTTGAAACATACCACATTGGATTGTTTTTTCTAACTTATTGATAACTCTATTAACACTCATATGCAACTAGTTGGTTCCAATTCCTTCAACACTTCTAGTTGAACATTGGACCACAACTCACATTTACTAACATTGTCGATTGCAAGAAGGGATAGGGTGAAAAGGTTATCAATCTATCTTTTCTCAAATCTTATATGCACTCTCAGATTCTAATGTACAAAGAGTGTTCATCAAAAACTTGCAACCAATAATGTGCAATACAATTTTATTGATGAAATATAAGTCTTTTTCGCACCTTTACATAGATTATTTGAAAAGATTTTATTTCAAAATAAAAATACTACCAAAATAATTAAATAATAGTTATTAAATTTAAATTTAAAGATCTCATATAATCATGTATTTAATTTTTTTCATAAAATACAAATAAAATTTTAAAAATAGACTATCAAAATTTCTATAAAATAATTCTTGTATATATTAATATTTTGAAAATAAAGTATGTCTTATTATTTGAAACACAACTTCAAAACAATATCATTCAAAAACCTTACTTGACAGGCATGGCCGACCTATAATGTTGTGAGTCATCTGTACAAATAAAATAAACAATGAAAAATCAACTATTCATTGAAGGAAACTCAGAAATGTGTGCAAAATTCTTGTATATATTAATCTTTTGAAAATAAAGTATGTCTTATTATTTGAAACACAACTTCAAAACAATATCATTTGGAAACCTTACTTGACAAGCAGGGCCAGCCTATAATGTTATGAGTCATCTATACAAATATAATAAACAATGAAAAATCAACAACTCATTGAACAACCGCCACCTCCATGCTCACTCCACCCCCCAAATTATTTTTAACTTTGATCCATTAAAAAACTTTATTTGAACAAATAAAAAATTACAACACCAATGGTTGCTCATAACACAATGAGTAACTCACCAATCATAATAGACAACTAAACATGCTTTTGCATTTATAAAAATAGTCAACTTGCACATAAAAAGGCTCATTTACAATTTAATTTAAAACATTTACTGTTACAAATATCCCCACTTGCAAATTTTTATCCCATTACATTTTATATTTACAACTACGCATGCACACTTAATGGTGCTTTACATGACATAATCACAATCTCCTTTTAACTCTATGGGATTTGAAATGCACAGTCATCCACCTCACTCCCTGGTAGATATATGTATTTACTTCATTTTTTGTAGGTACCTGCACAATTAAATACAGGTGTAAGGCTCCCCAAATAAACATCAAATCCAAATATAATGCAGAATTTAGTCATTTCATCTTTAAAAACCTATGTAATTGGCAACTACAAATTCAAATGTTCAAACAAATTCAAATTTTAAACTCAACAACCAAATTGAATGCATTCAATTGCCACATTCAAATTCCTAAATAAGAGGGGGAAAGCAACCAGTGTCATTTGTTATTTGTAACAACTTATTCTCTGCAAAATTCAGAGCATCGTTAGACATCCTCTGCAGTTTCAAGTTGGTACTTTATACATTCTACTTATAGTTATTCTCATGAACAATACATTTAACATTTATATTTATGCAGTTTCTTCTTACTTTCATGAACTGTGCATTTAACATTTATATTTATGCATTATCTTTTTACTTTACTTTATAAGTAAATGAAGGTCTTTTTTGTTGTCTTTACAAGATCTGCAATACGAATTCTCCTAAGTTTTGCAGCAATTCCTTTTGCTGTCCAATACAATAGACTAGCATTTGAATAAGTTTCCTTTGGCTGTCCAATACAACAGACTAGCATTTGAATACGTTTCCTTTGGCTGTCCAATACAAAAAAATAACATTTGTTTATATTTTTATACTTTCCATTGCACATACGGTAGGCCAACATACATATATTTGTCATTTTGCATTATGTGTCTCTTGTTCATTCAACAAATCGATATATATGCATGTATCCTTTGCCTATCCTTTGGGAATGCAAACAATGGTACCGGTTAAAAAAATTCTTCTACATCTTATTGAATTTGTAAAAGAATGTGTACAATGTTATTTATATATATACCTATATAACACACATTGAGTTGTGTGTTTGAAATTGTAAATGAATCTGTGCAATGTTTTATACATTCATTTACAAATTATGTGTTTGTTGTCTCTTGTTCATTGAGTAGATTGATATATATTTCTATTTCGTTTAACTATCCTTTGAAAATGCAAACAATGGTACTGGTTAATCATTTTCTTCTGCATCTTTCATGACCCATGAAGGGTTTCTTTGATGATTGAAAAATTATTAATGCGTGTTTATGAAATAAACCATTCCTCTTACACTCCTTTTCACCATGTACTGTTTGATTTTGTCGAGTAATGGTGCTAGTTTTTTCTCCCACATTGTATGTATGTATGTATGTATGTATGTATATATAAAATTGTCTATCCATGGTGTGAGGTAACAACAAACATCATTCTCCTTTCAAAGTGTATGTATGTATGTATGTATGTATGTATGTATGTATGTATGCATGTATATAAATATATATATATATATGCTAGTGTTTTACACAGGGTTCTTTTGGGGTTAAATGATTTCCTCTCCCTGTTTTATTGCGTACTCATGGCCTCGTAAAGTCCAATGTATCATAATTTTGTCTGTAGAAATGATAGGGGAATTTTGTGGGTTTGACCACATGTCTACAAAAAATGATTAATGGTTTACATAGACCTTTTTATAAAAAACCCATGTGAATACGAGCATAAATAGGCAAAACCATTTAGTATACATCATTTTTTGTGAAAACCCTTGCTTTGTTTTTCCAAATAGAAGTTCTTTTGGGGTTAAATGATTAAATACAACCTAGTAAAGTCGAATGTCTCATGATATTGTCTCCAAAAATGATGAGGAATTTTGTGGGTTTGACCACATGTCTGCAAATTAGTCTCATGAAAACCCTTGCCTGGAATATTCCACATCTATCTGAAAATGCACTTATGTATTCCTACAAGTGACGAATTATTATTATGAAAACCTTGGTTAATTTCTTGTGGTCATTTCTAAAAACCCAAGTGTGTAATCGATCTACCTCTGTTAAAATTAATATCCTATTGTTGTTGAATACAACACAACTTCTTTCATTTTCTATACAATGTGCTTTGAACATTGATGGAAAAGAATGGAATACCCAAAAAAAAAATTAGTCATATGCATTAATCAGACCACAAATGAAGATTAATTAGGGTGTAATATGTTTGGTGTCTACTGCTAAAGTAAGGAGATTAATATGTAAGAGTGATTTTTAATGGGTGCCAAAATGATTTTATAAGGTGCTAATGTGAATTAGACCCATTGAGTTTTGAGCGGATTTGAATGATATAATAGTTTTATTTAAATGTTAATAGTGACACAATTAGCACTGTTTTCTATTTTGCACTATATATCAATGATTTTCTTTGTAATTATATCTATCTAATTATATGTACAGGATCACATTTTTCTAACACTTTATGGCTTACAATGTACAGGATCACTGATAATCATGGCACCAGGGTAGAAGAGGAAAAGAGAGAGTGGGAGGCACTTGATTAGAGTACCTCATGGAGTGACATTCAATGTTCTAGATTTTGTTGATGAAGAGCCACCAGTGAACATCAACGAGGAAGTTATTTTTGAAAATGCACAACAGACCAATGAAAATGATGGTTTTGAACTTGTTGTTCATAATACTCAGGTAGAAATGGAACCGCCACCTATTGACCATGTGACAACCCCAGATCTATGCATGAAAACTTGGTCTATGAATGACATGGAAAAATACATTGCAGATGTTGAGGACAATCGAATGTTAATCAGAGGTTCAACCATCAAATGGGGAATCCTGCCTAGCAGTTTGTGGGCATGGCTCAATGGTGTGACATCCACAAAAGGAAGGGGGCCCCGAACAATCATAACTAACAAAGAAGACTGTAAAATTGTGCAGTGGTGTAAAGAAATGGCTAATATTGGCCATGGCCTTCAAGTGTCATAGCTTAAGTCAACAGTGGCCCAAATGGTTGGAGAAAGGCCTAACCCATTCACAAATGGGATACCAGGGAGGACATGGTGGGTTGGCTTTTGTCAAAGGCATCTTGATCTAAAAATTCGAACACCCAAAGGAGTGGACACAAATCAAGCTATAATGCTATGCCTAGAAATAGTTTCTTCATTCTATGATAACTTGGAGGAGTTGTACAACAAACATAATTATGGGCCCAACAAAATATGGAACTATGATGAAATAGGTGTGCAAGCTGGTAGAAACTGTGTAATGAGAGTTATTGCAAAAATAGGGATGAAATGTGTTCCAAAATTAATTTCTAAAATCAAAGAATGAATCATTGTTCTAGCTTGTGTTAGTGCAGCAGGTCAAGCTATACCCGATTACTATTTGTTCAAGTCCAAAGGAAACATTAGAAACTATATTGTTAACTGTGAGCCAAGGGCATGCATGGCAATCCAAGAGCATGCCTGGATGACCAAAGAATTATTTGTGGAATGGTTAAAAAAATTTGTAGGAAATGTCCCAAGAAGGGTGTCACCAGCCAACAGATAACTTCTCATCTTTGATGGTCATGGCAGCCACGTGGCATTCAAAACGATTGAAGAAGCAAAGACTATGGGAATAGATCTGCTCACACTTCCAACACATTATAGTCACAAATTGTAGCCGCTTGAGGTTAGTGTGTTCTCACCATTAAGAACTACTTCAAACAACAAAGGAGTATATGGTTATCTGAAAATCCTCAACTTGACATTGGAAGGGTAGAGTTGGCAACACTTGCCAGCAAATCTTTTGCACAAGCTTTGACTTCTAACAACATTGCAAGTGGTTTTAGAAGAATGGGAATTTTGCCATTAGATAGACAGACACTTGACTTGGATATGGGGCCAAGCCAATCTTTCGTGGTTGAAGAGGAAGGAACCACATTGAGAGAAGAAACAAAGGGTGATAAAACTAATGATGAGACGCAGTTCATGGCAGCGAAAACATGTTTGAGGATAGCAGGTTGGAATGAGGAACAAATTGGACAGTTTGTGGACACCTTTTCTACAAGCATTCCCCCAAATCCAACAAATGAAGAAGGATATTGCCCATAAAACATTGAGGTAGCATAAATTGAACAAGAACCAGTAGTTCAATCATGTAATCAGGCAGCTGAAAATGAAGAGAGTCTCAATCTGCATCTGAATTTCAAGATGTAGCTTTGAACCTAGGGGTACATCTCAATTTCAGTCAAGTGGATGAATGCTTGTCCATGCCATTACCACCAGATGTTGATCTTGAAGATTTCATCCATTACTTCATAACTGGGAGAAATTGGGAGGCTGAAAATGATGATGAGGATGGACTCGAAGGTAATGACTCAAGTGACGAAGAGGCTGACGATGTGCCATGCACTCAAGTCAATGATCAGCAACCAACAAGAAGGAGAAGTATTTTTTTGCAACTCCCAATGAAAAGGGTGCACCAATCATATAATACAGGTCACAATGGGGTCCTATGCCTTAGTAGGTAGTCTCAAATTTTGACATCAGATGATTTCTTCAATTTGTTGAATGAACAAGAGGCACAAAAATGAAGAAACCAAGAATTACAGCTAAGGAAAAGGGAGAAAATGGCTAAAAAGAAGGTAGAAAGAGAAGGAATCCTCACACAAAGGGAGGCAAATAAATTGGACCATGTTGTAAAAAAAAAGAAAATTGTAGAGGAGAAGTTGATGCAACGACATCAAAAGGAGCTTCAAAGGGAGCAAGCAAAGATTGCTCGACAGTTGAAGGAAAATTAAAAGCAAGAAGAAAGAGTAGAAATAAATAGATTTAAGAGTACTCCTACAACTCCTCTTCCAAGTCAACATCCAATTTTAAGGGACATGGTTAACATTTTGGCTCCAGCCTTTGCTTCTCTTAGCAGCATACAAAGCGAGTCTTCTGAAGGCTACTCTTCATAGTTACAACTCACTCTAGAGGAAAATCATGCATTTCCTGCTTGTATAGAAAGTGTCATACAAAACAATCTGTAGTCCTTAACATCTTCTTCAGTTGATGCGGAGTCAGTTGACCTCTAAGGACACACCACTTGTTAATCAGATTTGTAGATGTCTGGTTAGGATTTTTTGTTGTCAACTTTTTGACCTTGAAGTGTTCTAAAGTGTTTTTTGTAAAACTGAATGCTAGTCTATTGTATTGGACAACCAAAGGATAGTAGTCTATTGTATTGGATAGCCAAAGGATACTAGTGTCTAATTTTGTAGAACTGAATGGTAGTCTGTTGTCAACTTATATACTTTGATATCTGCCAGTGTCTTTTTTGTAAGACTAAAGACTCCTTGTCTTCTTTCCAACTTTTTCTTAATCATGTTTATGGTGTAATAAATTTGAGAGCTGTCCAAGTTAATGATCTATGCTTTTGTGATTCAAAATAAATTTTGTGTTGGTTGTATTCATCTATCATTTTTTTGGATATGTGTTTTTTGTATTCATCTAACTAACATTGTTGAAAATATAAATGTACATTAAGAAATGTATGCAATTGAAATTCAAAAAATTATGTACATATATAAATATATATATACTATGTATGCATATACATAGTTGTGTGTGTGTGTATATATATATGTATACACAACTAAGTATATGCATACATATATATTAATATACATATATATGTAACATATCCATAAATTGTAACTGTAAGTGTAAGTGGAAATCAATGTAATTGTAAATTGTAAGTGTCAGTTTACAATGAATAAGAAAAATGGACATCATAAATGAACACAATATCTACCAGGTCACAACCAAAGTAAACTCTTGAAAGACTTGACCTGAAATGTCATCTTGCAATTTGAAATGCTCTTTACAACCTTCCTAGTTGTGTATATGTTGACATAGTATTTTGCATGTAGCAGTAGTCTTATAGGAAAATTAGCTAATGGGGGACATTGTGCGTTAGCTAAGTGACCTCAGGGATTTTACCGAAGTCGGCTCTTCGCTTAGTGGGTGAAGTAAAAGGTGAAGGAGATTGCAAGAATATAAAATTTACACTACAGGTGATGCACCAAAATCTTTAGATAACTTTACCAGAGCACAGTGCATAATGCAAAGGCCCGAAACACTAAATTGTTGTTAATTAAGATAATTTTCTCAAAAGCACTTATCATGCAAAAATACCCTCTAATTTGTATAATGTAATCAAGCATAACTTTGTATTAACACAGAACAGTCGAAGAAACATGATTTGTATTCATTCCAGCTATGAGAGGTTATAGAAATTGAAGAACAGGCATTCATACAAAAAAAAATATAACAACACAGGTCAATAGTTCTAACAAACGCTTAAAAACAAAAAGGCCGAATTTATTTGGCATAGTCTAAAGTCTTCGAATTGAAAGCAACTATTACAAAAGGCTTACTTCCCAGTGCTTGGGAGTTTTTGCAAAACTTAATCAACAACCTAATAAAAGAAAACAATGCCCCATTTATTGGCCAGTTCACTGCCTGGAGACGCATCAAAAGAAGAGCAAACCACATGCAGTGACCGACGACACAAATCATCTCGAGCCGCCACAACAAATATCGACCGGTAAGCAACACGCCAACGAGACCACGATGTAAAATGGAAAACCATGCAATCATCAAGAGAGAATATGCGGCAGCAAGAAGTACAAAAGATCCATTGGCATTTCCAAGGTAATTGGCACATAAAAAAACATGCCATGTGTCGCACAGATGGAGCCCAATAGAAAGTTGAAAAGGTGCCCAGCAAAAAGCCTTGAGAGAGAGCCACGTGGAGAGCTCCGAGCAAAATAAAGAACGAGGCGGACCCAACTCGGAAAAGCAGCAAGAGTGAGCCACGCGGCACGCAGATGGAGAATGCCGAAAAGTGAAGCGAAGGAAAAGCGAAAAGCTTCGTGAGGAAGGCATGTGGGGTGCTCCGAGGACAGTGAGCATTTGAAAAATAAGGCATAGCCGTAAGGGTAAATATAAAACTACAAAGGCTTTGGTAGTTTTTGTTGAACAATTTGGTGACTCATAGGGGCTTTTCGCTCATGGAAAGGAGAATCCCAGAAACTTTGGTTCATCATCAAAAATACTCACAACCTCGAGAGGGTGGCTTGCAGATTGGTCCATACTTCATTCAACAGTGCAGAGAGAGTTCACAAATGCTCGTGAGCCAACCTGAGATCAATAATTGCTTTGAAGGGCAATCTGCCTAATACTTTTGTTTCCAATTCCAATTGGAAGAAAAGTTGTGCCAGTTGATGCATGATCCCCTTGATTTCTTTGGCAGTCAAAGATTGATCAAAGGTCTGGAAGACATAAATGTCTTATTTCTTCTCTTCGATCATTGTAGCAATATTTTCCACACCCGCTATTGCCTGGTCTGTAATGAAAGGTGAAGGGAGGCCTCTCTGAGTCAAACGGGAAAACTTCGCCCACATGTCGCTGGTAACTTGGTTTAACCGAGCTCTATAATCCACAACCTGTTGAATGGCCTCATGCATGGAGATGAGGCTACTTGCGCCCAAAGCCATCGTCATTCAGTCATTGATGCCCATGCCACTCAATGCTTCATCAGAAGCAGTATACAACTTACCCAATAAAATTCTAGCCTTTGGAACCTTATCAAAAGTTAACTCCTGAACCTACTATATTGATTCACTCACTGTTCCCCAGAGGCTAGCCGCTTGTGCCATAAACTTTAAGGTGGGTTGAAGAGTAAGGCAGAAAACCTTCACCTTATCCCAGTATGATGCGTGCAACTCCTTGGCAATTTCCAAAGATTTCATCCGGGGTGCAAGGGGTTGGGTCCTTAGGGCAGCCAATTCTGCCTCCCTGCTACTCAAACTTGCCTTTACCTCGGATAAACTTCTGCTCAACGCCTCCAGCTAGTCCTTCAAAGTGACCACTTCCTTTTCCTTTTCTGCCAGGGCCAATTCGGCCTGCTTAGTTTTTTTAACTTCCAACTCCAGGTTGGCATTCACTTCAGTAATCTCGGTAGTGGTGCTCTGCCAGAGCTCTTTCATTCCCGTGGTTAGCAGGTCAGACTCGATGCAGAGTTCTTTCTCCTTTCCTTGGCTCAGCTCAACCTTCTGCTCGAGAGTCAGAACGATCTCCTCACTCAAATTCTGCAATTCTTTGATCTTACTTTTGAAGGTACTTCTCTCATTTTTCAGTCGACTTATTTCATTCTCCTAGGCTTTAAACTTGTTAACCAAGATGTCGACTTTACTTTTGAGCTCCGCAATCTAGTCATCCTTCTTCTTCGCCTGCCGGCTGAGCTTGAGAAAATCAGTGGTTACTATTTTTTGGGTCTCCTCCATCAGCTCAACTTTATCTCACAGGTAGGCCTGTTGCAAGTCTAACTCGACGACATTTACAGAATAATCACTAGGCTGCATCTCGCCCACTGCATTGATCACATTAGGAGTGATCTTCGCAAACATCAAGGAATTTTGGCTTTCATTGAAAATGGTTTGCAAGTGGGGGTTCGCCTGCGTGGTTGTGTCCTTCTGTCTTCTTTTGTTGATCCGGTTGGCGCGGGCGCTTTTATTTGCATCAACCTGTGCGAAATATTCTTTGGCCAGAATACCCAGTCCGCCAGCAAATGGATACTCCTAAGGGATAGCCAATGGGAAAGACAGTGTAGTTGATGCATCAGAGGTCTTGTTGGGTCGAGTTATAATAGCTGGGGAGAATGGCGGGATGAATTGGCCACTCAGAGGGGATGGAAATGAAGTGTAAGGGAAAATTGGAGATGCACCAACCGCTGGGCTAGGCCTTGGGGATAAAAATTGTTGGCCCACGAGCCTAGAACTTACACCAAATTATGTTTTGGGAAAGACTTGGAAAGTGGAGGGCAGAGGTGGGAAACCAAGAGGGGAGAGACTGGAATGCCTAGCAAATCTTGTGGCTGGGAGAACTGGCGCAGATGGAAAGGCAAGGGCAGACTGAGGGGAGACCAGAGACATAGATAAGAGAGAAGAGGGAGGAAAAATTACTTGATGCTCATGTGGAGCCACAGATACCTCGACCACTCCCTTCATCAATAGTTCCTCCTCCGCACCAGCCTCTCTGGTTCATTGTCGCTTCTCCTCCGAAAAATCATCAAGGTCAAGAATGACCCATCTCCTACCACTGGTAGTCCTTGCCCGCTTCCATGCTGATTTAGAAGAGGCAGCTAGTTCCGATGTTTGTGCAAGCGGCTCATCCTCCTGCACAAGTTTTTTACTAGTATTCTTCTCATGTATTGGACTACCGGTAATGACAGGGGGATTTTGAGTTACTTCCTCCTCAGATTCCGCAGTAGCCTCTTCTCTTCTATATTACTGCACGGATGTTGAGTGGTTCAGAGAATTTTCAACATCCAAATGTTCATTTTCTCAAATTTCATCAAACCTCTCATCAAGGGTTAGTTCGTTATGTAGCTTGTCAGCTGCCAGAATCTCCTGCCAGTGTACCCAGAAGGCTTGCATCTTCTTGGGCACCCAACCGAACTTACTCAATTGGGTGAAGAGGGAGGGGTTGATCTTTAGTTTGGGATTGACACTCCCCACGATGTGATAAAAATTTAGCCATGACAGTCGACCATCCACTGTAGGCAAATATTCATGGCCTACATATCTACTTAAATATCCCTCCTCGGCATTCCTCTTGAGGTCCCAGAATGGCCGAGGTGAATGCAGGATCTTGACGCCGACTCCTGATAAATTATTGTCAGGGTTGTAATTTCTGGTATCATCAATTAATACCAACCCGAGGTGACCCAACTTCGAAAGTAGAATCACCGAGGTATCAATCTTCGGGGTCCTCTTTTTAACCAGTGAAACTGAACCAAACATGATTGGCAGTAGCAAATAGGAGGTTAAGTGCTTTCCTCCCCAATAATCATCATCAAGGGTACATAGCTGCCTCATTGCTTCCAGGGCCAACACTTTGTCAGAAAGAAAACGGGGAAGCTAGAACGGCTCCTGGACGAAACCTGGCAAGCGGAGCATGGTGAAATCCAAACCAAAGAACCAATTACAAGGTGGAGTTAGCTTCCCCAACTAGGATTTTTGTCGAGGCGATATGCATTCGGTCATATTTATGCGAGCCTTATCCAAAGCCCTTACAACCAGGGCTATGAATGATTCCGAAAATGCATTATATTCAAAGATTTTTGACATGACAGGGGTCCATGTTGAAACCAGCTTCCTCAAACCACCCTCATCAAAAATAGACAGGGACATGGACGTTGAAAAGTAATCTGGGTTCTGATGCAAAATCAGGTAAGCTAGGAAAGATGAATACCTGAACTTAGAGCCGACCCCAAATTCTTGTAATTGCTGCCAAATTCCATTACTGACAACTCCTCCAAAGTCTAGAAGTGGAGACTTGCGATTCCTTTTCAACATAAAGCAGAGGGACATCTGAAACTGATGAACATTCTTGTCCGAGTCCAAACAGCACACCATCGCCAGTATAAAAGCGATAGTGGAAGACCCACCTTTTAGAGCCTTCAAATTGAAAGGGAATTTGGGCAGTGTTGAACTACCTGTTTGCTGATTGAGCTCAGAGCGATAAAACTAAGGCCCCAATTGGAGTTCTCCCCATTTTTTCTGCATTCTTTCCATATCAAAATTCTCAACCTTATTACCCAAGGGAAGAGGGACACACAACATATCCTGAATAGCCTCAGGGCTAATGACTACCCTAAAATTCTTGCCGCTGATAACCCCTGTGCTCAGGTCGAAATGTTTCATGCACATTGCCACAACCTCTGGGCAATGGTGTACCAAGGGGACCATATATTGTGCAAGTCCACAGAACTATAGCCGTTTGTGAAATTGATCAGTCATATGCTTCATTTTTTCGCATGCAGCCTCCCTAAGGCTCTTAGGATTGCAAGATAACTTAGGATCAAAGACCTTATCCCAATCCTCCAAGACCATTGTATGATCTCTATGAAGGACTGTGCTCAATAACTTCTGGTTCACCGGGTGAGTGAAAGGCCAGCTAAGCTTCGTAGGTATGCCCGAAGTGGCATAAGACTCCTCATCGTAAAGCTACACACGAGTTGCATTCCTCATTTGCTCGCTTAGACTTACTAGAGCCAGGATCTATGAAGGGTTCTCTGCAATTTCGGCCATTTTGATATTCGCAAGAGTTTTTCTGCAAACCTTTGGCAAATGGCTTAGCTTTTCTACAAACTTCTCTCTTCTTGCAAATGCCTTAATTTTTCAATCCTTGCGAACCTCCCTACAGGCTATTTGCATTAATTGATTTCACTGTTCGTATGGGGCACATCGCCCAACAACCCCTTTTGAGATTTCGCCTGATTCGGATGAGACGATGGTGCTTATATCAACACCTGGCCGATCTACAAACTGATGTGGTAGCTCAATAGAGCAAGTTGCAAGTTGCACCTGCAGCTTCCCATCACCTCGCACGCTACAACGATGAAAACCAAGGCAATGCGACACACTTGGGCTCAGTTGATAATCATGATTTCTTCGTCAAGTGAACCTTAGCCAGTCTATAAATAAGACCCTTTGTGTAGCTTTGCAAATCACAACATCCTTTAGCCTTCCTAGCTTAATAAGCTCTTGCTGCCTTAGTAATTTTCATTTTTAGCTAGAAAAGTAGACAACATGGAAACACTAATGAGGCTGACCTGCAAAAAGACCCTGGCTGCCTTTCTTGGCAAAATTAATGCAAGTGCCTGAAGTGCATGATAGGTGTGAAAAACCTGTTGTATGTGAAGGCAATCAAATGGGTCATTGGGAAGGACTATGTGGAGTATGAAGAGCAATATCAGGTGAACACCCGCATTTGCTCCTACTTTGTTGCCTCGCTGTTGGACATTAGCGTTTCCAAACACAAGATTTTAAAGTCAACAAAGCGGGTCTTCCCTCGGTGCTACCTCGCAGGCCTGGAGCAGATTGTGCACATGGCCCAATTTGATCGCGGGATTTCCTTAGTTCGAAACATTCACCTGCAGTAGCTACATGGAGGCATTGTTCCAACCAAGCCTTTCCTTTTTGGGTTCGAGCTGGAAACCTTCGAGGAGCATCGTGCCAAATTTCGTGCAGGTTGCTACTTCCTGATGCATGTGCACTATATTGAGCCATTTCAAAATCTTCGGTGGTATGAAGATTTTGAAAGGATGGTGTTTCCTGACCCCGCGCCGCTTGTTGCCATGATCGCTAGTCCTTCTCACTAATATCTTGAAGACAAAGATGATTACAAATTTTTATTTTTATGCTTACAAGCCCCGCGCTATAGCGGGCATATGTAAATGTTAATACAAGGTCTTCGGCCCGAATATATTATAAATTTTTGACTCTGGTGAATATATTATATGTCCTTTTAGAACACTTAGCCCATTTTACAAATTTCCTTCAATTTTCTGCATCATTGCTAAGTTTCATTTCAATTCTTGTGTTGAGAGGATCCAAAACTTAAAGCAGGGAAGAGTAATTAGATATATACAAATGTACAAAAATATACATAGGTAGAATCAATAGAATCTTTTAAGATGTATTCCATTGACTAGAATACTCAGGGCGTTACCTTCCATATCTTCCAACTCGAAAGAGTTGAACTGTTTACACTGATAAATCTTGAATAGCCCTTCCCAGAGACTGTCAAATTTGCTATGCTGTCCGGGTTTTGCTCCGCGCTCATTGAACTTGAGGACCAAATCTCCGCATTGTAACCCTTGATCAGAAGCCCTTTTGTTGAACCATTTCTTTACCACCTGTTGGCGGCTATTCATTTCTTCCAGGGCATGTTCTCTTTTCTCTTGCACCTCGAGCAACTCAGAAAACCTCACCTCCATCGCCCCCATTTTGTTCAATTTTCAGGGATTTGAGCAGTTGTAGGGCGGGAATTTTTGTGGCGATAGGCAGCAATGCCTCTTTCCCGTACACCATCTCATAAGGAGATATCTTTAGTATCTACTTGGGCGTAATTCGATCTGCCCAGAGCGCTATCCGGAGGTTCCTATGCCACTCTTTTTGATATTTCGAGCCTATCCTTTTGATCAACCTGATGAGGTTTTTGTTAGTAGACTCCACAAGACCATTTCCCTAGGAATAATAGTTAGAGGAGGTCTTCAGGAACACTCCATATTTTAGTGCAAATTGGCTCATCTTTGAGCCTAGAAAAGATTTAGCATTATCAGAGATGATTGTTTTAGGCGGGCCAAATCTGGCCACCAATTCTTCGAGGAAATTAACAATCTCTGATTCAGTTGCATTTTTTAACGGCACTGCTTCTGCCCACCTAGTAAAATAGTTAGTTGCTGTTAGTATCCATCTATGTCCAGCTGAAAACAAAGGGTTAATCATCCTAATGAAATCTAAACCCCATTGAGCAAAAGGTTCTTCTACCATTATAGGCCTTAAAGGCATAGTAGCATTCTGTCTCTTTTTGACATAAAACTGACATTCCTTGCAAGATTTAATCAATGAAAATGCATCATTAAAAAGTGTTGGCCAAAAATAACTAGCACATATAATTTTAATTACCATGGTTCTTACAGAAAAATGTCCTCCTGCAGGGCTATTATGATATTGCTCTAAAATCTTTTTGGCTTGCTCCTCATTTATGCATCTTAGCAGGATGCCGTTGAATTTTTTTTTAAACATGACACCCTCCAAAAGGACATAATTGCTATTCTGTAGGTGATAGAAATGTCTTTTAAAGGATGTGAGATTAATTGGATACCTTCCTATTTGCATAAAATTTATTCTGTCATCGAGCCAGTTGTTCTGAGAATTCTCTTCATTTATTAACACAGGCTTGGGAGCTCCAAGCTCTGTCATTGTTTCATTGCTTTTAGTAATATACTCACACAGTCCTTTTCCCTTGACGGTCTTGACAGGTCTGACTTCAATATCGTATTCTAGGATCTTGGTGATCCAATTAGCTCTCTTCTCAGTGATTTCTCCCTCCATGATATACTCTCGCACATTAGGATGTGGTACGCAAACGATTACCTTATTATAGGATATCAAATGTCAGAACTTATTAAGGCCCTTAACAATTGCAAAGGCTTGTTTTTCTACAAAGTTATACCTTACTTCGTACTCTTTCAAGGTTCGCGAGTAGAAAGCAATAGGGGACTCCCTTGTATCTTCATCATCCTTTTGCATGAGCACTCTGGCAATACTATTTCCACCACCAAAAACATACATAATAAAATCTTTTGATAGGTCCGGATTAACCAACACAGGGGCTAAAGAAATAGCCTCCTTAACAAGCTTGAAAGCTTTCCTGGCCTCCATCGTCCATTTGAAAATCTGATCCTTCTTGAGCATTAAGGTAATAGGACGAACAATGCCTGCAAAATCTGTAATAAATCGGCTAATAAAATTGACCTTACCCAGGAAAGACTGCACACCCTTTTTGTTGACAGGTAACGGAAGTTCCCAGGTCGCATCAACTCTTTCTGGATCAATAGCAATGCCCTCCTTAGAGACAACATATCCCAATAGCTTCCCTTGGGGAACTCTGAACACGCATTTCTTCGGGTTCAAAGAGATCCCAAATTCCTGGCATTTCTGGAAAACAAGCTCCAAATGCTCAATATGATCATCAGTAGATTTTGAGAATACTGTCAAGTCATCTAGGTAAATGAGTATGATTTTGTGGATCAAATATTTAAAAGCAATGTCCATAGCCCGCTGAAAAGTGGCTTTGGCGTTTGAGAGCCCAAAAGACATTTTATCATATGCATATGTTCCCCACTTTGTGGTGAATGCTATTTTGTATCGGTCCTCTTCCTTTACCCGGATTTGGCTATAGCCCGAAAAACCATCCAGCATTGAAAACATTTTGGAGCCAGCAATAGTTTACAAAATTACCTCCATTGAAGGTAGGGGATAATGATCTTTTAAGGACTCTTTATTTAAATCTCAGAAGTCTATGCACAGGCATATATCCCCATTTTTCTTTCGGACTAGCACCAGGTTTGACACCCAAGTGTTGTGTTTGATCGGGAACACTATTCGGGATGCGATCAACTTGTTCAACTCCTGTGACATGAGAGATTCTATATTTGGGTTCACAGGTCTCTGTTTTTGACGAACTACCTTTGCCCCCTCCAATAGCTCAATAGTATGCTCGGTGATCCTAGGATCATATCCCTTAAGATCATCGTATGACCAGGCAACTACACTTGGATATTCTGCGTAGAAGTGTCTTAGTCTATCTTTATTCTTTTGTGACACTTCTTTCCCAACTTTGAGCTTCTTATCTTCCCTGATATGTAAATTGGTATAATCACCTTTGTCAGCCACGAGCTTCCTTTTATCTCTCATTGCATCATCAGAATCGAATAGGCTTTCCAAAGTGACCAGGCCTCTCGAGAGCTTGTTGGATTTCAACTGGATGATTTGATCTCCATAAGCTTAGGCGATCTTTGGTTGCAGTTGATCAGTGAATTCTCCAGATGACTGGAGGAATGATGCAATATGAGCATCGCTATCAAATACTTGCCAATATTGATTGTTATCTGGGATAGCGGGTCTCACAATTACCTTCACCGCATGTTTATTTTTTAATAATTCGGAGGCCGGCTCGAACTGAGCCCCAATAGTTGTCATCCTGTCAGCTTCAAAATTCATTTATCTTGGAATAGCCTGAATATTGAATGCCACAAAGTTTTCAATCAGATCCCAGAACCTATGTCGGTAAGATTGCATACAGATATTCTTTGCGGCCGAAGTTCTATGGATTTGGCTAACTACCAGCTCTGAATCTCTGAAGACGCTTATCTGCCTTGCACCCATTTGCTCCGCAAAGCTTAAACCATGTACGCGACCTTCATATTCAGCTTCATTGTTTGAACAGGCAAACTGAAAGCAATAAGACCTCAACGTCTTTTCGTTGGTCAGGGATATCAAACAAATCCCCACTCCAACTCCTACTCTACATCTGACGCCATCAAAGTATAACGTCCATATTTTCAAATATTCTTCATTTTCAGGTCCTTTAGTAACTTTGGGCATGATCTGCCCTTCTTCATGTATTACATAGGTTCCAAGGCCAGTTGCATGGTAATTCCCGAAAGGGTTTGTATCAATAAATTCATTCAACAAATTTTCTTTGTCTTTTGTTCGGGAGCTAGTAGCCTCCTCTTCTTCAAGAAGTTCCACATTGTACCTTTCTTTCTGAGAGATTGAAGTATGTGTTGTTTCAAAATTTAGCAGAGCCTCATCGGCAACATGTTCGGAATGCAGAGTTTTCGACAATAGTTTCATCTTAGTCCCACGCTTAGTCCTCAGAATCAAGTGCGACCAGTCTAGCGCCAGATATCCTCCTACATTTGCAGTGAACTCTTGTGACAAAGAGATCCTGAACAAAGGAGGGATATCGATGAGTATGGTATCCTGATTTACAGTGATACTGGGGCAGGCAAACAAAGTCATAGGTAATCCCTTGATTATCCCAATAGTATCAACTTTGTTTCCATCAAGCTGCATGACTCCTTTATTCAGAGGCTCATATTTTAGACCCAAAATGTCAGCTACTTGCTTTGGCATGATAGTGGTGCAGGCACTAGAGTCAATCATACAGTTATGCAATAGCTTGTCACTAATAATCAATGTTAGAA
This sequence comes from Sequoiadendron giganteum, assembly GCA_007115665.2. Taxonomy (NCBI): domain Eukaryota; kingdom Viridiplantae; phylum Streptophyta; class Pinopsida; order Cupressales; family Cupressaceae; genus Sequoiadendron; species Sequoiadendron giganteum. The sequence continues at coordinate 133,558,688 of CM021109.1, forward strand.
AGAAAGGCTTAGGTTTAGGCTTACTTTCCCTTCCAGACTCGAGCTTCTCCTTCGATCGAATTGTTAGCACTTTATCCAAGTTCGGCTTGGATACATCCTCCTCATTAGAATGAGTAAGAATTTTCGCATTCTCTTCATTAGACAATGCCTTTTGTAGCAGCACCTTTTTCTCTGGAATAGCCAGGACATCCCACAGAGAAGCGTTGGCAGATGATTTCTTCAGTTGTTCCACCACATTGAATTGCACTTTTCACTGGTGAGTTGTGATTGCCTACTCTTGAGGGCTTGCGGCCGCCATTGGTTTTGCGGTCGGTACATACGGTAGTTTAGTAACAACATAAGTGATCGGTGGAGCCTTTGTCTTCGGAGGAAGTGGGTTCGAAGAGCTAAGAATAGCCGTCTCTAACTATGGTGGGGTTGGCAATAGGCCTACTACCGGACTAGGCGTTAGTTGTGATATAGCATTGGTAGGAAAGGCTGTAAACTCTCTGGTGAATCTACGCTTAGAACACGTATTATAGTCAGATTGCACTCGAGGTACTTTATCAATAGGGATGTTTAGAAATGCTAACTCTTCTCCTTCCATCCAAGAAAAGAGAGCCTAATCCGGGACAATGTCTAACTCTTGTTGGATGGACATCCCCTACATTTGAGCAGCAAGGACTGCATTGTCCATTTGCTGGGAGGCATATGGTGTGTTGTTGGAAACAGATGTGTTGCCTTAGCTACGTTGATTTGCGATTTGTTGTTGCAAATTTCTCCGCAGACAGTTTCATGGCATGTGTGCATCGTTGCAAGGGAAGCACCATGAATTGGCATCTTCGGCTAAATTGTTCTATCCCTCTACTAGCTCCTTATTCGAACTAAGATGAATAGTCTGCATCGGCAGGGTTACCAGAACCACTTGGTTACTTGGCTAAGCCGAGGTATTCCCACATGACCTTTCCTGCCACTGATTTGATTGGTACGGAGGCTTTGTGCCTTGATAATTTTGGTATGCATGCTTCTGTTAGCTGTATTGCTGCTGCTTCAAGGTAGTTAGTTCATTAGTCATAGCCTGGATCTGTTCCCTCATCTCGTTCATCTCGACATCCATGGGATTAGGCATAGGAGCTACCACAGGAGCTGCCATCGGGGTTGTGCTTAGAACACTTTTGGGATAGACATACATAGACTGGGGAAGAGTCGTAGGGGTGCTAGTGGAAGGGACCTCGGCCTCTGCAGCGTTGCAGTCGAAAAACAATGGCATGATGGGTCTCGGTGCCAACTTCCCTGTAGCGATCAGATTATTTTCTGTAGCGACAGCTAGAGCGTAAGCATCAGGAAGAGTGTCTCCACCCAAAGCTTGTAACATCATGGAGATATCGGCGTTGATCAACTTCAAGTAGAACATAAATGCTAGATTCAGAGGTGGTCGGCTACCCACAGACACTCTCTGCCAGGTCGAATGGAACCTCGCATTGAAGTCAGGTAGAGCTTCATGAGGGGCTCCTTTATATTTTCCGGTTGATGGTACAACGAAGATTTATCGCCTGCATTTGAAAAATACTCATAAAATGGGGTCCCAAGCTGATCCCAAGTAGCAATAGTACTAGCTTGTAAAGTTTTGTACCAGTTTAGCACCTTTCCTCAAAATGAGGCTACCAGCATTCTGAGGGCTACATTTTCGTTCGATATGCCATGTACCAGACGTATGTCTACTACATCTTACAGATGCTTAGTCGGTGTCTTTGATTCATCCCCAGAATATTTAGGGATAAGTTTTAGAGCAGAAACTGGGATGGGGGCCCATACTGCAGGAGGCACAAGTGCTACTAATGGACTGCCAAAGTCCCAGGCTATGTAATTTCTAGCAGCCATATGTGTGGGTGGATTAGGTGATGTCGGAGAAGGTGGAGACAGAGGAGGTGAAGGGCTACCTCGGTGACCTCTCGGGTGCACAGAAACTAAAGGTGGCACAAGCTAGCCAGTGACTCTTGTGGTCTGTGACCTCGTTATAGGTCGATGGCTCATACACACTTATAAAGATTAGGCAAACGTGCTAGTTCGCTGTCCCACTGGGCGTGCCAGAAAAAGAACTATTGACGTAGTATTTTGCATGTAGCAGCCGTCTTATGGGAAACTTCGCTAATGGGGGACGTTGTGCGCTAGCTAAGTGACCTCTGGGATTTTACCGAAGTCGGCTCTTCACTTAGTGGGTGAAGTAAAAAGTGAGGGAGATTGCAAGAATGTAAAATTTACACTACAGGCGATGCACCAAAATCTTTAGATAACTTTACCAGAGCATAGTGCATAATGCAAAGGCCCGAAACACTAAATTGCTGTTAATTAAGTAATTTTCTCAAAAGCACTTATCATGCAAAAATACCCTCTAATTTGTATAATGTAATCAAGCATAACTTTGTATTAACACAGAACAGTTGGAGAAACATGATTTGTATTCATTCCAGCTATGAGAGGTTATAGAAACTGAAGAACAGGCATTCATACAAAAATAAAGATAACAACACAGGTCAATAGTTCTAACAAATGCTTAAAAACAAAAAGGCCAAATTTATTTGGCATAGTTTGAAGTCTTCGAATTGAAAGCAACTATTACAAAAGGCTTACTTCCCAGTGCTTGGGAGTTTTTGCAAAACTTAATCAACAACCTAATAAAAGAAAACAATGCCCCATTTATTGGCCAGTCCATCGCCTGGAGACGCATCAAAAGAAGAGCAAACCACGCGCAGTAACTGATGGCACAAATCATCTCGAGCTGCCACAACAAATATCGACCGGTCAGCAACACGCCAGTGAGGCCACGACGTAAAATGGAAAACCATGCAATCATCAGGATAGAACACATGGTAGCAGGAAGTACAAAAGATCCGTCAGCATTTCCAAGGTAACCGACGAATAAACAAACATGCCACGTGTTGCATAGATGGAGCCCGACAAAAAGTTGAAAAGGTGCCCAACAGAAAGCCTCGAGAGAGAGCCACGTGGAGAGCTCTAAGCAAAATAAAGAATGAGGTGGGCCCAACTTGAAAAAGTAGCAAGAGTGAGCCAAGCGGCACGCAGATGGAGAATACCGAAAAGTGAAGTGAAAGAAAAGCGAAAAGTTTCGTGAGGAAGGCACGTGGCATGCTCCGAAGACAGTGAGCATTTAACAAATAAGACGCAGTCGCAAGGGTAAATATAAAACTGCAAAGGCTTCGACAGTTTTTGTTGAACAGTATACATGCATACATATATATAAATATATATATGTATGTATGTATGTATGCATATATACACAACCAAGTATATGCATACATATATCTATACATCTATATGCAACATATCCAAAAATAAATCTATTTGAAATTATAAATTTTTGAACACCTACACTTGGAAATCAATCTAATTGTAAATCTTAAATGTAAGTTTACAATGAATATGAAAAATGAGCATTATAAATGAACACTATGTCTATCGAGTCATAGCCAAAGTAAAGTCTTGAAAGACTTTACTTGAAATGTAATCTTGCAATTTGGCATGCTCTTTACAACCTCCTAGCCATTTTACATGCCTGCCAGAACAAACAAAGATGGACAATAGTTATTGAAATAAATAAAAAGACATACTAGTTAGTGAACAATATAGAAAAATAATTGAAACATAGAGCCATTTGAACAAAAAATCTTTAATTATTTGGTGTGTTGACAAACAAATTTACCAAAGTGCCCACCATGAACATTGTTGCACCACCTCTCCTTGTTCTCTCGTGCCTACAAGAAAATATTTACAACCACTGGTAGTCACAACCGAGGCTAGTAACATACAAACATCATACAACATTTGAAATAATGCATGTACAACAACACATAATTAATCAAGTTCAACATATTAAAAGATCCATATGGAATAGATAAATATATGCAAAAACATATAAATGTTAATAGAATTGTATACCAAGATTTATTCAACTTATATTCATTGTTTCTCATCAACCTTGGATATATGAGGAATGTGCAAAGGATGCCATTCAATGGTCTATAGTATGGAGAGGATATTACTAGAGGAGATTAATTGTGAATGCCGCTGGTTGTTGTCCCTCTTATTTATAAATTTGAATCCGACAATTGAATGCATTCAATTTGATTGTTGTGTTTCAAATTTGAATTTGTTATAGCATTTGAATTTGTAGCTGCCACTTACGTAGGTTTTTAGAGATGATATGATTGAATTTTGCATTTTATTTAGATTCGATGTTTATTTGGGGAGCCTTATATATCTTTGATTTTTTGCATGTTTGTATGCATGCATACAGTCATACAAACATAAACAAACATGTAAAAATTCATAGAAACACAAGCGTACATGCATGTATTCATATAAACATATACATTGCAAAAAATCTCTGATATACATTGCAAAGCAAAAAAAATACCTAAATAAGTCACTATTAACATTTAAATAAAACTATTATATTATTCAAATCTTCTCAAAAGTTAATGGGTCTAATTCACGTTGACACCTTATAAAATCATTTTGGCACCATTAAAAATCACTCCTACATATTAATCTCCTTACTTTAACACCAGACACCAAACACATTACACCCCAATTAATCTTCATTTGGGGTCCGATTAATACATATGACTAATGTTTTTTTGGGTATCCCATTCTTTTCCATCATTTTACCATGTGCTTTCTCTAGAAGGTTCTCATGGCAATGGAAGGTATATATATATGTATGTGCATACATACATACATACATTCATAAATATATACATACATTCATAGATATATATATATATATGTATATATGTATGTATGTATGTGCATACATACACATACATACATACATACATACATTCATTGAGTAGATTGATATATATGTCTGTATCTTGTAACTATCCTTTCAAAATGTAAACAATGGTACTAGTTAATCATTTTCTTCTACAATTTATTGAATTTGTAAAAGAATGTGTACAATGTGCATACATACATACATACATACACTCACTTTGAAAAGAGAATGATGTTTGTTGTTACCTCACACCATGGACATACAACTTTATATATACATATATACATACATATATGTATACATATATATGTATGTATGTATGTATGTATATATGTATGTATGTATGTACATACATACATACATACAATGTGGAAAAAAAAACCAGCACCATGACCCAATAAAACCAAACAACACATGGCGAAAATGTATGTAAAAGGAATGATTTATTTCATAAACAAGCAGTAATAATTTTTTAATCATCGAATAAACCCATCATGGATCGTGAAAGATGCAGAAGAAAATGATTAACCAGTACCATTGTTTGCATTTTCAAAGGATAGTTAAAGGAAAGAGACATATATATCAATTTGCTCAATGAACAAGAGACAACAGACACATATTTTATAAATAAATATATTAAACATTGCACAGATTCATTTACAATTTCAAACACATAGTTTAATGTGTGTTATATAGGTATATATATAAATAACATTGTACACATTCTTTTACAAATTCAATAAGATGCAGAAGAAAATAATTAACTAGTACCATTGTTTGCATTCCCAAAGGATAGGCAAAGGATACACACATATATATCAATTTGTTGAATGAACAAGAGACACAAAATGTCAAATGACAAATATATGTATGCTGGCTTGCTGTATGTGCAATGGAAAGTATAAAAATATAAACAAATGCTAGTATGTTGTATTGGACAGCCAAAGGAAATGTAGTAAATGATATAAAAGAATTGCTGCAAAACTTAGGAGAATTCATTTTGTAGATCTTGTAAAAACAACAAAAAAGACATTCATTTACTTATAAAGTAAAGTAAAAAGGCAATGCATAAATATAAATGTTAAATGCACAACTCATGAAAATAACTATAAGTAGAATGTACAAAGCACATTGTACAGTAAATGAAAGAAGTTGTGCTATATTCAATAGCAATAGGATATTAATTTTAACAGAAGTAGATCGATTACACACTTGGGTTTTCAGAAATGTGCACAAGAAATTAACCAAGGGTTTCATAATAATAATTCCTCACTCGCAGGAATACAGAAGTGCATTTTCAGGTAGATGCGGAATATTTCAGGCAAGGGTTTCATGAGATAAATTCATTAAGCACACGAATTTGGAAAAAGCCAAGCAAGGGTTTTAACAAATACATATGTATATTAAATTGGTTTGCCGATTTTTGCCCAATGTGTACTGGGTTTTTATAAGAAGGTCGAAGCAAACCAAAAAATATTAATTTGTAGACATGTGGTCAAACCCACAAAATTCCTTATCATTTCTGGAGACAATATCATGAGACAGTCGACTTTACCAGGTCGTATTTAATCATTTAACCCCAAAAAAACCCGTATTTGAAAAAACAAAGTAAGATTTTTCACAAAAATGGTGTGTACTAAATGGGTTTACCGATTTATGCTCGTATTCAAATGGGTTTTTTTATAAAAAGGTCAATGCAGACCATTAATCATTTTTTGCAGACATGTGGTCAAACCCGCAAAATTCCCCTATCATTTATGCAGACAAAATCATGATAAAATCGACTTTACCAGGCTAAAAGCGTGCGGTAAAATGAGGAGAGAAAATCATTTAACCCCAAAAAAACCCATGTAAAACACCAGCACCATGACCCGACAAAATCAAATAGCACATGGCGAAAATGTGTGTTAAAGGAATGATTTATTTCATAAACAAGCAGTAATAATTTTTCAATCATCAAATAAACCCTTCACGGGTCATGAAAGATGTAAAAGAAAATGATTAACCAGTACCATTGTTTGCATATTCAAAGGAAAATGATGTCTGATGTTACCTGAAGGCATGCAAGAGCTGTGGAGAGTAGTTGTCGTGAGAACCTTCCAGAGAGCATGCACGGTAAAATGATGGAAAATAATGGGGTGCCCACCAAAAAAAATATTAGTCATATGCTTAAATCAGATTTTAAATGAAGATTAATTGGAATGTAATGTGTTTGGTGTCCGGTGCTAAAATAAGGAGATTAATATGTAGGAGTGATTTTTAATGGGCGTCAAAATGATTTTTTAAGGTGCCAACGTGAATTAGACCTATTGACTTTTGAGCGGATTTGAATAATATAATAATTTTATTTAAATGTTAATAGTGACACATTTAGGTGTTCTAAAAAAATAAAATTGGTGGTTATAGTTGGCGGGTGCTGGGACGTTAGGTGGCGGGGAGCGGACAACACCTCTAAAAGGTGTCTTTTTGACCTCTGCGCGCATATCCAACGCTCTTGCAGTCTACCGAATTGCCCAAAAGCCAAAACCTTAGTTATAAGCTCTTAACTCGTGAGCAAAAAAAACCCATGATTTTTTTTTTCGATTCGATATACGGTTTAGATTCTATGATTGCGAGAAATTAACCCTGACGAATATTGAGTCTTCTCCCCTATTGAGTCTCTCGAAAAACCTATGAAACGAGATTCCTCTCATCTTTTTTAAATGCCATTCCATGATAACGTGGTCGCTGTTCAGTGACAAGAAGATAGATGGAAACAAAATTAATTGTTTTCACACAATATTCCCTGCATTTAACATTAATTGTTTACTGATGATTGCTAAATTAAAAAATGCAAGGTAGTTTCCTTGGTCCCTCATTCATGCCGACAAGAAAGTGAGCCAGCCATCTGTTATGTACGAACGTGTTCGCAGTAGTGGACAAGGTTTACAGATAAGAGGACGAATGCAACTTCTTTGAGGTTTCCTCTGGATTTAACATATGTCTTACAACATTCTATAAAAGGTAACACATTGTTCATTTAATTTTCATTAGTTTTCTTAGAGTAGATTCAATTCCAAATCAAAGCAACACAAACCCACTCTCTTGGGCGTTGCTAATTTTGAGGTTGGAAAGCGCCTTCTGCGACAATGGATTCTATTGGGACGCTAGTCATCTCTCCTAGAAGAATTCGGTCCGATCTATATTCTTTTGACAATGTAGAACAATCATGGCCGACCTCAGTTCCCTGCGTGCTCTCAGTTTTATCATCGCTTGTGGAGAGAGTTGTGGGCAGGAATGATAGATTGGTTGTGTCAAAAAGTCTTACTTTCGGCCCACCAAAGTACGAGGTGTTCAATGGAGTGGAGGTGCCAGATATGAGCATACAACATTATTTGGAAAGGGTTTTCAAATACATTCACTGTAGCCCTTCGGTATTTGTGGTGGCATACGTTTATATCGATCGACTTATTCAATTCCATCCACAATTCAAAATTACTTCTTGGAATGTCCATAGACTTCTCATTGTCACTCTAATGGTTGCCTCCAAGTTCGTCGAAGACATGTAAGTCTTTCCAACTTTATATTATGTGTGAATTTGGGTCACTATGTAAACAGCAGGTGCATTGATCACAATGTTTACATGGAGACCCAGATTCTCACAAAAACAGATATAGATTGACTATGATACAGCAGTTATATAAACTTTTGCTTTAACAAATAGTATTTTGTTTGTTATTTAGGACATTCAAAAGTTCTAAATAACAAAGAAGGTACTGGCAGTCTACTTTTAGCCCATATTAGATCTTTTAAAGTCTCGGCTAGTAATGATATTCCTGCAATTGCTTATGTGCAGTAACTACAAGAACTCGTACTATGCCAAAGTTGGGGGTTTCAGCGCAGAAGAAATAAATAGATTAGAGATGGAATTTCTTTTTCTACTTGGCTTCAAATTGCAAGTGACAGCGAATGTTTTCGAAAGCTATTGCTGTCACCTGGAGAGGGAAGTGGCAATGGGTGGAGGATTTCAAATCGAGAGGAGTCTTCGCTTATCTTGTGCAAAAGATGAAACTTCTGGGCCAAACCCAAAATCCCAGTTGGGTATCTATGGCTTATCATCGTATAGGCATATAAAGAATAGAAGAGTTTAAGCAGTCGATGAATTGCATGCACATCTTTGCTTGAGTCAGAACTTTTGAAACGCCAGGGGCAGTCTGTTTGGGTGAAGCCATAAAGAATAGGCAAGTCTAATGAAGGATGCCAGCAATTGTAAATATGTAATTTCTTATGTAAAAAAGCTACAATTCATTCTGAAATCCCCACTTAGTAACTTAGATTTGGGTATCCATATTTTTCACTCAAGACAGAAGCGATTGGTCAGGTAAATGCTAGTCAACTGGTTTTCCAATTATACAAAGCAGTACAGAGAGATAAAAAACAATCTGTAACAGCAATGCTCAATTTGCCTTTTTCCTAAAGACCTATCACGGATGTTATCACAGTATTGGTTGTTCTTCGTGGTGATAATTTGCTCACGCTGTCAGCATCGTTCAAATTTAATTTCTTAAAACAAATTAATTTTACAGTTGGTATCATTGTAGTTGGAGAATACAACAATCACTGTTTAGTACGAAGTGGTCCTTGCCATTTTATACAATTGTAAACTTATTGCACGTCGTCCTCGATAATCGCCAGTCGTCTTTTGTTGCAAGAATACATTGAGAAAGGCGACACATAAACTAGCAAAGATACCGTGAAACCATCTGTGAACAGCTACGCTAATTTTGTCTTTTCTAAATGTCCATCAACATCTCTCTCAACAGCTCGGCTTAATCTTGTGATAACTTTATAAGAAACTTTTCTTCAAGAAAACATAAAATCTTTGCGAATCTTTAATTTAAGAAAAAAATATTAATTATTATTGGTCAATCTCTTTTTTTTATGTAAAATAAAAAATTATTGACAATTATTTTTCAATCATTAGAATTTTGTAAAAAGTCTTGACGAATCTTAATGAAAATAGATGAATCTTAATGAAAATAGGTGAATGCATGAATTACAATGGAAAATCTTTCATTTAGAAAAAGATTAAAAATCTTATATAAAAGTGGTGACCTAAGGATGGTAGTGGTTGACAAGTTTAAATTGTATTTATACTTTAGTACTTTGGATTCTATTTTGTGGGCCAAATATACCTGCAGAGCTCCAATGTTCATGGGGCCCAATTTTCAGTCCCATGAACATTGGAGCTTTACAAGTACATTTTTGCCCATGGAATTTAACCCCAACTGTTAGATTATAAATCTTCAATGATCCAAATACAATTGTGGGACACATGAGCATTCAAGCTCTATGGGTATATTTTGGCCCACAAAATTTAACCCAACCATTAGATTATAAATCTTCAATGACCCAATACAATTTTGGGCTCAATAGACATTGAAGCTTTGTGGATACGTTTTGACCCATGGAATACAACTCCAGTAATTAGATTATAAATAAAACTTAATTGTAGTGATTAAAGATTGGTGATATATAACCCTAAAGTAACCAATAATTATATAATGTTATGACAAATTAATTTTTTTTTTTACTATAACTTAGAAAATTTAGGCGAATACGATCTAATTAGGTATTGAATATTGTAGAGAATTTCTAATTTTAAAAGTTTAATTAAATAAATGTTTTGTTGATTTAACCATGACTAAAATAAAATTGTGTAAAAATTTGGTGATTCAAGTCACCTTACAAATTGTACTATAAGCCAAATTTTGAATCTTCAATTTCAACTATTGGCTAATTGGTGAACATTAACCACTAAAAAAATCACTGGCCTAAACATATATCCCTCCTTTTTTTAAGGATTTTATATCAAATCTAAATATTCATTTAGCTATTTGATAAAGAAGCATAAGTTTTAGGCTGAAATCTCTTCAGCTATAGCTCAAAGTCAAGGACTGAGAGGTATCTATTATATCAAAGTCTCCCAAGATATGATCTCGGCCTCATCCCTTATGATGTAGGGGCCTTGCATCCAACAAGACTTGATCCCTAGTGGCTTATTCAAAATCATTCGACTTCACTTGTAAAGCAAAGACTCATTGATGATTTTGTTTTCTATAATTATATAAGAAAGCAATTACTCGTCTATTTATATTATTTTTATTTTAAAAAGATTATCAACATCTATATAAAGAGATCACTTTAAACATCAATCAATTTGATTTTTGAAGATTGTAAACTCGCTCTTACAAAGCTATAACTTATCGCCATTTTATTATATTAAGTAAAAGTAAACTTAGTAAATAATTATTTTATTTTAAATTTTTTAAATATTTGATTTCAAATACAATTTCCTTTCATAAAATAAATAAAATCTATTAATTAAAATTTTAATTTGAAACGTTTATTTTCTATCAAAGAATTAGATTTTTTATTATATAAAGAAAATGTATTCAATCATTTAATTTTTTCCATACCATACTAGTCTCACACTTATAAATTTGAGACCAATATAAAATAAATATAGATGAATTTTAAAATGTTCAATCACATTCCTTTCTAATAACCTTGAGCCAACATAAATTATGGAATCTAAAGAAAAAAATAGTTAAATAGAGCTATCCATGTGCACAAACAAATTAGAAAATGCTAACAGAAAGAATAATATTTTCCACAATAATTAGTTTCATACCCACAAACCAAATTTTTCAACATCAGTGAAAGACATATTTATTAAACAATTCTAAGAGTGAACAAGTTGGTCATGTTGGTTAGGGAAATGGGCTTCATCTCTAAATGTGTGCTCATCTCTCTTGTACTATGTACCCATCCTTCTATGGGGGCACTAAAACAAGCCCTTAGTTCCACTTCATGTCACTTCCTAAAAGCATTGTGATGGTACAAGTAGATGCATGATGCAATTTTCTAGACAAGTCTATGATAAGTTTTTGAGTAATTCATTCAATAAACACCTAACAAGAAATATAGAAAAAGATTTAAGAAAACCTAAGTATGGAGAGGTAAAAAAACATGATAAATAAACATATTCACTTTACAAAGATAGATTTAAACTATAAAATTAAGCTACAAATAGCTAATAGGTGATGTTTGTGAAATTTAGAGGTTATCTTGTAAGAGGGAAAAGTCATTTAACTTCAAACAAGTTTCCCAAGGGTTGATCTATTCTAGGGCCTAGAAAATAATTAAATTTTCCACGGAGCTTTGTTACTTGATGTTGATCGCTTCTGCATTTAAGCACTACTTGGTAGATCTTTACAAGCTCTCTCATAAATAGCCTACACAAAAAATCAATGTAGAAACCCTACAAAATATAATGGTTAAAGGGGATTCTACCTCAATTAGGTGCATTGAAGGTGCTCAAGATTAGATCCATAAGAAATGATAATGGAAAATACATAAATCAAGTACAAACTATGAAAGAAAGAATAGTCAAAGCATAGACATTTAAAACCCTAATTGGCTACTAGAAAGGAAACTAGTGGGAGATGGAAAAAGCCTATTAAAATAACATAGAATAAAAATGCATGATTTTTTTATTAAGACAGGTGAAATAAAAATAGGATAAAGATAAATTAATGAAAAAATGGAAATAAAAGAAATAAAAAAAGATAAAAGAAAGTAGAGAAAATGGGAGGTAAGAGGGACAAATCAAATGGAAAAAGAGCGTATAATAGAGGGAAAAAGGATGGGAAAGAATTTGGCATATACAAGAGATGTGGAGTGGAGTGAATATGAATTAGGAATAATTGATAGAAATATACCAAAACCTATAATAAAATGAAAGTTGAAATTGGGAAAATAGTGAAAATTAATGGAAATAATGACCTAGGCTCACCAAAATTCTTGCAAGATTGACCACAAGTCTCAAAAAATTATTGTAGACCTTAAACTAGAAGCCATAATTTTTTGAAAAAATTGAAACAATGGAAATAGGTGAATGGGAGCTCTATCCTTAAGGAGATAGGATTCATATTTCACATGCTTGTTTCACTCAAGGAAACACTAGAGATCTCAATCCAATGTAGAAAGGGGAAAGAGATCTTGCAATAGGGTTGTCCTAAGGATTGATTAGGGATTGGAAAGACAAATGATTTGCAATATCTAATGATATGCAAAGCTTTACTAAATGACCTAAAAATGAATTTAAAATAGAATATAAAACTAAGGAATTAGAGAGGTACACTTGGAAATCCATAGCAACCTAAATGAAGTCCAGAAATGCTAGAGGTTCTGAATATAATGAAAATTGGGACTCATATGATAGGCTGGGAATTTTAGTCCAAGATTAGGGTTTTTAGGTAGGAACAAAAATCTAGCAAAGATAAGTCTGGAACTCCTAAAAATTGTGAATTTCACTATACTGGGACTTATATGCCAAAAGTGGTGTATCTCTCCACTTTGGCTTTTTCAGAGGATTAGGATCTAAATTTTCTCTTCAATCTCTTCTTTGTCTTTCAACTTGATTTCCAAATCTGAATTGCTCAATTATGCCCTATATAAGTCTTTTAATGCTCTTCAAAACAAGGTGACAACTTGGACAACTTTGCAAACTTGATAAATTCTTTCCAATATTGCTCCTTAGAAGGTCTTCAACCTAGATCTACAAATCACACACTAAAGAGAGGGAAATTTTTTGTTTTGTTAGTGGAAAGGGGTTTTCCTTGGTCAAAACCTATTTTGGTAATCAAACCTTGTAATGAAATCAAATTGAAAGGAGGAATGGTGAATGAACAAATAAGCAATGTTGTAAATCATGAAACCCTAGAATAAAATGTTGCAAATATTGTATGAAATGGATCCAATGTATGTGGATCTTGACTCTTTCTTGAATGATATGGATCTTGAAATGAATGCTTGCTTGAATCATAAAATCCTACATCACAATTGTTAGCTAAAACACAAAAATGATGCATGATGACTTTGACATGATGCTTGATACTTGAATAATGCTCCAAAACACTTGATAATAATCTCTTGAAGACTCTTGAAAGCTCTTGTAAACACTTTAATGCTCTTGTGAACTCAAATTTTCTATTAGGAATGCTCTTTCAACTTGCTAGGAGAAAAATGAGTGAAATAACGTTGTATTTATACTTGTTTATGCAAAATTTGTTGAAATTATAACACTACAAGCTGACATCAGATCTAGGAGAATGAAATCCCACAAAGAATTTAAATTTAATTTAATTTCCACATGACACTGGACCTTAGGGGTGGAGTGGACATTGGAGGAGAGCATGCTATCGAGGAGGCAGTAGTAGAGGAGCATGCAAAGGTTGAGATTGACAGGGAGGTTGGGATAGAGGAGCATGCAGAGAAGGATGTTGAGAGAGAGTACATGGACATTGATCCCCTAGGCATACTAGCAAGTTATGGAGAGGATGATGTTGAGGAGGAGATCCCTATGGAGGAGCAGGAGAGAGAGCTCCAAGACAAGATAATAGAGGGGAGATAGGATGAGGAGGTTCCTAGAGACAGTGCTAGGGATTCATTGGAGGAGAGACTGAGATTTGTTACTGTAGAACATGATTCCCTAAGGATGGAGAGATACAGTGCTCTCATGGAGAGAGATTAGGAAGTAGCTTGGAGGTAGGAGACAAAGTAGCAATTTACAAAGATTAGACACCTCTCTAGTGGTACATCATCTGATGGTTTCGCTCATGAGCTATTTAGAGTAGTGGAGAGGGCTTCATATCATAGGGATCTGTATGAGTCAGTGGTACTATTTGAGAGATGAGATCCTAGCTTTTCTGAGGTACGTAGCCAGATATCACAGAGCAGGATTCAGACTAGGATACAGAGCATAGAGGGTGTGGTAGGACCACCAAGGATAGGTCCATATGACAGACCTTCCACCTCATAGAGAGTACCTCTGAGGCAGTTTCCTCCACGTTCACCTCATGGGAGTAGTGGTAGTGGGACTCATTGAAGTTTTCATGTTTGTAGACATTGCACTTTGGTCATAAAGCCTGTGAGCTCATTTTTATTTATTGATGCATTCTGACATTGTATTGTGACACATGTTATTTTGAGCGATCTATATGATTTTTGACATCTTTTCATATGATATGCAATTCTATTTATGATGATGCATTTTTCCCATATGATTATGTTTCCTATGATATGTTATTGTTTATCTGATATATACATGTTATGGATGATGGTTTCTACATTATGATGTGTTTATGCAATCTATGATGTTATGATGACTCTATTGATGATGGATGTAATGTACTTTATGATAATGGGATGCAATGTTATATATACAATGCTATCTACATGTGATGGTTAAAGAAAAGATAGTTGATAGACAATAGCCAAAGAAAAAGAGTCATGAGACATCCTTGAGAAAGCTAGTAACCAGACTCAAATACAAATCTATAAAAATATAAGACAACATAAGATATAAGTCAAAAAGCCAAATAAAAGTATTTTCCAAAACTTGATCTTGTGTAATTGTTTGATGTTTGACATAGCTCGATGTGAGGGATGCCACATACTGTATAAAGATGTTGAGTCTAGTTTCCACTTTGTGACTATCTGTGTAAGGCATGATAAAGCCTGGTTTTAGAAAGACACGTGTTGTATAAGATGTTTGAGCCTGATGCCATTGATGCGACAAGCTACATGAGGCTACGACAATTGAAGATGTTTGTTGACAAGAAAAGACATATCTTGCTTAAGACATAAGTTGATCACTTTGACAATGTGTTTGATTTTGACTTGATGATAGTTTTGAGATGTTTTCCTTGTTGATGCATGACTTGTTTTGATGCCTTGATTGCTATAAGTGTGTGTGTGTTGACAGTGTATGACTTGAGATGATGTACCCTAAAGGACTGACCTAGTGCTGCCTCGGGGGCTCATCATTTGATAGCCTTGCCTACATTGTACAAGCATAGACCTTGTAGTTCGACCAAACTTTAACTAACATAACTGACTAAAAATATGTACTTAAGTTGATGATATGCAACGTGTGTGATAGTGAATGTGATAAACCCTATTGGACTAACCTAGTGCGGCCTTAGAGGCTCATCGATTGATATCCTTGCCTTCACTGTACACGCAGAGACCTCGTAGTTCGACATGACCAATGACTTTGATATATACAAAGAATAAGTCATGATTTTATGTGTGTGTGACATGAGAAACCTAGATAGACATACCTAATGCCTCAGGGGCACATCGACTGATGGCCTTGCCTACGTCCAGTCATAGAGGCAACGTAGTTTGACTATGTCTACAACTGGCTTGACACAACTGAATTTGACTCTATTTTTGGGATTTTTGACATTTTTTATTTATTTTTATCTTTTGTCTTTTTGGATTTTTCTAATGTTTTTGAATTTTTTCAGGACATTTTCTTTTTTTTTTGGATTTTTTTAAAGACATTTTGTGACATTGGGTTGCTATGCACAAGTTCCATATGACACAAAATGAGTATTTTCCCCCAGTCGTGAATAAGACATACATGATGGAGTGAGGAGATAGAAATGACTTGATGTCAATCGTTCCAAGTAATGGATAAGACGAAGCAGAGAAGTCAGGAATAATGAGTGAAGGTGAAAAGTCTGATTGGAATGATGGTAGATGAAGGAGCGAAGTCGATTACACATGGCTCTTGTTTGTCAGGTTTTCACCATGGTACTTATCCATAGTGCAACTGAAGAGGTTTTCACTATTGGACGGATTACTTCTCTTTACTATTTTGTTGTTTTTTAAAAAAAAATTGTGTTACAAAGATGACTTTTTGCCAAGTTTTCATCAAGGTAACCATTTTTTTGTTTTTTGCGACCAGAGGTGTGAACAGACTCCCAAAAATATGCTTTGTCATCCAAGTCTATGGTAAAGCCAACTATATGATCCCCTCTTGGTATGCCTTCTCGATGTCCCATGAACTCGGTTATTGCTTCATTGTTCTCGAATATGTGTAAGATGGGTGTACCTTGCTGATCCTAGTTGATAAGTTGGGGATATACGAGGGGCATGTCATCATCAGAGTTAGCAAATGTGGAAGCTGACAAGGTGAATATAGAGTGGTTAACATGGTCATATAATTTTTGGACTAACTCCTTTTTGTTCTTTTTCCTATGGGTAGGTAAACTCTAATGTGGGACCACTGTAAGGGCTAGGTCGTCAGAAGATGGTTCATCAGGTGCCCAAGATGTAGGATCAAGGGTTTCCCAATAATAATGCTTAAGCCATTCTTCTTTGGATGAAGGATTTTTATGATAGGGCTGGATAGATTTGGTACGGGTTTTATCATTCTATCAGGTTCCCCAAATAACTTATCTAGGTTCATGGTACTGGTAGAGGAAATGGAATCCCATTCATGGTCACTCGAGTCAAGGGATTCATCGTAAATTGGGTCAAGTGGTTCATGAGATATCTCGATGTCATCATAAGCACTTAATTCCTCTTGAAATGGTGATGAAGTACTAGGAAAGCCAATTCTAAGTGGTTGAAACCCTAGCCCTAGGCCTTTTGGTCATGGTGAGATAATGACTTGTTCAGTCCTTCCATTATGATGTAGTCCTAACCCACTATGTCTGTCATAGCCTTTGATTTGCATTATCATAAATCCTTTTCCATATTGATCCTTAGCTATTTGAATAGACGGTGAGGGGTATTCATTGTCTTCCTAGTACAACCAGGAGGTAATATCATCTTGGTCCACAACTTCTTCACTTAACTCTCCCCATTTTGCCAATGTCATTGTAGGAGGAACATGAAATGTGACTACGAATTGTCTCTTATTTGCTATGGGTAAACCATATGTCTTAAGTGGAACTAGATGACTAACACAATAGGATGCCTTCATGTGATATTCTCCATAGCCCTTGTCTTGGATCTCGACCTTAGGAGTGGATGACGGTGGCTGTGATGAAATGGACTTGGTAAGAGTTGATGGATCAATGTACAAGGATAAATTAGATGATGAAGCTTCTTGGTTAACTGCCACCTGTCATTGTGGAATTTCCAGTAGGCTTGTGTAATATTGAAAAGGATTTGGATCACCATCAATCGTGATCTCGATGCCATTATAGGGGAATTTAAGCCACTGGTGATATGTGGAAGGTACGGATTTCATTGCATGTATCCAAGGTCTACCTAACAAAAGGTTATATGGAAGGGTGAGATCCAAGCTAGTGTCCATAACTGTAGGGATAATCCTGATAGGGAGTGTGAAAACTCCTTTGGATGATCTTTCCTCATCATCATAAGCCTTAATGACTATACTCTTAGTGGTGTCCATGCATGCTTTTGAGAATCCTAATGCCTTAACTAATTTCAGGGTACAAAGGTTCAAACCTACTGGACTCCGTCTAACAAGACTCATCTGACTTTGGTTTGATGGACTAGGACTTCAAGGTGTAATGGGTTATTATGATCGGTCTTCTCAATTGAATAATCTTGTTGAGAAAATGTGGCATGATGGGAATTGGTTAAGTATCCTACCATTTATTTAAAATGATTGACATCTAAGTTGGTAGAGACATTTGTTCTCTATAAGGCTTTGTCGAGAATGGCTCGATGATCTAGTGATAAAGTCAACAATTCCAAGATGCATATCTATGATGGGGTCTTGCCCAGTTGATCAAGCAAATTATACTTAGACTTGGAAGACTGTGTAGGTGGATCATAAGAAGGACCTGGAAGAGTTATCTTAGTTCTGCATGTATTTACAACACATTCAAGATGCTTCTTAATGGTAATGTTAGAATTGGCTGAGGTATTATTCTTAGTTCCCAAACTAGAGGCATTTCCTTTCCCATGGTCATGTAATGGATCTATGAAGACCTTGTGATCACTGTTCTTGGTATGTTTCTTCCCATTTACCTCTATAGTTTTGTCTTCAACAAAGTCTTGTATGATATTCTTCAGTTGTCGACATTGTTGTAGGTTATGTCCCTTTGTATGATGGTATTCAAAATAGGCATTATCATCCCACAATGAGGGTTTAAACTGTCCAAGATCATACTATTTTAGTTCCGAAGGTTTTAGGAGATTATGTTTAATCGGCTCTTTGAAAACTGTCTCAATTGGTTACCCTAGGGGTGTAAACTCACGTTTAGGAAATCTCGTTTGTGGTCGTCGTTGTTGTGAATTTTGGACAAAATTTTCCATTTGATCTGGATTACTCGTCATGTCTTGATTGGGGTCATAACCTCTAAGTGTGATGACAAGTCCGACATGTAGGGTCTTAGCATCAACAATACCGTCATTTGTAACATTTTTTGTTTCTAGACCAGAACTTGTTTATATCGTTGGGAGCTTTTTAATGTTGAAAAACTAGATTTCTACCTGGTACTTTAATTTCTCCCTTGTCAATAAGGCCTTTTTCAAGGATAATTCCCTTTTGTACCAAGTCTAGGAAAGATGTACAACAATGTACTCTTAAGTCACTTCTTAGTTTTGGATGAAGATTTTTAAGGAATATCATGACTTTTTGTTTCTCGGGTATCTCAACTGGACATCTACTAGCTAAACTTCTCCATCTCTGGAAGAAAGTGGTGAAAGTTTCACCTTCTTCTTGCATGGTGTCACACAAGGTAGCTATTGTTATTTCATTGTCTATGTTGAAGTAAAAGTGTCCAAAAAAATTCTCAGCTAATTCACCCCATGATCATATGCCATATGGTAGTTTAGAGAACCATTCCAGTGCTATCCCAACAAGGGTTCACAAAAATAGTCTCATCAAGTATGTGGGGTCATATGAGATGTCCATGCATGTTGTAGAGAATTCTCTAATGTGTTCTAAAGGATTCCTCCTCCCATTATACTTAGGAAAATTTGGTATAATGTATCTATGTGGGAAGGGTGTCATGTATAAAACTTTGTTAAAAGGACATGGACATAAATATTGCACTAAGATAGTTCTTTGCCTGACATAGCCCTGTTGTCCATATCTTGTTGAAGGATTTTCATTTGATTTTGGAGAACATCTATTTGTGTCAAGGACATGTTGTTTCCATTGTTGGGATCAATGTAGGTGTTTTGAAATACTATGTTCTGTGATAGATTGTGATTTGGTGAGGGATATATCATGTTTGAATTTTTTGATTTGGTGTAGGGATATATCCTGTCAGAATGTTTTGATTTGGTATAGTAATATTTCCTGTTGGAATGTTCTGATTTGGTATAGGAATATTTCCTGTCAAAATGTTTTGATTTGGTATAGGAATATTTCCTGGTAGAATGTTCTGTGGTATAGTTGTGTCCATGCCAACTTTGGATCTTTTACCAATAGTGTTTGTGCCAAAGGGGTTTGATGAAGATGCTCCCGTAGTGAATTGTAAACCTCATGTTATGTTGAATGGGGTTGTGTTTACAATTGGTGATGTTTGAGTAGGTATGATAGTTTGTATTGTTGTGGTAATTTGAGGAACAGAGACACTTGACGTTATGGTTTGCATTGGTTGACTAGATGTTGTTTTCAAAGTGTGAACATCAAATCCTAGTGGTAGTTTGGCACCTTCTACTAGAAAATTTGCTAGATATCGTTGAGGATCATTTTCCAAACACTCATCCATAAAGGATGCAAACTCAGGATCTTGTACAGCAATGTCTATGTCTTCTGTAAAAAAAATTCCATGTGTGTCTCTAGTGACATGTTTTTCAGGAAAAGTTTTGTGTAGTCTCTCTTTCCCTGATGGTTGGTTTTTGAAAGGATTGAAAAATTCATTAGGTTCCGACATTGCTCTATGTTTCTTATTAGACCTTGTTTCAACCATGAAAATTTACTGGAATGAGGTAATGCAAACTATGTCTAAAAACTGATATGTCCTATTTCTATGTTTTTGGGATTTTCTGAATATAAAGGATGTCACTAAAAATTAAGGATTTCTAAAATGATGTATACTAGGATGGCATATGCTAGGATGGACAGTATGCAAAAAAAATTGAGTAGATTATGATGGTAAATGATTCTAAGATGGGTATAACCTACCACCTATGGAATAAATCCAAGCAATGATCTAACTTTATTAAGGAACCTGATTGTAGGACAAAGACAACTGACAAGGTGAATTTCCCAAACTAGATTGTTGAGCAGGAAAGATTCACTAATAGGATAATAGTGACTAGCTTCAATGATAACGACAAATCAGAGCATGAATGTACCCAATGATACGAAAATTTGTTCTATTCTACGATATGCAACTTCCTATGGGGTGTCTAAATGTTTGCAACTTAGGATGACTATCGCTAAGATGTAAATGACACCTCATAATGCAAGGGTTTTGAGAAAAAAATTCCAGTTTCTGTCCAAGGTTGATCGTAAGAAACAAAGGCAAAAAAGATAGCTTTGTTTTCTGATTGAGTTTGCAGTTTTTTGAAATTTTCTATTGACAGTCAATTACGGTTAGCATTTCAGATGCGTTGATTAATTTGACAGATGCATTGATGAATTTGACAATTTTGTTCCAGTTTTCAAATGCGGTTAATTGACCAAACCAGGTCTCGAATGTTGACAGACAAATGCGACCTTTTTCTGACAGTTGCAATTTAAACTATGATAGATGTGACCCATGAAGTAGATGTGACTCGAAAAATAGATGCGACTCAAAATATAAACTCTGTGAAACTAAATCTGTTGATAGACACATGTAGTTTTTTGTTTAACAGTTGTGGATCGTAAAAACACATGCGGTTTTAAATATGGCAGTTGTGACTCAGTTTACAATTGTGGTTTTCTAATGACAATGTTATGACTGACTCAGTTTAATGATCAAGTTTTGACAAATAAAGCAAAAACAAGCACATAATACAAAGTATTTTCAGTTTGACATGTATGAATCTGTTAAAATCAGAAGGCAAGTACAACCTAGGCTGTGTTGGACAGTATTTACTGAGTACTCAATTGGATTTCTCTAGCTACACATATTCAAGGCGGGTGACTAGTAGCTTGACCCCACTAGCTCCCCTCCATGACACTCACTTATACAGGGTAGACAAGCTACTGTACCCATGAAACTCCCATGGCATACATTTCATCTCTACACATGAACCGTAAGAATTTGA
Source organism: Sequoiadendron giganteum (assembly GCA_007115665.2). Classification (NCBI taxonomy): domain Eukaryota; kingdom Viridiplantae; phylum Streptophyta; class Pinopsida; order Cupressales; family Cupressaceae; genus Sequoiadendron; species Sequoiadendron giganteum. The sequence continues at coordinate 133,580,490 of CM021109.1, forward strand.
GATGACTTCATAGGTCCGACCTGCTACACCAATAAATAGATTGGGATTTTGGAAAAACTACAACAAGGTTTTTAGTAAGGGAATTTCGTTCATGGGGCACCATCTAGTACGATGAGAGACCATTTTTTCCCTTCTCATTGGAACAGTGAGCGTGAGATTTGGGGTTTCCCCAAAAAATCCACTTTTATATACCGGTTGGAAGTCACTAATGACAAACGTGTTACCGATCTGAGTCATCTTGGGGTGAGTACTTTTTCCCACCAAGACAGGCCCAAGTTCTAGAGTCAGTAACCATTTCTCTTACACCCAAGATCACACAAATGTGCAAGGGGAGAGGATACTTAGATATACGAAATGGTAAGGGTAATTAAAAAGTGTGCTTTTGCACCAGACAAAGTAAACACTGGTTAATTTTAAGCCAAATGACAATTATCTAACTACCAAACATAAAAGTTCATTTCAAATATTTAAAGTCTTTTACAATAGGTCCTTCATGCAATTGATTAGTAGTTTATTGGTTGTCTTCATCATTTGTCCTGTAGAAAAGAAGTGGTTTTGGTTTTCAAAGTCTTTTATGCTTCGGCTTGCAAAAACAACGTTATCCTCCTAAAATACAGTTGTAAACAAAAGATTAGCGAAAAATACAACAAAAACAAAAACTATCAAAATGCGAAAATATGGAAGTTAAAAATCAAAAATAAAAAAAATCAAAATTATTACCAGCTAGATGCATCCTTTATTTACAAAGATGTGTTGCGATGTTGACAGTCACATGCATTGCAGGAGGTCTCAGATGTGGATCGTGTTGTCAGATGCATCTCGGTATTTTTCAGATGCGGTTCGGGAACTCAAATGCATCATTTCATCAATTAGATGCGGTTTTCCATATGATACCTGTAAAACAAAAAATGAAAAATTAGAATGGATTCGTGAAGTTTGAAGTGTGATTCATGTCGGGTTCACCAAATGTGACGTAGATAAAATGAATGTTACATAGTAAGATGGTTAAATCTAATCTAACATGCATAAATCTAAATCAAACAACAAAGAACAAATCAAATGAATTAAGAAGAAAATAAAGCAATAATATGAAACAATCTCATCGAATATCAATCCATTTCCTTGAATTATCTTGATTTTCATTCTCCATTTTTCTGTGTTGGTATTCTTGCCCTCAGGTTTTCAGTATGTATGCAAGCCTAGCCTTGGCGTATGTTTAAACAAAATATCAAAGATTAAGTTCTTCCAAAAAGTGTATTGATTTCAGGAGGAGGAATAATGGAAAAAGTCAGCCACTTTATAGAAAGTTGGTTTTCGAATGATCGACTCAAATTCGAAAGAGAGATCAATGATCGGGATTGTTTAATGTCATGTGATGTGAGTTATGTGTCAATTAGAATGTCAGTTGGGAAATTATGTAGGATAAAGATTAAATTAGAATGATAATTTAATCTGGTGTTAAGACTGTTTAAAAATAGAATGAATAGGATTTCAAGATTAAATAAATGATTTAATCTTCAGTTGAAAGTCTTCGAAAATAGAAGAATTAGACTTTGAATGAAAATGATAAAGTTAGAACTTGGAGAATGATCTGTTCGAATGCACACATGAATTAATTAATTAAATAAAGATATTTAATTAATAAATATGTTCATGCATATGAGTTAGAACTAGTTAATTGACTAGTTGTGACAGAGAGTCCTCTTCGTAGAGATGATCAGATATCAAATCCAGAGATAACTGACGGATTCAAATAGATCTTGAGTCAGATGGTGAGTGAATAATTAGCTAACTGGATGACAGAAGAATGTGACAGAAAGAATTAATTATAAATTAAATGTTAATTTAATTCAACATTCAAAAATTAAAATGATTTAATTAAATAAATAATAATTTATTTAATTGATTGAAAAGGTTAATTGAATAATTAAATAATTTGAAATGAATATTTAATTATAGTTGAAAATATGATAAAAGGGTAAATTAAATAATAAATTATTTAACTCAAAAAGGGAATTCATTAATTAGCGATGTAATTAAATAAATATGATTTATTTAATTAATCAGAGTTGAATAAGGGTCATAATGAGCTAATCAAATAGTTAAAAGGTTATTTAATTAATAGAAGAAAGATGTGTTAAGGAAATAATTAAATAATTAACATTATTTAATCATGACCGGGGACAATAGAAAATTATGTCGAAAGTGATATTCGCAAGCCTATACCAATTTTCAGTGTCTACAAGTCCCATTAGGCTAGGCTATGGGACACATTTTTTAAGAAAAGCTTAGATTCATGTAAAATCCATATCGAGGCCCCAAAACTTAGGTGGGACCGTACACCCAAGGTATCGTATGAGTCCCAAATCACTAAATATTGGCCATACAATCCAAAAACACCTTAATTATTATTGGATGTTGGTTTATGTTCAGATTATCCTCATAAAGATGCATTAATTAAGGCTTGTGAATGCAAAATAAGGCCAATTAAGACATAAAAAAGCCAAATAAATAATGAAAACGCTAGATTAATGTGAAAGGTGGTACAACACTTTACAAAACCTTAAATAAGATACAATTAAGTTCATTTATTTTACAAGGGCCCAAGACCTAATGTGAATGTGGGTATGTCCGGGATCATCATGGAAAAAATAGGCCCTTAACTGGCGATGAAAATTTAGAAAATCAGAGTTAGACAGCTTGGCATAAAAAATTGAATAAGTTATCTATATTATTTCAAAAATATGTAAGAATAAAATCTATAGAAAATTGAATGTAGTTTTTAAACTACTAGGTTTATTTAAAATATATATATATATATATATATATATTTGTTGAAAATTTGAAATTTCAATGCAATAGTACTTAAATTTCAGGGAAAAAATAAGAAGTAGGTGTCTGTCTGACCACCCTAAACTCAATAAAATGATAATTATTTTTTATAATATTTTAGATATAAGTAGAGGACTCATGTCCTGATGTGATGAATATTTTTTTGTAATTTATTTCCAAGTAAATAATTAATTATGATTTTTTTTACAAGTTTTAGAAAATATAAAAACTCATATGTCTGACCACCTTAACTTGGTCAAAACTTCATGAAACTCAATTATTATTATTTTAATCCTATAGTATGCGAAGCATAGAATGTGACACATGTTTCAGATTCAAAATATGTGATACTGTTTGAAAGCTATAGATGTTTTTCAATTAGCCTATCAATCAGGACTTTAGTCATAATTCAAAGTAAAGCATAATTTATATTGGTAGAAATCTAAGAATCTCCTTTAAAAACCCTTTTCGTTTCATCAATTTTGGGTAAAAAAATTATCGTCGGCCACATGGGCCATCATATCACTTACATATCACCACTTTTTGGCCCATCATGATCCTACACATACCCATGTGTTAAACACATTACAACACTAAATCAAGGCAACATTATGCTTAATTTAACAAGGAGGGCCTAAAGAAGAAAAAAATTGTAGAGGGATACTTTTTTCGTTGCCACATTTAGCCCCTACTATAGTGGGAGGAGGAACCTAATTCCAACTCAGACTAAAGTAGACAAACTCACATCAAGAGGTGTCCAAGTGTACCAATGCAAGTAAGATAAGATGAAAATGATCAAGAGGGATGATCAAGCCCCCAAGATCAAGATCCTATGGCAGGCCAACATATGCACAAAAGAACACACATGAGAATGATATAAGGAGCAAAAACAAGGCACAAGCATACACTGCCAAAGTCAAGGAGAAGAAAAAGAAAAAAAACAAAAGGGGTGGATCAAGCTTCGACTGTTTGTCCCATATGTTGTGGATCATATCTATGTTGTTTGTCTAAAACTTACACACTCATTTTGAGGTAATGAAACTTCAAGCTGTCTATTGGGTGAGTATCCAAAAAGGTGAGACACATACACATGGGGCTGGTATGCACTCACACACAAGCAAGTTGCTATGGGAAAGTCATACTTAAGTTTGGCTTCATGTTCACCCAAACCAAAGCTATACCTCCTGATAAATTTGATAAGGTGCCACACAACAATGATCTTTGAGCTTCATGAGGCAAGAAAAAAATTGTATGCTTCAAACTCATGAAAAACAAGATGGATCCACAAGCATGCAAAGTGTATTATGCAAGGTGGCCATATAACCGAAATTGCAAATTATGCAACATGTAGGGAATGTTTAAAGGCGTTTTGTTTAGTTCATGTAAGTTCTTTAGCTTAGGGAACATTGTGCCTAATGTATCCAAGAGAGGACCAATTGAGCAATAGAAGATTCACAACTTAGGGGATATGTGTGTCACATCAAGCCACTAAGAGGAATATAATATGCTAAGAGAGATCATGCTCTTGATGGACATCACACCCAATGTCACCACAAAGTGAAAGACACATTAATGAAGTGAGAAGAATACATAATGAAACATGAAATATGAAAGAATAGTTCCAATGTATGCCCCCACTTTAAAGAAATTGCTAAACACCATGTTGTAAGAAATTACTTTAAAGTAGTGCAAATGATCAATTCTAACAGTAAAGAAGACATGAGAGCTAATTTGGAAAGCCCTAAGCCAAGTCATACGTTTCCAAATAAAGCTATGTCATGAAAAGGACAAGGGATTATCCTCAAAATGACACTCCTAAAACATGAGTGATCCATGGATTCCAGATTAGTATGTTCTTGCTACAATATTTTTAGAGAGCTCGAAACTGTCATCATTTCCCAAATACTCATAGAACTAGAAGAATGACACAACAAGAGAAAAATACAAAGAAAATTCTTTTAGGTCAACATGGAAGAGACATGAATGTATCGACACCTTGTGCCATCCCCAAACGGAAAACACAAGACAAATGAAAAGATAAAAGAAAATATTTATGACATAGAGAATAATGTAGGTACAAATAGAGGAATGCACAAAAATAGAGATGGATATATCAAACAAAAAAGTATGGGGGATCGCATTACACGTGTATGCAATCACAAAAAAATAATGCAAAAGACTAGTAAATCACATGTGAGTCAACCCATTAGTAGGTCATTCACATCCCAATTGTGTTCATCATATATAGAAGGTAGATAACTAGCCAAAGGGACAATAGCAAGCATTGAGCTAGGTTCATTACCGAGTTCATCACTCTTCTGAGAATAATTTCCATTTAAGATCATAGAAGAGGAAAGCAATGTATTCAATTCATTATGCACCTTGTCATCAATTTTAGCAATCTCCTCATCATCATATAAATTAATCACAACAAGAGGCCTAATGATAATGTCCAAAGAAGAGTTTATCTCCTACTATAGTTGCAGTTTAGGATCTTTTTGTTTCAGTGAAGAGGGAGACTCATCATGTGTCACTTCAAAAAAGTTTGGATTTTTATTTTCTTTGTATGTTTCTTCATTTAACTTGCGATCATTTTTATTTCTTTTAGTATGAATTTCAAATTTCGTAGGAGTGGGTTTATCAACCATAGGTGTCTTTTCTTTTGAAAGGGGAGGAATAGAAGAAACCATGGAAGGTTGTTTTATTTTAGGAGGTAGGATGGGATTGCTTGCATTATATCTTGGCATTTTGTAGGAAATAGGTAAAGGATTTTTCTTAGGTTGGTCTTGGTTATTTGGAATTTCTCTAGGTTGAATCATGGTTTCGTCAAGGATGGTAGGATCAATCATAGGTTGAGGCATGTTTGTAAGGGATAGTTTCACTATGCATTTCGTCTTAAAAATTTTGTAATATTTGAAAAATAATTATTCATGAGGTTTAATAGGTTCCATAGGCTCAGTCCAAAATAAATCTAATGAAAAGTTCCCACAGAAAGACAAAGGGTTAAAGCCACTATGGTGCATGGTAAAGATTTCATTGTCAAAGGGAAATTTTAAGCATTTATGTACAACTAACGGGATGAATTCCATGGAGCGTAGCCATGGGTAACCAAGATTCACATGGAATTGGTACAATGTCAAGATGATGGAGAATGAGACATCTAATGTTTTTGGTCCTATTTGTAAAGGTAAGGTGATCGATCCTATCGTAGGGCAAGAGAGACCATTATGTGTCTTTATTCATGATTTTGATTTATCGTATGTTTCTTGATAGAGTTCATGCACAAGTAGAAACTCCTTAGTGGTCACATTCCCTCCACAGATGGGATCAATTAATATCCCATTAGTGGGCTTATCATAGATTTGACCGACTATGTAAAGAGGACCATTGGGTGCATGTTTAAGTATATCTTTAGATGAGAAAGCAATGTCAAGAGGTTTTTTAGTTCAGCCCTTACGATGTTTAGTTTCGACCAATGCAACCAAACCATCGATAGGATTTTATTCTATAGGATATTCTTTATCAATATCCCTATGACTTTGTTGAATTGCATCCATGTTCTCATCGTCTCTGTCAACATTCATCACATTAGTCTTTGTAGTTTCACTAGCTCGGAAAAGTGAAATATTATTATTTAGCATAGGATTGGTAAATATTTGTAGGTTTTAGTTTTGAGGGGCAAAAAACTTATTTCGTTGATCATTAATGGGTATGTGCAGGATCATGATGGGCCAAAAAGTGGTGATATGTAAGTTATATGATGGCCCATGTGGCTAATGACTTTATTTTAACCCAAAATTGATGAAATGAAAAGGGTTTTTAAAGGAAATTTTCAACTTTCCACCAATATAAATTATGCTTTACTTTGAATTTAATAAATAATTATTATGCATTTTCTATTTGAATTATGACTAAAGTCCTGATTGATAGGCTGATTGAAAAACATCTATAGCTTTCAAACGATATCACATTTTTTGAATCCAAAACATGCATCACATTTTATGCTTTGCATACTATAGGATTAAAAGAAAAAAAATGAATTTCATGAAGTTTTGACCAAGTTAAGGTGGTCAGACATACGGGTTTTTAATATTTTTTAAATTTATAATAAAAAAATCATAATTAATTATTTACTTGGAAAAAAATTACAAAAAAATATGCATCACATCGGGACATGAGTCCTCTACTTATATCTAAAATCTTATAAAAAATAATTATCATTTTATTGTGGTTAGGGTGGTCAGGAAAACACCTACTTCTTATTTTTTCCCTAAAATTTAAGTACTACTGCATTGAAATTTCAAATTTTCACCAAATAGATTTGATTTTTTTTTAAATAAACCTAGTAGTTTAGAAACTACATCCAATTTTCTACAGATTCTATTCTTACATATTTTTGAAATAATATAGACAACTTATTCAAATTTTTACGTCAATTTTCCTAACTCTGATTTTTTGAATTTTATTGCCACTTAAGGGCCTTTTTTTTCCATGATGATCCTACACATACCCTAACACCACCAACTAAAATCCGACTAGAATAAATGAAGTCTTGCAAAATATTTTTAAGACACTTACAATGCTTTGTGTCATGTCCATTTTTTCAGTGAAAATGGCAATAAGAGTTGGATCTAAAATTTGGAGGTGAAGGAATATTAGGATCACAAGTTATAATGCGAGGCAATGTGATCATTTTATGTTTTAGAAGTTGTGACATTGTGCTATGGAGGGTATCGAGTAAGGGAGTGAATTTCCCCAAATGTAAAAGGAGAAGTCTTCCTTATAGCAGCTACTTGGGTATTGACATGTTGATTTTTTTGCTAAGGGGGATTTAGTTGGAGGAAGCCTTTATTATATTTTTTAAAGGGTTGATAATTGTTTTGGTTTGTAGATTTAGACTTCTCAAGTCAACTAGAGGTGGATTTTGTTTCATGAGTACTAGCCAAGTTTTGGTAATCACAAAGGGCAGTACACAAGTCATGTACAAAGGAGGGGAACTTCATCATGGTAAGCTTATATTGTATCTTAGATTGCAAGTTCTCAATGAACATCCATTGAAGGGGAGGATCAAGAATCTTTTCATCGATTTGGGAATAACGTGATTAATAGCGTGAAATAAAGTTCTAGTAATATTTTCATCATATTTTTGCTTACATCTCATCAAATCAGATAGGGTCATCTTAGGAGTCATATGCACTTGGAAATGGTTTATAAATGCCTCAACAAGTTCATTAAATGAACGAATTGAGTTGTTCCTGTAATGAAGAAAACCATTCTAAGGTAGTATCTTTCAAGGATCTAGGGAAAATCTTGGCCAAGAGCTTATCCTCAAGAATAAACTCACCACATAAGGTGATATAAGCAGAAACATGGTTAGAAGGATCTCCTTTCCCCCCATATTTCACAAATCTAGGCACCTCTATACCTTGTGGAATCAATGTTCTCAATATCTCCAAGGATAAGGGATTGCTTTTGACATAGTAGGTAGGTTGGACATTTTTATTTTGGTTTATGGTGAAAACTTGCTTTTGAAGGGATGAAATGGTTTGCAAAAGTTGGTTTATGAGAGGATCGTTGTTTGTGTTTTGATATGGAGGTGAATATGGTGGAGGTGTATATGTGTTCGAGACACAAGTGAATGAAATTCTCATGGGAGGTAGAGTGATAGGAGATATGACTTGCGATGCCACCAAAGTACTAGGGATGCTAGTGGAAATACCCAAGTAAGGAATCACATTACTAGTAGGTTGCATTGTTGTTGTGATTTGAGGATTGGCATAGGTAGGGAGAGAGGCAATTATTGTGGGAGGAATTTGAATTCCTCATTTACTTGTAACATTATTTGAAGGTAAAGGACCACTAGTGGTTGAAGTAAGATGTGGTACAAAAATCTGAATTATGTTATGCATATGATCAACTCCTTCTTCACTTGCAATCATGTGATGTGCGTTATCCATGGTAGGGATAGTAGTTATTGAAATGTGTTCAGTACTTATTTGATTTTTTAGGTTTGCTAAGTCTTCATGAATTTGAATTATGTTTTCTTGCGGAATACTAGCAACCATTGTTTCAACATGTGTCACACTACTTGAAGGGAAATAATTTTTAAGGGTAGGGTCCATACCTAGTGGACTAGAGTCAACACTACTAGTGAGGTTTGAATAATGTTTTCTTGCAGAATACTAGCAACCGTTGTTTCAACATGTGTCACACTACTTGAAGGGAAAGAATTTTTAAGGGTAGGGTCCATACCTAGTGGACTAGTGTCAACACTACTAGTGAAGGAGCTAGACAACCAAAGATCCATGATGATTTTGCTATCGTGGGATGACATGAGTCTTGAACTTGGTCTCACTATATTATAAGCAGTAGGACACCAAGTAGAAATGCTCATACAAGGGATAATCAAGGAAATGCAAGATACAATGAACAAAAGATAAATTATATTGTCTAATTCTAATGCAAATGAAATTAAGCTAGATGTAATGAAATGAATGAAATAGAAACTCTATAAACTAAAATAGAAAGCTAACACCAACAAATAGAATCACAAAAATAGAGTTTTGAATGCTTGAAAATGCAGTTTAAAATATAAAATGAGACTAAATCATCTAGAGGGGTGTGTGAGTCCCAAATAGGGTTTTTCAAATGTTTAAATGATGAATAAAAATGACCACAAAATACCCAAAAATTAGGCAAAATCTCTTGTACTAGGACTAAATCACCCAAAGGGGCATATGGGTCCTAGTTTAGGGTTTTCACAAAGATTTAAATTTTTTTTAAGTGAAGGTTATGTTTTTTGGTTTGAATAGTGTCTAAACTAGATGTAAATATACATTTCAGATGAAATTAAATGATGCAAGATGCAAATATGCAACCTATATGCACTTTCACTAATGCAAGAATTATAAACCCTAATGCAATGTCAATGCAAGCTAGATATAGGATGATGATGCACTCCAAATCAAAATTAATATGTTCTAAATGTAGGTGAACACCAAAATGAAATAGTATAAATAGGTTAATGGGGGCTCTATCCTTGAGGATATAATATTCCTATTTCACACATTTGTTTTACTCAAGGAAACCCTAGAGATTGGAATTCAGTGTAGAAAGGGGAAAGATATATTGCAATAGGGTTGTCCTAGTGTTTGATTAGGGACTAAAGAGGGGTTCACCAATAAGCTAGGGCTTGGAAAGACAAATTGTATGCAAGATCTAATGATTGAATCTAATGATATGCAAAGCTTCACTAAATGACCTAGAAATGAATCTAAAACATAATATAAAACTGAGAAAATAGAGAGGTGCACTTAGAAACATGTAGCAACCTGAATGAAGTCTTGAAATAATGGAAATACTAAATTTAATGAAAATTGGGACTCATATACCAGGCTGGGTGGTATAGTCCTAGATTAGGGTTTTTGGGCAGGAATAAAAATATGGCAAAGACAAGTTTGGAACTCCTGAAAACTATAAATTTGATTGTACTGGGACTCATATTATAGAAGTGGTGTATCAATCTAGTTTGGATTTTTTCAGAGGATGAGGATCTAAATATCCTCTTCAATCTCTTCTTTTTCTACTCAACTTTATTTCTAGATCTAAATTGCTAAATTGTTCCTTTAAGAAGTCTTTTAATGCTCTTCAAAACAAGGTGACAACTTGGACAACTTTGCAAACTAGACAACTTCTTTCTAATCTTGCTCCTTAGAAGGTCTTCAACCTAGATCAATAAATCACACACTAAAGAGAGGGAAAAATGTTATTTTGTTAGTGGAAAGGATTTTTCCTTGGTCAAACCACATTTTTGTAATCAAAGCTTGTAATGAAATCAAGTGGAAAGGAGGAATGATGAATGAAAAAATAAGCAATGTTGTAACTCACCAAACCTTAGAATAAAATGTTGCAAACATGTATGAAATCGCTCTAATGGATGTGGATCTTGACTCTTTCTTGAATGATATGGATCTTGAAATGAATGTGTTCTTGAATTATAAAACCGTACATCACAATTGTTAGCTCAAACACAAACATGATGCATGATGCTTGATACTTGAATAATTCTCTAAAACACTTGATAATTAGCTCTTGAATACTCTTGAATTCTCTTGTAAACAATTGAATTCTCTTGTGAACTCAAATATTCTATTAGGAATTCTCTTTCAACTTTCTAGGAGAAAATAAGTGAAATAATCTTGTATTTATACTTGTTTATACCAAATATCCCAGAATTACAACACTACAAGTTGAAATCAGATCTAGGAGAATGAAATCCTACCAAGAATTTGAATTTAGTTTAATTTTAAGCCACACCGAACTCCTACACCAAAAGTGGCATATGAGTCCCATTAGGTTAGGCTATATGACACATTTTTCAAGAAAAGCTTATATTCATGTGAAATCCAGATCGGGGCCCCAAAACTTAGGTTGGACCCATATGCCCAAGATGGCATATGAGTACCAAATCACTAAATTTGGGCCATGGATACAATCTAAAAACACCTAAAATATGATTGGATGTTGGTTTATGTCAATATTATCCTTAGAAAGATGCATTAATTAAGGATCGTGGATGCAAAATAAGGCCAATTAAGGCATAAAGAAGCCCAATTAATAATGAGAACCCTAGATTAATATGACAGTTTGGTACAAAACTTTAGAACACCTTAAATAAGGTACAATTAAGTTCATTTAGTTTACAAGGTCTAAAGACCTAATGTGTTCATGTGTTAAACACATTATAACACTAAATCAAGGTGACATTATGCTTAATTTAACAAGGAGGACCCAAAAAGGCATGGAAAAGTAGAGGGATACTTTTTCTATTTCCACACAAATATCCTTAGTTCTAAATACACTAATTCAAGATAAAAAAAACCAAAGAAAGAAATCAAAAGAATTTGATAGATTCATGTGTTAGATTAAGCGGGGGAGGGCGGGGGGGTATTTATAGGCTCTTAATATGAATAAGTTAGTGAATGAGTGAAAATGTATCTGTGTGAGTTTAAAATGTGAATAAGCAAATTAAATCTAAACAACACACCAATGAAACATTATATTAGAGAATTCAAATTACAATCTAATTGCATTGAAACAAGCAAAATCTCTAATGTCGTCCCATTGTTCTCTATCTCCAAGAATTTGTTAAATCATAATGGCTCTCAGATTGTTTGTGCACTTATGAATTTTAGGATGACAACCTGAAGAATGAAATGTTGGAAAATGCAAGAATCTATTCCTACATGATTGATTGCTAAGCTATATGATAATGATGCTATAATAATGATGTTGTGATTGGGATTGTAAATGCTATGATAATGATGTGATGAAACTAAAATAATTAGGATGCAACTAATGCTAGAGCCATGATTAAACTAATTTCTTCTAAATGCTAATTACTAAATGCTCAAATGCTAAATTCTCAAATGCTCTAATGAAAATTATGCAAAGTATGTTTGTTGAAGATTGGATCCTTTTGCTATAGAATAAGGTTGTATTTATATAATTTTCAAGGCATAAACTGATGTGGCAACAACCAATGATCTGGATTTGATCTGGATAGATGAACGATGAAGGATGAAGAAGTTAGAGAGAATAAAGGAGAGTGTTCCCTTTATGAAAACAATCTGCCAAGTGTAGAGGAGAATAAATGGAATACAAGAGCCAAGTGTCCCAAAGTTGTTTAGAAATTTGTTGAGGATAATGCTAAATTAAATATTTGACATATTCAATTTGTCGAGACACATGATGAGTTAGAAGGAGGAAAAAGTTGTAGACATGTGACTAAATTCAAATTTAGCATTTAAATTTAATAAGAGGAAGATAATTAAATAAAATAGACTATTTAAATTTGTTTATTTAATTAACATGAGAAGAATATGATTTAAGATAGAAGAATTAGAAAATGAACTAGATAAATAAATTTAGAATTTATTTATAAGTAGATGAATTAAACTTTAGGTTTATTAATTAAATACCTTGTATTTAATTAATTAATTCTTGAGACCAATTTTAGGTGTATACATTTTTCCCCTCTTTGAAGTCATGTGTTTACACATTGCTTCAAAGAAAAATTTGTTGTTGGTGTCGATAATTTTTTTTATATGCCCCAAATGCTGATTTTTGAGTGACGATGGATATATGCCCCCTCGGGAGATAAATCGAAGAATTTTTGAATTATTAGGATTTTTTGAATTTTTTGAAATTTTTATGATTTTCTAATGATTTTCTAATTTTATGATGCCAAGACAATTTATCTCCCAAAAAAAATACTAAACCTACCACTTTGATTAATTGATTAATTGATGCCCCTGATTTTTTTTTAAAAAAAAATCCCACTTAATTACCCCTTTAAAAGGTAAAAAGATGTGAAAAGGAGCTCATTTGAGTCATTTGCATTTTGAAGATTGGAGTGATTGAGCTTTGAGAAAGTTTGAGAAAAATGGTGATTTCCTATCAAACCAACCGATTCGAGTGAGTTTGATGCCACAACCGTCCGACCATGTATGGACCTCTAGTACGTACCCCAAGAAACCTCTTCGTTAAATTTAAAATGTTTTTTTCCCACATTTTTCATGTTTTGAAATTTGTTTAAGGTGGTTTAGCACATATGGTACCTGATTCAATGCATAGGGTATCTGTTCTAGTGCATAGGGTAGATTAGCACATAGATGTGATTTTTTAGAACATAGGTTGAATACTGTAGAACATCTATGCTTAGATTTAGCACATTAAGTCATGGTTTTAGCACATACAATGATTTAGCATAGGGTGATCCCACAATATTGGTTTACAATTTTTGGCTAAACTCGACACTGAAATAATTTTTTCTAACTAAATCTTCACTTTCAGGCACCTATAGCGGCTAAACCGCGAGGAATTTAAAGATGATGCAAACTAGTGATTTGTGAAATTTTGTCTATAGATTCTAAATATTTTTTATCAAAAAAATCGGTATCAGATTGCACTTCTTTTTCCATTTCCTTTGAAAACATTTTTTTTTTCAGGAAACAACATTTTTAAGTAGTGACACTCACCGTATACAATTCTTTTTTTCCATGAAGGTTAAAATTCTAATTCTTTCAAATTTAGATTTTTCACTCTGATATCTAGTGCTTTCAATTGGTCTCATAGTTTTTTATTGAATATTTTTTCCTTAATCAAGTTTTGAAGTCAAACCAATTACAATTCAGACATAGGAGGACCGTATACAACATAACTTTTTTTGTATGTATGGAAATTCATTCTTTTTTTTGTTGGATCAAGGACTTCAATATCTAGTGCACTCATATTTTTCAATTTTTTTTTGATAATCTGCTATTTTTCCACATGTGCAGAACAAAGAGCTTGATTTTCAGTGAAAAACCTATGTTTAATAAAACTAAAAAATGAATACATAATAAAACCAAAACATATTAAAACTATATTTGTTGGATAGCTCGTTTTGAGGACTACCATCAACCAATTGGGTATGTGAATTCTCATCCATTTTCATCCTCAACCGGTGCTTCGAAGTGTAAAATTTTGGATTTTTTTGGGGAAAAGGGGGGTTTGAGCAAACCCCTAGGGGTTCGCTCAAACTAGGGTTCATTCGAACCCCCTCTCCACAATTAGCTTTTTGCTAAGAATGGTGGGTCTCATCATTAAATGGGTTCGCTCAAACCCGGGTTCTAGTGAACCCTATTTTGGTTTGCACAAACCAAATAGTTCATTCGAACCCCTAAAATAATTTTTTTTGCATGGGGTCATTTTTTTCAACTTTTCCTTCCTCACTCAAATTGTAAACCACTTTTGTGGGTTTACCCCGCATAGGTAGATTTTATCAGTGCATCCATAGAATTTTGTAGCGCATATAGTGTTTTGGTGCATAGGTGGCACAAAGTGGTGCATTTAGTCTTCTAGCGCATAAAAGCATTATTCTAGCGCACTGACACCAGAATGATGAAATTTGTTGATTTACTCCTATATACACCTAAAAATGGTCTAGAGAATCCAATTAATTAAATACAAATTATTTAATTGATTATCCTAAATTCCTCTACTATTTAAATAAATAGAAGTATTTATTTGAATAGTTCACGTTCACATTCACATTCGAATTCTTCTATTATCTCATCTTAATTAAATAAACCAAATTAAATACTTTCTTTGATTTAATTACCATTTCCCTATTTTATTCTATCACATCAATCTTTAATTAATTAAATAAAGATCAAATGCTTTATTGATTAATTGCCATTATTCTTTTGTTTAATTTAATAAACAAATTCTATAGTTTGTTTTATTAAATTATTTATCCCTCTTTTGCTAATTTAAATAAATCAAAAATATTTAAATAAAGGAATAAAGAATATTTTTCTATATTTCCTCAAATCAAATTAGATATCCTATGTCTAATTTATGTCTAAAATCATGTCAAAATTAATTCTTTCAAACTTCATGGGAAATTTTGGAGACAAATTGGAGACAAATTCCAAATTCTTCTCTCAATCCTCCTACATCAATCTTTCCTTTTCTCTTGCCTGGTGTTTTCATGGGTAGAGACAATCACCAAAATTCTCTCAATCTCTTCCATCTTTCACCATTCAATCCTCCAGATTGAATCCAATCCTCTCAATGCCATCCCTGTGCATTTCTATAGCCAGGAAATCTATAAATACAACTTCATTCAACCAAGAAAGGATCCATATAATCTAACTTATGCACTTTTACTCTGCAGGAATTCAAGCATCAAGCATTCAAGCATCAAGCATTCAACATTCAAGCATCCAACAATCAAGTTTTCATATCATTGCTGCCTCCTGTAGCTCTTCATTTGTCAATTTTAATGTCTAATCATTTAGAAATCATCATATAGGACTAGTTTCCTATATTTAGCATCCATCTCGTTCTTCAGATAGTCATTTTAACAGTCATATTGCTTACACAATCTGAGAGCCACCGTGATTTAATAAATCTTTGGAGATAGAGAGGAATATGACGCTTTCAGTAGATTCTTATTTTGAATTAATTAAATTTGATTTGGCTTTGATGTAATGTCGTATTAAGAAGTGTTTTGTGCTTTACACCTTACTCATGCTTACAATTTGGTGCCCACCATGGGGCATTAACCCCAATTTTATCAATTTTTCTGAAAAAGTGTTGCACAGGTTTCCAGCGTGTTCTATTTTAGCACTTTCGTCAAATATTATAGCACATCCATGGAAAACTATGGCACTTCCATGCTCTGTTTTGGTGCTTCCATGATACTATAGTGCATCCCTCAAAACTTTCAGTGCTTTCAAGTCTAGCACTTCCATGACCTGTTTCGACGCTTCGGTGACTCAGTTCCAGAAAATTTGAATTAGCACATCCATGGCCAATTTTGGCGTTTCAGTGTTCTGTTTCGACGCTTTCGAGTTTAGCGCATCAGGTAAACGTTATAGCGCTTCAGTGGACTATTTCAGCACTTTTGTAAATTCCATCTGGATCTGACACGACCATGGCCAGTTTTTTTGTTTTTCTCATAGTTAGACTAAATTTATCAATCTTAGGATAGTCACTTCTGGTTTCTAAAATTTATCAATCCTAGGATAGTCACTTCTAGTTTCTAAAATTTATCAATCCTAGGGTAGCCACTTTTTATTTTCGTAAAGAAAATTTATCAATCCTAGGATAGTCATCACATTTTTACAGTATAAGTTAAAAAGAACATCATGATTTTTATGAAGCAACACCTTCACATAGATTAGAAAATTGTCTTTTTCGGCTTAAAACAAAACAATTTATATGTTGTGCTTGTGGTGATTAGGCTTATACTCTCCCCTTAAATGGGTGATCAAAGCACCAGATTCATCTTTACTTCATGCTATTTACGCTTTATTAAATCCTTTTAGAAGGCCTGCTGTAGTGGGAAAAATTACTCACCCTATGGGAACGACCTAAGTGGGAACGCCTAAAGCCAAGGATTCCAACCCACTATAATCAAAATGCAAGTTATTGATGAAAGTCCAACTTGATAGTAGTGAGCAAGATAACCATCCCCAAAATATTTGTTCTAAAGATTGGGAGGTCTCCTGAGGGATTTTATCAATTGTTGCACCGCACGGAAGCCCTATCTATGAACCATAGAGTAGTATCCCGCCGAGAATATCCAAACATTGTCATGCTCACGGTGCAAGGGGAGGGAAGAATCTACCCCCAAGACACTCACGATATAATTTCCAAGGACCGTTCGCTCAGAGAACAAGAAATCCAACTCTGAGTATGCGCCTGGAAATGACAAAAACACGGGCGCCCTCTAGGGGGTGACACGGCCATGTGCATCAATGCAACTCAAGATGTGGGTTGTGAGTATAACGATGACCTATTTGTCCTTAAGCATGAGTCAGTCTGATTTGTGTACTTTTTTCAAAGCAATCCATGAAAATAAATAAGGACCATTCATGGTTTTTGAACATACACGATCTATTCAGTTTAAAACAATTATCTCACAATTGCTTGCTGTGTTTTCACAAAAAATCATTAAAATCAAATTAAGGATCATCTTGAAAACAACAAGTCAAGTTAGGTCAAGAAATTCATGATTCGAAAGTGGATGTCCACTACGTTTGTCAAGAGAAAAATCAAAATTACCAAACCCAAGAAACCTTTTGATTATCAGGATAATTTTAGAAGAAGGTGTTTTCTATATCAAAATCGAAAGATATTTTTACAACATAGAACCTTCATCCACAGATATCATGATTTTGCTAGGGGTCACAATATAGATTATGTAGTAGAACCACTTTATTCACAAGCCTTCTTCCAAAGGAGAGCTCTCACACAGTATCACAATCATAGTCAATGCATATGTCATTCTTATTTTCCACAACCCATGATACAGTATGCCACAAGGCCAAATCAAATTTTACAATAGAGAGTCTTAAAAGTCCTATTTTTAGCGCTCTGGAAAACCTATTTCAGCGCTTCGGGTCACTGTTTTAGCGCTTTCATAAAACAACGCTTTCAAGCACTGATTTAGCACTTACAATCTTTATTTTAGCACTTTCATCATCTTTTTCAGCGCTTTCGGGTACTTTTTCGATGCTTCTGTCAATATAGCACTTTCATCACTTTTTCCAACGCCTTCGGGCACTGTTTTAGCACTTCTCTCAAGATAGTGTTTATGTCACCTATTTCAGTGCTTCGGGACTCTATTCTAGCGCATCTGTGAAATAGCGCTTCTATACTCTGTTTTAGCACTTTCAAAATAGAGAGTTCAAAAATCATACCAGTTGGTTTGTTTGTCATTTATCCACAGTTTTTACTAGAACATAAGTTTATTTTTATCAAAATCACTGTCTAGAGACTGAAAACAGATAGATTTATACAAATTTCCAATCTTATCAACTGAAACAAGATCTTGCAAATCATAAGTGTCAAAATCAAATACACAATCGATTACTACACTGAAGTTTCCTCATCAGGATACTCTCATCCTTTATCACGAAACCAAGTATAGTAATCAAATTTTTAACATAAGTCTCATCAATAAGATCACTCATCTTATTCGACTTTGTTAAAAGTTCAATTGACATTTTCCCAGCATAAAAGATCAACATCTCGGAAGAAAGAGTAAAAAATTTTATGCCAATCTTCACTAGGTCCCAAAACAGAAACTCTTAGAACAAGAAGTTAAACCATCACAAGCAATGGCAAAAGAAAATCCTTGGAACAATTTGAACCAAAATGATAAGAATGAAATAACTCCAGAGGATATTCAAATAGCTGAACAAGATCCCAAGTTCGATAAATTTATGGAAAATATCTTAGAACAAGACATGGAGAAATATCTTTTGATGTTGGCTAAATCGGGTTCTAAACTTCCCAAGGATTTTGATGTAAACCATCTGAAGGAAGCACCCAAAAGAAGTGAGACTGAAATACTGCAATCCACACAAACAATAGATCTAGTTGCTACTTTGACATCCCAAATGCAAATGTTACAACAACAGATACAGGATATGACGAAAGGGAGTACCAAAAGATATGCGATACAGGACATTTGTCCTTATCCTTTCGACGCGATAGTCAGCCTAATACCTTTTCCTAGACACTGTGAGATTCCAAAGTATGATAAATACAATGGAAGAACGGATCCAATAGATCATATCCGGGAATTCAAAACAATGAGCCTTGAGTTTGCCCAAGAGGAAACTTACTTAATGAGATTATTTCCAAGGAGCTTGGGAGGATCATGTATGGAGTGGTTTTCAAAATTACAACCAGGTATCAAAACTTTTGAGGAACTTGTCAATAGGTTCATCTCCTAGTATTCTTTTAACATCCAACACGATGTTACAATAAAGGATCTTTATAACTTTAAAAAAAAAAAAGGGGAGACATTCTTGTCTTTTCTACAAAGATGGTGATGATTGTTCGCTAGATATCCTCAATCCATTCCCGAGGAAGAAAAGATTGAGT
Organism: Sequoiadendron giganteum; assembly: GCA_007115665.2. Lineage (NCBI taxonomy): Eukaryota > Viridiplantae > Streptophyta > Pinopsida > Cupressales > Cupressaceae > Sequoiadendron > Sequoiadendron giganteum. The sequence goes on from CM021109.1 coordinate 133,599,768, forward strand.
TGTTCATTGACAACTTAACAGAGGAAATGAGTTATAGACTTGAATTGCAATGTCCTCCCATATTCAAAAAAGTAATAGAAAACGGTCTTAAAATTGAAGAAGCACTAGTCAAAAGAGGAGTTATCAAGCATTTCAACGATAAAATGAATAACACAAATAACTCCTCTAATCAATACTCAAGTAGTGATAAGCCAAAATTTTGGCAAAAGAATCAAAACACAACTACCAATGAAACAACAAATGATTCCCAAAATGTCAAACCAATTTTTAACTTGACAACATCTACGTCAAAGAATCAGAACAATGATCAAATTGTGAAGTTGAATATCATACAAAGCAACGAGATTGCAAAAACACAGTCATATCAAAAACCATCAAATCGGCATAGGTTCACACCTTTGGGCCAAACGATGGAATCAGCAATGAAAGAATTAGTCACCAGTGGACTTATCACTACACGGGAAGCCCGATTTTGGGATCCGAAGGTCAAACCATCATGGTGGAATGACTCAAATTATTGCAACTTCCATAGTAAAAAAGGCCACAAAAATAATGATTGTATGGAGTTGAAAAACTCAATACAATATTTGATCGACAACAACAAAATATATGTGGAGGGACCTCAAAACAATAACGATCATTCAACCTTCAAAGACCCTTTGGAAAACTATGACAAAGGAGCATCATCCTCAGCAAACAACAAAGGTAAGAACATCAACCATGTATATGACACAACAATCCTTTGTCTATCTGAAATAGAGAGTGATCATACAGTTGGTCACAACATTGGCAAACCCGAAACCAACAACACTACCCCTTTGGATTTGCTCCCAAGCATACAAAATTTTGAAAATCAAATCAACGTCTTAAAAATTAGAGACCTTTAGGAACATCAACCAGAAAATGTAATGACTAGGGGTTAATCCAAGGTAGTGTTAAGGGGAGTTGGGTCTACACATGCAATTCCACCTCCATCTCATTATAACATTTTCCATCAACTACAAAAAATTCCTACATAGATATCGATACTAGAACTCCTTAAATTATCACCATCGCATAAGGAGGTTCTAGAACAAGCATTAGTTTCCACTATGATACCAAAGAATCTAGATGTTTTCCATCTCCAAGCTATGGTGGGGCATTTGACTACCCCGCATTGTCTATCATTCTCTGAACACGATGATTTCTCACTAAACCATCCCCATAATACCACAATCATCACATCAAGAGAGTCCTAATAGATGGGGGAGTTGGTTTTAACATTTGCACTCTCAAGTTAATCCATGCACTAGGGTATTCCGATGATGTTATTGATGCCCGAAGGAAAATGACTATAAAAGCATATGACGAGGAAGAAAGATCGTCTAAGGGCCTAATTGTGTTACCCATTCAAGTGGGGCTAATGATGAAACACATAGCATGTCAAGTACTAGAAAAAGAGTTGACTTAAAACATACTCTTAGGACGACCATGGATCCATGAAATGCAGGTCGTACCTTCAACATATCATCAACGTTTAAAGATCCCAACAAATGGACAACAGGTGACTATATCTGTTGATTATAATCATCCTCAATATTGTGACACACTTAGGATCTCTCAAGATACCTTTGCACCACACAACAGGGAAGCATCCAGTTCAAAATCATCCAACGAAGAAAAACTTCCAAGTATCACCACCAAGTGGGTAGCGAAGAAGGATAAAGAAAAAGAAACAAGTCATGTTGAAACTCAATCAACAGACAATCTGGATCCACAAACTTCTTTATCACAAAAATTTCAAGAGCAAGTCTAGTTGACAGACAAGGGAATGGGGAAATATTCTATGGAGCAATCTCTTAACCTTTCATAGTTAATGCCATCTCCTAAGATATATGGTCAGCCATCTATGATCAAACATCAAACATCATTACCAATCACAGTTCTTGAAGAAAGGTTTATCAAAATCGTTACCATAGAGGACGAATCAGACAACAAATCAATCTTGGAATGGCTATACAAAGATGAGGAACCCTCGACATCCAATATCAGTATCAAAAATTTCAATATCAACACCGACAAATATGGGAAAGGGAAAGCTATCCTAGAAAAAATGGGTTATGAGGGACAAGGACCTATTGAGTTAAGGAAGGATGGAATCATAAAGCCTATTCAACCCCTCACTCTCCATTCAAAATAGAAGCCAGGACTAGGATTCTCAAAGGAACAAAACCAGGATATGACAAAGAAAGGTCTAGAAAGGATCCTTCACATTAGAGAGAGCTCTGGAACAGATTCAAATGAATATGAGTGGGATCTATGTTCTGATATATCTTTCACTGATATTCAAGTTGATGTAATCCAACAATATGCACCTACGCGTGAGGAGGGACAAGGCTTCGGGTCTAGACCATTTGTAGTAGGATCACTAAATATCGATGACTCAAGTGGGGACAAACATAATTTGAGTGAACTAGACAATTTTGGAGAGGGTACCATCATTGATCTCGATATCCCAAATGAAAAATATGACAACATTTCTGTCCTCACCCTTACTTTCATCGACCTAAGTCAATCCAATGAATTCATGCCTTTAATCCATCCCGAACTTATTGACTAGGAACCTATCGAACCTTTGAATGTACCACAATTTACAAATGATGATGCCATCATAAATTTCCTATATCATGACAAACCTGGTACAAGTTCTATCTATAATACTCATAACAACATGACTCGGAAGGAGGGTGTCAAATCTTCCAGTTGCAAAAGTGAAAATAGGGAAAATAGATCTAATGGTGAAAACCATTTTATGGCAGCATTAGATCTGGAAAAAGGAAAAATAAAGAATGCATCTAATGGTGAAAAACTTTCTAAGGAATTGAAGGATGGAAGATTTGACACTCTTCCAGAACATTATCATGAGCGATCATCAATCCTGATAGATCCAACACAATCTGTGAACATCAGCACTGAAGAAAAAACAAAAATCTTGCATCTAGCAGAATCCATGATAGATCAAGAGAGACCAGAATTCATCAATTTATTTAAGGAAAGAAGCATCAACTTTGCTTGGTCATATTCCAAGATGCCAGGCTTGGATCCAAATCTGCTCATGCATCATTTGTCTTTGCCCATAGGAATCAAGCCTGTCAAGCAAAAATTGAGAAAAATGCATCCCCATATCGCATTGATGGTAAAGACAGAGCTGAAGAAATTGTTGGATGTTGGATTCATAAGGTCTATAGACTACGCCGAGTGGATATCAAACATTGTGCTGGATTCATAAGGTCTATAGACTATGCCGAGTGGATATCAAACATTGTACCTATTTCAAATCCACACAACAACATCAGGATATGTACGTATTTCAGTGACTTGAATAAAGCATTCCCAAAGAATGATTTTCCATTACCAAATATAGATATCATTGTGGACTTGACGGCAAGGCATGCCATGTTGTCAATCATGGATGGTTTCTCTAGGTACAATCAAATAAAAATAGCTCTAGAAGATCAAGAAAAGATGGCATTTACATGTCCATGGGGAACCTTCTACTGGAACGTCATGCCATTTGGTCTGAAAAATGTAGGAGCCACCTATCAAAGAGCAATGACAACAATATTTCATGATATGATGCACACCTTCATGGAGGATTACGTGGATGAAATTTTGGAAAAATCTAGTACTAGGGAAGGACATCTGCATATCCTAGGGAAAATTTTTACACGGCTAGAGAAATTCAATGTCAAGCTTAACCCCAAGTAGTGTATCTTTGGGGTCACATTAGCGAAATTGTTGGGGTACATTGTCTCAGAAAAGGGCATTAAGGTGGATCCAGCAAAAGTCAAGGCACTAATGGAGATTCCACCTCCTAAGAATATCAGTCAACTCAGATCACTACAGGGAAGGCTCCAATTGATCAGGAGATTTATCTCCCAGCTGGCGGACAAAAGTCATCCATTCAATCCTCTGTTGCATAAAAATGTGGTTTTCAAATGGGATAACCGGTGTGAAACAACGTTCAATCAAATAAAATAGTATCTAATGTCACCACCCATTCTCATGCCGACAAAAGAAGGAAGACCTCTAATATTGTACATTGCCATGACAGATATCTCTTTGGGGGCACTATTAGCACAAGAAGATTATGAAGGAAAAGAACGTGCTATCTATTATATCAATAGAACATTAAATGGCTATGAAATTACCTATACTTTAATAGAGAATTCTTGCTTGGTGGTGGTGTTTTCTACTCAACAACTAAGACACTATATGCTGACTCATACAATCAGGCTAATAGCAAAGATCGACCCCTTAAAATATCTACTCAGTAAGGCTGCCTTAATAGGTAGACTGGAAAAGTGGGTCATGTTATTAAGTGAATTTGACATTCAATATGTGGAGAGAAAATCCATCAAGGGTCAGACAATCGCTAAACAATTAGCTGAGGCTCCTCTACCAGATGATCGACCAATGACAATGGAGTTTCTGGATGCAGACATTCTAATAGTGATGCCTCAACAATGGGTATTATATTTTGATGGATCGTACACACAGTGAGGATCAGGAGCAAGGATTTTTTTCATCTTTCCCCAATGACACACCATTCCAAAATCATACAGACTGATGTTTCAATGTACAAATAATGTCGTATAATATGAAGCATTGATAATTGGGGTCAAAATAGCAATTCAATGGAAGATCACAAACTTACAGGTATATGGAGACTCTCAACTAGTCATTTATCAAGTAAATGATGAGTATCAAACAAAAGATGAAAATTTGATGCCCTACAAGCATCAAATATATGATTTGAAATAGTTCTTCATCAATATCAAGTTTGATCAAATCCCAAAGGTGGAGAACAAAGTTGCGGACGCTATGGTGACAATTGCTTCATTATTACAATTTCCAAAGAAACGTGGTTGTTATGATTTTATGGTAGAACAAGTATCATCTCCTTCCCATAGTAATTTGGAATCTGCTACCATATGCCATCTAGAAACCATTGAGACCTCCATCTACAAAAAAACCTATACTTACCTGAAAGATGATATCCTCCCTCCTGATCTTTCTAGGAACCAAAAATGAAACTTTATCTGCCAATCCACCCGACATATCTTAATCACAAACATCCTTTATCGTCAAGATCTTGATGGTACCTTACTCCGATGTCTAGATCATGATGAGTCTGAAATGGCCCTTCGAGAAGTTCATGAGGGTATTTGTGGCACTCATTCAAGTGGGATAACTCTAGCTAAGAAACTCCTCCGTTTTGGATATTATTGGCCATGCACGGAGAAATAATCCTATTAGTTTGTCAAGAAATGTCAAAAGTGTCAGATTCATAGCAATTTGATTCACACACCGATTCAAGAACTGCATCCCTTTACATCAATGTGGCCCTTTTGTGAATGGGGACTGGATCTGGTAGGAAAGATACATCCCTCTTCATCCAATGGACACAAGTTCATTATAACAGCTACAAAATATTTCACACAATGGATAGAAGCAGTGCCTCTTACAACCATCACTGGGAAGCAGATTTCCTCTTTCATCTTGAACTACATCATCTGTCGATATGGGATCCTTCAATCCATTATCACTGATAATGGACGGCCTGTCAAGAATCAAGATGTCCAAGAACTATGTGAAAAGTTCCATATCCAACATCATTTTTCAACACCGTACTATCCTCAAGGGAATGGCCAAGTAGAGGCCTCTAACAAAATGATTCTAAAAATTCTCAAAAATTTGGTTAACGATGTTGGATGTGATTGGCATGTTCAACTCAATCGTACAGTATCAGAACACCAACAAAGCTACAACATATGCCTTGGTATATGGATCAGAAGCCATATTTCCCATCGAAGTAGAGATTCCATCCCTTCGTGTATCACTAAGAGGAATCATTTCAGATGAAGACTATAAGGTATCTAGGCTACAGGAACTGGAGTTTTTGGATGAGTGTCGTCAACAAGCTGTTAATCATCTAATGACTTATCAATAGAGAATGTCAAGGAGTTACAACCACAGGGTAAAACCGAGGGTCTTTCAGGTTGGTGATTTTGTTCTAAAAGAGAACCCTAGGAATTAGCAGGACAAGGAGAAGAAAGGGAAATTTGAGCCTAACTAGCTAGGTCCTTTTGTTGTCATATCAATGTACGGATCAGAGGCATATCAACTATCAACGACAGAAGGATATTTGTTTGATGAACCTATCAATAGTATCCATCCAAGAAAGTTCTATACTTGAATCTCCTAGTGCATAGGTCAAAATTCTAAAAATGGCTTCCTTGATGAAAACTTGGCAAACAGGCATCTTGGCAACACAAAAATAAATAAAAAATAGAAAAAAAAAAAAAATTAAAAAGAAAAAAATATGCAAAACAAAGAGTGTAATCAAAACATATGGTGAAAACCTAGAAATAGGCATCATTTGTGATTCTAAAGATCAGCTTTTCCATCTATTTTGATACATATCAGGATCATTAGTCTGGTAGTCAATACCATTTCATATCATGTCATTAGTCTTTCCATCATTGCATCCATTATCAAAATCATTTCACATAGTCAAGTCTCACTCCAAAGCTTGGGGGAAACATCTGGATATCACTAGGGGCAACGAAAACATCAATTTCACCAATATGGGAGAACAATAGTATAACAGGAAAACAAAAAAGATCAAAATGCAACATCGATCATCAATCGAAAGTCCATCAAACATCCGTATCATATTATCAAAAAATCCAAAAACATGTCAAAAAGTCAATCTAGAAAGGCAACATCCAAAAACATAGGTCTATGTTAGTCGAACTACGTGGTCTCTACGTGTGTAAAGTAGGCAAGGCTAATCTTTGATCAGCCCTCGAGACCCCTAGGATAGGTTAGTAAGTTAGGTCTTTGGTCAAAATCTCAAAAATCCAAAAAAAAACATGTCAAAATCAGGATGGATGATCTAAAATCTGAATAATGATTGAAACACTCTAAGTAAAAAATGGATAAATTGTACTTTTTGATGATCATTTCTTTGGAGTAACTCAATGATATATTGCACTAGAGAAACAAGGAAGAAGAATGATATTTTTATTTTCTGCTATCTGTAAGTTAATCATATAAATGTGTGAATTGTCGGGGGATGTACTATGCAAATGTATCACTGATGACATTCAGAATTCACACGCTAAAATGATTAATCTCTACCTGTTTACGCAATGAATGCTTAGGTCATCTCGGTTCAACTATACCTAGATGCTTGTGTTTGCTTGCAATATCAAAAATAATAAAAGTAGTACTCAGGTCGTCATTGGTCTAACACATACCATTAATGCTTGTATTCACTTTCAAAATCCAATAAAAGCTCTATGATACTACCAAGCACAAAAATACTATTAAAATGACAATGGTTGCATATAGTTGCATGATAAAATTAGATTGCATTCATAATAAATTCATTATCTGTAGAGTATTTGTTGCATAAAGGATTCCAATCAATAATTATCTTATCTACAAATATGACTGAGTATACTTGACATAAATCCAAAAGTCATCAAAAACATGTAAAAGTCATCATCTCATCATTAAGTTTTCCTCATTTCATCATTCATGCATTAAATTGTACCATAAATACATCATGTTCATTTTACCATAAAACATTCATTACATTATTATCCATCAACATCATATGCATTTGATCACTTTTTAAACCCATACATCATTGGTCATCCATACATTTTATCACATTTAAAATATATGCAAGTCATGTCATTATTATCATTACATCATCCATCCATTATCATTCATCATAAGATCATCATTTTTATCATTATCACATTTAAAATAAAAGGCATTTATCCATCCATTCATACATTTTTATCACATTGAAGCATTCATATAGATCATCATTTAGAGATTCATACATCACATCATGATATCATACATCCATACATTTCATTATTTTTATCATCATCACATTTAAAATAAAGTGCATTCATCATTTCGAAATTCATACATTACATCATAAATCCATATATCATATAGTCTGCATATTCATTTTGATCATTCTTATCATCATCATAGGAAATAAAGTGCATACATCACATTATACATCATCACATAATAAATGCATCCATCACATAGAAATCATAAACCATCATAAGATCAAATCAACTGCATCTCGTATATATATCATCGATCTCAAGTATACAATCAAGTCTAAAAATAAAGATACATCATCAAAAATGAGCTAAATCGTAGTATACATCATATCTCAAAAATGAATGTCTCAAAATCATAGATAGCATATATGATCTGCTACTACTAGAATGTGTGGGCCCAATAGGACCAGTACCACCACCACCCTCAGATGGACCAAGATCTCTGGGATCTCTCCAAGGAGGCTATGTCACACACTCACTCACTGTCTGAGTATGTGTCCAACCAGATCTCGACGGGGCATAACTGACTTTGCAATCAGTAGGCACTGCATCATGGTATCTACCCCTATAGAACTCTGCCTCTCGGCCAGCTCAAAGAACCTCTCTCATATACTCGGCCATGAAGGTATCGTCAGCTACTCTCTAGAGTGTCTTGGTTGTCTCCTGTGCCCTCTCGACAATCTATCGAGCACTGTCTCACTCGGTTGTCAAGGTGGCAACCTGAGTCTAAACAATGGCCAATTGTCCCTGTACCTACACTAGTCCCTAAGCATGGGCCTGATAAACTCTGTGCCCCCAAATACACCACTGAATGAAGGTCATGGTAGAGATGTGCCAGCATACACAACCCCCATGTGTATCTTGTACCATGCATGATCATTTTCTCTAAGATCCGGCCCCAACCCACAAAGAATCCCTTTGACCTGTGATCAGGGCAAAGGAAACCTCCAATGAATCTAGCAAGCAGTGCTGGTAGTGAAGTGTATGCATCAGCAATCATCTTCCATCGAACACTCGAACCTGCAATGTGTTGATCTTGAAAAACTCTATGGAGAGCATCTCTCCCACTAGCCTCATGAGAATCATATACTACAATCTCCCCCATGAATGGAATCCATAAAATCTGCCACACATCCTCGAGTGTGACTGTCATCTCATCGATGGGTAAGTGAAAGGTGTTATGGTCACTATACCACCTCTCAGCCAAAGCGGTAAGGAGATCCCGATTAATTCTAATCTGGGGCATGTCAAGTAAACTCGTAAGGCCACATCGATCTATGACCTAAATCTCATCTGGTGTCAGATGAGGTATCCAATCAGTGGTCCAAGGAAATCACTCTCACATCTGGAGAGTACCTAGATCCTCCTATCACAATGAAAAATCTACAATCAGTGCACTATGTCAAGAAATCAAAGGTCATTCTACTATCAGGTCTAATCAAACTTTGGTATGATTTTTCAATCAAAATTCAGGAACAAACATCAACAAACCTCACCTATCAAGAGGTTCATCAAACATTATCTAATCTCGCTTATCATGAGATTTATCAGATATTGAATCATTTCCTTGCCTATCATGATGATCATCACAAATAGGATTTTTTCTCGCCTATCATGAGAGTAAGTCTTATTTGAATCAAACAGAATCAAACATTAGGAATTTGGATTAATCAATCATACCAATCCGAAGAATGGACATGATCGAGATTGATGAAATCAAAGCTAACTATGTCAAAATTTGCAATTCTAACATGGATGCGCTACAATAGGCATCCAAAGCGCTAAATCTCAAAAGCGCTACTTTATCAGTAGGATGTGCTAAAATAGGCACCCAAAGCACTTTTTATTCGAAGCACTACTTCAGCACACCGATGCACTATAACAAGCATCTGAAGCGCTACTTCACCCTAAGTGTTGTTTTACCGCATCAAACCGCTAAAATAGTCCATCAAAGTGCCACTTTACTAGAAGTGCTACAACAGACCATAGATGCGCTATTTTACCAAATCAAAGCGCTAGAACTTTCTAGGTGCTAAAATCTGACATCGATGTGCTAAAACTAACTACCTAAGTGCTAAAATCGTGAAAGCGCTAAACTATCATATGGAAGCGTTAGAGAAAATAACACAAGTGCAAAATATCAAACCACTAAAACAACTATTGGAAGAGCTACACTGGAGTGAAAGCACTACAGCGCGACTTGGATGCACTAAACTAACTAAAAAATGCAAAAAGCATTAAAAACAAAATTGCACAAAAAACGAGGAGGATAATGGGTACATACTGAAGGTTCGTATGTGGCCGACCATCGGTGATGTTGCACGCAGTCGAAACAGTGAGTGTGGTAAGGGATGGGCATCTTGCTCCAGCTGGCTGAAATGTCTCTCTCACTGAAGTTTGAAAATCAAAAGGGTGCAAATGACTTTGAAAATGACATGTTGGACTTTATATAACCTTTGGAAAAGGGATTTTTGTGGGTTTTTAATTATATTTTGATTACTTTTATCCATAAAATAAATTAAAAGTCAACCATGGGCTCTATTTTCTTCATCATTGTTGAGAGACAAATTATTTATTCATCAAATCATCATCAAATCATCAAAAAATTGTAAAAATTTCAAAATTTCTCAAAAATCATCAAATCCTTAATTTATCTCCCGAGGGGGCATATTATCGGCAATCATTTGAAAATCAATATCTGGTGCATACTAAATTTTTATCATCGATCTTGGCAGTAGTAGCAAAATTTTCTTCGAAGCAACATGTAAACACATCACGTCGAAAAGGGGCAAAATGTATACACCTAAAAATGGTCTAGAGAATCCGATTAATTAAATACAAATTATTTAATTGATTATCCTAAATTCCTCTACTATTTAAATAAATAGAAATATTTATTTATATAGTTCACATTCACGTTCACATTCAAATTCTTCTATCATCTCATCTTAATTAAATAAACCAAATTAAATACTTTGTTTGATTTAATTATCATTTCCCTATTTTATTCTATCACATCAATCTTTAATTAATTAAATAAAGATCAAATGCTTTATTGATTAATTGCCATTATTATTCTGTTTAATTTAATAAACAACTTCTATAGTTTGTTTTATTAAATTATTTATCCCTCTTTTGCTAATTTAAATAAATCAAAAATATTTAAATAAAGGCATAAAGAATATTCCTCTATATTTCCTCAAATCAAATTAGATATCCTATGTCTAATTTATGTCTAAAATCATGTCAAAATTAATGCTTTGAAATTTCACGAGAAGTTTTGGAGACAAATTTGAGACAAATTCCAAATTCTTCTCTCAATCCTCCTCCATCAATCTTTCCTTTTCTCTTGCCTGGTGTTTTCATGGGTAGAGACAATCACCAAAATTCTCTCAATCTCCTCCATCTTTAACCATTCAATCCTCTAGATTGAATCCAAGCCTCTCAATGCCATCCTTGTGCATTTCTACAGCTAGGAAATCTATAAATATAGCTTCATTCAACTAAGAAAGGATCCATATAATCTAACTTATGCACTCTTACTCTACAAGAATTCAAGCATCAAGCATTCAAGCATCAAGCATTCAACATTCAAGCATCCAACAATCAAGTTTTCATATCATGGCTGCCTCTTGTAGCTCTTCATTTTTCAATTTTCATGTCTAATCATTTAGAAACCATCATATAGGATTAGTTTCTTGTATTTAGCATCCATCTCGTTCTTCAGATAGTCATTTTAACAGTCAAATTGCTTACACAATCTGAGAGCCACAATGATTTAATAAATCTTTGGAGATAGAGAGAAATATGATGCTTTCAGTAGATTATTGTTTTCTATTAGTTCAATTTGATTTGTCTTTGATATAATGTCGTATTAAGAAGTGTTTTTTTCTTTACACCTTACTCATGCTTACAACTCCTTGTTTTCAATACTTGACAATCATGTTAGCTATTTATTTGATGATGTTGATGATGTTGATAGATTATATGATGATTGATCTCATGATAGGTGAGAATCAATGATAGGATCTGATGATGATTGGCCTCATGATAGGTGGGGATCAATGATAGATGCTCATGAAATTTTTTTGAAATCTCATTAGAGATGATTAGATTGATAGGTTGATTGATTGATAAGATTGCTGATTTGTGATATGTTGTGATTATAGGATTATTTTAGGATTCTACAGTCTCGAGAGCGATTCTTGAAGACTTGGGACATGATTCCATAGCTGATGCAAGCTGACTTAGATTTGATTGGGTAGTGTAGGTTGACTTCTTTGATCGATATGCCCAAATATAGGATTAACAAGGGACTTCTGACTGCTTTGGATGACAGGTGGCATAGTGACCAGAACATATTTCATTTAGCCACTAGTGAGATGACAGTTACACCAGAGGATGTGTATCATATCTTGGGGATTCCTGTTGTTGGCGAGTTGGTTGTGTATGACCACACTGAGCAGGGAGGTACTGATGCACTGCAGAAAATTTTCCATGATGATGAGATTAGCAGATATGAAATCCCATGGCAAGATATAGTTGCAGTATATCATCCATTGCCATATTTGCTAGCTGGATTCATTGGAGGGTTTCTATGTCCTGATTGTAGGTCGAAGGGACTATCATTTGGATGGGGCTAGATTCTAGAGAGCATGATTACACAGGGTATCAGATATGCCTGGGGATCTTGCATGTTGGCTCATTTATATCACAATCTTCATCAGGTAGTATACCTTGGAGATGCTAGTCTATTGATAGGGGTTACATTACTACAGATTTGGGTGTGGGAGCACATAGCTATCACTCATCTTGTTGTAGAAAGAGATGGTCTTGTTGGGAGACTGTATGTTTTCAGATACACAATTCCAGTTGTCCAACAAAAGCTAGGCAAATTAGAGTACTGGCATCGAGTATTGGATGATCTAGAGATAGTTACCTGGCAGCCATACTTCAATTGTGAGTATTGGCCAGAGGATGATGCGGAGATGCCTTATATGTTCTTTTTGAGATACTTGATTGTTCATACACCATACATGATTGAGAGATTCCTGGTTATGACGGTGTTGTAGTAGTATGGAAAAGCACAGATTATTCCCCAGGGAAATTCTATGTATGCTCAAAGATGATAGGAAATTCCAGTGTGGGGGCCCTCCCTATTATATGATTTTGTCTGCCAGGAGTGTTTTAGTTTATATGCATGGATATGGGATTATCATCCCAAGATTTTTTATGCCTTGATGACAGATGATTATGTACAATACTTCTTCACATATCCATTCCCAAGGATATCCATCCTAGAGGATTTGGTGCCAACATTGGATGATGATGATGATAGGGCACCACCTCATGCACCTAGACAAAGGAGAGATGGAGGAGATGGAGATGAGGAGGAGGGAGACAACAGTGATGGAGGGGATGGAGGTGATGGAGGAGATGGAGGTGGGGGTGATGGAGGTGGCAAAGGTGGGGGTGATGGAGGTGGTAGGCTAGTATTGGATGTCAGAGTGGCTCAGAGGAGGAGGTCCATAATGTCAACAGGACCACAACATATTTAGATTTGTTTGCCCTCCCATCAGCAAAAGGCTCAAATATCGGACTTACAGACACAGTTGAAGACCTTACAGGGGTAGTTGGCATAGGCCTAGGCATAGGAATAGATTTCCTCTCTAATAGTAGAGAGAGATACATTGAGACAGAGATGCGAGCAAGAAGAGACCCTAACAAAGAGATTACAGAGAGTAGCCAAGGGGGACATGCTGAGGGAGGTTCGACATTCAGCCAAAGAGGCTAAGTATTATAGGTTATTCTATCATGAGGTAGTGCCTGCACAGTGGCGTGTCAGTTGTGCATAGTCTATGAGTGCCAGATCAGGTCGGAGCCACTCATACACTACTAACAGAGGTGTTGTTGGACTACCTCTGAGAGGTCCACCAAGCAAGGATCGAGGTGTAGGTCCATCAGGGGGTGTGGTAGGAGGCTCAAAGAGGCCGACAACATTTGGAGGGAGCGCCACATAGCTCTCATGTTTCTATTTGACATATTGACACCTTGATGATGTATACATTTATTCAGTTGAGGATATGATGATTATTCTATCACATTTTTTATGATGTATCTTTTTATGTTTCTTGATATCATTGTACACTAGTCATTTATTTTTGAGATTATAGATGATATGCAGTGGATATTATGACTCCATATGTTGTCTATATGATTTTATGATGGATTCTTATGATGGATGCATTTAATTTCTGTTCTATATATTATGTGAGGTTTTTATGATTATGCCATGGATATGTGTATGGATGCAATAATGAATTTTTTATGGTTTTATAATTATGGTTATATATTGAACATGATGATATATGTGTTCTATGTATGATGCGTTTATGTTATATGAGATGAACAATTTATTTTTGTATTTTTCGAATGCAAATATATGATCCAATGCACGGATGGATGGTCGATCATAATGCTTTCCTAATGTATGCATGATATGATGATTTTATGCAACTATGTGTGAATGATCTTATTTTTGTTAATGTCAAATGTGTTGAATCCATTGATGAGAGAGATAAAATGATTATTTTGAAAATTTTCTAGCCTTGGAAAATCCTATAATGCAGATACAAAAGGGTGATCCCACAATACTGGTTTACAATTTTTGGGCAAACTGGACACCAAACTATTTGTTTTTAACTAAATCTTCACTTTCGGGCTCCTATAGCAGCCAAACCGTGAGGAATTTGAAGATGATGAAAACTAGTGATTTGTGATGTTTTGTCTATAGATTCTAAATATATTTTTTTCATTTTTTTTGGAATCAAATTACACTTATTTTTCCATCTCCTTCGAAAACTATTTTTTTTTAAAAAATGTATTTTTAAGGAGTGACGCTCACCGTATACAACATAACATTTTTTGTATGAAGGATAAAATTCTATTTTTTTTGAATTTAGATTTGTAACTACGATATCTAGCACTTTCATTTGGTTTTATAGTGTTTTATTGAATAATTTTTCCTCAATCAAGTTTCAAAGTCAAACCAATTACAATTCAGATATAGGCGGACTGTATAAAACATAATTTTTTCTATATGTATCAAAATTCAATTTTATTCTTTTTAATGGATCAAGGACATCAATACCTAGTTTGAACATATTATTCAAAATTTTATTTTGATAATTTGCTATTTTTCCACATGTGCAGAACAGAGAGCTTGATTTTCGGTTAAAAACCTATGTTTAATAAAACTAAAAAAACATGTACATAATAAAACCAAAACATATTAAAATTATATTCATTGGATAGCTCATTCTGAGGACTACCATAATAATTTAAAATTAATTTAAAATTAATTCATTTTATCCCCCAAAAGGTAAATCAAAATTGATTTTTTATCACCATTTTGATAGGTGTAAAGGGGACTCATTGATAGGTATAGTTTAAAACTAGCAAGGTTCTATCCAAGGGGGTTTGATCAAACCCTCTTCAATTGGAATCCTTAAAATGGAACTTTTTAAGGCTTAAATCATTATATTTTCTAAAAATATGTGATTTCAGAAAAAATCAGTTCCTCTCAGAAATTGTAAACCAACTTTGTGGGATCACCCAAAACTAATATGTATGTAATCTATCTTAACCATGCAAATCTAGATATCCAATGGTTGTAATTTTTGTTAGCCAATTTTTTGTGCTTTGTATCATCATTGAGACTTTAATATGTTGAAAGTTAGTACAAACATCGATGGTATAATTAGACCATGATGACCTGAGTACAACTTCCATGGATTTTTTTATTTTTGCAGGTTAATACAAGAATCTAGGCATAATTGAACCGAGATGACCTGAGTATTTATTGCATAAAAAGACAAGAGTTAATACTTTTCCTATTGAAATTCAAAATGTCATCAATGATACTTTGTAGAGGATGTCCCATGATAATTTTCATAGTAGTAATGATTAGCTCATAGACAACAAACAAAGAAAAAACATACTCCTTCCTAGCTCCTCTAGTCCATGACATCCTTGAGTTGCTCCAGAGAAATGATAACAATAATCAAGATACAATAATTGAACATTCATGCTAAAGTGATTAAATCATGCTTTAGAGAAGTATCATCCATTTAGATTTGTTTTGACTGATCTGATTGTTGATTTGGATGGTTGATTTTTTGAAAATTTGTGATTGATGTTCAATTTCGAGCTATCATCGTGATTTTTGTGTTTGTTACGTTGTCTTACTATTTGCTTATCTGTTGGTTTAAGCTCAAATCATATTGCCCCCAGGGAGAAACAACCAATTTATTATGAGTATGCACAATGATAACCAAGCCAGAATGAGACACAACCACAACACCCAGATATGTACATTGAGATTTGTGTGATGATCAATCATAGTGATGGTGAAAAGTGGATGACTGATACACACAATAATAGATGGATAATCTAATCTATCACAAATAGCGCCTGTTGCTAGGTTTTCACTACTTGTTTTTATTGCCTTTTTTAAATTTTATGATTTTTTTATGGTCACCAAGATGCCTGTTTGCTAGTCTTTCATCAAGGTAACGATTTTTTGATTTTTCACTTTTTTGTATTCTCTTTTTTTTTTTCTTTTTTTGTTGGATTTTTCATCTTTTCTGATTATTTTTGGATTTTTTATCTTTTCTAATTTTTTTTCTATTTTTCATCTTTTTTTATTTTTTTGGATTTTTTTGCTTTTTGAACCGTGCACTAGATGAGTTATTTGTAAAACCTCTTGAGATAAATTCTTTTGATGGCTTTTTCAAATAGGTCCCCTTAAGGTGTAGACAATCGATATGCTCCCAATCCATAGATTGGTACAATGACAAAAGGACCTAGCCAATTTGGTTCAAATTTTCTTTTTTTTCCCTATCTTGTTGATTACATGAGTTCTCTTTTAGGACCAAATCACCCACTTGAAATGTTCTTGGTTTGAACTTGTGATTATAACTTCTTGACATTCTTTGTTGGTAGGCTTTCAATTGATGAACAACATGGTGACAATGTTCATCCAACAATTCCAACTCCTGTAGCCTGGACACTCTGTAATATTCCTCTAAAATGATCCCCTTCAATGATACCTAGAGTGAAGGTAACTCAACCTCAATTGCTAAAATGGCCTCTGATCCATACGCAAGATCATATGGTGTGGCTCTTGTAAGGGTGTGGATTCTAGTACTGTATGCCCACAAAGTAGGGTTTAATTGAACATGTCAGTTACATCCAACATCATTGACCATTTTCTTCAATATTTTCAAGATGGTCTTGTTTGAGGCTTTTGCTTGGTCATTCCCTTGAGGGTAGTAAGGTGTGGAAAATCGATGTTGGATATGGAATTTTTCACAAGGTTCTTGTAGATCCTAAATTTTGAAAGGTCTTCCATTGCCAATGACAATGGAGCTAAGGATGTCATACCGATAGATAATGTAATTCAGGATGAGAGAGGCAATTTTCTTACTTGTGATGGTGGTTAGAGGGATGACTACAATCTACTTTGTAAAATACTTTGTTGTTGTGATGATGAATTTGTGTCCATTGGATGAACACGAATGAATCTTACCTACAAGATCAAGTCCCCATTTACAGAAAGGCCAGGTTGATGTGAATTATTGTAGTTCATGTGTTGGTGCATGTATAAGATTCACATGGACCTGAATTTTCTTGCACTTTGTGACAACTTGAAACGATTCTTTCTCCATATTCAGCCAATAATAACCCAAGCATAGGATTTTCTTAGCCAAAGTGATACCAATTAAATGAGTGCCACATATACCTTCATGAACCTCTCATAAAGTGGTTTTCGATTCATTACGTTCAAGACATCAAAGGAGATTACCCTCAAGACCTCATCAATAGAGTATATCGACTATCAAGGTGTGTCGAGCTACTTGACGGATAAAGTTTCATTTTTGGTTTTGGGATAGATCAGGTGGTAGGGTGTTATCTCTTAGGTAGGTGTATATCTTCCTGTAGATAGAAGAATCAACCTCGACTAGATGGTACATGACTTGGGATTCAAGGTTATCATAGATAGCGTTAAACAATTCTTCCACCATGAATTCGTAACGAGCTCATTTTTCTGGTATCTATAGAAGAGAGGCAATGGTTGCCATGACATTTGCAACATTTCTGTCGATCCTTAGAATTTGTTCAAACTTGATTTCAACAAATTAATTCTTGAAGTCATCCACCATTCTTTTGTACGACATCAACTTGTCATCTTTTGTCTGATAATCATCATTAACCTGATTTATAACTAGTTGAGAATCTCCATAGACTTGCAATTCTGTGATCTTCCATTCAACTGCTACCTTGATACCGATGATGAGTGCTTCATACTCAGCCATGTTATTTGTGCAAGGGAACAGGAGCTTGTAATATTTCTGGATAGTATATCCTTGAGGCATCACAAACAAGATTCCAACACCTGATCTTTGTTGAGTGTAAGACCCATCAAAATATAACATACATTGTTGTGCTATCATGATAAGGACATCTACATCTGTAAATTCAATGTGCATGGGATGGTTATCTTGTAATGGTGCTTCAGCTAACTAATTTTCTATCACTTGACCCTTGATTGCTCTCTGGTCCACATATTGAATGCTAAATTCACTCAATATCATTACCCACTTGGCTAGTCGTCCTGTTAGGGTAGCTTTGTTGACTAGATACTTTAAGGGATCAATCTTGGTTATGAGTTTGATAGTATGAGTTAACATGTAGTGTCATAGCTATTGAGTAGCAAACACTACCGCCAAAAATAATTTTTTAAGGAATGTGTAGTTGATTTCATAGCCATTCAATGTTTTTCTGATGTAATAAATGGCCCTTTCTTTTCCCATGAAGTCTTCTTGTGCTAGCAGAGTGCCCAAAGATACCTTAGTTGTTGCTATGTAAAGTAACAATGGGTTTTTTATGTTGGTGGTACCAAGATAGGTGGAGACATTAGATATTGCTTCAGTTGATTAAAAGCAGCTTCACATTTTTCATCCCACTTGAAATAAACATTCTTGTGTAGGAGATGAGGGAAAGGGTGACTTTTATCGATTGGTTGTGCAATGAACCTCCTAATAGATTGAAACCTTCCCTGCAGAGATCTTAGCTAACTGATGTTCTTAGGAGGAGGCATTTCCATGATGACTTTGACCTTAGCGAGATCTCATTAGATTCCTTTAGTTGAAACTATGTATCCTAAGAGTTTTGCAGATGTTATGCCAGATACACACTTCTTTGGGTTTAATCTCACTTTGAACTTTTCCAATCAAGTGAATATTTTATCTAGGATTTCTAGGTGTCTTTCCTTGGTGAGAGATTTTTCTAACAAGTTGTCCACATAATCCTCCATGAATGATGGTTGTCATCACCCACTGATAAGTGGCTCTTGCATTCTTCAATCCAAAAGGCATGACGTTTCAACAAAATGTACTCCATGGACAAGTGAAGGCTATTTTATCTTGATCTTTAGGGACAATTTTGATTTTATTGTATCTTGAAAATCCATCCATGAGTGATAACATGGCATTTCTTGTTGTCAAATCCACAATGATGTTAATATTGGGTAAAGTAAATTCATCCTTTAGAAAAGCCTTGTTAAGATCTCTAAAATCTATGCATATCCTGATGTTGTTATTAGGTTTAGAGACTAGAACAATGTTTGAGATCCATTCAGCATAGTTAATAGGTAAGATGAATCCTACATCTAATAGTTTTTTCAATTCTACTTTCACTAGTAGAACGATGTGGGGATGCATTTTTCTCAATTTTTGCTTTACTGGCCTCACTCTAGGGGGTAGAGATAAATGGTGCATTATTAGATCTGGATCTATCCTTGGCATGTCAGCGTAGGACCAAGTAAATTTGATTTTTCTCTCTTCAAAAAAATTGGTGAAGCTTGGTTTTTCTTCATCTTTCATGGATGCAGCTAGATGTAGGGTTTTCACTATTTCTGTAGTATGAATGTTTATGGATTATGTGGTCTCAACCAATACTAAAGATCTCTCATGATAATTTTTAGGATGAGTGTCAAATCTCCCATCCATTAGTGCCTCAAAGAGGTTTTCACCATTGGATATGCTCTTTATTTTTACTTTTTCTTGATCTAATACTACCATTGAATGGTTTTCACCATTAGATCAATTTTTGATATTCATTATTTTGCAACTAGGATATTTGGCACTTTCATTGTTTGAAGCTTCATTATGAGATTCATTAGTGGAACTTTTTTCAATATTTTTAGTGCAAATGAAGTTGACAATAGAATTCTCATCTAAAAAGATAGGGATATCAAGCAGCTCGGTTTGGTCCTAGTCAATTATTTCGGGTGTATTAAAGGTAATGGATCATCAAATTGGTTAAGGTCCAAGGTGGTGAGGGTTAGGATGGAGATGTTGAGGTGTTTGATAGCAATGTCAAGGTCTATGATTTTACTCTCCTTTGAATCATCTATCTCGCTCAATGTCTGATTGTCTTTGTGCTAAATTCATTGATATGTAGTGATCCAAATTCAAGAGGTCTAGACCTTGAGATTTTTCCCTCTATGCATATGGGTGTATACCTCTATATCACATAAATTTCTTTGTCTTGACAGGATTCTTCAGATAGTGAGTCCCA
This sequence comes from Sequoiadendron giganteum, assembly GCA_007115665.2. Taxonomy (NCBI): domain Eukaryota; kingdom Viridiplantae; phylum Streptophyta; class Pinopsida; order Cupressales; family Cupressaceae; genus Sequoiadendron; species Sequoiadendron giganteum. The sequence goes on from CM021109.1 coordinate 133,620,329, forward strand.
TTTATACTCATTTGAATCTGTTTCAGAACTGGCTTGTAATTGGAGGATTCTCTCACAAATCTACTACTTGGTTTATGTTCCTCTTTGTAGCCTAGCCCTATCTTGTCCTTTGCATGGAGTGTGATAGGTTGTATGGGTTCCACTATGCCTTATTTTATTTTACCAATAGGAATTTTTCCTTCATATCCCATCTTCTCTAGGATTGTAAACCCTTTACCATATTGCTCTATTTGGACATTAGAAGTTGATGCTTGGGATTATTCATCTTTGTAAAGCCAATTTAAAATTACTTTATCCTCATATTCATCCTCTTGAGTGCCTTCTTTTACAAATCTACCATCAAAGAGTGTGATTGATTGTGAATATTGTTGTTTGGTTGTTGATGGTTGTCCATAGGATCTTGGAGAAGGCAGTAGTTGTGATAGACATAAAGACTACTCAAGAGAATATTCACCCATACCTTTGTCTTTCAACTATTTTTTTTTCTCAAATAGTTTTGACAATGCATTTAGTTGACTTTCATTGTTTGAGGAAGTAGAATCACCAATGCCTTTATCTTTTGATTGAACCTTTTTCTCAAGTTGATTTGGCAAAGAACTGATTTGACCTTCATTTATTGATGAACTAGAAGTGATAGCTTCCCTATTGTGTAGTACAAAATTATCTTGGACCGTCTTAAGAGTATTGCAGTATTGAGGATTGTTGGAATCAGCTGAAATGGTAATCTCTTGTCCATTATAGGGAAATTTCAAGCATTAATGATACGTTAAAGGAACTACGTGCATCTCATGGATCCAAGGTCTACCCAAGAGTATGTTATATGTCAAATCTTTCTCTAAAACTTGGAAAACTATATCTTTTTAAATTGGTCCCACTTGAATTGATAAGATAATCAGTCCTTGAGAGGATCTTTCTTCGTCATCATAGGCTTTGATATTGATATTTCTTCTATCATCTATTGCATTTTCTGAGAATCCTAGTGCATGGACAAGCTTTAAAGTATAGATATTAAGACCAACTCCTCCATATATTAAGACACGTTTGACCCGATGTTTATGAATTATAACCTCAATATGGAGGGCATCATTGTGTCGATGTGTAAGGGATGCATCATATTTTCTGAAAAGGATAGACAATGAGGTGTGGTCAAATGTCCAATCATAGCTTTGCGATTGAAAAACTTATAGATTGGTAGGTACTGTAGTGTCCACTAGAGAATTTTCCATAATATCCTTGTGAACTAGTGAAATTTTGAGAAGTTCTAATATGGATATTTGAGCTGGGATATTTTGCAATTAGTCTACAATGTTGTATTGACTTGACTGGGTAGTGGGTGCTTTGGATGTACTTCCTTTTAATACATACTTATTTTGAGCTCTTGTGGTCATGTTTACAGGCATGTTGTCTTGTTTGTCTTTGATTTTGATGAAATTTATTTGTTTATCAGTTGTAGCCATGTCTTTTTTGATTTCATTGATTTGATTTAATTTTATGGTGATGTCATTGAGTTGAGTTTAAGTTGACAGAATGTTATTGTTTTGATTATCGGCTGTAACAATGTCTCACTCATGTTGAAGTGTGATTTCAGTAATTTCATGATCAGCTACAACAATGTCTAGTTCATAATTGATTTCAAGGTTATTGATTTGATCCTCAACTACATAAATGTGATGGATGGTGGTATCATAAACATAGTTGAAATTTTTTCTGTTGGTGTTCATTGAAGAGGATTCCCCTTTTTCATAGTTGGGTAAAGGATTTTTGAATGCTCCATGATCAACATTTGTTTGGGATCCCTCTATTAATATTTATTTTTTATCTACCAAATCTTGCACCAAATGTTTCAGTTCCATGTAATCATTCATTTTATTTCCTTCATTTCTATGAAAATCACAATAATGTGCATCATTCCACCATGCTAGTTTAACTTTGGGTTCCCAATCTTGTGCCTCTAGTAATGTTATAAGCTTGGCTGCAAGAAGCTCTTTTAATGTTGATTCCAATGACTGTCCTAAAGGTATGAATATTCTTCAATTTGATGGTTTTCGATAGGGTGGTGGTTTAGATTTAGTATTGTTTTGATTGGTCTTTGGTGTAATTCCTGATAGATTAAATACTAGTTTTACATTATGTGTTTCAGCTGCACCATAATTATTAGCATTCTTGTTTCTTTGTCAGAATTTAGGTTTCTCATTATTGTTATAATGATTGGAGGAGTTTACTGAGTTGTTTCCTTCAATGTAAATTTTCAATACTCCTCTTTTAACCAAGGATTCTTTGATTTTGAGTCCATTTTCAATCATTTTTTCAAAGCCGGGTGGGCATTACAATTCGATTCTATAACTCATATCATCGTTGAGATTGTCAATGAAGATTTGAACCATATTTTCCTTTTCAGGTATAGGATGAGGATATATAGCGAATAATATTCTCCATTTTTGTAAAAATGTGAGAAATGATTCACTCTTTTTCTATTTTATGTTGCAAATATCTTTCATGGTTATCTCATGTTGGATGTTATATGAGTATTGAGTGATGAATTTACTGACCAACTCTTCAAAGGACCTGATACCTGGTGGGATTTGTGAAAACCATTGCATGCATTGGCCACCCAAACTTCGAGGAAATAATCTCATCAAATAAGTCTCCTGATGTGCAAAATTCTCTCACGTGATCTATAGGATAAGATTCGCCATTGTATTTATCATATTTTGGAAGATCACAGTTTGGTGGGAATGGTATCATGTTAAAATTTCTACCAAAAGGGTAAGGGCAGATATCTTGCAACAAGTATCTTTTGGTGGTTCCTCTTTGCATGTCTTGAATCTGGTGTTGTAATTTTTGCATTTGTTGTGTCAAATCATCCATTAGATTTGGGGTTCATGAATTAGCCTTTGTACCCTTGGGAGCTCCTTTTAATTGATTTACATCAAATTCATTGGGAAATTTAACACCTTGGTTAGATAACATCAGAAAATGATCCAGGAGCATCCTTGGTTCTTTTCCATCCCGCATCAACCAAAAATATTTTCTTTCAGTTTTGTTCTTGTTCTTGTCCAGTTCAAGTTGGAAGATTCGATATTTCATCATACTTTCTCTCCAGATCATGTGGATCTATGTTTTCATCATGGAAATGTTAATTTTCCTTATTCCAAGATTTCAACATGATTAGATTTATTTTTGGCAAGTTATCACTTCCAAATTAAGTGGCAGTTTCTAGAACAGAGCACCGAAGCAGTTTCGAGCCTAACAACTAATTTGATCTCTTATGGATCCTTCCCGTAACTTGTGGATCGTCACGTTGTGTTTTGAATTATTTCATGGAGTGTCCCTGACCTTAATTTAGGTTCACACTTCATCATATGCACCTACCGAGGATAAATTCAAATTGAAGGTCAGCCTATTTCATGCACGTTACTTTTCCTTCATCGGAGATTGTCATGATCTTTGGCCGATGCGGATGATTCTAGATCTCAAATGTGATATAAATAATTGTAATAGATCATTAGGAAATCAAGTAGAATTACTATGGGATTCGATTTGTAATATTTTGGCTCACATTGAGGAGCATGTAGGAATACTATATTTTGAGCATGTTGTATCAAGCTTGTGAGCCCAATCTGTAAACCCAGATGTTGTCAGCTACATGATTGAAATTTCTGATAATAAGAATGTTTGAATCTACATTTGCCTCCATATTTTGAGTGTCTTTTGTTGTGTAACCCTTGTTGCATGATCCAAAAATTTCTCCTTGAGGACCCTCCTATAGTGATCGCGCCAAATTGGTATCAAAGAAAGATTCATTCTGTGAGAGATCGTCAGAGTTCGCGAAGTCTAGTTGAAGATTTGTTGTGGGGTGGAAAGTTGAGGATCTAACTTGCAGCTACAAAGGACTTGTGTAAATATGTCGAGAAGAAGAAATGGTAGAGAAAATGGAGTGCGCAGAAATGCAGACCAAGCTATAATGGAGATGTTGAGAGGAATTGTTGCTAGACTAGAAGTAGTCGAAATGGCCTAGAGGAGAGGTCAACTAGTCGATGATGTGAGCGATGAAGAGTTAGAAGAATAAGAAGAAAGGGAAAGAGGAAATCAACCTGGCCTCGATTAGGGAGAATATAGGTTCATAAGAGCCCTAACCAGAGTAAATACTAAACCACATTTCAATCCACCAGATTATAGTGGTAATTTGGATTCAAATGAATTTCTTGATTGGATAATGGTTATGGAAAAGTATTTTGATTTTGAAGGTACCACCGAAGACAAGAAGGTGAAATTTTCTTGTACAAAGCTGAAAGGAGATGCATCCCTTTGGTGGGAACATTTGCAGATAGATACGCAAAGAAGAGGAAAGAAGAAGATAAAATCATGGGATCAGATGGTGAATAAGTTGAAGATGAAGTTTATGCCAGCAAACTATCAAATTAGTTTGTTCCGAAAGTTACAAAATTTAAAGCAGCAGGAGTCAAGTGTGACAGAGTATACAGAGGAGTTCTACAAGTTGAATATCAAATCTAGACATTCGGAGGATGAGACCGAGAAAGTATCCAGATATGTGAATGGCTTGAGGTCATCTATATAGGATGAGATCAGTTTTATCAAGTTGATGAGTGTGGAGGAGGCATATCAATGTGCCCTAAAAGTAGAAGAGAAGGTGAATAAAAGACATGAGCAAAGACAAAGAGGAAGAGGTGGAAGATTCTAGAGAGGAAGAATTTTTACTGGAGGAGGAAGAGGATCTTTTTCAAATCATAATAAAGATAAGGAAGCTAGTAAGAATTATAATCCATACTATAGAGATGATGAAAACTCTTACCGAAGAGGAGGATATGGTGGTTATAAGAATGAGAGTTATAGAAAAGGTGATAGAGGGCAGGAGAAAAGAGTATTTAGGGGAACTTTTTTTAAGTGTGGTGGAGAAGGAAATAGAGCATTTGAATGTAATCAAGGAGAGACAAGAAGAAAGACAAAGAATAGTAGAAGAACAAACTTTGCTGAGGAGAATCATGTCGGATCATCTAATAAACCGAAAGAGAGATAAGTGTTGGTGAACAAAAGAGTATTGTGTCAAAGTGAGATGGATCAAGAACCGTTGTAGAGAAAGAATTTGTTCCGAACCAGATGCAAGGTATCTGGTAAATGTTGCAAAGTGATTATTGATAGTGGAAGCTCCGAGAACCTAATTTCTGAAGAAATGGTGGCCAAATTGAAGCTAGAAAGATTGAAACACCTAAAGCCTTATCAGATAGCGTGGATTCAAGATGAGGATAAGATACTGCTAAGTGAACAATGTTTGGTGAAATTGAAGATAGGAAATTATCATGATGAAGTTTTGTGTGATATCATGGGGTAAACCTACAAAAGTGGTTTACAATTCTAGTAAGGAAGGAAAAGTTGCAAAAAATGACCCCATGCAAAAAAAAATGGTTTTTGGGGGTTTGAACGAACTTCTGGTCCGAGCAAACCCAAATGGGTTAGATAGAACCCCCCTTCGAGCAAACTCATTTAATGTTGGGTCCCACATTTCCCAGAAAAATAAGCAAAAAAAATTTCTTGTGGAAAGGGGGTTCAAATGAACCCCAGTTCGACCAAACCCCCCTTTTCCCCCATTCTCCCCCTCTGGCACCAAAAAACTCCAGAATTTTTCCCTTCGAAGCTTGGATTGAGAATGAAAATGGAGGAGACTTCATAGACCCAACTAGATGATGCTAGTCCTCCAAACTAGCTATTCAACAAATATAATTTTAATATGTTTTGGTTTTATTATGCATTTTTTTTTTAGTTTGATTAAATATAGGTTTTTCTCCAAAAATCAAGCTCTCTATTTTTCACATGTGGAAAAATATCAGATTATTAAAATAAAATTTTGAAAAATATGTGTGGGCTAAGTATATATGTCCTTGATCTAGTAAAATAAATAAATTGAATTTCGATACATACAAAAAAAGCTATCTTGTATACGGTCCGCCTCTGTTTGAATTTTAATTTGTTTGACTTCAAAACATGGCTAAGAAAAAAATATTGAATAAAACACTATGAAACCAAATGAAAGGGCTAGATATCGTAATTACAAATCTAAATTCAAAAAAAATAGAATTTTATCCTTCATGGAAAAAAAATTATGTTGTATACGGTAAGCATCACTCCTTAAAAATGTCGTTTACTGAAAAAACTAGTTTTCAAAGGAGATGGAAAAAGAAGTGCAATCTGATACAAACAAAATGTCACAAATCACTAGTTTGCATCATCTTCAAATTCCTCACAGTTTAGCCGCTATAGGTGCTTGAAAGTGAAGATTTAGTTAGAAAAAACTATTTCAGTGTCCAGTTTGGCCAAAAATTGTAAACTAGTATTGTGGGATCACCCCATGCCTATGGATGTATGCCATGTTTTGTTGGGAAGGCCTTGGCATTATGATAGATATGCTATTCATGATGGAAAGAAGAACACATATACCATTGTCTCTAATGGGATGAAGCAGACTTTCTTGCCCTTGGAGGATGTTCCTAAAGTTGAGGTTTGTACAAGTGCTAGAATTTGTTAGGTTGATGGAAGGAGATTTTTGGATGGACTGAGACATGAGAACATGTGCTATGCCTTGGTTCCTAAGAAGGCTGAAGACTTGCAACATGTAGAAGAAAAAACATAGGAGATAAAGGAGTTGCTGGTAGAATATGAAGCTATCATTTCGGATAATGTACCTGATGGATTGCCACCTATGAGGAGTACTAGTCATTACATGGATCTGATTCCTGGAGCTATTTTTCCTAATAAAGCAGCACATCAAATGACATCGACAAAAAATGAAGAGTTGAATAGAAAAGTGCAAGAGTTGTTGAGGAAGGGTTTGATCAGAGAAAGCTTAAGTCCTTATGTAGTACCTATTGTGCTAGAACCTAAGAAGTATTGATAATGGAGGATGTGTACAGACTCTAGAGCCATAAACAAACTACAGTGAAGCAAATATTTCCTTTGCCTCGAATGGATGACGTTATGGATTGTTTGAGTGGAGCTAAATAATTTAATACAAAGATAGATTTGAAGAGTGGATATCATCAAATCATAATCAAAGAAGGGGAAGAGTGGAAGACAACATTGAAGACAAATGAAGGATTATTTGAGTGGTTGGTGATGTCTTTTGGACTAAAAAATGCACCGAGTACTTTCATGAGGTTGATGAATTAGGTATTGAAGAAATTCTTGGGTAAGTTTGTGATTGTTTATTTGGATGGAATCTTTATTTTCAGTAAGACTAGAGAAGAAAATTTGTTGCATATAAGAAAAGTTTTGCAGAGGTTGAGAGAAGGGAAGTTGCTGATAAACATTAACAAGTGTAGTTTCATGAAGAAAGAATTGGTATATCTAGGATTTGTGATATTTGTTGATGGATTGGAGATGGATCCTAAGAAGGTAAGATAAATTGTTGAATGGCCTACACCGAAAATCATTGGAGATGTAATATCATTTCATGGATTGGCTAGTTTCTACTTAAAGTTCATTAGGAATTTAAGTTCTATTTGTAGCCCTATGACAAAAAAAATGAGAGGGGATAAGAAATATTTTAGGTGGACATCTGGAGCAGGCCAGAGTTTTGAGTTGTTGAAATAGAAGCTGACTAAGTAGCCTGTGTTGGCTTTACTAGACTTTAATAAGGTATTTTAGGTAGACTGTGATGCAAATGGAAATTTAATTGGAGCAGTATTGAGTCAAGAAGGGAGACCCGTAGCTTATTTCAGTGAGAAATTGAATGATGCTAGGGTGAAGCCAGAATAGTGGTTTACAATTCGAGTGAGGAAGGAAAACTTCCAAAAAACTCACCCATGCAAACAAAAAAATGTTTTGAGGGGTTCGAGTGAACTCAAGGTTCAAAGCTCAAACCAGGGTTCAGATTCAAGTGAACCCCTTTACATGTGGAACTGGCATTTCCACATTGTGGAAAGGGGGTTTACTCAAACCCCCCTTTTCGCACCTTCCCACCCTTCGACACAAAAATAATCTAGATTTTTTCACTTCAAAGCTCATATTGAACATGAAAATGGCAGAATCTTCACAAACCCAACTGGAATCATGTAGTCCTTGGAACGAGCTATCCAACGAATATAATTTTGATATGTTTTGGTTTTATTATGTATTTTTTTTTTTAGTTTTATTAAACATAGGTTTTTCACCGAAAATGAAGGTATTTGTTCTACACATGTGGAAAAATAGTAGATTATCAAAAAAAAAATTTGGAAAATATGAGTGCACCAGATATTGAAGTCCTTGATCCAACAAAAAAAAAAGAATTTTGATATATACAAAAAAATTTGTGTTATATAGTCGCGCTATGTCTAAATTGCAATTGGTTTTACTTTGAAACTTGATTAAAGAAAAAAATTTCAATAAAAAAATATCTAACCAAGTGGAAGCACTAGATATCAGAGTTACAAATCTAAACTCAAAATAATTATAATTTTATCCTTCATGGAAAAAAAAAAGCGTTATACAGTGTGCATCACTTTTTAAAAATATTGTTTTCTGAAAAAAACCAATTTTCATGGGAGATGGAAAAAGAAGTGCAACTTGATTCCAAAAAAATTGAAAAAAATATTTCTAGAATCTACAAACAAAATGTGACGAGACTCTAGTTTGCATCATCTTCAAATTCCTCATGGTTTAGCTGCTATAGGTGCCCAAATGTGAAGATTTAGTTAAAAATAATAATTTCAATGTCTAGTTTGGCCAAAAATTGTAAACCACTATTGTGGGATCACCCGCTAGGAAAAGGTATTTAGTGTATGACCAGAAGTTTTATGCCATAGTTCAAGCCTTGAAGAAGTAGATACATTACTTGTTTCCTAAGGAGTTTGTGTTGTATACAAATCATTAGGCATTGCAGTATTTGAATAGTCAAGGTAAGTTGAATCAGAGACACATGAGATGGGTGGAATTCGTGCAGAGTTATACTTTTATTTTGAAACATAGGAGTGGAAAGTTGAATAGAGTCACTGATGCTTTGAGTAGGAGAAGGAATTTATTGGAAGAATTGAGAGTGGAGGTATTAGGCTTTGATGAATTGAAGAACTTGTATGAGGAAGACCCAAATTTTGCAGAACCTTGTAAAGAACTAGTCTTGGAGGATAGGAGTCAGTGATTGGATTATTTCATTCAGGAGGATATATTGTTTAAAGGGAATCAATTGCATATACCCCAGAGTTCAATGAGGGATAGTTTGGTGAAAGAAAAACATAATGGAGGATTGGCAGGAAACTTTGGAATTGATAAGACAGTATAATTGGTAGGTGAGAATTACTTTTGGCCACAGATTCATAAGGATGTTAGGAAATTTGTGCAGATTTGTAGATTTTGTCGAGCTACAAAAGGGAGTAGTTAGAATGTTGGATTGTATAAGCCTTTGACAGTTCTGGAGAGACCTTGGGAGGATATCAACATGGATTTTATACTTGGTTTTTTGAAGACACAGAGAGGTAACGATTCTATATTTGTGGTGGTAGATAGATTTTCTAAAATGGCACATTTCATACCTTGTAAGAAAATAATAGATGGAATACATGTAGTAGACTTGTTTTTTAAAGAAGTAGTCAGATTCCATGGATTACCTAGGAGTTTTGTTTCAAACAGAGATACAAAGTTTGTTCATTACTTTTGGAGGACACTTTGGAAGAAGTTAAAGGCAAATTTAAAGTTTAGTTCTACTTTTCACCCACAAACTAATGGATAGACAAAGGAAGTAAATAGAAGTTTGGGGAATTTTCTAAGATTCTTGGTCAGAGAGTAGACTGGAAGTTGGGATTTAGTCCTTGCACAAGAAATTTTTTTTTACAATAATTCAGTGAACATGAGTACCGGAAAGATACCTTTTGATATTGTTACCAGAGTTCACCCTAGAGGTGTATCCGAGATGTGATACATCAGAAAGAAAGATAAAAGGAGTGTAGAAGTAGAGGAATTTGCAAAACATATGAAGAAGGGGAATACTTAAGTAAAAGAACAATTGGAAGATATGAACTAGAAGTATAAGGAGTGAACAGATGAAAAGAGGAGACATAAGGAGTTCAAATTTAGAGATGAAGTGATGGTGTATTTGAGGAGGGAAATATTTCCAATTGGCACATACAATAAGCTCAAGATGGGGAAGTTTGGACCTTGTAATATTTTGAAGAAATTTGATTCAGGAAATGCATATGAAGTAGAGTTACCGGATGGCATGGGTATATCACCTATATTCAACATTGCAGATCTACATTAGTACCATGAAGCATAATTTAGTGAAGAAGATAAAGAAAATTTGGAAAAATAGTTTCCTAAACAATAATCAGATGAGATAGAAGAGATTTTGGATATCAGAGATGGGAGGAAAAAACATGGAAGACAGTACAAATAATATCTTGTGAAGTGGAAAGGCAGACTAGTGGAGGATTATTCTTGGAATTCTCAGGATGTGGTAAACCATATTGGTTTTCCTTTAGCCCTATAAAAGTGAGTGACTCACTTTTCAAATAACCTTAGATGTCTGATACAGGAGCACCTTGCTTCTTTTCCATCCTGCATCAACCAAGAAAAAACTCTTTCAATTTTATTCTTGTTCTTGTCCAGCTCAAGTTGGCAGATTCGGTATTTCATCATATTTGCTCACTAGATCATGTGGATCTATTTTTTCATTGTGGACATGTTAATTTTCCTTATTCTAATATTTTAGCACAATTGGATCTTTTTTCGACAAGTTATCGCTTTAAGATTAAGTGATAGTTTCTGGAATAGAGAACCGAAGCAGTTTTGAGCCTAAAAACTAATTTGGTCTCTTGTGGATCCTTCTCATAACTTGCAGATCCTCATATTGTGTTTTGAATTGTTTCATGGAGTGTCCCCGACCTTAATTTAGGTCCACACTTCATCATATGCACCTACCGAGGAGAAATTCAAATTGAAGGCCGACCTATTTCACACACGTTATGATTTATTCATCAAAGATTGTAATGATCTTTGGCTGACATGGATGATTCTAGATCTCAGATGTGATATAAATAATTGTAATAGATTATTAGAAAATCAAGTAGAATGAATATGGGATTTGATCTATAAGATTTCTGCTCACATTAAGGAGCATGTAGGAATACTGTATTTTGAGCATGTTGTATCAGGCCTCTGAGCCCAATCTATAAACCTAGATGTTGTCAGTTGTATGTAATTGAAATTTATGATTATAAGAAAGTTTGAATTTGTATTTTCCTCCATATTCCAAGTGGCTTATGTTGTGTAACTCTTGCTACATGGTCTAGAGTGTTCTCCTTGAGGACCCTCCTACCATGACTACACCATAAAATAATTTTCTCCCTCTTTATCTATAATATTTTCCATGAATTTATGGAATTTGGGATCCTTTTGAGTTGTTTGAATGTCTTTCTTAGTGATTTCATCATTTTTTAGGTTGGTGAAATCTATGAAATGGATTCTCTTCAACTTCAACCATGGTGGTTTGAGTTTCAAGTTCCTTTTCTTTAAGTTTTTGCTTATGATACCTTGTTAAAATGGGTATACAAGTGTTAAAGTTTTACTAGAATTTGATCTTTGTTGGAGAGTGCCAAGCATATACCTAAGTCAAATAGAATGAAAAATCCTATTGATGAGACTAAGGTGAGATCTGATTATATAGTGTTGTTTTGTGATGAAGGATGATAGATCTTGATGATGAAACTTAGCTTAACAGTCATAGATATGTTTGATGATTTAAGAACTTTAAGGTGGTAGATCCTAGTTTAGTTAAATAATTTTCACTTGCAAAGGCCAGTTTCTTCAATTTTAAACTAGTGTTATGACTGAGGAATGACTCTACTTAGAAAAGAATCCTTGAATGTGGTTCAAATTGTTGGACCTGGATGGTGAAAATAGCTATCTTTTTGTGAATTAATTGGATGTGCTAGAATAGGGTACAAAAGCACTAGAAAATGGTATGGATGTGCTAAAATAAAGCTCAGATGTGTTACATTGTCCCCTAGATGCGCTAGAACAAGAAATTGATGCACCAAAAGATTATGCAAATCTGTTAAAACATAGACTAGATACGTTGGAAGATGGGTCAAATGTGGTAGTAAATGTCCTAGATGTGCTAGAAAATACTGTGTATGCGCCCATAAATTCCCTATATGCATTGTAAAATATTATAAATATGTGTTGCAGCAAGGAATGTATGTGCTAAACTAGAAATGTTCACCAGTTTTCAAAGTCTTCTTGGTTATTTTTCTTTGAATTAGTGAATTTAAATGTTTTCAAGGATAATCTTCTAAACAATGATTTCTTTCTAGTTTCCTTGTTTTTGAATCATGTGAATTAAGTGTCTTAAATGGATGAGTTTTTGAATAATGATTTAAAATACAATAACAAGTTGTAAAAAATATGTTTCATGCCTATGATATGAACATTAAGTGTATGCTCAAGGATTTGGTCTGATCCCTTTGATTTCCACGGGTATTAAATAGTAGAAAATAGATCAGTCACTTTTCTAATGTCAAGGATCAATTATAATATCACAACCCACATCTTAGAACTATGTCAACTCACACAATTGTGTCACCCCCTAGAGGGCACCCGTTTTTTTTCCTTTTCCAGGTCTTAACCAAAATTCAATTCATTCACTTTTGGGAAATAATCCCTGGTAGCTAGATGGTGAGTATCTTGGTGGCAGATTCTTCCCTCCCCTTGCACTGTGAATATTAAAAATGTTTAAAAACTGACTCGACTGGCTACTACACTTAAATTTCTTAGTAAGGGTTTTGTTTGGTGTAGAAAAAATGATAAACTCCCTCAGGAGACCTCCCAACATTTAGAACAAAGGATTTGGGGATGGTTATCAATGCACACTACCATTGACTAGGATTTTCTTCGCAATCATGTTTGATTATAGTGGGTTGGATTGCTTGTCTTTTTTTCCAACTTAGGTCATTCTCGTAGGGTGAGTACCTTTTTCCCACTACGGCATGCCTTCTAAAGGTGTTATTGAAATAAAAGATAGAGTGAGTCTTGCATTCTGGTCACCCAGTGAAGGGGAGAGCATATGGCTATCACTTTACAAGTGTAGAATACATGGCGTTCATTAACCTTTTAATTAAACTAGATGCCTAATTTAATCAAAGGAAAGAAAAAATAACTCCAACCCTTGCAAACACCATTAGTAGTTTTAGATAATTGTCTTTGACAACATTTAAAGTACTTGCAAAATAGAGAGACCTGAATCAGTTCCTAGAATTATGAGTGTCTGTAAATAACTAAATGTGCTAAAATACTAACTAAATGTGCTATTAAACACACATAATGTACTATTCTAGAAAGAATAGACTAAAAACCAAAGTCTTGTATGCACCAGAATAGAATACAATTGCACTGAAAGATCCCCCGGATGCACCGAAATAGAGATTGAATGTGGTAGAAGAGCTGAAATATGAGCTAAAACAAAGACTGGATGCACCAAAAGATCAGGTGGATGCACTACAAGATGATTCAAGTGCGCTACATTGAAATTCATGATCAAAGTTGTGAACAAAAACTTGCCAAAAAATGTTAAAAATGGGGCTAGGCCCCATGGTGGGCACCAATTTATGTGTGAGTTTAAAATGTGAATAAGCAAATTAAATCTAAACAACACACCAATGAAACATTATATTAGAGAATTCAAATTACAATCTAATTGCATTGCATTGAAACAAGAAAACTCTCTAATGTCATCCCATTGTTCTTTGTCTCCAAGGATTTGTTAAATCATAATGGCTCTTATATTGTTTGTGCACTTATGACTTTTAGAATGACAACCTAAAGAATGAGATGCTCGAAAATGCAAGAATCTATTCCTACATGATTGATTGCTAAGATATATGATAATGATGCTATAATAATGATGTTGTGATTGAGATTGTAAATGCTAAGATTATAATGATGTGATGAAAATATAGTAATTAGGATGAAGCAAATGCTAGAGACATGATTAAACTAATTTCTTCTAAATGCTTAAATGCTAAATGCCCAAATGCTCTAATCAAAATTCTGTAGAGTAATTTTTATCAAGATTGGATCCTTTTGTTGTAGAATAAGGTTGTATTTATAGAATTTTCAAGGCATAAAATTATGTGGCAGCAACCAATGGTCTGGATTTGATCTGGATAGATGAACGGTGAAGGATGAAGAATTTAGAGAGAATAAATGAGAGTGTTCCCTTTATGAAAACAATCTACCAAGTGTAGAGGATAATAAATGGAATAGAAGAGCCAAGTGTCCCAAAGTTGTTTAAAAATTTGTTGAGGATAATGCTAAATTAAATATTGGACATATTAAATTTTTTGAGACACATGATGAGGTGGAAGGAGGAAAAGGCTATAGACATGTGACTAAATTCAAATTTAGCATTTAAATTTAATAAGAGGAAGACAATTAAATAAAACTGACTATTTAAATTTGTTTATTTAATTAAAATGGGAAGAATATGATTTAAGATAGAAGAATTAGAAAATGAACTATATAAATAAATTTAGAATTTATTTATAAGTAGACGAATTAAAAGGTTTATTAATTAAATACCTTGTATTTAATTAATTAATTCTCCAAACCAATTTTAGGTGTATATAGTATCGATTCATGCTTTAGTAATATTACATTGAATTGTGGTAATAAGGGAATATAAGAACAATGACATGCCCCCATACACCCACCATCATTTCAATGTTCATACCTAATGATGCTCTTAATTTTTGTGAGAAGACTAAGGGAAAAGAGTTTCATCAAAGGGTAGAGATTTTATGTGAAGATATATATACAATGACATTACCCCATACACCCACCATCATTTCAATGTTCATACTTAATGATGCTCTTAATTTTTGTGGGAAGACTAAGGGAAAGGAGTTTTATCAAAGGGTGGATATTTTATGTGAAGATGTGTGTGTGTTTTTATATTTTAGGAGGGGATAGGGAATGGTTCACTATACATATAAACAACCATAATCATTAAATGAGAGACATTTGTAGTGATTATTTTATTAGTGAATCCTTAGTAGTTGATAAATAGATGGTATTAGAAAAAATAATTTAGATAAATATAATAAATGGTTGGGACTCCAAATCACCAAGAATTTATTATTTATGATTCCAATGGATGTTGAATCACTATCAAATATTTATATGAATAATTTACATATATTATTTTTACTATAGAAAACTTTATGTTTGTAATGGGAAGTGGCCTAGAAGTTTGGAGGCATGTTTTAATTAACCAACATATTCTCCAATGTCTTTAAAATTCGACCCTATATGAAGAACATTTTTTCCAATACCATTATAATACCATACTATGGTTGGGTCCATTATAATTTTGACATCACCACACATGTTTTGGATAGTGATCAAAATTTCTTAATAGCTACATCAATTATTTTACAATCATCCAAGATTCACCACATTTTTAATCCATTTAATAATTTCATGGTTTTCACTAAATTTTAATTCTTATAAATATAATTAAAACTCTATTTTTTTTTAATTATTTATTTCTCAATTTGGATGGACTCTATGTGTACTACCTACTTCCTACATGGAAATAATTTAAGTAAGACATAGATAATTATAAGCATGAGTTAGTTATCTAGGTAGGTTATAATTTATTAATTAAATTCGATAATATAAAATTCCTCTTATTTATTTATTTTTTTGGTTTCCTTTTTATAGATTATATGGAGTAGTGGTACATCTAGGCCAATAGATCTATGATTCATTTTATTTATTTATTTTCCTTACTTTAATTATCTTAGAAGATATCAAAATTTTTAGTATTGAGACTTTAGCAATGCCCTTAAACATAATGGCACTTTAAAAAAAATTCTAATGCATGAGAGATGCCAAGTAGGAGCCAATTTCATAGAAGTAGTAAAATGCAATAATTAAAATGGATAAACATAATGTTGTACATTTGTAATGTGTGTATTCTAGCATTGTAAAATAAACCTAACATCAAGATTTATACCAACCATTGATCAATAAGGGATTGCATCAAAGGAAGATTGTAATGAGTTGCATGATAATGATAGAGATGATGGTGTACAAATGATTTATAAGGTATACTTGGTAAAAATAATATTAATACTACCACCTAAAAAGGTGATAAGCCAAATGGATATCTTATATAAAATAGGAAAATTTGACAAATAAAAATCGGGCATGAGTAGGATCTATGAAATAATTTTTAGATTGATTCGGTGTCAAAGTACCCATTCATTGAATTAGTGGAGAATAATAATAGACATGAACCTCCCATAGAATGTAGATGTAATATTTTAATTGAAAATATGGTAGGTAGAATATTTTTTAGCTATAAGTTGGCTACATAGAAAAGTGTGCTAGTAAATTTTATGAAAAAATTCATAGGCAGAGAAAAAAATAGTAAAAATTCGATGGAATATTTTAATCAAAAGAGAGTTTTTGATGAAAGTAAAAATCGATGGAAGTGTGCAAGATAGCCATCCCCAAAATATTTGTTCTAAAGATTGGGAGGTCTCCTAAGGGAGTTTATCATTTGTTGCTCAGAACGAAAACCATATCTACGAACCATATTGTAGAATCCAACTGATTCGGTAACTAAACATTGTAATACTCATGGTGCAAGGGGAGGGAAGAATTTTCCCCCAAGACACTCACCATATAATTTCCAAGGACCGCTTGCTCAAGGGATCGATAAATCTAACCTTGAGTACGCACCTGGGAAAAAAAAAAACACGGGCGCCCTCTAGGGGGTGACATTGTTGTGTGAGTCAACACAATTTTAAGACGTGGATTGTTGAGTATAACGATGACATTTTTGACCTTAAGAGTGAGTTTTTTTGAAGTGTATTTTTGTTAAAAAAACTAGTGGAAATCAAGGAGGATCATGTTTGATTCTTGAACACACACTTATTTTTTAGACTCTAGGTCTTAAAGAAACAATTGTTTTACAATTGCTTGATGTGTTTTCAAAACATTCATTCAGATAAGATCATCCTAAAAAACACAAAGAAAACAAGAAAACATAAAGCTATTGGAAACCCATGTTGGACAGTTAACATCAAAATTTGGATATCAGAACATAAACTTTCCTAAATCAAAATAGAGTCTTAAACTTGCATAAACTAGACTTTATAATTGAATTTTTCAAATCAAACCAATATCTAGCATCCAAAAGTGTCTCAATCAAACACATTTGATTAGCAAGTTAAGTTTCAAGATCATTCATACTAACTCAAAGAAACTAAACTGTACAATCAAACTTATCAACTTAGTCTAATCAATAGAATCTATCATTCTATTTGACTTGATTTAATATCCTTGACACTATACCAAACTAAGATCAAAATTTTATTGAAAACAATAATGTTTGTATGTCCATTTTAACAAGGTCACGAGACTAAAACTCCAAAGAATAGGAAATTGAAACTCAAACCACCATGGCTGAAATAGATGAGGATCAATTGAATGCTTTAGCTCATCAAATGAAAAACCTTCAACAACAAATTTGGGATATGCAAAGGGAAACAAACACACATAGATGTTTGATTCCACACATTTGTTCTTATTCCTCTAATAAAAATCTCGACATGACACCCTCTCCACCAACAACTACATCATCCAAGTTCAATATCTTTGAATTTTTGAAAAAATAAAATCAGAAGCCCAAATCTTAGTCCTCAAACACAAATGATATTGAGAAATTCTATCATGTCATGCATTTATCCCCATCCACCATAAGCCAAAATAAACCTCAAGATTCTTTCACTCAAATTAACAATTCCATCCAATCATCCTCTTCTATCATGAATTCAACATCCAATGATTCATGTCAATCTCTCAATCCAAATCATGCTAGCATATACTCCCCTCCACATCAATATCAAAATATTCTTTCCACTCCATCCAATGATATAATAATTTCACAAATTCTTCCAATCTTTGATCAAGATTCCATTTCTCAAGAATCTTATGACAATCCCCTCCTTTCACTTTTCATCCAAAATAATCCCCTTCCATCTCAAGAGACAAGTATCCTTCCAGGTTCTTCTTCCACATCATCTCATCAATCCATACCATCTCATGATTCTATTACATCACAAGAGCATGATAGTTCTTCCATCCTATCTAATGATGTCTTACCAACTGATAATCAAGACATGCTTTCTACAAAATCTCATGATTCCCTTCCTTATCAAGATCAATATATGCTTCCATTCAAGGATACCCTTTCATCCCATGAAGATGTTTATCCTTCTCATGATCAAGATATGCCTTTCATACCACTTCATAATGATTCCATACTTAATAAAGGGAAAGATACTTCCTCTCCTACATCTCATGATACTTTTCCAAGTCGAGATCAAAACACCCCATCATCCCCATGTCAAGAGCCTATCACACCTATTCAAGCTATCCATGAACCCCACACCTATAAATTGGGATCCTCCACCTTTATCCATTTTGGTTTACTTCAAACACCTATCCTCTCATCCATATCATATCCTTCCCAAAATGGACTCACATCTTATTTCAAAAACAATACATATCCCATTGGTGAACAAATGTGTCAAAGTATGAATTACAAAGTGTATACACCTAAAATTGGTTTGGAGAATCTAATTAATTAAATACAATTTATTTGAATAATTATTGTAAATTCCTCTACTATTGAATAAATAGAAATATTTATCCATATAGTTCATGTTTAAATTCACATAATTTAAATTCTTCTAATTCTACTATTATCTCATCTTAATTAAATAAACAAAAATAAATACTTTGTTTAATTTAATTATCAATTTCCCCTACTTTATTCTATCACATCTATTTAAATTAATTAAATAAAGGTTAAACACTTATTGATTAATTATCATATTCTTCTATTTTGATTTAATAAATAAATTCTATAGTTTGTTTTATTAAATTATTTATCCCTCTTTTGCTAATTTAAATAAATAAATAAAATTTAAATTAAGGAATAAATCTATTTCCTCTATTTCCTCAAAAACCAAATTAGATATCATATGTCTAATTTATGTCAAAATTATGTCGAAATTAATTGATTCAATCTTCATGGGAAGATTTGGAGACAAATTGGAAATCCATCTCTCAATCCTCTTCCATCAATTGTTTCTATCTTCTTGCTTGGTGTTTTCATGGGTAGGGACAATTCCCAAAATCTTCTCAATCTCCTTTATCTCTCACCATTCAATTCTCTAGATTGAATCAAAGCCTCTACTTTGCTACCCCTGTGCAAGGCTGCTGTCGAGAAATCTATAAACACAGCTTCATTCAACAAAGAAAAGATCTAGAATATCCAAGTTTATTCAATATTACTCCACAAAAAAGCATCAAGCAATCAAGCAATCAAGCATTTCAGCAATAGCAATAGCAATAGATTTCATATCATAGCTGCACACTATAGCTTCATTCATTAGTTTTCATGTCAATTCATATTATAGTAGTTTGTTTTATCATTTAAATACAATCATATAGCATCACATCATTGCATTCAACATCAGTCTGTTGTTTAGATTGTCATTTTAATAGTCATAGTGTTTTGCTAAATTAGAGAGCACTATAGCTTAATAAATCTTTAAAGATAGGAAACAATGAGACGCTTTCAGTAGATTTTCTCCTTAGAATGTTTTAATTTTTGAATCTTTGGTACAATGTTTCATTAAGAAGTGTATTTACTCTTGTGTACTTATTCACACTTACAATTTGGTGCCCACTGCGGGGCATAACTCCATATTTTTGTTAATTTTTCTGAAAAGTGTCATATAGATTTATGGCGTGTTTAGTTTAGTGGGATTGAGAGATTTTTTAGCACTTTTGACGAAAACTACAACGTTTCCAAGGAAAACTATAGTGCTTTCGTGCTCTATTTTAGTGCTTTGGCAGAAACTATAGTGCATCTGACACTTCTTTTAGGGCTTCGGAGGTATATTTTAGTGCTTCGACAAAACATTTAGTGCTTCTGACCTCTGTTTTAGCACTTTTAATGAAATAGTGCTTCAATTTTAGTGATTCTAACCTCCGTTTTAGCGCTTTGACAATCAATCTTAAAATGGTCATACAAAGGTCTTTTTTGAAACTTTTGTTTTTGAAATTGGGTAGAATTTCATAAGCTATGCAATGGTGTAGGTATTTATCACTTTTTGTAGAGTTAAAATTTTCAATTTTACGTTTAAAGTCAAATCACATTGTAACTTGGTCTAAGTTTCAAGGTTTTTATGCTTAATAATTCATCTAACCCTTATATCTTCTCATTTCTTGATCTCATCTAACATTTTGACCATTTATTTCAAGTTTTAAGAGGAATATCGAGAATTGAATTGAAAAAAAGTGAAAAAAGGAATTTGATATCCATTGTAGTAGTGTTTTCAAACACTCATGAGAAAATGACCCATCATATGTTATTTTTCATTCATGCTTTAGGACCAACTAGCATTAATTTGGGCTTAAAATTAACCATCTACATAAGCTTTGTCAAAGTTGGTTAAAAAGAATATTAGAAACTCACTGGTTTTTGGATTTGGATTAAAATGAATCAATCCTAGGATAGTCACTTGGTTTAAAATTTATCAATCCTAGGGTAGCCATTTTGTTTAAAATTTATCAATCATAGGATAAACGTCACACATTTTTCTATATCAGTTAAAATTAACATCATGACTTTTGTGAAGAAAAATATTCACCTAGAATAGCAAATTGTTTCTTTGGGTTTTAAAATCAAACATTGCTTACTGTGATTGTGTGGTGAATAGGCTTATGCTCTCCCCTTAACTGGGTGATCAAAATTCCAGAATCATCCTTTGATTGCCTACAATTCACTCTTTATTAAATCCTTTAGAAGGCCTTCCATAGTTGGAAAAAGTACTCACCCTATGGGAACGACCTAAGTGGGACTGCCTAAAGCCAAGGATTCCAACCCACTATAATCAAAAGCAAGTTATTGATGAAAGTCCAACTCGACAGAAGTGTGCAAGATAACCATCCCCAAAGTATTTGTTCTAAAGATTGGGAGGTATCCTAAGGGACTTTATCATTTGTCGCTCCAAACGGAAACCCTATCTATGAACTATAGTGTAGAATCCAGTTGAGTCAGTAACCTAACATTGTAATACTCATAGTGCAAGGGGAGGGAAGAATCTTCCCCCAAGAAACTCACCATATAATTTCCAACGACCATTTTCTCAAGGGATCGAGAAATATAACCTTGAGTATGCACCTGGAAAAGATAAAAACATGGGTGCCCTCTAGGGGGTGACATGACTATGTGAGTTGACGCAATTTTAAGATGTGGGTTGTTGAGTATAACAATGACCTTTTTTACCTTAAAAGTGAGTATCCTTGAAGTGTATTCTTTATCAAAAACCAATGGAAATCAAGAAGGATCATGTTTGATTCTTAAACATACACTTGTTGTTTAGACTGTAGATCTTAAAGAAACAACTGTTTTACAAATGCTTGTTTTATTTTCAATAAATTAATTCAGATAAGATCATCTCGAAAAACACAAAGAAAATAAGAAAAAATTAATCTATTGGAAACCAATGTCAGACAGTTAACATCAAAATTTGGATATTTATCAGAACATAAACTTTCCTAAATCAAAATAGAGTGTTAAACTTGCATAAACTGGACTTTGTAATTGAATTTGTTCAAATCAAACCAAGATATACCATCCAAAAGTGTCTCAATCAAACACAGTTTATTAGTAAGTTAAGTTTCAGGATCAGCCATCCTAAATCAAACAAACGAAACCGTATAATCAAATGTGTCAAACTTAGTCTAATCAATAGAATCTATCATTATATTTGACTTGAGTTAATATCCTTGACACTATACCAAACTAAGATCAAAAGTTTTTTGAAAAAAATAACGTTTTTATGTACATTTTAATAAGGTCACGAAGACTAAAAATCCAAAGAACAGGCAATTGAAACTCAAACCATCATGGCCAAAATATATGAGGATCAATTGAATGCTTTAGCTCATCAAATGAAAAACCTTCAACAACAAATATGGGATATGAAAATGGAAACAACCATAGAGAAATATTTTGTTCCAAACATTTGTTCTTATTCCTCTGAATAAAATCTCAACATGATACCCTCTCCACCAAAAACTACATCATCCAAGTTCAATGTCTTTGAATTTCTAACAAAGTTCAATAAGCCCAAATCTAAGTCCTTAAACACAAATGATATTGATCAATTCTATCATTTCATGCATTTATCTCCATCCACTATAAGCCAAAATAAACCTCAAGATTCTTTAACTTAAGCTAACAATTTCATCCAATCATCCTCTTCTATTATATCTTCAACATCAAATGATTCATGTCAATCTCTCAATCCAAATCATGCTAGCATAGACTCCCCTACACATAAAAATCAAAATATTCTTTCCACTCCATCCAATGATATCAACATTCCACAAATTCTTCCAATCTTTGATCAAGATCCCATTTCTCAAGAATCTTATGACGATCCCCTCCTTTCACTTTTCATCCAAAATAATTCCCTTCCATCTCAAGAGACAAATATCCTTTTAGGTTCTTTTTCCACGTCATCTATTCAATCCATACCATCTCATGATTCTATTGCATCACAAGAGCATGATAGTTCTTCCTTCCTATCTAATGATGTCTTACCAACTGATGATCAATACATGCTTTCTACAAAATCTCATGATTCCCTTCCTCATCAAGATCAAGATATGCTTCCATTCAAGCATACCATTTCATCCCATGAAGATGTTTGTCCTTCTCAAGATTAGGATATGCTTCTCACACCACTACATGATGATTCCACACCCAATAAAGACCAATCTACTCCATCTCATACACCTCATAATTATTTTCCAAGCCAAGATCAAAACACCCCATCAACCCCATGTCAAGAACCTATCACACCTATTCAAGCTATTCATGAGCCCCACACCTATAAATTGGGATCCTCCATCTTTATCCATTCCGGTTTCCTTCCAACACCTATCCACTCATCCATATCATATCCTCCCAAAAATGGACTTCCATCTTGTTTCACAAACAATACATATCCCATTGGTAAACAAATGTGTCAAAGTATGAATTACAAAGGAAAAGGATTAGGCCTTCAAGAGCAAGGTATCCTAGAACCCATTTTTGTTCAATGAAACCCATATCACCATGGCCTTGATTATAAGCCTAAGTGTCCTAGTTCATCAAACCTTCCATCTATCTTAGGTCCTCATTATTTTCCACCAAACATTCCATCTATCCTAGGTCCTCATCCTAGTCCATCAAACCTTCTCTCTATCCTAGGTCCATATCCTATTTCTCAAGAACAACAAAGTCACACATCCTTGATTCCCTTTCAAAATTCTACCCACATTAACTCATCCATAATACCTCCATATCATTCATCTCAATCCACCCCTCCCATTGCTCTTGGAAGCAATTTGGGTGCCAAATATAAAAATCTTCTATACCAAAATCCACATGTATCAAAGGATCAACATGTCTCGTCAAAGAGATATGCAAAAATAAAATAAAATTTGATCCAAAATCAAAAGAAAAATCTAAAAGGCCACAAAGGCCCATCAAAGAAAAAAGGCAATTTTCAAAGACCACAAAGGTCCATAAATCAAAAAGAAAAATGTCAAAGGCCCACAAAGAAAAATGAAAAGTCAAAAGTCATGTGGATTACTAAAAGTCTCATAGAAGAAATAAAATCTAAATTGGCATCCAAATTTTCCAATCCAAAAGCTTCCTCCAATTTTCCATCTAATAACCTATCACCTTCCAAATCCATTCTTCCTCCAGTCCCCCACCCTTCAAGGTGTGTGCCAATGTTGATCTTGTCATCCTTTCCATCTATACATCAACAGGCCTTCCAACATCCCATCCATTATCCAAAATTCATCCTCCTTCATTCTCATTTAATCCAAACCTTTGCATAAGTCCTTAGATTCTTTCATCGTATCATTAATCTGCCAACATTTAGGAGTCTAATTCCCATTTCCATGGTTTATTAGAGGGATATTTGGTTGTGAAACTTGATTGTTAAGTTCTTCATCCATTTCCCTATCATCCATATCCTATCTTCCATATTACTCTTGCACTCTACACTTAGGGAAAAGTTTCATCCATCTTATCATTCATGGTCATTATCCTTTCTATGCTCATTCATTACATTTCCACCTTTGATCTTGACAAGGTTAAGGATATTCTTGAACATCATATATCTTATCCTATACGCTTTATCCATATCTTCCATACCATATATTTCATCTTATCCATATTCCATCATTCTTACTAAATACATCCTTTCTTCCTTTCCTTGGTCTTGATGAGGAATAGGGGAAAAATACTTGGGCCTTGTGTATGTATCTTATCTAGTTGATCTTGATCATCCCATTAAATATTTTTATCCTTTCTTTCTTCCACTTCCATATCTTCTAGCTTATCAAAATCCACGTCACCATGTCCCTTTGCAACCTTGAATCTTATCATGCAAATCATATTTGAGCCTAGTTGTAAAACATTGTCCAATCCTCAGATATTTTGTCAATCAATCATCAACAATCATCAATCTTATCATACTTAGAGGAAATTACTGATCCTAAATACTTATCATCATCATGTCTTATGGAATCAATCATTCCTGGCATCTTAATCAATCAACCATTATCATCTTTTGACAAGAGATATGTTGCTTGTGTGACATGTTTTGCAGTGAATCTTTCATTTTGATCTATCATTTATCCATGGTTGCATTATCTCTATTGTGGGGCATCTTGTTCCTTCAATCATTCATATCATCTTATTTCATCTTAAATATCCTGAAAAATCCAAAAAAAATCATAAAATCTGAAAAAGTGCAAGAAAACCTCATGTACATATCCTGGAAATGTAGTCATGTCTCACCCTAGCTGGGGAGAAAAATCCTAATCTCACTGGGGGAAAAAAAAAATCAAGGCTTAATCAAATAAACAAACAACAAGAAGACAAATGCAACCTGACTTTGAACATCAATCACCATTAGGAGCATATCAAACATCCATATCATATCAAAATCCAAAAATAGGTCAAAAATCACTCAAAAATTCAAAAACAGAGTCATCCAGTCGAACTACGTGGACTTTGCATGTGTAACGTAGGCAAGGCTAATCTTTGATCAGCCCCCAAGACCCCTAGGATAGGTCAGTAGGTTAGGTTTGGTCCAAAATCTCAAAAAATCACAAAAACATCATAAAATAAAAATGGATGATCTAATCTGAATAATGATTGAAATACTTGAAGTAAAGGATGGACATGTTTCACTTTGATCATTGTTATCATTTCTTTGAAGCAACTCAATGATGTATTGAACTAGAGAAGCAAGGAAGGAGAATGGTATTTTCTTTGTCTGTTTGTTAATTAATCACAATTACTATGTGAATTGTCCCAGGAAGTGCTCTACAAAGTATCATTGATGACATTCAAAATTCACATAGAAAAGTGATTGATTCTTGTCTATTTACACAAGAAATGCTCAAGTTATCTCGGTTTAATTATACCTAGATTCTTGTGTTCACTTGCAATATCAAAAATCATGGAAGTAGTACTCAGGTCATCATGGTCTAACTCATACCATCGATGCTTGTACTCACTTTCAACATTTTAAAAGGCTCAATGATGATAAAAAACACATATAAAGGGACTATTAAGATGCCAATGTTTTCATGTAGTTTTGCATGGTTAAATTAGATTGCATTTATGTTAATTTTTTATTTGCAAAATAGTTTATTCCAAAGGCTAGTGAATCAATAACATGATGGAGAAATCATTAAATCTTTGATTGAATAAGTGTACATCATCAAGTTTTAGTACATTAATCAATCCTCTACTGGGGCATATCAATCAAAGTTGATAAAACACATTGACTGATGATATCTATATCTGCCTAGAGTAGATGCAAAATCATGTCCCATGTCTTTGGGAAGAACTGTAAAATCCTCCTATGATCATAACATATCGCAAATCAGTAATATTATCAATCAATCAACCTATCAGTCTATCATTGATCCTCGCCTATCATGAGGTCAATGAATCAATCTATCATTGATCCTCACCTATCATGAGGTCAATAATGAATCTATCAATGAACCTCCCCTATCATGAGGTCAATCATCAATCTATCAGTGTTCCTCACCTATCATGAGCTCAATCAATCAATCAATCATTGAATCTCACCTATCATGAGATCAATAATCTTCTAATCTATCAAGATCATGAATCAATATTGAATCAAAGGCTGACACAATAAAAAATCATCAAATATAAGGAGGCTTAATACAAATTCATCCATGGGCCAAAATTTCTTCATCAATATCGGGAGATAAATTATTTCATCATTAAATCATCATCGAATCATCATAAAATTTTGAAAAATCATTAAAAAAAATAAAAAATTTGAAAAACCCAAAAAAATTAAACAAATCATAAATTTAAAATCTGAGGGGGCATATTATCATCAATCACCTAAAAATCAATGTCTAGGGCATGTCTGGGGCACACTGAAAATTTTCATCAATACTAGCAACAACAGCAAAATTTTCTTTGAAGCAATGTTTAAACGCATCACTTCAAAGAGGGGCAAAATGTATACACCTAAAATTGGTCTGGAGAATTTGATTAATTAAATACAATTTATTTGATTAATTATCCTAAATTCCTCTACTATTGAATAAATAGAAATATTTATTTATACAGTTCATGTTTAAATTCACATTTAAATTCTTCTAATTCTACTATTATCTCATCTTAATTAAATAAACAAAAATAAATACTTTGTTTAATTTAATTATCAATTTTCCCTACTTTATTCTATCACATCTATTTAAATTAATTAAATAAAGGTTAAACACTTTATTGATTAATTATCATATTCTTCTATTTTGATTTAATAAACAAATTCTATAGTTTGTTTTATTAAATTATTTATTCCTCTTTTGCTAATTTAAATAAATTAAAAATATTTAAATTAAGGCATAAATCAATTTCATGTATTTCCTCAAAAACCAAATTAGATATCATATGTCTAATTTATGTCAAAATTATGTCTAAATTAATTGATTCAATCCTCACGAGAAGATTTGGAGACAAATTGGAGACAAATTGGAAATCCATCTCTGAATCCTCTTCCATCAATCCTTCCTATCTTCTTGCTTGGTGTTTTCATGGGTAGGGACAGTTCCCAAAATCTTCTCAATCTCCTTTATCTCTCACCATTCAATTCTTCAGATTGAATTGAAGCCTCTACTTTGCTACCCCTATGCAAAGCTACTGCCGAGAAATCTATAAATACAGCTTCATTCAATAAAGAAAAGATCCAGAATATCCAAGTTTATTCAATATTACTCCACAAAAAAGCATCAAGCAATCAAGCATCAAAAAATCAAGCAATCAAGCAATCAAGCATTTCAACAATAGCAATAGCAATAGATTTCATATCACGGTTTCACACTGTAGCTTCATTCATCAGTTTTCATGTCAATTCATATTATAGTATTTTCTTTTATCATTTAAATATTATCATATAGCATCACATCATTTCATTCAACATCATTCCATTCTTTAGATTGTCATTTTAACAGTCATAGTGTTCTACTAAATCTGAGAGCACTGTAGCTTAATAAATCTTTAAAGATAGGAAATAATGAGACGCTTTGAGTAGATTTTTTCCTTAGAATGGTTTATTTGTTGAATCTTTGATACAATTTTTCATTAAGAAGTGTATTTACTCTTGTTTACTTATTCACACTTACACAAAGGAAAAGGATTAGGCCTTTAGGAACAATGTATCCTAGAACCCCTTTATGTTCAAAGAAACCCATATCACCACGGACTTGGCTATACACATAATTTTCCTACTTCATACTACCATCTATCTTAGGTCCTCATCCTAATCCATAAATATACCATCTATCCTAGGTCTTCATCCTAGTCCATCAAACCTTCCCTCTATCCTAGGTCCATATCCTATTTCTCAAGAACAACAAAGGCACACATCCTTGATGCCCTTTCAAAATTCTACCCACATTAACTCATCCATAATACTTCCATATCATTCATCTCAATCCACCCTTCCCATTTCTCTTGGAAGAAATTCGGGTGCCAAATATCAAAATCTTATATATAAAAATCCACATGTATCCTCGAAGAGATATGCAAAAATAAGAAAATTTGATCCAAAACAAAAATAAAAATCTAAAAGGCCACAAAGGCCCATCAAAGAAAAAAGGAAATTTTCAAAGACCACAAAGGTCCATAAATCAAAAAGAAAAATGGAAAAGGCCACAAAGGCGCACAAATCATAAATCAAAGTCAAAAGTCATGTGGATTACTAAAAGTCTCATAGAAGCAATAAAATCTAAATTGGCATCCAAATTTTCTAATCCAAAAGCTTCCTCCAATTTTCCATCTAATAACCTATCACCTTCCAAATCCATTCTTCCTCCACTCCACCACCCTTCAAGGTGTGTTCCAACGTTGATCTTACCATCCTTTCCATATATCCATCAATAGGCCTCCCAACCTCCAATCCATTGTCCAACATTCATCCCCCATCATTCTCCTTTAATCCAAACCTTTGGATAAGTCCTTAGATTCTTCCATCATATCATTAATCTTCCAACATTCAAGAGTCTAATTCTCATTTCCATGGTTTATTAGAGGGATATTTGGTTCTGAAACTTGATACTTAAGTCCTTCCTCCATTTCCCTATCATCCATATCCTATCTTCCATATTCCTCTTGCACTCTACACTTAGGGACAAGTTTCATCCATCTTATCATTCATGGTCATTATCCTTTCTATGCTCATTCCTTACATTTCAACCTTTGATCTTGACAAGGTTAAGGATCCTCTTGAACATCATATATCTTATCCTATACACTTTATCCATATATTCCATACCATATCTTTCATATTATCCATATTCCACCATTCATACTAAATACATTCTTTCTTCCATTCCTTGGAATTGATGAGGAATAGGGGAAAATACTTGGGAATTATGTCTATATCTTATCTAGTCCATCTTGATCATACCATTCATTATTTTTATCCTTGATTTCTTCCATTCCATATCTCCTAGCTTATCAAAATCCATGTCACCATGTCCCTTTGCAACCTTCAATCTTATCATGAAAATCATATTTAAGCCTAGCTACAAAACATTATCCAATCCTCATATCTTTTGTCAATCAATCATCAACAATCATCAATTTTATCGTACTTAGAGGAAATTAGTGATCCTAAGTACTTATCATCATGTCTTATGGAATCAATCATTCCTCACATCTTAATCAATCAATCATTATCATAATTTGACAAGAGATATGTTGCTTCTATGACATGTTTTGCAGTGAATCTTTCATTTTGATCTATCATTTATCCATGGTTGCATTACCCCTATTGTGGGGCATATTGTTCCTTCAATGAGTCATATCATCTCATTTCATCTTAAAAGCTGCAAAATCGAAAAAAAACAAAATCACAAAAATCACAAAAGTCAAAAAGTCAAAAAACAAAACAAAAACAAAAAAATCTGAAAATCTGAAAAAGGTGCAATAAAATCTCATATACATATCTTGGAAAATGTGGTCGTGTCTCACCCTAGCTTGGAGGAAAAATCCTGACCTCACTGGGGGCAATAAATCTTGAGCTTAACCAAATAGACAAACAATAGTATGACACAACAACAAACACAATGATCGAAACACAACCCAACATGAAACATCAATCACCATCCGGATAACATTGAACATCCATATCATATCGAAAATCCCAAAATAGGTCAAAATTTGGTCAAAAAGTAAAAAAAAGAGTCATCAATCGAACTACGTGGTCTATACGTGTATAACGTAGGCAAGGATAATATTTGATCAGCCCCCGAGGCCCCTAGGATAGGTCTTTAGGTTAGGTTTGGTCCAAAATCTCAAAAAATCACAAAAACATCAAAAAATCAAAAGACAAAAGGGATGATCTAATCTGAATAATGATTGAAATACTTTAAGCAAAGGCTAGATAGATGTACTTTGATCATTGTTATCATTTCTTTGGAGCAACTTGATGTATTGAAATAAAGAAGCTAAGAAGAAGAATGGTATTTTCTTTGTCTATTGTTTGTAAATTAGTCATTATTATTATGTGAATTTTCACGAGACGTGCTCTAAAAGGTATCACTGATGAAATTCCAATTCACATAAGAAAATGATTGATTCTTGTCTGTTTACACAAGAAATACTCAGGTCATCTCGGTTTAATTATACCTCAATGCTTGTGTTCACTTGCAATATCAAAAATCATGGAAATCCACCTCAGGTCATCATGGTATAAATTATACCATTGATTCTTGTACTCACTTTCAACATTTTTAAAGCTCTATGATGAGACAAAGCACAATAAAATTACTGTTAAGATGCCAATTCTTGCATATGTAGATTTGCATGATTAATTAGATTACATTCATATTAGTTTTTCATCTGCATTATAGATTTTCCACATCGACTAATGATATCTTTATTAGCCTACACCAGATGTAGAATCATGTCCCACATCTTTGGGAAGAACTCCAAAATCATCCTATGATCATAACATATCGCAAATCAGCAATATTGTCAATCAATCAAAAATCAATCAGCCTATCAATCTAATCATCTCTGGTGAGACTTTGATCAAATATCATGAGTGACTATCATTGAACCTCGCCTATCATGAGGTCAATTGATCAATCTATTATTAAACCTCACCTATCATGAGGTCAATCAATCAATCAATTATTTATCCTCACCTATCATGAGGTCAATCAATCAATCTATCAATGAACCTCGCCTATCATGAGTTCAATCATCAATCTATCAAATTGATCCTCACCTATCATGAGGTCAATCAATCAATCAATAATTGAATCTCACCTATCATGAGATCAATAATCTTCTAATCTATCAAGATCATTAATCAATATTGAATCAAAGGCTGACACGATCGAAAATCATCAAACATAAGGAGGCTTAATACAAATTCATCTAGGGCCAAAATTTCTACATTTTTAATCAGGAGATAAATTATTTCACCAACGAATCTTCATCAAATCATTGAAAAATCATAAAAAATTTGAAAAATTCCAAAACTCCAAAAAAAAAAAAAATCATAAATTTATCTCCTGAGGGGGCATACATTCATCAATCACGTGAAAATCAATGTGTGGGGCATACTGAAAAACTTTCATCGATACTAGTAACAACAACAAAATTTTCTTTGAAGCAATGCAAAAACACATCACTTCAAAGAGAGGGAAAATGTATACACCTAAAAATGGTCTAGAGAATCCAATTGATTAAATATGATTTATTTGATTAATTTTCATTAATTCTTCTACTATTAAAATAAATAGAAATATTTATTTATATAGTTCATCTTAAATTCTTTAATCTTTATTCTTTTATTTTCATCTTAATTAAATGAACAAATTTTACTTTGTTTTATTATCATAATTAAATTCATCTACTTTTAAATAAATAGAAATATTTATTTAAGTATTTCACATTCTAAATATTATATTATTCAATTTTAATTAAATATGCAACTTCAATAGTTTGTATTATTTAATTATCACATCATTCAATCTTAATTAATTAAACAAAGTTAAATACATTGTTGTTTAATTATCTTGTCCCTTCTATATTTATTTAATAAAAAAATCCCATAGTTTGTTTTATTAAATTATTTAGCCCCTTTTTACTAATTTGAATAAACCAAAATATTCAAATAAAAGTATAAATCAAATTTCCTCTATTCACTCACTAATAAAATTAGATATTTTATATCTAATTAATTCAACTGGTATTCACATGAAGCTTTGGAGACAAATTGGAATCAATCTCTCAATCTCTCAATCTCCTTCCTCTAATCTTTCCTATCATCTAGCATGATGTTTTCATGGGGAGGAACCATTCCCTTCATCAACTCCAACTTCTTCATCTCTCACCATTCAATTCTCCAAATTGAATCCAAGCCTTTTTTGTGTTGCCCCTATGCAAATCTGCTATCGGGAAATCTATAAATACAGCCTCATTCAACAAGAAATGGATCCCATCTTTTTGCAATCTTACTCTACGGGAAAGTAATCAAGCAATCAGTCAAGCATCATAGCAATAGCAATAGTATCTTAGCATCAATAGAATTCATATCACAACTGCATAGTAGTTTTATTGTAGCTTCATCATCATAGTATCATGTCAATTCATATTACAGTAGTTTCCTTTATCATTTAGATATTATCATATAGGATTTTGTCATTACGTTTAGCATCGCTCTGTTCTTTAGATTGGCATTTTAACAGTCACAGAGCTTATGAAAATCTGAGAGCCCTTTGTGATTTAATAAATCTTTAAAGATAGGAAACAATATGACGCTTTCAATAGATTCGTGTTCTAAACTAGTTTAATTTGAAGAATCTTTTATATAATGTCTTATTAAGATGTGTTATTTTACTTATTACTTATTCACACTTACACCAATAATAAAAGTCATAAGAATAATATTTGCATAAATCTACAAACCGATTATACACCATACAAGATTTCCATTCACTACATGGATGATAGAATAAATTTAGAATTTAAATTTGTGAGAAAGTATTTTATACTATCAAATTTTGAAAATATACTCCACAAGCTCCATTCATACTTTTGTATAAGTGACAAATGGTTTTCATATTTTTTACTTAAGTAATAAATGTTACTAAAAATATTATTCTTAAAGATGTTGATACTAGATGGATCTTATTGATTAGATTGAGGTAAAAATATCCCCTCAAAGTAGACAAAAATGCTAATCTCTTGTTTATATTGAACTTGTCATAGAGACATTTCTAAATTTAATTGGTATTTCTCTCATGTTGGAGGAAATGAACATTCTTGTTTAAAAATCCCAAGAAATAAGTTTCTATATCTCAAAATATACAAAGTTACATATAATGATATGCATGGCCCTTGATAATCTATATCTATTATTGTTGTCCATTTATAACTCTAAAATTGAATAATTTACACTTGAAAAAATGGAAAATACTACATTTAAAAAACTATATATAAATAGGGAGTTATGTGTCTTAGTATGGGGATATAATATATTAGGTGCACTACCAAACAAGTACCTATGACAATGGAACTTTTAATAATATATTTAAATTTGTAACTACTACTTTAAATGATATATA
Source organism: Sequoiadendron giganteum (assembly GCA_007115665.2). Classification (NCBI taxonomy): domain Eukaryota; kingdom Viridiplantae; phylum Streptophyta; class Pinopsida; order Cupressales; family Cupressaceae; genus Sequoiadendron; species Sequoiadendron giganteum. The sequence goes on from CM021109.1 coordinate 133,653,605, forward strand.
CCATGAGATTAATTGGTTGAATCCATGTTTGTTTTGTATCCTAATTACTAGAACAATTATTAACCATCTAATTCTTATAACAAGATAAATATCTTTGCCAAATAATTCTCTAGAGGTCTAGAATTCAATGGACACCATATAGAAGGAATTATAAATAAATCTAATCCTAAAAAGCAATAAACCTGATGGCACTCTCAAATTTTGCAAATTTGAAGTGCCCATTTCAAAAAATTTGCCTCTGCACTTTCAAATGTGCACCTGATGAATCTGCCTAAATGACCTACTTTGGAGGGTCATAGTTTGGAGCCATATGATTATCATGCAAAACCCCTTGGTAGACATATTCAATTGACATATGTGAATTTTTGTGTCAATTTTCAGCTTCCCGTGATAATTTTTGATGAAGTTTTAAAAAGTGAAGCTGGAGGGTTTTGGCACTTTTATGTTGTTTGCAAACTTTCAGTTTTGCAAAGTAGCCTCATGTTTGAGCTTGCATTTTGCAATTTGATGACGGTCAAGTAAAAATGAATGTTTTTATGCATTCTCCATACCAAGATGAGCTCACATGTCAAGTTTCAGAGCCTCATGACTTGATTTGCTATTTTTAACAGGCCAAAACCAAAAGCAATTTGTTCAATTTTGCACTTGCATTTTCAGAAATCGTTAAGGGTGGTCAACTTTGACACTTAATATCTTTTGATGGGTGATGGCTCAAGATAATTACTCTTGCACATGTGCTCCATGTACCAGAATGATCTATTGTGTCCAGTAGCAGCTTCCTAGGAGTTGATTTTCTATTTTTTCAAAATGGCAATTGGGTGAGTTTAAATTGGTTCAGAACTGCTGCAGTTTTAGAAAGTTTGAGTAAGCAACTTTGTGGATTAATATCCAGTGGCCTGGGTTTCCTTTTTCTGAATTTTTTGTTGTGTTGTATTCTTGGGTCAAATGACTACATGTCTACAAGTTTTTATGTCTCTCGGAGGTTATTCACCCAGTCTTTAAAGCTGATTTTGGAGCCCACTTGGCAAGTTTTGCATGTTTTGCAACATGAAAGAAAGCAGTTTTTGATGGAAACCCGTTTCATGCTTTCACGCCAGGTGCATTTAGAAGTTGTCCCAGATTAGTTCAAGGTAAAATTTCTTTGGAAACGATTTTTTTTTAAGCCGAACCGGACCCAGCGTGCCTTGCATAGTCATGAAATTGTAATTTTTGCAGTATTGCAATTGCATCAAGTAATTTTTTTTTGAATTGATCAGTGAATATCATTGCCTTAAAAAGTGTAAAATATAGAGCAATGATTAAGGGGCCCAACACTGTTTCAACTTCCTAATTATATGGATACACTTTTTCACTTGCAACTATGGGTTAGGTTTAAAGTTAGATCTTGCTAAGCTTGCAATTTATTGTGAATCCACCTATTGCAAGGATCATGTTATGAAGAAATTTTTATCCTTTTGAAAAAAATGATCAAAGGATTCATTGCACAAGTCAGGGGTTGTTGTCAGTATTGAAAATGTGTAAAACTCTAAGCAATGCTCTGATTATGTGCTCAGTATCATGCATCACATAATTCATTATGGGGTAGATTAGTTTCCCATGGAAAGATGGGTCAATGAGGTCAACCAGTTTCTCTTATAGAAATCTAGGTTAAGAGGAGGGAATGTTTTAGTAGAGAATGAATTTCACAAAACCTTACTTACTCACATTGATTGAGGCAAATGATCAATCCAATCAAAGTAGACAAGTAATGCAAATAAAAAATGATGGCTCAAGCTTAATGAAGGGTGGGTATATGTGACTGCCTGATGAAGCATACTCAAGTAGTGAATGATACCGATACTAATTCCTGAGCTTTCTATTCAACCTGTCATGTCTCCCATTGCATATAATGATGGGACTGCTGGAAGGAGCTTGTATAGATCAATTACATTGCAGATTGTGAGCTACCCTCATGCTCATTGAATGAGGACAAATTAATAGGGGATAGTGTGTGCTTGCAATGAAAATAAATCAAAATTATTTGAGGAAGTTCGATTCTATTGCATAGGTGGGCACTATCTACAGAGGAAAATGGAACACCATTATTGTAGGTGCGCAACAATATGGATTTGTTGATAAAGCTATAAAAGCTTTTAGGAAAAGAATGGGACACAATTATGAAGATTGATGAATTGAGGGACCCAGTGTAATAAAAGCCATTAGATATTTCCAAGTAGATGCCATACTAGTTGAGGGCATGCCTTAGTACCAGCAAAATGCAAATTAGATTTGTTAAAAAATCTTTAGAGACTTTCAAGCAAATAAAGGGGTGTGACCTGCAGCAGGATACACACATCCATCAAGGTATGAGGAAAATGCACCAAGATGACCTGCGTGCTATTAAGTGGAACACCATTCTTGCTTGATACGCACAACATCGACATGGAAGAGGAATGTTGAAGCAAATGTAACTGGCGTCTGTAAATCTCACTTGCACCTATCTTGTGACAACATTCCTCCTTGACTATGCCAAAATAAGAAATGGAGCTTAGATTACTAGGAAAGGTGCTCATTGTTGATGGTGTTGCAATGCAAGGGTCTACAATGGTGATTTGTGTGCAAAAGAGGGGAGGAAATGTTTCATCTGATTCACTATGGCGGCATCGATCCATTGAAGGTAGACACCACACAAATGAGAATATTGGTATTGTTTGAGGTCAGGAATGCACAGCCACACCTCCCCGAAGAGCTCGCAAAACAGTATTTAAGACATGGTGCCTCCATGACCAATGTGCGAGCAAAGGAGAGGATTAGGGCACCGAATTTTGGTCAACGACGGTAAACGGAAATGAAGGATGTGGCTTAACCTGAGCTCCACCTCGCCAACCTCGCAGAACTAAAGATGAGGTCATCCAAAGTCTCGCGAGGTGTGCGAGCACATGGGTAGTTAAAGGGTCTTTGCCCATATGTGTGGTGGGCCCACAAATTTTCAAAAGCATAGGAAAAGTAAATTTTTCCTAAGTAGGGTTTTCACTTTGTTTAATGCCCATTGCTTTTAAATATGGTAGAGGTAAATGGTGTGGGCAAATATTTCACCGGTCCAGGGTAAATAGTTAAATGCCTTTACTTTTGAATATGGGATTATTTTAAATTTTAAAATGGTGCCCCGTGAAAATTTATGGGCTCACATTTTAATTGCTTTCATAAAGCACTTTAGGGAGTGGAGTGGTATTTTGTGGCCCGACAAAATTTAAAAGGCCTCTCACATATTTAAAATTTAAGGGATATGGGTAAGCTATTTTACCTAGGTACATTTTTAAATGCCTTCACATTTCCAAATGAAATATTTTCAAGTATTGCTGGGTGAAAATTAAGAGGGAGACGTGGGTAATGTATTTTTTCGATGAGAAGTGAAAAGGGGAAAATATTTTAAATATGCTAGGAAAAGTGGGAGTAAACCTGTGTTTTTATTGGAGGAGTGAATTTTTATTCACTTTATGGGTGAAGTATTTTAATGCACATGGAAGTATTTTGATAATGTGAATTAAACATTCAATATTTAAAATACTTTACTTGCTGGAGGATGAAATAAAATCCAACAGAATTGTTAAATAAGTAGAAATGGAACTTTCACGGGAAGATATTTTTTACACAGTTGCTGGTGAAAATGGTGTTGGTCTTCACGGTAGAGTAAATTTTCTATTACAGATGGGTGAATGCAATAGTTTCAAGGGAAGAGTTTGTTGGATGAGAGAGGAGAGAGGATTTTCAGTTTTTGCAGGTTAACGTAGGATGGAGCTACCAGGTGTCTGCAATGGATCATTTTTAGGGTTGATCTTGTTTTCTTCTATTCTCTTTATCTTCTCTTCTCTTCTCATTGTAAAGGGTTCTAAAATTTTGTATGGGCTGGGTAGATAGAGAAATACTAGTTTTGAGTCATTATCTGAGTCCCTAAACTATAATTGCTGATTTCATGAGCAAATATCAACCAATTTGGGCAATTAACTCATGAATATCTTCATATTGTCTCCATCTTTTGTACATGTTAAATCATTTGAATTCAATAATACAAAGTATGTTTGAGTTTATCATCTCAGTTTCCTTGGGAATGTTTTATCTGTTGATTGGTCTATTTCAAAGAAATGGTCAAATTCCTTTGAGTAGATAATTGTGATTTCAGGTGTGAAGGTTGGATTAGTAAGAAGAATTTGATTGACAACAAGTGTGGATTTGTTGGTGTAATGCATTAACAGTTTGAATCCACTAGATGAAGTTCATTTGTTGATGATTTCATTCTATGTATTTTGACTCCATGACCTAGAGTTAGGCACTGATCTGTTATTCAGCTTGATGTATTCTCATATACATTTTAAATTCAAAATAATTTCAAATCCAATTTGCTAAGTTGTGTTTGTCATGTTCTCCATGCTAGTTAATGAAATTCACTCAAGGTGTTAGCCAATTTTGAGTTATTTTTCAGGTTTCTCAGCATAATTTTGTGTGAGCATTATCTGTTAAGCAATATCATGTTACTTATGTGTCCATATTTTTAGATGTTGCTAAAGGGTTACCCCCCTAGGTCTCACAAAGCTTGAAGTGTAGGGGAAATGTGTGTTAATTTCATTTCCTGTTAGTTGGCCACTATCCCTTGTGGTTCTTGAATATATAGGTTGGCTATCTCTTAGAGGGTTTCAAATCCTAGGTGGAAAAATAAAACACCAACAAAATGGTGACTCTACTGGGAAAAAACTGAATCTCTCATTGCAGACAGATAATTCATAGAATCATATTATTGTTTGTCATTCAAAATCTAGTTCAAATTCTGAAGGATTTCAATCCTGGAAGAATTTTTTTTGCAATGAACCTGAAGATTCCATGACTTGTGGTGCTCTGCTGGTGGAAGGAACTCATAAACAAAATTACACGTGAAATAACTTTATACTGCTTGAAATTCATTCCTTTGAGAAGAGAGGTGGTGTCTCTGTTACAACAACCTATTGAAGAGGTGAATACATTTCCAGATCTACAAGGAATAATATTTTGCAGATCTGCAACATTTCTAGGTATTCTTCACATTTGGTTTTGAATAAGATTGTGTATGAAAACCATATTTGAACTTCTTAGAAGAAACTTTGGTTCCCTATTTGGTGAATTAGCTCTAACGGAGGGAAAGAACTGTAAAATTGAATTTGCACACTCCTATTTGTTGGATCTGTTGAATGTAACTTCAATTGCATTGAAAGAATTTCGTTTAGTGCTCAGTATTTTCTAGTTTGGATGGTTAGAATGCATTTGTATACCTTAGGGGTTTCCATCCATTTTTATTGTCATATGATTCAATCCCAGGTTATTACCATGTCATTAATTATCCATTTTGTCCATCATTTGGTCATGGTTGTAATTATGCACAATTATTTGAGCCTTTATTTGCAAATATTCATGGATCATCAAGGTAAAGTAGCTATACCAGTGAAAACTTTGATTCAAATTTTCAAGAAGTGTCAAAAGTATAATAATCTTCAAGCATCTAATACCCCAAAGTGTAAGAACCCAAGAGTGCATAAGCCTAAGATAAGGCTAGAATGGAAAGTTGTATTTGAAAGAGGACTTAAAGAGATGGATGAAAGACACCAGTTGTTTCAACAAGCCCAGTTAAGAGACCATCAAATTGTGTCTACTTGTCAAATCATTGCACCGATTGTAAATTCCTTTGACCCATTGTATGCTCAGTTAGATTTATCATGGTTGATTACAAAACTGAAAGTATGCCAACTCAAGTCTATAAGAAGATGCCTAGATTTGATGGATACAGTGTATGCGAAGGAGATTCAAATGTTCAAATTTTTTCTAGATTCATGGAGAAAGATTTATTTGAACATCAGGATATGTGGATGAGGTTCTTTGTTAGATCCCTTGAAGCAAGAGCTCGGGATTGGTATTTAAGTTTTCCTAAGAAATCATTTCCTTGTTGGGATAAATTGGTGAATGCTTATAGAGAAGAATTTGCAAGAGAGCCTTTTGATCTTGTTATGAGGTTAAAGCAGATCAAGAAGCAAGATGAAGAGTCAAGTGTTGATTTCAGCCATAGATTTGTTGTTGCCTTGTCACTAACCCCAGAAAATTTCAGACCTAGCACTTCTGATTGTATCCATATGTACTTTGAAGCCTTTAAAGAGGGATCTAGTGCATTGTTAAAATATTTCAAAATATTGAGTATGCAGATGGCCTACACAGTTTTGGATAACTTTGAGAAACAAAGGAATGAATATGTGCAAAATTTGTTGTTTTTAATTATGGGAAAACATGCTGATGAAATCAGCAGTGGTGTGAATGCAAATGATCAGATGTTTTCAGACAAGTGCATACTTGAGAGGGTAAAATATGAGAAGAATGCATCATTAGATGATGAGGAAGTTGTTAATGAACAACTTAGAACAGAAGTGTACCCAACTGCAAATCAACAGCTGAGTCTTTTGAGCCAAGAACATGATGTAGAATATCAGTTGGATGTACTCTTTGAAGAAGAGATGTGCAATCAGCAATGTTGTGATACAATTGACCATGTCAATCCTACAAGTGTTGAGTGTAACTTTGACACAAGTCTTCACGATGAGATAAAAGAATTTGCTGATTCAGAGAATACTCTTGAGAACATCAGTTTATCAGCTGCAAGTGACAGAGTATGTGATGAATTTTAGATCAAAAGACAAGCCACAAGCAACTGAAATGAGGAAACCATTGATGGTTTTGAGTTTGATAAAGAAGAAATTTTTGTTTATCCTCAAAAGAGTGAAAGTGGCAAGCTTAATGAAGACACCTAATCTTATGTTGGAATGCAAAGTGATGTGGATTGTTGTTATGACAACCCAAAAGTGAGTAAGAGTGAAGAAATATGAAATCTATCCTCTATGACAGATTGTGACCATGCTTTTAACAAGGTTGTTAGTATTCCAATCTCTTATGACTGGGGAGATCCTGTTTATGATCAACCCATTAAGTTATCGAACTTTGAAGATGATGATATCATGGTTTATCCTGATTTACAATTTGATAGTGCATTTAATTCCAATAAAGGTCAAAAAGAGGAAGTGGTTGAAACAATAGATCAACACAATGATCTATTGAGTTGTGAACAAATTTCAAATCTACTAACCACAAAATATCATAAATGTGCACATAAGGACAACTCTTAGTTGTTGTGTGTAGCCCCTATTGATTTTGACAATGATGATAGCCTTCAATATGCAAGGTGTGATACATGTGTTTTTTATTCTCTTTCAAATTATGAATCAGTTGATGATGATGATGTCAATGAATACAAACAAAAAATTGATTGTAATGATGCATTGCATGATGAGTACGAAGATATGGACACTGATGTGAGTTCAAAAATCTATTTTGATGAGTTTGAAGCAACAGATAACCATGAGGATTGCATATTTAATGAGCCAAGCTTTGAAGACTCTAATGTAGATTTGGACAAGTGTCCATTTGCTGACTTGAATGAGCCTAGTCATAATTCTTTGAATGTGAATATGAATGTTGATTTCGATAAGATATCAGATTGTCCTTTTGAACCAGAATTGCTTGTTGTTGAGCAAGTTTGTGATACATAACATGTTGATATGTTATGTTCAAAAGATGACAATATAACTACAAATGAGGACATGTCAGAAGTCCTTGATGATTGTTTGTACCAGCATGATGAAGAACAGTTACAAAGTGTGCCAATAGATGAGTATATCTCTTTGCATACACGTGGAGATAGTTTTCATTATGAACCAGATCCTTTGGTAAGTTCTTGTGACAGTTTAAATTTTGGCATGCAAACTAATGATCAGATTGAGCCCAATAGTTCCAACCATGTAGCAGAATATGAGTTCTATCTTTTTCAACTGGAAGGAGTTTTCACAGAGTGTGGCAATGTGTAGAATACTGAAAGTTTTTTTCAGCTTGAGAATGATTTATGTGATAAGTTTTTGCCACATAATAATCAGCATCTTGAAAGTATGTCTGACTTTCAAATGCATAGTGATTGTGAACATGTTGATGATGTTGAATATTATTTCCTATTAGGAGAGGTCAACAAGTTTAATCAAGCAGATGGTTGTGATCAGACTATGTTTTCATGTGATCTTGATCACCATTTTCAAATGTTACCACTCAATACAAAATTAGATGATGAAGAGAGTGGTAGTGCAGTGGCCTATGTGATTTTATTGGCATGTGATAACAATGCTAAACAAAGAACAAGTTTGAACTTGCATAAAGGCAGCCTGATACTTTTGTTTGCATAAATTAAGTCACTCATACTGTTGTACTATGACAGAGGGAAACATGGGTTAAGGGAGATAAAATCCTTTAACACAATTGTGTTTGGCAGAGGTAAGATTTGATTCCCCTTTTGTCATTTGGTTATCTAGGGTCACCAAGTGAAGTTGAATAAAGGAGCAGTTTGAGGACACCTAATAGACTCGGTACTTGGTCTACTCCCCAGAGATCTGGATTATTGCTATGCCCATAGGGGGCGTACATCCCCAGTCGAAGCCACTGATGACACTCTCAAATTTTGAAAATTTGAAGTGCCCATTTCAAAAATTTTGCCTTTGCACTTTCATAAGTGCACCTGATGAATCTGCCTAAATGACCTACTTTGGAGGGTCATTTTTTGGAGCCAGATGATTATCATGCAAAACCCCTTGGTAGACATATTCAATTGACATATGCGATTTTTTTTGTCAATTTTCAGCTTCCCACGATAAGTTTTGACGAGGTTTTAAAAAGTGAAGCTAGAGGGTTTTGGCACTTTTTTGTTGTTTGCAAACTTTTAGTTTTGCAAAGTAGCCTCTTGTTTGCGCTTACATTTTGTAACTAGATGACTTTCAAGTCAAAATGAATTTTGTTTTGCATTCTCCATACCAAGATGAGCTCACATGCTAGGTTTCAGAGCCTCATGACTTGATTTTCTATTTTTAACAGGCCAAAACCAAATGCAATTTGTTCAGTTTTGCACTTGCATTTTCAGAAATTGTTCAGGGTGGTCAACTTTGACGCTTAATATATTTTGATGGGTGATGGTTCAAGCTAATTTCTCTTGCACACGTGCTCCCTGTACCAGAATGATCTATTTTTGTTCAGTGGCAGCTTCCTAGGAGTTGATTTGCTATTTTTTCAAAATGGCAATTAGGTGGGTTTTAATTGGTTCAAAATTGCTGCAGTTTAAGAAATTTTGAGTAAGCGACTTTATGGATTAATATCCAGTGCCTCGAGTTTACTTTTTCTGAACCGTTTGTTGTGCTGTATTCTCAGGTCGAATGAATACATGTCTACAAGTTTTTATGTCTCCTGAAGGTTGTTCACCTAGTCTTTAAAGCTGATTTTGGAGCCCACTTGACGAGTTTTGCATATTTTGCAACATGACAAAGCAATTTTTGATGGAAACCTGTTTCATTTTTTCATGCCAGGTGCATTTAGAAGTTGTCCCTGATTAGTTCAAGTTAAAAGTTGTTTGGAAACAAAAAAAAAATAGCCGAACCCACATGGGACCCGGCGTGCCTTGTATAGTCATGAAATTGTAATTGTTGCACTATTGTAGTTGCATCAAGTAAACTATTTTGAATTGATCAGTGAATATCATTTCATTCAAAATTGTAAAATACAGAGCAAGGATTAAGGGGGCCAATACTATTTCAGCCGCCTGATTATATGGATACACTTTTTCACTTGCAACTATGGCTTAGGTTTAAAGTTAGATCTTAGATAAGCTTGCAATTTATTGTGAATCCACCTATTACAAGGATCACGTTATGAAGAAATTTTTATCCTTTTGAAAAAAATGATCAAAGGATTTATTGCACAAGTCAGGGGTTCTTGTCAGTATTGAAAATGTGTAAAACTCTAAGCAATGCTCTGATTATGTGCTCAGTATCATGCATCACATAATTCATTATGGGGCAGATTAGTTTCCCATGGAAAGATGGGTCAATGAGGTCAACCAGTTTCTCTCATAGAAATTTGGGTTAAGAGGAGGGAATGTTTGAGTAGAGAACGAATTTCACAAAACCTTACTCACATTGATTGAGGAAAATGATCAATCAAATCAAAGTAGACAAGTAATGTAAACAAAAACTGATGGCTCAAGCTTAATGAAGGGTGGGTATACGTTCCTACCTGATGAAACATACTCAAGCAGTGAATGATAACGATACTAATGCCTGAGCTCCCTATTCAACCTGTCGTGTCTCCCATCACATATAATGATGGGACTGCTGGAAGGAGCTTGTATAGATCAATTACATTGCAGATTGTGGAGCTACCCTCGTGCTCATTGAATGAGGACAAATTGATAAGGGACAGAGTGTTCTTGCACCTAAAATGTATCAAAATTGTTTGAGGAAGTTCTATTCTACTGCATAGGTGGGCATTGTCTATAGAGGAAAATGAAACCCCCTAATTGCAGGTGCACAACAATATGGATTTGTTGATAAAGCTTTGAAAGTTTTTAGGAAAAGAATGGGACGCAATTATGAAGATTGATAAATGGAGGCACCCATTGTAACAAAAGCCATTAGATATTTGCAAGTAGATGCCATACCAGTTGAGGGAATGCCCTAGTACCAATAGAATACAAATTGCATTTGTTGAAAAGTCTTTAGAGACTTTCAAGCAAACAAAGGGGCGCGACCTACAATAGGATACGCACATCCATCAAGGTATGGGGACAATGCACCAGGGTGACCCACGTGCTATTAAGTGGAACACCATTGTTGCTTGATACGCACAGCATTGACATCGCAAAGAAATATTTAAGAAAATGTAACTGTCGTCTATAAAGCTGACATGTGCCTCTCTTGTGACAACATTCCTCCCTGCCTATTCCAAAATAAGAAATGGAGGTTAGATTACTAAAAAAGGTGCTCGTTGTTGATGGTGTTGCAATGCAGGGGTTTACAATGGTGATTTGTGTACAAAAGAGAGGAGGACGTGTTTCATCTGATTCACTAAGGGAGCATCGATCCATTGAAGGCAGCCACCACACAAATGAGAATATTGGTATTGTTTGAGGTGAGGAATGCATAGCCACACCTCGTGGGAGAGCTCGCGAAATAGTATTTAAGACATGGTGCCTCCATGACCAACATGTGAGCAAAGCAAAGGATTAGGGCACTGAATTTTGATCAACGACAGACACGAAAATGAAGGACATGGCTTAACCTGAGCCCCACCTCGCCAACCTCGCACAACTGAAGATGAGGTCATACAAAGTCCCACGAGGTGTGCGAGCACGCGGGTAGTTAAAGGGTCTTTGCTCATATGTGTGGTGGGCCCACAAATTTTCAAAAGCATAGGAAAAGTAAATTTTTCCTAAGTAGGGTTTTCACTTTGTTTAATGCCCATTGCTTTTAAGTATGGTAGAGGTAAATGGTGTGGGAAAATATTTCACTGGCCCAAGGTAAATAGTTAAATGCCTTTACTTTTGAATATGGGATTATTTTAAATTTTAAAATGGTGCCCCATGAAAAGTTATGGGCTCACATTTTAATTGTTTTCATAAATCACTTTAGGGAGTGGAGTGGTATTTTGTGGCCCAAAAAAATTTAAAAGGCCTCTCAAATATTTCAAATTTAAGGGATATGGGTAAGCTATTTTACCCAGGTACATTTTTAAATGCCTTCACATTTCCAAATGAAAGCTTTTCAAGTATTGTTGGGTGAAAATTAAGAGGGAGATGTGGGTAATGTATTTTTCCGATGAGAAGTGAAAAGGGGAAAATATTTTAAATATGCTGGGAAAAGTGGGAGTAAACCTGTGTTTTTATTGGAGGAGTGAATTTTTATTCACTTTATGGGTGAAGTATTTTAATGCACAGGGAAGTAGTTTTATAATGTGAATAAAACATTCATATTTTAAATACTTTACTTGCTGGAGGATGAAATAAAATCCAACAGAATTGTTAAATAAGTAGAAATGGAACTTTCATGGAAAGATATTTTTTACACAGCTGTTGGTGAAAATGGTGTTGGTCTTCACGGTGGAGTAAATTTTCTATTGCAGAAGGGTGAATGAAGCCATTTCAAGGGAAGAGTTTGTTGGATGAGAGAGGAGAGAGGCTTTTCATTTTTGCAGGTTAACAGAGGATGGAGCTATCATGTGTCTGCAATGGATCATTTTTAGGGTTGATCTTGTTTTCTTCTATTCTCTTTATCTTCTCTTCTCTTCTAATTGTAAAGGGTTCTGAAATTTTGTATGGGTTGGGTAGTTAGAGAAATACTAGTTTTGAGTCATTAGCTGAGTCTGTAAACTGTAATTGTTGATTTCATGAGCAAATATCAGCCAGTTTAGGCAATTAAATCATGAATGTCTTCATATTGTCTCCATCTTTTATACATGTTAAATCATTTGAATTCAATAATATAAAGTATGTTTGAGTTTATCATCTTAGTTTCCCTAGGAATGTTTTAATTGTTGATGGGTCTATTTCAAAGAAATGGTCAAAATTCCTTTGAGCTGATAATTGTGATTTCAGGTGTGCAGTTTGGATTACTAAGAAGAATTTGATTGACAACAATAGTGGATCTGTTGGTGTAATGCATTAATAGTTTGAATCCACTGGCTGAAGTTCATTTGTTGATGAATTCATTCTATGTATTTTGACTTTGTGACCCAGAGTTAGGCAATGGTCTGTTATTTAGCTTGATGCATTCTCAGAATCATTTTAAATTCAAAATAATTTCAAATCCATTTTGTTGAGTTGTGTTTGTCATGTTCTCCATGCTGGTTAATGAAATTCACTCAAGGTGTTAGCCAATTTTGAGTGATGTTTTAGGTTTCTCAACATAATTTTGTGAGAGAATTATCTGTTAAACAATATCATGTTACTTGTGTGTCCATATTTTTAGATGTTGCTAAAGGGTTACCCCCCTAGGTCTAACAGAGCTTGAAGTGTAGGGGAAATGTGTGTTAATTCCATTTCCTGTCAGTTGGCCACTAGCCTTTGTGGTTCTTGAATATAGAGGTTGGATACCTCTTAGAGTGTTTGAAAGCCTAGGTGGAAAAATAAAACACCAACACAACCTATTTTACAACATAAATGAAGAAATATTTAAAATCAATGGCGTGTCCTTTCCAAGATCGATTAGTAAAAATACTTTGGAAAATATTAAGTCAAAGTGAAATATTGCACAATTCCATATCAAAACTATTTAAATGTTTTGATCCATTTCAAACCATGATATTGGGGTCAATGGAGGATGAGGGATATTTTAGTACATTGAGATGATTGAAATAAAATATAATGAATTTTTTTATTATTATAATTTAGAAAAAAATAGGATGTATACAAATAGATATGATATTGTAACACTACCAATGAGACAATAACATAAATCATGTAACAATAAACAATAGAAACAAATCAAAATTAAGATACCAAAATAAAAAAATTCTCATAATGAAGTATTAAAAATATATATTTTCAAACTAATTAGAACTTCATCATACATTATAAACAATGTTTCCTACATTTGATTGAATAATACTAAATATTTATGTAATGTCAATTGTATACACGAATTAAAATGAGCCATAGAATTGTGACAAAAAATTATTTCTAATGAAATCCTTGACCAATTCCAGAGAGTATCATTAGAATGATTTCCACCCTACCATGAAGCAATAAGCTTCTTTGTGCTACTCCACATGAGAATCCTAACCCATCACAAATATTCTAGCTATGTGACTAGCATGAATGAATATTTAAGCTAATTTTGATATTAGTGACATAATGAATTCCTACCTCTTTCTTTAACAAGTAGCCATGTATCTAAATCTATTTTCCTTTAACACTATTGAGTGGAAAATTTATAGAACTCAATAAGTTAACAAGAAACCATGTATTCAAATGCATTTTCCTTTAACAATTTAAATATACTCCTTTAGAAAAATAAAATTATTTAGTTACCACAATAACACTTATTTATGCACAAGGGTAGCTTTATTGTTAAGTTATGATTTTACATAGTTATATGTCATAATATTTAAAATAAAATGCATAAATGTAACTCCAACCTTACTACGATGAAATTACTAGGATTTTTAACCATTTAGTAAAACCATTCCTTAAAAATAAAAAATAACAAAAATCTTTCAATAATTGAAATTGCGACTGCATAACTAAATACATAAGAATTTCATAATAAACTAATTTTACTTTTCAAACCAAATAAAATTAACATATTTTCCATTTGCAATTTGCACATGAATGATTGCAATTAAATAAAAATTTAAATTTAAATTTTAAGGAACAAGGTCAGAGATCCCATATCTAGATACTTTTGGTCTCAAAAGACTCGACATGTTATCTGCAAGAGGGAGAGCATCACCTAGGTGCTTTACCTCCAACCATAGGCTGGTGGTCCCCTATACACCTTCCTAACTAGAAGTAGCCCTACCCTTCAATGAAGAGTATAGTCAAGAACCCACTAGTATTTCCATCTAAGCTTTAGTGTTGTGTCCTACTTAATCAATATGGCTAAAAAACTATGGATACCTTCCAACTATGCATGACACTTATGATTGCATAAGCAACTCTAGAGTGCAGTGAACCAACAAGTGCAAGTAGAGACTATTGCACTCACTTTGGGTAGAGTTTTTGAAATATATTAAACCACTAATTACAAGTGGATTTTTTAGTTCACCCACCTCTACTTGACTTGGAGAACTTTATCTATCTTGTATTAGCCCAAACTTATTGTTTGACCAATGGTTAACTCTTCATATAATTTTCATTCAAAAAGTGTTTTCTTCACTAAAGTCATTATTATACTAGATTAATTAAGTCTTTTTGACTTTTGAACACCCATGTTATGTTCATGTAATTGTTGGTAGATGGTCAATGCTCCCCTCAAGATTCGTGACATGGACTAACCGCCTATCATGGATCCATTAACTCTAGAAGTTGTATCGGGCATTAACAGGTCGATCTTTTGGTGCAATGGTAGTTGTGGGCCAACAAGTGGTATCAAAGCCAAAGGTGTTAGGTTTAAATCCCCTCGGGTAACGTTGAGGGGGATTTTGTTGGCAGATGGTCAACGCTCCTCTCAAGATTCGTGACATGGACTAACCGCCTCTCATGGATCCGTTAACTCTGGAAGTTGTATCAGGCATTATCAGGTCTATCTTTTGGTGCAATGAAAATTATGGGCCAACAGTAACATCTTGGGCCTTGGTGACTGCCACTTTTTGAAGTCCTTACTAATTTGGTAAATAGCTTGACTAGTTATACTTTTCTAACCTTGAATACCCAAGTTACATTCTCGTAACTTCTTGGGACTTGAAAACTACCACTTATTCAAGCCCTTAGTACTGACCATGAGAGTATTTTCTCTCCCACTCTATGCACAAATAGCTAATGCTAATGACTCACTACCATTGACTAGACTCTCTTATTCACAAACTAAAAGTACTAAAAAATGTTCAATATATATAATAAATAAATATTAATCTTAAAATATTTGAATGTCCAATGTTTAGTTTTATTATGGAATCCTTTCTCAACATGTGAGGATTATCTCAGCAAATAACTCATCTAGGTTCTTAGTTATTCCTGACTTGAATGCCCGAGTTACTTTCATGTAACTACCCAGGTCTTGACTACTACCACTTGTTTGAATCTCTACCATAACCCTTGAGAGAAAATACTCTTGAGATATAAACATTAAGCAAATATTGACACATAAATATGTCATATTGACCTTTAAAGTCATAATATAGTATAATGAATTTTACATATACAAAATCCCCATAGCATTGGTTAAATTTCTCCATTAAGAATATAACTCTCATTAGGTTTTAGTCTTTCTTGGTAAACATTGTAGTCTTATTTACTAAGGATAAAATCAACTGTAGACCAACTAGTTCAATCTCTCAATAAAATTTCTTTTATAAGTGTTTACTCCCTAACATTGGTAAAAGGATCAATTTTGTAAAATATCTTCAACATTGAATTCCCTTGTTATGTTCTATAACATCTAGGGTCTAGGATTTTGCCCCTAATTCAAGTCCTAATATGAACCAATATGGTATTATACATTTACATATTCTTATTCTTCTTTGGAAAATATTGATGACACTATGTCATCATCATGACATGCACATGGTCATATAGAAGGTACTATCATTAAGTCAAACAAGTACTAAAATAATAATATTTAAGCCAAATAGAGGATTACTCCCTCTTAATCTAGTTTCAAACTTCCAATATCAAGTTATATAATTTTGGTTCACAAGGATATCATAAGAATCAATAGGGATACATGATATATAATATCATCAAGATTCGATCAAATTAAAATCATGCTCCTCCCCAAATTTTTAACAAATAAACAACAATTAATATGCTATTTAATCTTATTTGACTCTTCTAAGGAAATACTTAATTCTGAGTCTTTCCATTTCTCTAGCATGTATACTATGTTTTTTTTAGTGAAATTAATGTATAACAGTGTATGTAGAATATCACATACGTTTATCCATGCACTCTTGTTTTCAAAACTAATAATATAAAATCCAATATAATGCTTTCTATTTCAGACATGACATATTCTCATCATCTGAGCCAATCAGATAAACTCCTTTATTTAGCATACACAACAACCTCTAGCATGAATTTTAAATGTGGGTTCCATATTTCATGATATTATCATGATACTAACTCTTTAGAAAACATTATTTCTTTCTCCTTGAATTAAAGAAATAAAAAATTTAAATAAAGAAAAACATGTATGTTATTCTATCACTTGGTTGCAAATAATATTTCTCTTGAATTCTTTAGTTTTGACAATGCGTTGCCTACTCCTACAAATCAACTAACAACTACCTGGAAGAGAAAATGTTGCTATTCTCTATTATTCCTCCTCTACATTGGTAACCTCTAAACTCATAATGCTTGAAAATAAAATTACTCAGATTAATACGCCTATTTATCAATACCCAATAGTAGAAAATAAAGAGAACACTACTAGATTTTATAAGAAAAGACCACTCTTATGGTAATTAAATATATATCCTACCACTAATTCAATGAGTGGTGTCCTTATTTATGCTAGATTTAACACTAATTTAGTTTAAAAATTACCTCTTTAAGAGGCTTGAACCATTCCCAAAGTTGCTATAGTTGATAACTATTTTTCAAATATTTAAAAATGTAGTTACAAATCTTTCAACACTCATCTTTACACATCACTGTGTGGCTGATTGAAAACATCAATCAAAATTCTTCAAATAGGTTTGATGCCACCTTTGTAGCCACATTAAACTGTGGTTAAATGGATTTTTGATAAATTAGTTTGAGTGGCTAACTTTATTCACTCAAAAAGGCCAATAGGATAGCATTTGACTAGGTTGATAACCTCCTCTAACTAGAATTACTTATGGCAATCAAAAACATTAATATGCAATGGACTTATTTGCCACTTTTAAGTGGCTCAACTCACCCAATTTCCATGGATTTTTCTCTTTAAGCTAACTTTGTCAATTCAATTTTATACACCACTTTGTGGCTTTAAAGTGCAACAATTAAAGGCTTGCAATTGGCACATTTTGAGTGAACCAAAGAAAAAGGTGACCTCCCTCTAAGGTTTCTAGGGTTTTGGACCTAAAAGGAGAGAGGTCAATTTTATTGTTTTGTGTGGTTCATTCAAGAAAAAACCCTTGAGATTTCAATGCAAAGGAGATTGAAATCTAGCAAAAGGAATGCTCTGATGGGTTTGAATAATAAGAAATGAGGGGTTCACCACGAAGTGTAAAATTGGAAAAGAAAATGTTTGAAAACACAATGTAGTATGCAAGATGACCTAAAAAAAAGCCCTAGAAATGCAACTAAAATAGAACAGGAAAAAAAAGTATGAACAATGCGCACCTGAAAACCTCCAAGGGCCTGGAAACAACTCTGAAATTCTTGAAATGTTGACTTTTTGAACCACTAGGACTCATTCACCAACTTGGAAGAATCAGTCCTAGATCTAGATTTCTGTCAGAGCCTATTTCGAGAAAAAGGGTATCTAAATCTGCAACTTGATCTACCAAGCCATAGTAGTGGGACTCATTCACCACTCTTGGCAAATCAATCATGTTCAACTTTTCCAAGGTTTGAAAACTCTGATCTACACTTCAACACCCGCCCTTCTCTTCCAATTTGAGTTCCCGATCTGAACCTATCAAAAACACCTAAAAAAGAGAATTGGACTTGATTTGGTAATGGGGAGTTTTCCTTGGTAAAACCCCTATTTTGGTAATTAAACCTTGAAAAAGATAATGAAATATGCATGAAAACCCTAGCCTCAAGTGTGTCTAAAACCAGGAAATCTTAAGCATGATGCAATCCTATTCTAATGTGAAAGAATATGATGTGAGAATGGAAATGAAGGGATGAATGATTCACTTGTGATGATCTTCAGTCGCCCCAAATTAAACTAATTATGTTTGTACCTTCCTTAGGCTGAATGTAGAGTAATAACGAAGTGTGGAATCACTTAGGAAACAAGTCTTTAGGATTGGTTTGATGGCTAGTTAAATCTCCCCAACCTAGAACTCATCATGATTCACCATAGGAATCCATGACCAACCCTTGACAATGCTAGATATTTATTAATGAAAGTGATCTTGAATACCTACAAAAACACTTTAATGTTGCTCCAAAGCTTCAACCTTACTCTCTCTTGAAATTTAAATGCTCTTGTGAGAACTCACTTGAAGATTTTTGATGCTTGATACTTGAAAATATTTTCTCAAAGTGCTTAGAGATTGATAAAAATGACTTGGAAGATTTCTTTTATAGGCATCAATGCATAATTGACCGTTATTTAGATCCCAAAGATCGACATTCACCAAAAACTTGAATTTAATTATTGAATTCCCACTCGAGTTTGAAAAAGCCCCCAAATGGGAATCGTTCACCACCCTTGACGAATGGGTCCCACCTAAGGGGACTCATTCGCCCAAGGTGGCGAATGAGTCCCACCTCAATTTTTTGAGATGGGCCTCAGAATTCCAAAACTAATGGGTCCTAAGGGCCTATAAATGATTATTTTGAAGGGTAATTAATGCAAGGGTGCCAAAATAGGTCCAAATTATGTGTGACATTGTATCTTTTTTCAAGATTGCATGATTTTATACGCTACATTTAGCCCCCGCTTTAGTGCCCATATGACTCTACATGCATATGTAAGCTAAGGGAATCTAATGATGACCTTTGTTTCATAAAAGGATACACAAATGAGTTCAATAATGACATGGGAGAATGAAGGCCCCACTGTAGCTATTTACAAAACCACAATGTTAGGAACCACATCTTTCAACACAAATCTATTAGTTGTCCAAAAGCAATCCTCTTAGAAAACCTCTGTCTAGAAATCGCATCTGAGGGTAGATGTATCCCCCCTTGATTTTTCTTGTTTTTTGGAGGTGGAATTAAGGTGTAAGTCATACCATAGGAAATTTCCAAGTACAATTCCACATAATGATAGATGATTGAAGATGTTGGGAGTTGAATCATGATTGCAATAGAACAAACAGTGTCAAAAATGGAGCTCTGAAGCACACGTTATGTTGATTTGATTGAAATGTATTTTTTAACCAAGTAATGTAGTAAAAACCCTAATTTCAACTTACATAAGAGTGAGAAAGTGAAGTAAATTCTTACTATTTTTTCATTTACCTTTTGTAGCTTGACAGAAATTGAAGAATAGTGAAATATGTTGAGTAGACAAGATTACAAGCCTACGAGATTGGAAATGCTGCAGGACCAAGTAGCAGATAGAAAATTTCATCTAGAGGTAAGTCAATTCTTCGACCTTCGCTTTTTACTTATGTATTGATTTTATGATTTTTATGCATTTCTAGGTTAATTTAGGGCCTTAGAAAAAAGTTTGTAAAGCATCCCCTTTTTTCACAAAATGTCCCACTTTTTCACAAAGTGTCCCTTTTGTTCATGAAGTGTCCCACTTTTTTGCAAAGTGTCTCATTTCTTTGTGAAGTGTCCCAAAAGGGTTCTAAATTGTCTAGGGCCTTTGGGAAAGCACACTAGAGAAACTTTAGTACAATTTTTTTTTATTATTGATGTAAAACTTGAGGAGATTCGATTGCTTATAGGACATATTGTTGTGTTTTTGTTAGGTTCCCATCCATTCACATCAATGTCTAGGTGGCAGACAGATCAGTCTGCTTAGACATTTAGCCCCCACTCTTTCAGTGGAGGATACAAAGTTACTACAAAGTGTTGGAGTTTACTAGGCGTGCCTCATGCCCCCCATGAGATACCATGATGCAATGTTGATGATGCTAGCAAAGTGTTGGGATTTTGATACATGCATGTTTCATCTACCAACTAGTGAGATGATGATCACATTAGAGGAGATACATGGCATACTCTAAGTTCCTATCTAGGGTGATCGAGTACACTTCCGAGCAGAGAAAAAATTCTAGGAGATGAAATATGACATGTAGTATTGCCTTGATAGACAAGTACATGATGGGAGAGAGGTCACGGATAGACTTAGCGATGCTTCTATACTCATAAGCCCCATTGGTTAGATGAATTATGATGCTGACAATTTCACGAGCACTCATCCTTGATGGGTAGGGAGCACACCTGGAGGGGGGACTAGTACATCTGATATGAGGGATGGTAGAGCATTGGATAGAATATGCCTGGGGGCATTGTATCCTAGCTCATTTGTATTATGATCTTGGTCAAAAATTTTTTTGGAGGTGGACAGTATGAAACATTGTATGCCTCTACAGGTTTGGTGCCTTGAGCATATCACTTGTACCAGATCTACTAACTTCCCATGTCCATAAACCTTGGGGTATCCTTGGGCCTTCAACTATCCTCTATGATAGTTTTGGTAGTATGGTGATTTACATTTTTGGAGAGTACAATTTGATCACTTGTTGGAGGACAAGATCCTTTGGAGACCTTATCAGCTTGTGCTTCAGTGCCCAAATCATCCTCGAAAGATGAGGAGACTATAGTTGGATATATTTTTGATTGGCCGACATGACTATGTATTACATACTTTCTACTTTGATCAAGTCATGTGGCAGTTTGGGTAGTTACAAATAGCACCTAGGGAATGACCCTTCTTTAGGAGATCAGTGCATATGGTTCACTATAGAGGATTTTATTCATAATGACTCTAGGTATTCAGATCATGACATGCCTCTAATCTCTGACATGGATGATGTCAGTGCCATAGATGACTATGAGGAGTGGTCAACAGTATCATGATCAACCCTCATGTTTCTTATGGATGAACTGATAGGTGATGCAGGACCACTCCCAGATGAGGGAGATGATGCAGAGGATAGAGCTGAGGAGACACACTATAGGGTTGAAAAAATATTTATAGATGTCATAGATGATGACTATGATGAGGATGCAGATACTAACTATGACGAGGAGGAGGATGAGGAGGAGTAGTCCATGAGTGAGGGTGGTGAGGCAGCACATGAGGGTCTGGTAGGGAATGAGTGGGGAGAGTCCTCTCCCATTCATATGACTAGATCGTGAGCACCGACTGTAGTAGGCATCAATACCTACAGTCATGGAGAGGTTAGCACATTCTCCATGCCCCTTTCATGAGACAAGGCTGATTTCTCATAGCCTATTAGAGATATAGGTGATGATATATTATTTTTTGTTATACTTTCATGGTTACGCTTACTCCTTATATATATATCATGATGTGTGCTGATATTTTATTGTTTCTATTTTGCATGATCTATGAGAGACTTTAGGGATCTCTATCGACATGTGGCTATAGAGACAGTGCCCCCATTAGTTGACGAGGAGGCCACAGATTTAGACTATGTGCCCCCACCCATTCTGGATTAGGACCCAGATTCATTCAAGCCATATGTTAGACTATAGGTAGCATATGAGATTTTGAGGATATGCGTCTATCGAGCCCATACTACCCTAGAGGCATACTCGTCCCGGACTCCTACAAAGTTCAAGAGATTAGAGGCAGAGAGATTTGATAGTAGAAGCACATCGGGAGACCCTTGCACAGATATGAGGTTTATAGTTTTCTCTTGGTACACTCAATGCATCACGATAATGATCACACACCATTGTCTCCTAATAGACTACTACCAAAAAGATGTGACCACCATGTCTTGAGGGATCTAGTAGCCACAAGCCCCAATGGTTTTATGTATTTGATGATATGTACACAAAACTTTGATATATATATATATATGAGTACTTGATGTTTTATTATTATCTATGTTGGAATATTACATTTCAATATGATTGATTAAATAACCTTTGTAAGATTATTTAATAAATGCTTCCATTACATGCTTTATGTGATATAACCGAAAACATATTATAGTTTATCTTAGATGCAACATTCTGATGAAGTGTCTTATGTTAAATTAAATGCGCTTATGATTTAATTAGGGAACATTAAATTCTTATAAGGATCTAATCTAACACAACGAATGAAAGAAAATTGAATATAATGAGAGATAAAGTAATTAAATAAAAGGAAATTAAATAATCACTTTAACATTCAAGACACAAAAGTAATTACTTATCAAGACCGAAGCAAAGCGAAAGCCCATGGAATATAATCCATTAGCTTTAACAACACTGATTACCATTCATAGTATTCAAGGGGATTAGACATAATACCGATGCAAATGTGTGGCATTGATGGGGTCTTTGAGAGGTGTACAATCCATTTCTATTAACTTGTATGCACTCGACCCATATTTTTTGTTAATTATGTAGGTTCCCAACCAATTAGGAATAAATTTTCCTTTTTAGTGGGGCTGACATTGACATTTCATTTATTTTCATACAAGACCAAATCACCTTTACTAAATACATGAGGGATGACATGATTACTATGCTTTCATTGTAATTGCTTAGCATAAGCTTGGAGGTGCTCGAGAGAATTAATGTGGTGTTCATCAAGTATCTCAAGCTAATGCAATATTTTTTGTTTGTAAGTGTCATCATTGATGACCTCTTGAAGATAAAACCTTAATGTGGGGATTTCTAACTCCAAGGGAATCACCGCCTCGATACCATAG
Source organism: Sequoiadendron giganteum (assembly GCA_007115665.2). Taxonomy (NCBI): domain Eukaryota; kingdom Viridiplantae; phylum Streptophyta; class Pinopsida; order Cupressales; family Cupressaceae; genus Sequoiadendron; species Sequoiadendron giganteum. The sequence goes on from CM021109.1 coordinate 133,676,684, forward strand.
ACAAGGTTATAAAGAGTTGTTCTTGTTGATAACTTGACACTAGTATAGTAAGCCCATAATGCTTATGTCAGTTGTCTATGCCAATCCTTGTTATGTTTATTAACTATTTTTCTTAGGATTTGTTCGAGAGTTTTATCAGTTTCTTCGGCTCGACCATTAGACTGTGGGTAGTAAGGTGTTGAAAAGTGATGTTGGATATTAAATGTGTCAAGGAATTTATTCACATCATTGTTCTAGAATGGTGTTCCATTATCTGAAACTAATGCAGAAGGAAGTCCAAAGCGAGCAATAATGTGTTCCAATATGAAACAACATGTTACATCAACAGTTGTCGATCGAAGAGGAATAACTTCTACCCATTTTATGAAACAATCCGTTGTTTTGATTATAAATGTATGGCCAATGGATGAAGGTTGAAAAAAAAATCCTATTAGATCCAATCCCCATACTGAGAACAACCAAATACTAATTTGGGCATAGAACTCAATAGCAGGAGCATGAATCAAATTGCTATGTTCCTGAAATTTATGACATTTCTTAATGTACGTAAATTAATTGCTTTCCATATTTCTCCAATAATATCCCATATGAATGAACCAAAGAAAAAGGTGACCTCCCTCTAGGGCTTCTAGGGTTTTGGAAATAAAAGGAGAGAGGTCAATTTTATTGTTTTGTGCAGTTCACTCAAGAAAAAACCCTTGATATTTCAATCCAAAGGAGATTGAAATCTAGCAAAGGGAATGCTCTAAAGGGTTTGAATAATAGGAAATGAGGGGTTCACCACCAAGTGTAAATGTGGAAAATAAAATATTTGAAAACATAGTGTAGTATGTAAGATGACCTAGAAAAAGCCATAGAAATGAAATTAAAACAAAAAAATAAAACAAAGTATGAATAGTGTGCACCTAAAAAGCTCCAAGGGACTGTAAACAACTCTGAAATTCTAGAAATGTTGACTTTTTGATCCACTAGGACTCATTTACCAACTTGGGTGAATTAGTCCCAGATCCATATTTTTATGTTGGAGCATGTTTTCGAAAAAAAGGGTATCTAAATCTACAACTTGATCTACCAAACAACAGTAGTGGGACTCATTTTCCACTCTTGGCGAATCAATCCTATTCAGCTTTTCTAGGATTTGAAAACTCTGATCTACACTTCAACACCTGCCCTTCTCTTCCAACTTGATTTCACAATTTGAACCTATCAAAAGCACCAGCAAAATAGAATTGGACTTGATTTGGTAATGGGGGGTTATGTGCAGGATCATGATGGGCCAAAAATTGGCGATATGTTAGTGATATGATGGCCCATGTGGTTGAAGACTTTTTTTTTATCCAAAATTGATGAAATGAAAAGGGTTTTTAAAGGAGGTTCTCAGCTTTCCACCAATATAAATTATGTTTTACTTTGAATTTAATAAATTATTATTATTCATTTTCTATTTGAATTATGACTAAAGTCTTGATTGATAGGTTGATTGAAAAAAATCTATAGCTTTCAAATGGTATCACATTTTTTGAATCCAAAACATGCATCACATACTATATGATTAAAAAAAAAAAGAATTGAATTTCATGAAGTTTTGACCAAGTTAACGTGGTCAGACATACGAGTTTTTATATTTTTTAAAATTTGTAATGAAAAATTCATAACTAATTATTTAATGGGAAAAAAATTACAAAAAAATATACATCACATCGGGACATAAGTCCTCTACTTATATAAAAAATATTATAAAAAAATATTATCATTTTATTGTGGTTAGGGTGGTTAGACAGACACCTACTTATTTTTTCCCTGAAATTTAAGTACTACTACATTGAAATTTCAAATTTTCACCAAATAGATTTTTATTTTTTTAAATAAACCTAGTAGTTTAGAAACTACATTCAATTTTCTATAGATTCTATTCCTACATATTTTTTAAATAATATAGATAACTTATTCAAATTTTTACGTCAAGTTGCCTAACTTTGATTTTCTGAGTTTTCATCACCACTTAAGGGCCTATTTTTTCCATGATGATCTTGCACATACCTAGGGGATTTTCCTTGATCAAACCCCTGGTTTGGTAATTAAAACTTGCAAAAGATAATTAAATATGCATGAAAACCCTAGCCTCAAGTGTGTCTAAGATTAGGAAATCTGAAGCATGATGCAGACCTATTCTAATGTGAAAGAATATGATGCAAGAATGGAAATGAATGGATGAATGACTCACTTGTGATGATATTCAAACACCCCAAATGAATCCAATGATTGTTGTACCTTCCTTAGGCTAAATGTAGAGTGATAATGGAGGATGTCCAGAATCACTTAGGAAACAAGTCTTTAGGATTGGCTTGATGGCTAGTTGCATCTCCCCAACCTAGAATCCATCATGATTCACCATAGGAATCCATGAACAACCCTTTACAATGTTATATCTTTATTGAAAATGAGCTTGAATAGCTGCAAAAACACTTTAATGCTGCTCCAAAGCTTTAACCTTAGTTTCTCTTGAATTTTGAATGCTCTTTTTAGAACTTGCTTGATGATTTTTGATCCTTGATATTTGAAAATACTTGCTCAAAGTGCTTAGAGATTGATAAAAATGACTTGGAAGCTTTCTTTTATAGGCATCAACCCCTAATTGACCATTATTTAGATCACAAAGGTTGACATTCACCAAAAACTTGAGTTAAATTGATGAATTCCTACTCAAATTTGAAAAAGGCCCCAAATGGGACTCATTCACCACCATTGTCGAATGGGTCCCACCTAAGGGGATTCATTCACCCAAGGTGGTGAATGAGTCCCACCTTAAGTTTTTGAGGTGGGTTTTTAGATATTTCAGGATTTTGATGGTTTTATATGATTTTTGAGTAGAATGGACCTCAGAATTCCAAAATAATGGGTCCTAGGGGCCCATAAATGATGATTTTGAAGGGTAATTAATGAAAGGGTGCCAAAATAGGTCCAAATTAAGTGTGAAATCATCTCTTTTTTTCAAGAGTGCATGATTTTCTATGCTACATTGGGAAATAGGTTTAAAGGAATTTATGTTACTTGTTATTACTACCACTTAAGTGGCTTCAAAGAAGTTGCAAATGCATCCCATATGCCATGATTTTCTTAGTGGCTTTTAAAGACTTTTAAATGCATTTCAATATGCCACTATTTGGCTAATAGAACTACAACATATTATGCATAGGAATAGAATTTTATTAACAAAGAGTGCAGCCTCCATGGTCATGAATATGACTTTAATGTCATACAAATATAAACCACGTTCTTATGCCTTTGATTGAGGATTTACTACCTCTCAAGGAGCTTCAAGAATAATAAAGATTTAAATTATATTTTTCTTCATAATATTTAAGAGATATAATCAACATTTATTATATAATATATCTATATATATATATATATATGTTTATATGTAGTGTAGGAAAATGCATACCCTTGCATTTTCACACTTGTTTGGGCCTGCCTTGCTTTATTTATCCTTATTTATGTCTTAATTGGTCCTATTTTGTATCCAAAATCCTAATGAATTATATCTTCTTATGGCTAATCTTGACAAACATCAAAGGATAAATGATAATTTAAGGATTTTGGCTATGTGTCCCTAATTTTTGGGTCGGGACTAAGACACCACCTAGGGAATATTTTTCCCCCAAAGGTCTTGGGACCCTGATTTCAAAGGAACCTTAAATGGGCCCCTTTTTGGAGTCTATTTCCCGAGTTTCAAACCTAGGGACTAAGATGCCACCTAGGGCATCTTAGTCCCCCTCAAGTTATTCTCAGGATTTAATTTCAAATCTTGGCCAAATTTAGCCTCCTTTAATTAATGATTTCATATGTTGGATTTTTTTGGTGTAATTTAGGGATATTAAGCATGGATATTTATAAATACAAGGTTTTTTCATTCACTTTCATCCTAAGCATTGATGAGATCATCCTAGAAACTTGAGTATTCATGTATTATAGCAAGTTTTTGAGTTCATGAGAGAATTCAAGATCAATTCATCAAGAATTTGGAGTCATCATCAAGATTCAAGCATCATGTCAAAGATATTATTGCATCATGTGTGGTTTTGAGCTAACATTTGTGTAGGGTTTTGATTCAAGCAACCAATTCAAGTCAAGATCTATCAAGAATTCAAGATCCACATTCAAGCTAGCCACTTCATACATGTTTGTAGATTTCATAACAAGGTTTTGGTGAGTTGCAACATAGCACTTTGTTCATTCATCATTTCCCTCCATTATTCCATTTCATTTCAAGGTTTAATTACCAACAAGGGGTTTGACCAAGTAAAACCCCCATTTACTAACAATCAACAAGTTTTTCCTCTCTTGCATCTTTATGTTTGCAGATTTAGGTTGAAAAATTTAAGATCATTGAAGTGAAAAGTTATAAAGTTGCATAGAAAAGTTGTCATCTTCACAGAAACTCGCCTATAGGCCAGATCTAGAAGTTTCAGGACCTAAGATCTGAGAAGAAGTAACTACAGACCTTGAACCTCAGGATCAGATTCAAATAATTTAGAAATTTAAAATGAGACTAAAACAATAGTAAGGGCATCTTAGTCCTCCAAGTGGAATTTTTCAGAAATTCTTTCAGATCATGTTCTAACATTAAGGATTATGCATTTCCCCTTAAAACAATAGCAATACTAAGACACCAATAAGGGCGTCTTATCCTCCCTCACATATTTTGACTTTATTTTTTCATTTTAGCAATCCTCATCACATTTTTAGACTTCCCAGGCACACACATCATAACTTAATGTTACTTAATTTTGGCATTTACATTCATCATTTTTCTTGCATTACTAGGTTTTGTGAGTTGAATGTTAAGTTGTCTTCTCCAAGCTTTTTCTTGGTGGTGAACCCTTCAAAGCCTAAAAGAACCCCTCCTAGGTCTTCCTTGTTGTGAATTGACTCACCTTTGGGTTGATAGTCAATCCAACTTGGGATCCTAGGGCATTATTGAATGACATTTGGAGAAGAGTGGTTTTATATGACCTAGGCCATATAGCTTCCCCCACTTTTCACCATTGTTCATTATATATATAGTTACATAAATATATATTCAAACATATAATTATATATATAAGTATATATATGTATATATATTGATTCCCATCATATTATATATACATATACCCATATATTTTCACTTATAAATATATACATAGATACACATATATACATACCTCTCTCTATATATGGAAAAATAATAAATTTATTTGATATTTCTCATTGTAATGATGTTATCATTAACTAAATCAATGCAATAATATTGGGTAAGTGCACCAAGTTGTGACACAAAAATGGCTCTTAAGATGCCACTTTTTCCCCTTGAAATCAGCAAAGTCTGATGTTCATGAGAAAATGAAGATAGTTGCACTAAAAATTGGAATATGCAACAAGAACAAGAGTTGTAGTGCTCTGAATATACTTTCTAGGCTACTATTTTTTGTGAAAATAATGAATATTAATGGTTTCAAAAAGGGGGGCCACCAAAAGTGGTCCTATTTTATCAAAAAAATAGCATAGCACCTATTGTGACCTCCCTAAAAATTTAAAGTTCTTTTTTTGAATTTCAAAAATCAAAACGGTGAGAAATTAACTAACACCATGTAGTTTATTCTAGTTTTTTAGATAATTTTTTAATGAATATATAATATTTTACAAATTTCAAAGTCAACACATCCTCTAAAGCTAAAATTTGAGCATGCTCTCCCCTATTTTTTTAAAACTAATTGAAAACCTTTTTTTCATTACATGTAGAATAGAGACTAGTTTATAAAAACATAATTTGTTTCAAAATTCAATGAATGAGTAAAACTCTATACCAAAACTAGCACATTTTGGTTTTTTGACAAAAACAGAGGCACTAACAAGAGAAGTTATAGATGAAAACCTTAACATAATCAAAACGTTAAAAAAATTATATCGTTTTATAGGTAAGTGAGTTCCTAACATCATCATGATTTTTTTATAAACATACATTTAAATATGTCCAAACCTGACCGTTAGCATGACCAAAATGTGTGAAATTTTGTTGCAATTTCAAAAAGTCACATCCTTAGCATGAAATGGTCATCCAACCCTTTGGGTTGGAATTTCCTAATGCATCCCATTTGGTGAGTGCCAAATGGATTGTATTGACAAAAAAAACCAACTTCACTTTCTATTTGTCTCTCTCTACCCCACTTTGATAAAGCTTAGAGTTTATGGTTTATGATTGATGATGGATAGTCACGGTTTTACCTTTAAATCCATCTCTGCCTCCTTGCATTTTAACCAATACTTACCCTATTCTCTCTCAACCTTCTCTAGGTCTCTCCCACCCTCTCTACCTTGCCTTGCCTCCTTAACCCCATCTCCATCCTTGCCTCAATACCTCTCTCTTCTTCTATCTCCTTTTGTTACTATTTCTCACTCATTTCTCTCCTTCCACTTGATTACTACCTCTCCCTCACAACCTATCTCTAGACCCATCTCCAAGTCTCTCCCTCACTGTATCATTACCCATATCTCTCCCCCTCTATCTCTTACCTATTTATTCTCTCTCTCTCCCCATCTCCAAGTCTCTCCAACCTTGTCTCATTAACCACCTCTTTGCACCTTCTATCTCCCATCTCATTATTCTCTTCTCTCTCCCTCACCTCTATAGGTTATCAACTCTTTATCTCCTCCTCCCTATGTCTCTCACTCCCTCCATATGTACCTTTCTCTCCACCCCTACTACTCCTCTAGTGATACTTCCCTTTCACCCTCCCTCTCTTCTCTCTCTTCCCTCTCTAGGTATCTCCCACTCTCTCTCCCTATATCCCTCTCTATGTTTCCTTACCTTCTTAACCTATCTATATCCTTACCTTTGTACTTATCTCTTCTTCTCTCTCCCTCTATTATTGTTTATTTCCCATCTATCTCATTTCCCTTGATCACTACCTCTTCCTCCCACCCTCTCTCTCTCCCCATATCCACAACTCTCACTCCTTCCCTCTTTACCTATCTACCTCTCCCTCCTTATCTCATCACCCACCCCTCTCCCACCCTCTCTACATTAACTTCCCTCCTTAGAATTTAAGGGTTGAGGGTTGAGGGATTAGGGTTTTAGGTATAGGGTTGAGGAATTAGGGTTTAGGGTTTAATGTATAGGTTCAATTGTTGATGGTTGAGGATTGAGGGTTAAGGGTTTAGGGTTGCGGGATTAAGGTTGAGGGTTGAGGGTTTAGGTTTTAAGGTATAGGGTTGACAGGTTAGGGTTGAGGGTTTAATGTATAGGGTAGAGGGTTGGGGATGAGGATTTAGGGTTTAAGGGTTGAGGGTTGAGGGTTGATGGTTGAAGGTTGGCAGTTTAAGGGTTGAGGTATTAGGGTTTAAGGTATAGGGTAGAGGGTTTAGAGTTGAGGGTTTAATATATAGTGTAGAGGGTTTATGGTTGAGGGTTGAGGGTTGAGGGTTGAGGGTTGAGGGTTGAGGGTTTAAGGGTTGAGGGTTGAGGGATTAGGGTTTAAGGGTTGAGGTTTTAAGGGTATAGGGTTGAGGGATTAGGTTTTAAGGTATAGGGTTGAAAAATTATGGTTGAGGGTTGAGGGTTTAAGGGTTTACAGTTTAAGGCTTGAGGCTTAATCCTTGAGACTTGAGGATTTAAGGGTTGAAGGTTGAAGGTTTAAGGTTTGAGGGTTGAGGGATTAGGTTTTAAGGTATAGTTTTTAAGGGTTCAGGGTTTAAGTGTTGAGGTTTGATGGATTAGAGTTTAAGGGTTTAGGGTTTAGGGTTTAGCTATAGGGATTAGCATTGAGATTTGAGGGATTAGGGTTTAATGGTTGAGGGTTGAGGGATTAGGGTTTAAGGTATAGGGTTGATGGATTGGGGTTGAGGGTTTAATGTATAGGGTAGAGCATTGAGTGTTGAGAGTTTAAGGGTTGATGGTTAAGGGATTATCATTTAAGGGTTGAGGGTTGAAGGTTTAGGATTTAAGGGTTGAGGGATTAGGGTTTAAGTTTTGAGAGTTTGAGGGTTGAGGGATTAGAGTTTAAGATATAGGGTAGAGGGTTGATGCTTGATGGTTTAAGGGTTGAGCATTGAGGGATTATGGTTTAAGGGTTGAGTATTTCATGGTTGAGGGTTGAGGGTTTAAGGGTTGAGGGTTGAGGGATTAGGGTTTAAGGGTTAAGGGTTTAAGGGTTTAGGGTTGATGGATTAGGGTTTAATGTATAGGGTTGAGGGGATATGGTTGAGGGATAAAGGTTTAAAGTTATTAAGGATTAAGGGTTGAGGCTTGAGGGTTAAGTTTTTTAGGGTTGAAGGTTGAGGTTTGAGGGCTTATGGGTTGAGTATTGAGGGATTAGGTTCAAGGATTGAGGATTTAAGGGTTGAGGGTTGAGTGATGAGGGTTTAAGGGTTGAGGGTTGAGGGATTAGGGTTTAAGGGTTGAGGGTTTAAGGGTTGGGGTTTGAGGTATTAGGGTTTAAGGTATAGGGTTGAGGTATGAGGGTTTAAGGGTTGAGGATTGAGGGGTGAGGCTTGAGGCTTGAGTGTTTAAGGGTTCAAAGTTGAGGGTTGAGTGTGTAAGGGTTGAGGATTGAGATTTGATGGTTGAGTGTTGAGAGTTTAAGTGTTGAGGTTTTAAGGGTCGAGGGCTAAGGGTTGAGGGTTTAAGGGTTGAGGGTTGAGGGTTTAAGGGTTAAGGGTTGAGGGTTTAAGGGTTAAGAGTTGAGGGATTAGAGGTTAAGGATTAAGGGTTTAAGGTTTGAGGGTTGAGGGTTTAAGGCTTTAGGGTTGAGGGATGAGGGTTTAGGGTTGAGGGATGATGGTTTTATGGTTGAGGGTTTAAAGGCTGAGGGATTATGGTTTAAGGTATATGGTTGAGGGATTAGGGTTGAGGGTTTAATTTATAGGGTAAAGGGTAGAGTTTTTAAGGGTTTGAGGGTTCAGGGTTTAATCCTTCTCTGCCTCTCCATCCCTCCTTAGGCATCTTTACATCTCTCACTCCTTGTCTCAGTACTACTCTATTTCTCTCCCACTCTTCTCTCTTATTGTTTTTATTATCAGTAAAGCTCATTAAACCTCTCCCTCAATCCCTTGCTACTTTGTTAGGTCTCTCCTACTCTTCTCTCTCCCCTTTATAGGTATTTGTGTAGGGTCAAGGATTTTACTGTTAAAAATTCTCTATGTAGAAAATTTGGCACTCATCAAATTACAAAGCCTCCAAACATCACATTTGGTGCTCACCAAATTGCCTTTACTAAAAATGGTAAAAAAGGGAGTTGATTTGTGATACAAGTCCACAATTCTCTTCCTTTGTTTGGTTTTGCACTTTGTCTGATAGGAAAAAGCCTTTTTATGTAGTTTCCTTGTTGTAGTACCATATTATGCTTGCTCCATCCCATTTTGAGAACCAATTTAATTTTTGAACAACATTGAAGAATATAATTTGAAGTTTCTACATCATAATTTATTATCTCAAATAATATATTCATTTTTATAGAATTTAAATGCTTATATTGAATATTTTGTTTAGTTTTGACAATATTGTAAGGAAGCTAACGTAGAAAAACAACTTCCTACACTAACCTTGAGATGAGAACAATGCAAAACTTTACAGATCTTTAACAGTTACATAAAATTAAACAAGAATAAAAATGAATATCATGCATACCATGACACATTTATTTACATGGGGAAAACCATTTTGAGAGAAAAACCCCGCACTCCAAAAGCCGCCCAATATATTATTTTTTAAATCACAAGAATTACAATATACTTGTAGAGAAATTTTTTCATAGGAGTATCACCACTCAAAGATCAAGAGACAACATCAATGCTAACAAACTCTCAGAATACATCACTCTCTCAATCACTACCTTTCGTTGTCGCTTGCATAGAGTCGTGATGCAACACCCTCACAAATTAGAGTTAAATTCTAGGGAAAAACAAGCCAAAAAAATATACACTATTAGATCTAAACCCAAATAATTAATAGCCTAGATTTACAATGTATCAACTCCACCGGTGACACAATAGACCATCACTCCATTCCCTAACTTAACATCACATGCCATTATGGCTCGGTCCCACTCGAAGTTCTTCTTTCCTCCTTATTGACCCATCAATAATTTGCTAAAAACCAAAACCTCAAAACCTTTTGTTAGAGGTTATGAAGTTTTGAAAACCTGAAAATCGCCGACAACAAAGAGATCGCTAAGTCACTAAAAATCCGAACCTCATAACCTCATATCAAAGGTTACGAAGTTCTAAAAACCCATGACTTAGGTTAGGAAATCTTGGAACCTTGTGACTTAAGTAACAAAATCATTTATTCTATCAACAATAATTGTTATATAATTGCAAGGTTGAGACAATTTCTCAACAAATCTCCCACTTGTCAAAAACCTTGCATAATTTCTAGGGGCCAAAAGGCCCAACATCTCTGAAATTCTCTGTGCTCATTGTCTTAGTTAAAGAATTAGCAACATTCATCAAATTCTCTACCTTAACCAATTTCACCCTACCATCTTCAACCATATCTCGAACAAAATGATACTATACATCAATGTGCTTTTTCCTGGCATAAAATCTCAGGTTCTTGGCTAGACCTATCACACTCTAACTGTCACAATAAATTTCCGCTGCACCTTGTTTTATGCCAATATCTAAAAAAAATCTCTTAAGCCAAATTTCTTCTTTACAAGCATGAGTAGCTACAATATACTATGCTTCAGTAGTGGACAAACCAACCACAACCTGTCGCTTTCTCATCCAACTAATTGCACCACCTAATAATGTAAATACATAAGCACTAGTGTATCATCTTCTATCAACATCGCCTACCCAATCTGAATCCCCATAACCATGAATATCAAGGGAAATGTCACATTTAGTCATATTACTATGATAACATAAGGAACAATCTGAGGTACAACACAAATATCTAAAGACTCTTTTAACTACATTCCAATGAACTCTACCAAGATTAGACATATATCTGGAAATAACTACCACTACTTGGGAAATGTCTGGTCTAGTACAAACCATAGCATACATCAAACTTCCAAGTGCACTCTGGTAAGGCACTCTGCTCATGCCTTCCATCTTCAATGGGAATTTTGGATAATCTGAAATAGATAACTTTGTTCCAATTGAAACATGAATACAAAATGGTCTACAATCCTGCAAGTTAAATCTCTATAAAATTGAATTGGAATACTTACTTTGGCCAAGCCATAGGTTTTTTTTCACTCCATCTCTTTTAATTTCCATCCCAAGAATGTGTTTCGTTGCACTAAGATCTTTCATTTAAAATTTAGCAACAAGTTGAGATTTTAGTTTTGAAATCATACCTTTCCCTTTTCCAATAAATAACATATCATCAACATATAATGAAATAAATAGAAAAAAATCACCATCAGTTTTATAATAAACACGATGATCTAATTTAGAACACTCAAATCCCAAAATCAACACATATATATCAAATTTTTGGTACCACATCCTAGGACTTTATTTTAAGCCATACAAATATTTCTTCAATTTTTAAACCAATTTACTTTTAACTTTCACCACATAGCGCTCTTCTTCTGTCATATAAATATCCTCCTCCAAATCACCATGAAGGAGAGTAGTTTTCACATCCATTTTCTCAACCTTGGTGTAGGGGCACCTTGGGCATGTTAGTTCTAGGAATGCACGTTAGGTGTTTAAGTTAGATTTTTTAGTGTTTGATCACAAATCATTGTAATAAGGTCGAAATAAGACATTTCTTGCATATCTATAATTATATAGGGTCACTTGTTAAGCATTGGGTAGAGTTTTGTGAAATTTGCAAAAGTTACTTTTGCAACTTGTCACTTTTGCATGTTAGTGGAAGATAAATGGTCAATGGAGTTTCTTGGATTGTAATAGATGTTTAGAATGTTGCATGTTATGTTTTTTAGCCTAAAAAACCTTGAGGAATGATTATTGTATCTTTGGAAAGACAAAAAGTGAAGGAGAAGCTCTATTTTTCTGATTTTTAGTGCATTTTCCAAGTTTGTTCTTTTTGTATGGGTTCGTACAGAAAGAACAAACTTATAAAATGCACTAAAAATAAGAAAATAAAAGCTTTTCCTTCACTTTTTGTCTTTCCCAAGATACAATAATCATTCCTCAAGGTCTGTGAGGCTCAAAAACATAACATGCAGCATTCTAAATAGTAGTTACAATCCAAGAAACTCCAGTGATTGTTCATCTTCCACTAACATACAAAAATGATAAGCTGCAAAAGCAACTTTTACAAGTTTCACCAAACTATACCCAACACTTAACAATTGAACCTATATGATTCTAAATATGAAAGAAAGGTATTATTTCAACCTTATTACAATGGTTTATGATAAAACACTCAAAAAGTAACTTAAACACCTAACATGCATCCCTAGAACTAACATTCCCAAGGTACCCCTGCACCAAACCTCTAAATCATAAGCAACAACAATAGAAAGAAAAAATATAATGGATGTTATTTTTATAACAAGAGAAAATATCTCACCATAATCAACACCCTCAACTTGAGAGTAACCCTTCACAACCAACCTTTCTTTGTACTTATCGATACCTCCATTTGAACCAATATTTTTCTTGAACACCCATTTGCAGCCAACAGGTTTTTGTCCTTCAGGCAATGGTACAAGATCACATGTATCATTCTTTTTCAAAAATTCCATTTCTTCATCCATAGCAATACTCCAAGATTCTGCATCATTCATACCTAATGCCTCTTCTACATATTCAGGTTCATCCATGTTAGTATTCAAAGCAAAAATACGTCTCCAATCATCAGGTGAATACATTTCAGGTGGTTGTCTATGCCTTGTAGACCTATGAACAAGTTGAGTTGGAGGTTCTTCCTCCTCTTCTCATGATTTAGAGCTAGATGATATCTCCTCAACTTCTTGTCCATCCTTGGGCCTCTTTTCAAATTTCTTAGGCGCAAAAAGGAAATTAAATCACATCTTCCTATTTACTTTGTTCTAGTTGCACTGTAATAGAAGAAAGCTTGGCTTCTCTAAAAATAACACTTCTATTGTTTATTATCTTATGTGAAATAAAATCCCAAAGCTTGTATCCTTTCACACCATAACTATATCTGACGAAGATACATTTCAAAACCTTTTTCTCCAACTTTGTTCACTTCTCCTTTGGCACATCTACATATGCCTTGCAACCAAAAACTAAGATTTATTAATGAAGGCTTGTGGCCCAACCATGCCTCTATAGGAATCTTATCAACAAGAGCTAATGTAGGAGACATATTAATTAGGTAACAGACAATGGCAACAATTTTAACCCTAAACCTTTTTTCTAGACTAGCACCACTCAACATACTCCTAGCCTTCTCCATCAGTGTCCTATTCACTCTTTCTACAACTCCATTTTGTTGTGGAGAATATGAATTTTATTCTATCTATTAATACCACAATATTTATAGAATCTATCAAAATCATTAGAGAAAAAATCACTACCATTATCAGTCTTCAAACACTTTATTTTATTTCCAGTCTGTAACTCAACCATTTCTTTAAATTCTTTAAATCGACTAAAAACTTTAGATTTACTCTTTAGAAAATATACCCATATCCTTTTACTATAGTCATCAATAAATGAAACATAAAATATGGATTTATCAATCGAAGGAACATTTATAGGACCAAACAAATTAGAATGAATAAGATTCAATACACAACAAGATTTATGAGAACTTGAGTAAAACTAAATGTGGTTTTGTTTTCCATAAATACAATGCTCACAAAAATTAAATTCAAGATTACAATCAAAAAAACCTTCAACAAGGTTTTTATTTTAAAAGTTCCTTAGGCCCTTTTCTCCAATGTGGCCAAGTCTCTGGTGTCATAACATATTTTTATCTATAGTTAACTTTGTTTCAAAAGAAAGAGCACCCTTGGGTACCCAAAATCCATGACTACCTACTGAAGGTGAAACCCTCACTTCTTCCATAGACTTGATTTTCATAGAAGTAATATTGCACTAAACAATGCATGTATCAAGCTTATAAAATGTGCCATATCTGACACCTCTAGCAATTACCATAACACCTCTAACCATGTTTCATCCTACATCAAAAATTACTACCTACACACCCACATCTATTAGTTTTCTTAGAGATAATAGATTTCATGTTAAACCACAAATATGCAACACACCATTAATCCCTTTTATTCTACCATAAAAAAATTGATTTTGACTTTACCATGACCAACAATGTCTAAATGAGAATCATCACCCAATTATACCTTACCTCCATCAAATTCTTCATATTCAGAAAACCAATCTCTATTAAAGGTCATATGGACAGACACACCAGAGTCAATTAACTATGCATCACTACTTGGAAAAATTGCCAAAGCTGCAATGAATGTGTCACCATCTCCTTTCTTGGACTCATAATCAAAATCAAATTTCTTCTTTTTCTTCTTTTCTTCTTTGTAGTCCTTAAAAACATGTCTAGGCTTACCGCAGTTCTAGCAAATAAATTTGGACTTTCCAAGAGACTTAGATCTACCCCTAGACTTGGATTTGTCACACTTCTCATTCTTCTTGCCTTTTTCCTTAGGTATTCCACAAACATTCAGGGCCTCCTTGGAACTGATGGATACCTTCCTCCTCATCTCTTTAGAAATAAAATAACCCACCACATCTTCAACCTTCAATATAACAAAAGTACTCCCAATATACATAACAAGAGAATCCCATGAATTAGGAAAAGAACATAGCAAGATCTAACATTTCACTTCCTTATCTATTTTGACACCAAATGATGCCAACTAAGCCACCAACATATTGAATTCTTTGAGGTGTTTTTTAATCTATCTACCCCCTTCCATTCTCAATGAATACAATTTCTCCCTCAAGAAAATCATGTTCACTAAATATTTGGCTTGATACATCTCACCAAGCTTCTTCCATAGTTTATGTGCAGAGGTCTCTTCATGGACATTGATTAAAACAAAATCTTCTAGGAACAATCTAATTAGACCCTTGGCTTTATGGTCTATAAAATCATATTGACCAGCCTGAGTAGGATTTGTAGGCCTTGAAACATTCTCACCAATAGCATCCCATAGATCTCGATCTATCAATAGCTCCTCCATCTTTAGCTTCCACATTTCAAAATTCTTTCTAGAAAATGTATCCACGTCTATTGTCCCTAATGAACTTGCCATCTAAAAATCCATGCAACAAGATCACAAAGTGTCTTCTACACAAGCTCCCACTCAAAACTAGATTAGTTCAAAAAACCCAACAACCCACAAGTGAAACCAAATTTGATCAAGCTTTGACCCCACTTGTAAGGAAGCTAAGGTAGTTGAACAAATTCCTACACTAATCTTGAGAGGAGAATAATGAAATTATATATATATTTAATAGTTACATGAACTTAAACAAGAATATTAAACATAAATATCATCCATACTACAACACGGTGATTTACATGGGGAAAATCCTTTCAAGAGAAAAAACCCACACTCCAAAAGACGACCAATATATTATTCAATAAATCACAAGGATTACAATATACTTGTAGAGAAAGCTTCTCACAGGTGTATCACAACTTAGAGATCAAGAGACAACATGACTACTAACATACTCTCATAATACATCACTATCTCACTCACTACCTCTCAGTGTTGCTCACACACAACCGTAATGTAGTGCCCTCACAAAATAGAGTTACATTCTAGGGCAAGACAAGCCAACAAAATATCCACCGTTAGATCTAAATCCTAATAATTAATGGTCTAGATTTATAATTTATCAACTCCATCAATTACACAATAAACCATCACTCCATTTGCTAACTTATCATCACATGTCATTATGGATGGGTCCCACTTGGAGTGCTTCCTTTCTCCTTATCGCTCCATCACTAAGTCGCTAAAAACCCAAACCTTAGAACCTCTTATTGGAGGTTACAAATTTCTGAAAACTTATGACTCGTCGACAACAAAGAGATCACTAAGTCACTAAAAATACGAAACTCAAAACCTCATAACAGAGGTTACAAAGTTCTGAAAACTCATGACTTAGGAAAACTTGAAACCCCGCGACTTAAGTAACAAAACCATTTCACCTATCAACAATAATTGTTATATAATTGCAAGGTTGAGACACAATTTCCCAACAAATATAGACCATTCCTTTCATGATTTTATTAATCATAATAGTTTTGCATAGAAATCAACATTTAATAACATAGAAGTTGAATTAAAAAGTTAAATTTTTAGGAGTTTGAAGAAAAAAATAAAAGAACATGACATAATTTAGATGAAAACATGTAAACTTATATAAAGGAATTCAACTTAACACACACATGCTTATGTATTCTATTTTCATTGCTTATAGTAGCCAATTTCCATCATGGTTAATAGAATTCAATCATTTTCATTGTAGCTAGATTTATTGGTATGGGTTTTTTACATGGTTAAAAAGAACTCCCAAGATATTCCTTTTGTGCTTGTCCAATAAGAGTTATTTTTGTGATTTTATCATTATGTTCTCTACCATTTTCTTAATTTTCTTTTAGTTATGAACTATTAGTGCAAGTATATTACACCCTTGAGGGAAATTTTCCAAGAGTTGTAGGTGAATAGCTATCTTAAGATAATTTATGTTTAATGTATCTCTAGGGTATTAAACCTAGTAATTAGAGATCAAGTAATATTAGAGATCCAATTTTTTGGTTGTGTCATATTCAATGAGTGTACAAATGATTAGATACAATCTGCCCCTTGTTCCATTCAATAAGACCTTGGCAATGGATGTTATCTACCCCTTCCTCCATTACTTGCATTTTATTTTTTTTCTTGTCACATATATCAATTGCTTTTCATTTGATTTTTTAGAAATTGACCTAAAAACAAACAAATTGATTCACTCTACATTGGCTAGAAAGTAGGTGGATTTGGAATTCTTAAAAGGATTAAGAATACTATATCTATCCTAGAAACCACCACTATTATGAAGAATTAATAACACTATATTTATCCTAGAAACCCTCTTAAGAGACAAAATACAAACTATGGTAGTGGAAAAATAGACCATGGTAGTTGCAACTACGTACTACCTATATTATGTACAAAATCATCATATTCCATGAGTGTACAAATGGTTAGCTACAATTTTCCATTAATCCATTCAATAAGACCTTGTTAATGGATGTAATCTACCTCTTCCTCAATTACCTACATATTTTCCTTTTCTTTTCACATAGATCAATTGCTTTTTACTTGTCTTTTGTTTTCACTTACAATTTCCTACTACCTATATTATGTACAAAATTGTTGTATTCAATGAGTCTACATTTATTGGATACAATATACCCCTTGTTACATTCAATACAACCTTGGTCATGGATTTAATCTACCCCTTGCTCCATTAGCTGCATATTTGACTTTTCTATTGTGATTCTTTCATTTTCCTTCCATGTCTTCAAAATTATAATACATACAATTGTTCCACTTAATTCTAAAAGTAGAAGATACAACATTAAATTGACCCCTCTTCCATCAATTTGATTTTTATATGAGTTTTCTAAGCCCATACCATAAGGGTGGAAATACTCCATAATATGGTTACAAATGTGTCTGAGGCTACCAATGTTATAGGGAAGTGAGACACAATAATTTTGAGGGTTCTAAAGATGATTTCAAATATATTTATGGCTATCTCAAAGAATGAAAGAAAAAAAATGAGCCTTAAAAACCTACAAATGAATTGTTTTGACCATTTGTGGCTGCCATAAAGATGGGGCAGCAAGTTAAGCAAACCTTGGAAGGTTGCAAATGGTTTATTTAATGAAATTTCATGTTCTGACTATGAATATCCTCAAGATTGACTCTCATGAATGAGGTTGTCCTATGTAGTTTGAAGTATCTCATTATCTAAGCTATTATTACTCCAGAATCTATCTTCATTGATAAATTCATGATTGAATATCCTTCTTAATATTACCTCCATTATTTATTTATTTCAAATCCCTTTCATCAATGTGCATATTCTCCTCTATTTTCCTTTCATTGATTTACCCTTAGTCTGAAAATTGTCCCTTCTTAGAAAGGATGCCTCTTAGACTATATTACAGTCATAAATCTATGTAACTTCCCTCACAAACTTTTTGTTATCCCTTCTCTTGTGAATAAATTATTACATGCTTCCCTTTCACTTTTATGAATAAATTTTCTACTTAGTTCTCTCAAATACTTCCAAACTATCTTTGTTACTTCCATTTGTAGACTTGGTATTTTCTTAGGGTTTTTAAAAGAGTCATTTCAACTCTTTACAATCACAATCAAAGAAAACAATATAAGTTTTTATGAAATGCATTTTGTTACCTCTCATTAAATCATGAACTAAAAAGGATATACCCTTTTTGAAAGAGTATTATTAATTCCCTCTATATTTAGGTGTGCTCAAGAAGGAAGATGATCATGTTCACAAATTAAAGTGACTATCCATTTTCTATTCAAAAATTATCTTGGTGTAAATTTAAATTTATAGATGAAATTTTATTATATGAGGTCATATTTATCATGTTTGTACAATTCAATTGTTTATCAAGTTTTTTTGTTTAAATTTGAGGTTTTGTGCTTGTCACCTTCTCACATAGATCAATTACAATCACTTTAATTTTATTTTGATATTTTTGGTATTAGTGAGCTTTACTTACTTTTGTTCTTTTTGTGTTTGTGAACATGTAGACTGAACATCATGTTGAGGATACATGCAAAGCCTCTAACACCAGATGAACATGAAGCCAAAATGCAAGGAGAAGAGAAACAATGAGGTAATTTTGTGAAGAAAATAAATTGAACCCCATAGAAGAAAAAATCTCATGCAAACTAAGAGAGATGTTGAATTGGCATCACAAAGAGAATGTATGGAAAAAATATGTGCAAGGAGACAAATGAATCTTGAAGTCGGGGGCACATCATCAACCATAAGTGAAGTTCAAGGCACACCATATGTCATATTCAAAGTACATCAGAAAACACATCTCTAGTTGAAGACACATGATAGATATAATATGTGGTCTTGAAAGTACATCATCAAACACATCTCTACTTGAAGATGCTCCACATACCACATATCAAGTTGAGTGTACAACATCATTTAAATGTCAATTTCAAGGTGTGTCATCATTTTCTTCTTTGATTGAAGGTGCGCCATCTATCCCTGATGTTTTTGACATTCCTAATATTGAAACAATTTTACCTTTGAGAACTCCTCTTAGAGTTTTGAATAGAAAACCTAAATATTTTATTGATATTGATGCTAATGTTTTGAAATAAATGGTTGATAAGATTCCAAAATGTACATGTCAAAGATATACAAGGAAGATATGGAGATTATTTTTTGATAAGCTAAATGAGGCTAGAATATGTAAATTATTTGTTAAAATGATGAGGCAACTCAAATTTAGGCCCATCATGAAGGTTCTTGGGCTAATAACATCGGATCGCTCAAGTGAGAAATCCATTGTAAAGAATCTAATGAGTGCATATGAGAGTGAGGGTTCTACCTCATACATGAAAGATAGTAATGCCGCATGATGTGTGAAGACATCAACATTGGTAACCAATCAAACTAGGAATAAGATGATCCTTTCAAAGATGAGTAAAAAATTAAAAATAAGTAGATAATCTCTAATGAGAGCCAAAAGAAGGTGTGAAAGAGTGGAGGATCTAAATAAAAATACATTATGGGAATTATCAAGTAGAATACCATGAAAAGATAAAGAAATTGTTCAATACTTGAGATTTCTAATACATGAATTTTGGAAGAATAACATAAGAGTCTCTCCCAATCAAAGAAATGTTGTAAGAAGGATAACTGGTAGTCAAATTCGTGAGCCCCATCCAATTTTTTTTTTGGATATGACTCAAATCCAATTTTTTGCTAAATTTGTAGTGAATTAGTGATGTATCCTCAAGTTACAATTTGTCAAAGGTTTTTTGAAATGCTAAATCCTTTTTATGTCAAAATAAATCACACACGCACTACTTGTTATAGAGTACATATTAATTTTTCTAACCATTATGATGTTTATCAACGTATATGTCTAGATATGTATACTAACAATGTTTTTAAAGGATGTAACATAAATACTCCTCCTAGATCTTCAAGGGATTTCTTATCTACTAAACAATAGTTTTTTGAAGATAGGGATTCCTTGCACTTCTATGGTTTTGCACCTAAAAGGAGAAAGATATCCCAAAAAAGAATCTAAGGGCCCATTCAAAACCAATGAAAATATGATTGAAGTATGTCTAAATAGAAGGTCCTAGATACAAATAATTGACAAAAGAGATCAAATACTAATGCATTTAACCTAGAAAATGCACTTTTTTTAAAACACATTATGATATGCAAACATAAACTAAATGACCTAGAAATACAAACAAAACAAAATAGAAAACTATAAAATTGAATGTGTGCACCTGTAAATATGTTGCAGACTAGAATGGAGACTAGAAATGTTGTTGATTCTAGAATTTTAGCCTACTAGGACACTTATACTATTCTGGGTGACCTAGTCCCAAATCTAGAAAACTGCACTAGAGCCCGTTTCAGCCAAATGGGTATTTGAATCTACAAAATTATTTGAAAAAAATGCATAGTGGGATAAAGTCACCATTAATGGAGACTTATTCCACTTTTCCTTTTTTGAAAATTTGAAAGTGGAAATGAAAGCTCTCTCGGTTTGCGCTTTTTGTTCATCTAGGTATTCAGATCTGAAACTTTGATTTTTAGCACTGTAAATGATTTTTTGTGGATATTTTGGCTTTGCAAACAAGGAGATGTCCTCAAAAAATTTATAACCTATTCTTCAATGATTTCCAAGCCTTCAAGATTCCTAAATATACAAACACACAAGGAAAGAGAGATAAATCTTGGATGTTAGGGCATGGGGGTTTGCCTTGGTCAAGCCCCTTTTAGGTAATTAAACCAAAATGATGAAATGAGACA
Organism: Sequoiadendron giganteum; assembly: GCA_007115665.2. Classification (NCBI taxonomy): domain Eukaryota; kingdom Viridiplantae; phylum Streptophyta; class Pinopsida; order Cupressales; family Cupressaceae; genus Sequoiadendron; species Sequoiadendron giganteum. Next base: position 133,697,714 of record CM021109.1, read on the forward strand.
ATGAAGCATGAATTTGAAGTAATGGGATTAGAAACTTTCCATGATGATTGATCTTTAATTTTTGTAACAATAGATGAAGAATCTTCCCTTGAATGCTTTGGAAAGCTATCTTGATGACTTATAATGCTACAACCCTAGCTTGCTTGACTTGAGAATGAAGATGAATCATGAATGAATAATTAATGAGTCTTGAATTAGGGTTTAGATGCCTTTTAATATAGGAAATCCACCTAAAATGTATGTTAGTTTGATCCCCAAGGCTGACATGGAGGAAAATTAAACTTAAAACCTATTTTTTCTCGCTCAAACCCTGAAAATAACTCAAATAGGACTAAGTAACCAAGCTAGGTGACTTAGTCCCACCTAGATGGGACTAATTCACCTAGATGGGCTACTTGGTCCCACTAGGGCTCTTTCACTAGTTGGAATGCCATGGAATGCATAAATTAAGTTTATATGTTGATTTAGTAGGGTATTTGATCAAAATAAGCCTTGGGATGCACAATATGGGGTCATAGGGGCCTATTAATGATGATGTAAAGGATAATTAGGGCTAGGGAAACAAATTTCAATGTGAAAGTGTGATTAAATACACTTTACAATATTAAAATGAATTCCACTTGGCCTAGAAAGACATAAGATCCAATGTGAATATTTAGAACACATTACAACATTAGGTTTAATTAACAAGCCTTCTAGATTAATGAAATACATTTTACAACATTGGATTAGGGGAAAGTTAAGTAATTTTATCTTTAAATGGGCCCAAGACCTAGTGTGGATGTGTAAAACACCTCATAACACTAAATCAAGGTGATATTAATTCCAATTTACCATCAATTATTCCCATATCTAGAAAGGGATACATTTTCTATGTTACATTTAGCCCCCACTTTAGTAGGATAACTTTCTTCAAAATCACACTAAAGTAGCCAAACACACACATCAAGAGGGATCCAAATGTACCAATGCGGATAACAAAGGATGACAAGGAACAAAGTAGCAGTCAAGCCCACAAGATCCAAGATCCTAAGTCAAACCAACATAAGCACAAAAGTAAACACACAAGGTGTATAATATGCAACAAAAAAAGATACACAATCATGTGATGGCAAGAACTAGAAGGAAGAGAGGTAAAAATAAGCAAAAAAAAAAGGTGGATCAAGCTTCGACCGTTTGTCCAGCATGTTGTGGATCAAATCCAGGCTATTTGTCCAAAAATGCATACTCACTTTGAGGTGATAGAACTTATGGTTGCCCATCGGGTGAGAAGTCCCAAAGAAGTGGATTAGTGAGAAACTCATGCCAGTGTGTCAGCTTCCCACCGTATAATGAGAAATTTATGCCAGTGTGTCGGCTTCCCATCATACTAACAATACCAAAGTTACCCTCTTGATAAATTTGATAAGGCACCATAATTATTTTGTAAATGTTTTTAAATATCATGTAAAGATTTTGTTAAAGGGGATTTTTCTTTGTTCATGTAAGGTCTTCTTCTTAGAGAAAATTGTTCCTAATGTCTCCAAGAGAGGAAAAATAAAAGTGTGAGATTTTCACCCATGGGATGCCTCATTTGCATCATGCCATGTCAATACATTGTACACTCTTAGAAGGAATCAAACCCAATGACACCACCAAGAAGTGGACACACTACAAGAGAAAAAAGAAATCACACCATGATTTTTTATTTTTTTTCCAAAAGATGTCATCTATGTATGCCCCCACTTTAAAGCAGCTACTACACCATCACTATGAGAAATTTGTTTAAAGTAGCTCAGGATAGATGAAAGAATACATGAGAGCCAACTTGGAAAGCCCTATGCCAAGTCATATATTTCCGAATTGAGCTACATCATGAATAAGTACATCACATGTGATTCACCTTAAGACATGTCATCCACATCCTAAGCTTGCTCTTATATGTTCATGAAAGGTTAATGAATAGTCAAAAGAGACAACAACAAGTGACATGCAGGGATAAGGCTTCCTAAACCCTTTCCCCCACTTAGTGCAGGACAAGGGTGAGCCTGGAATGGATGATGATATGCTACTCCTTGAAATAGTGTGTGTGTTATGATCCTACAACTATTACATGAAAAGGAGCAGTAACTAATGTTATTTATGTTGATAAGTAAAAAAAATTTTGCTCGATACATATTTAATGAGATGTCTATTATTTTAGGATGTACCAAGGTTAAGGTTGTCGTGGAAGAATCTTTTGTGATAATGTTAACATTTAATGAAGGCTTTTTTTTTTAGGGACAATAACCAAGATCATTAGTCCTTATAGGGATATGGATTCCTTGTTCTATAACATCATAGACTTTCCCAAGTTGCTTCATAAGTTCTTCAAGTTCGAGGTTGGCCTTAATTGTATACACTTTGTTATATATGTGAGCAATGTCATTGTAACTCGGTAGGTGTGAAACGTTATCATTATTGAGTTTCCTTTTAGGTGGTTCTAAGATGAGTATAGGTTTTTTTAAGGGTGGATGAAGAATTAAAGGATTCTTAGGATGTCCCATTAGGGTATGTAGGAATTCTAATAGTCAATGGGGATCTAATGGACACTTTTGCATGCATAACCTCAACGATCTTGGTTTGATGTATCTCTAATAAAGGGAAATCTAGTATCATATTTTTACCATCACCCAAGGAAGACACCTTACTATTGCTTGAAAGGAGTTCAAAAATGTTGTTTTTTTCTTGCACCATGATACCTTCCCTAGTAGAAGATTTTTTAAGAGAACTACAAACTAAATTTTTTTGACATTCAAAAGTTGGTTTTTCAAAAATGACTTCATCGGAAGTAAGGGAATGATCCATGGTTGGATTTGATAAAGTAGCTTCATTACTCATAAGAGAGGCATCAAGAGAATGATAACTATGAGTTTTATGGTTACCAATTATTAGAATTTTTTGTTCAAATAGGTCTTCCAAAATAGTATGGGCATCAAGAAATGGAGGAATAAGAATCTCATGAGTTTCAATAAGAATATCTTCTAACAGTAAACTATCTTCTTCATGTCTAGAGAATATATTAGGAGAATAAAAGGTTTGATTTTCATGATTATATATGTTTACATCCTCATGTCCTATAATGTATTGTTGAGTAGAAGAGGTAGGATTATCATAGCTCTCAACTATCAACATATCCTTCACACCAATGTGTTTGTCATGATCGTTCATGATTGTATTCATTTTCACTAAAGCATTTTCACAAGTAGGGGAGGTGTTGGGAGATGAATGGAGACTAGGTAAGGTAGTGACCATGATTTTAGCTTCATGTGTCATAATGTCTTCAATGATTGGGTCTTCTTTCACAAGATACCTTTGTCACCAACGGGAGAGATGTTAGGAGAAGAACAATTATGATTATCATGATTATCAATGAATACATCCTTTTGTGTCAAATCTTTAGTGGATGATTTTAGTGAGAGGAATTCCTTAAGGGCTTCATCTAACACATCTAATTCATCACTACTAAAGGGCTTGGACGATATACTTTTTCAAAATTGAATCATTGTTTGAGTTGTTTCTTTTGATATTTTTTGTTATTTGTTTTCATTTTCTAATGAATTTGATCTAAATGAACTAGGAACTAATGCTGAAAATGAAAATTGCAAAATTCCAAGGCTATCTATAATTGCCATGAATGTAAACAATGCTTATTTCTAATAATTTAAATGTAATAGAAGTTATTCAAACTTAAAATATAATGTAAAGACATAGGATGAAATGCAAGGTAATGTACTAATTGCATAATGCATTGATATGAAAATAAAATGTTGTGAATAAAAAATTGAGGTGAAGCAATGAATGAAATGAGCCAAATTAAGCAAGATTTAGTAAAATTCATGTAATAGAAAGTCAACCCACTGATATAGATATTTAATGGTAGAAAACAAAATCTTATAAACAAGTTTTTCAGCTCTGTAAAAGGTTGTTTCAGGGGCATAAAGGGACTAAGTCACCCAAGGTGGTGATAGAGTCCCAGTGGTGATTTTTTTTCAGAATTTTCAAAAAAAATTGGGTGATTTTTATTTGTTCTATGTCATATGATGCAGATCTAAGATGAAAATGTAGAACAAGTCAGAAATTTTTAATGATTTGAGATGCAAAAATGCAACCTATATGTACTTTCACTAATGCAAAATTTTAGAAACCCTAGAATGCAACTTAACTAATACAAAATGAAATGCAATGTTAATGTAATGAAAACCTAGGATGACAAAGAACTCCAAATTAGACAAGAAGGTGTTTGAAAAGTACGTTCACCAAAATGAACCATAGATTTTTGGGGATAGGGCTTCCTTGCACTTCTAGGGTTTTGCACCTAAAAGGAGAAAGATATCCCACAAAGGAATCTAAGGGTTCATTCAAAACTAATGCAAATTTGATTGAAGTATGTCAAAATAGAAATTCCTAAAAACAAAGAATTGATAAAAGAGATCAAATACTAATGAAAAACCTAGAAAATGCCTTTTTTTTAGAACACATTGTGATATGCAAACATAAACTAAATGACCTAGAAATGCAAACAAAACAAAATAGAAAACTGTAAAACTGAATGTGTGCACTTGGAAATGTGTTGTAGACTATAATGGAGACTGAAATTGCTACTGATTTTAGAATTTTAGCCTAGTAGGACACTTATGCCATTCTGGGCAACCTTGTCCCAGATCTAGAAAATTGCTCTGGAGCCCATTTCAGCCAAATGGGTATCTAAATCTAAAAAAATCTCTTAAAAAAATGTATAGTGGGACTAAGTCACCATTAATGGAAACTTATTTCACTTTGGCATTTCTAAAAATTTGAAAGTGGAAATGGAAGCTCTCGGTTTGCACTTTTTGTTCCTTCAGGTATCCGGATCTGAAACTTTGATTTTCGACACTGTAAGCGACATTTTGTGGAAATTTTGGCTTTGCAAACAAGGAGATGTCTTCAACAAATTTACAACCTATTGTTCAATGATTTCCAAGCCTTCAAGATGCCTAAATCTGCAAACACACAATCAAAGAGAGAGAAATGTTGGATGTTAGGGCATGGGGGTTTTCCTTGGTCAAACCCTTTTTAGGTAATTAAACCAAAATGACAAAATAAGACAATGAAGTAATGGGATCATAAACTTTCCATGATGATTGATCTTGAATTTTTGTAGTAATAGATGAAGAATATACCCTTGAATGCTTTGGAAAGCTATCTTAATGACTTATAATGCTAAAACCCTAGCTTGCTTGAATTGAGAAGGAAGATGAATCATGAATGAGTCCTAAATTAGGGTTTAGAGGATTTTTTATATAGGAAGTCCACCTAAAATTCCCGTTAATTTGATCCCCAAGGTCGACATCAAGAAAAATTAAACTTAAAACCTATTTTTTCTTGCTCAAACCCCAAAAACAGCTCAAATAGGACTAAGTCACTAAGTTGGGCAACTTAGTCCCACCTAGATGGGACTAATTCATCTAGATGTATGACTTGGTCCCACATGGGATCTTTTTCCAACTAGGATGTCGGGGGATGCATAAATTAAGTTTATATGTTGATTTAGTCAGGCATTTGATCAAAATAAGCCTTGGCATACACAATATGGGGTCATAGGGGCCTATTAATGATGATGTAAAGGATAATTAGGGCTAGGGACACAAATTTCAATGTGAAAGTGTGATTAAATACACTTTACAACATTAAAATGAAGTCCACTTGGCCTAGAAAGACACAAGATCCAATATGAATATGTAGAACACATTACAGCATTAGGTTTAATTATCAAGCCTTCTAGATTAATTAAATACATTTTACAAGATTGTATTAGGGGAAAGTTAAGTAATTTTAGCTTAAAATGGTTCCAAAACCTAGTGTGGATGTGTAAAACACCTCACAACACTAAATCAAGGTGATATTAAGTCCAATTTATCATCACTTATTCCCATATCAAGCAAGGGATACATTTTTCTACGTTACATCTACCATTTTATGTGAAAGAGTGGAAGGTCAAATTTTTTTTACAGTAAATCATGTTTGGATGGCACATGTGTTCATTGTTCTAGCTTGCAACATATTCCAATTTTCCAACACATGCATAATACACATGTATTTGGAAACAAAATTGTGGAATTTGGTAAATACAAGACAATGGCCTATAGTCTAAAAGATGGGAATGAAGCAAAAAAGTGGGAATTGGTCATGGTGATAGTATTCCAGTGTATCATTTTATGGGCATTTTTTGAGATCATGTGGTCTATGAGTATACAAGGCATACAAATAGTGCTCGATGGTTGGACTCATAGTTCAAATTATGGAAGGACACATTTCCACTTAATAACATCATTTCAATTGTTGAATTTGTAGAGAACTACACACTATAACGATAGAACAAGGTGTAATCACAATACTAAAAATCCACACAGGGTGCTATATTGATGCATATAGCTCATTTGTTCATATAGTAGATAGTATAGAGGATAACAAGAAGGCATTGAGGGAGTATCAATTTTTTATCAATGATGATCACACACATTCTATAGATTTTGTGAAAGGTTACTTTCATATGTTGTACGATTTGGCTAGCAAGGGAATATCATTCAGTTAGCATATCATATGGTAAATAATTGTAAACAATAATTTAAGAACTCCAAAATATTTTACTAGTTGAGTAGGATGCATAGGATTAGCGATGTTCAACATATGCAGAATTTCTCTGAGACTGGGCATTGAAAGGGGGAGTATCAGGAGTGTGTATTACAAGAGCCTTAGAATGAAAATATTTAAAGTATAAATACAATCCAAATTTGATATATTCAAAATCAATTTTCCAATGGTGTAATCATGCTATGGGTTTGGGTAATGAAGGTAATTCTTTAGTTCATAGATTTTTGGTTGGTAGATGATACTAACACTGTAAAATATGAGGACTATTGTACACTGATAAGATCAAGTGAGCTACACTCTTTTAGAAGCTCCAATGCAGTTTCATGGAATATCCATGCATAAAAGATGATATGATTTTGTTCTTCATGTACGGTTCAAGCATGAAATGATTGTGAGTCAAAGGACCAAGTTGACAAATGGTGGATAAGAATTATAACTCCACCTGACATGTATCAACTCCTAATGGCTCTAAAAATTATGGAGATAAAATCATTTGTTGACTTTGATCATCTATCAAATCTATTAGAACCAGGTAATATATCCTCTTGCATAGTTTACAAAATTTCTAGTTTTATCTTACTTTTTTTTTTTTTTTGTAATGTTCATTAAATTCATCTAATTGGATGCACATATCAATGTAGGGAATGTTTATGCAATTATTACATATGAATACAATTAAGAGGAATATATTATTACTTCTGTCATTTTATTGAGTCCAAAAAGAAGTTGGAGGCCTCAATTACAAATGGAGAAATAATAGAATATCCTACAAGTTTGGTGGTTATTACTAGAACATGGCTTACAAGGCACCCAGTTAAGAATTCTCCAATTTGGTTGTTAAGGAATTTTACATGGATCAAAAGATTCTTCACTACTCCAACCTTGTCATGGAATCCAACATTTATTTGAACAAATATCAGGGTATACCTTTGAACAAGAACTTGTGGAAGGTGTGTGAGTCTGACCATGAGGAAATACTTGACACAATAAAGAGTAGAGAAGACTCAGATAGTTCACTGGAATGATTTGTAAGTATGCACTTTGAATTTGTAAGGTCATGTTAAATTGATCACCTTTCTGGGTTATTAAAATATGTATCATTATCCTATGTTCTAACTACTATGGAAATGAGAAAGGAACATATATTATAAAATTTCAATTTTTTAAATCACATTCTTTCCTAGTTTTTAATATGACTTTGATTCAAGGGATTAAAGGGATTCTTTTGATACCCAAAGTCACCTTATGATGAGAGGGAGGAGTATACATTCTCATAAATTACACAAACATCACTTCAAACTCTATGCTAACCATATACATCATGACTTCATGCTTGTATCTATATCCTTACACTCATATAAAAAATCTCCACCACTAAATTCATATATCTCCATCATGGTTGCATTCACATATCTCCATCTTAGACTCAAACTAAAACTTACACTAAATTTTGATATGGATTTGTGCTTGTATCCACCATTGGGATAAACTCAATCATAAAATCATGGTATATGGCTCATCATGATCATATTTGACACCAAAATCACCTTATACAAATTATTTATTTCAATCTTGGAAATAATGCAATTTTTCGTGATCATGTGTCTATGATCAAGGCTCTTGAATGATTGCTTCCCCTTAGTTTTTAAGACTATTTTCTCTATATGAAATTTTTTCCCTCATTAGTCAACATTTGAAATCTACCTTTTTGATCTCATCACATGTTTTGGTGTGACTACCTTATATTTTTTACATGAGTTATTTGTTAGATGTTTTGGTTGTATTTATGATATGTGGTTGTCATTGATGTCAACACTATTAGCATTGGTGATTCTGAAGGCTGTATATGTTGAGGAGATTGAGAAAATTGTTAAAAATATATTGTAGGCAGTCTGTAATGCTGTGAAGATCCAAGTGGTAAAATGTTTTGTATGTTGAGTTTTAGGTGTCACACATTAAATTGTTTGTTGCCAAGCCTATCTAGTATGTTGTCTAAAAAATTGTGGTACACATCACGAATTGAGAAATTTATGAAGATCTGTGTTCCTACAGATATTCAGTTATTGTAGCAAGTGTTTATGGAAGATGAGATTGCAATTCACCAGCAATCTCATCTTCCAGAAACACTTGCTACAGTAACTAAATAACTATAGGAACACAAATCTTCATAAATTTCTCAATTCTTATTGTGTACCACTAAATTTTTTGGACAACATACTAGATAGGCTCGGCAACAAACCCTTTAATGCATGACACCTGAAACTCAACTGAAAAACTCTTGAAGTAAGGTGGTGAAGAGTCAAGAAAGGGAGATAAGTTTATGAACAACCAATTGTGTTGATGGTATTATTTTTCACATCATGTGTTGCCATCAATGCAAAAGGGGGAGATTGTTGGATGTTGTGGTTGTCATTGATGTCAAAACTATTAGCATTGGTGATTCTAAAGGTTGTATATGTCGAGGAGATTGAGAAAATTGTAAAAAGTATATTGCAGGCAGTCTGTGATGCTATGAAGATCCAAGTGGTGAAAATTTATGTATGTTGAATTTCAGGTGTCGTGCTTTAAAGGCTTTGTTGCCAAGCCTATCTAACAGTTGTACTCAAGTATTGTGGATGAAGCATATGTTGAGAGATGTCAGAATTGAGTAGGAAGAACCCATTGACATATTCTGTGACAATTCAAATGCCATAAACATTTATAAGAATCTAGTGTCGCATTCAAAGACAAAGCATATATCCATCAAATATCACTTCTTGAGAGATAAATTAAGTGACAAAGAAGTTAGACTAGAGTATATACCTACCAAGGAAAAAATTTCAAATATTTCCTAAGGATAATTTTGAGTACCTCAGAGGAAAGTTAGGGGTGATTTCCCCTCCTGATCATAACTAAGTGATGCAGGTCTTTGCATCAGTCTATGAATTCATAGCCATATCATATTGTGGATTGTTGTTGTGGTGGCTGCTACTCAGGGGGAGTAGTTAGATGTGCTAAATGTGAGGATCAGAGAATGTGTACCTTTTCCATTGATGTCAAAGGGGGAGATGAAAAATTTGAAAAACTCTTGAAGGAAGGTGGAGAAGAGTCAAGAAAGTGAGAGAAGTTTATGACCAACCAGTTGTGTTGATGGTATTATTTTTCACATCATGTGTTTCCATCAATGCCAAAGGGGGAGATTGTTGGATGTTGTGGTTGCATTGCTGATATTTGGTTGTCATTGATGTCAACACTATTAGCATTTATGATTCTAAAGGTTGTATATGTCGAGGAGATTGAGAAAATTGTTAAAAATATATTATAGGAAATTTGTGATATTGTGAAGATCAAAGTGGTGAAAATTTATGTACATTGAGTTTCAGGTGTCGCACATTAAATTGTTTTTTTCTGAGCCTATCTAGTATGTTTTCCAAAAAATCTAGTGGTACACATCAAGAATTGAGAAAGTTATGAAGATTTGTGTTCCTATAGTTATTCAATTACTGTAGCAAGTGTTTTTGGCAGATGAGATTGCAATTCCAGTGAATTTGGTTGTTGTGTATATTTTTGAGATGACCATTAATGTTTCTAGATTGTGCTCTATCAATTCAGTACATATGCACTGATCAGAGTGATCATGATTGAAGATTTTTTTTTTTGTGTTCAAGTTTTTCATGTTCTTGATCGACATGATGGTGATAACGTGTTGTGGATCTCTATGGATTAATAATTTATTGTTTGGAATTTTCGAAGGTGTTTATTTGGATCCTCACTATGTTGTGACTGACTCGTGTTGCTTTGCATTAAGATTTATTTATGTATTGAGGTTGATAGTTGGTATTTATTCTTTATTTGTGGCCGACAAAGTAGTTGATGTAAATCCGTGTAGTGGATATATAAGAGTGGTTGTTTTCCTCATTTTGATGTATGCCCGGTGTGTGTTTGTGAGGTACATGTGCAATTAAAGATCAAATCATTCAAGAATAGAGCAGATTGTGAAAGAGATTAAGCAGACTATGGAAGAGTTTGACTAGAGTGTGTAGAAGTTTTTTTACGCCTAGCTAGAACTGTCATTAGGCTTTCATAGAAGCTAATTTACTAGTTCAACCTCATCAAATGGATTTAATCTAATTATTGTATGTAAGGCAATGAGCCTTCCTATGAGAAGTGAGCTCTAGGTAGTGTGCTTGAATGCATGTGCATTCCCTATTTTCTCTTCATTATACTTTTAACAGGGTATAATCTTGTGGACTAACATCCATCGTGGTTTTTCCCCTAATAAGGTTTCCACGTATAAAATCTTGGTGTTCGTGTGTCTCTAATGTGTTATTGATTTATGCTTTCACTATTAATTAGCAGATCTAAGATTAAAATTTGATTAATGTTGAATAAGTTTGATTTTGGTAACAACTGATTCACCCCTCCTCTTATTTGTCTATCCTTGTTTTTCCAGCAGTCTTCAATTGCATTGTATAGTCACAATAAGTTCATTTTGGAAAAGGGATTTACCTCATACTTATGAACACTATCTTAAAATCAGGCATTTTTCATGGGATTTCTACCCTTATGACCTTTTACTATGCATTGATAACCAAACATTTGAATGCCCTTCTATGACAGCCAACATGCTTCCCATTATGCCTCTTTGAGAATGCCTTTAAGACTATCCTCTCATGATATTTGATTGTACTTTTCCATGATCCTATGACCGTCCTCTCATGATTTTATCTTGCAATAATTTTGTCTTACTATAGGAAATGATCCATTGTAATGTTTTCCTTGTAAGAGGTTGATTGATAAATATTCAATTTGATCTTGCAGGATAACTATTGCTAGGATGTTCTTGACCTAAATTCTCTTCATTATTCATGATTGGGAAATTAAGGCATATGAAAATCTTGTTTTAGATAATATTTTTAAAGTAATTATTGATATATTTATCTTGATATAAAATAATCTCATCGCCATGGTGTTAATCTTTAATTGTAAGTCTATTCCATCATTTTCAAAGGTATTTATGGATTGATCAAAAAATAGGATTGATATTTTTTTCCTTTTGATTGGGTTATATTTCTCAAAGGTTTGCATGGGTTTATCCATTTATTGGTGTATCAAATAAATGTAAATATAATTTAGTATGATAGTCTTGGACATGTCATTCTAGGTGGATTCATTGATATACTTACACCATATTGGCCTTTTGGGGGGGCGGGGGGGGGAACCAAAGAGCACTTGCACCGTAGGGTAGTGTACTTGCACCATAGGGTAGTGAGCCTACACCACAAGGGAGTACATTTGCACCATAGGATATTGTTATTGTGCCACAAGGCACTACACCTATGCCAAATAGGGAAGATCAAGCCTAAATTTGAATATTCCACTGTCAGTGTGCTTGTACCACTAGGAAATGTAGTTGCACCAGTAGTCTAATCAATTGCACCATGGATTATGGTTAAGGTTTTATCTTTAGTTATGATGTAAGTGCACTAGGGAAGTGTTCAAATTCACCAAAACTAAGAGCAAGATTATTGTTTAATAAAGTGTCTATCATATCATGATCTCCGACTACACCTTTTATTATTTCCCTTGGTCAAAGAGTATAAATGTATTATTTTAGAGATTTCAATCATTAAGATTGTATTTTCAATCTCTTTGTCCTCATATGATTCTTGGCTACAAGTTTCTCCACAAAAATCACACTCTATGCCTCATGCTCTATGATTTATCCTTTTACACTTGTTCTCTCAACTCTTTGACTATTATGATTTGCCTGCCATCTACCCCTTTCAATGGAATTGTATATGTCTTTCTTACCTTTGAAAAAAAAAAATTGAGCCTCACCTTGCACACAATTGACACCTTAGTTATTCTACCCTCCTATATTATACAATGTGTGTGAATTTGTCCCCTAGAGCATGTCAATGTCATTTTCCACTATTTTGAGTTCCAAATTTCCTACTCTCAATGATAACCCTCTCAAGTTTTGATCACTACTTTTCAACTTGATCAATCAAACACCTTGAGTATCTAAGATATTATATTTAAGAACAATTGTAGATCACTAATAAACATAAAAAATAATCATCAAAATCTCATATGGAAAAGTCATTCAAAGGGGCAACAATGTTTTGATAGCCGTGAGGTTGTAAAGGGACATCAATCTCATGATAGCCATGAGGTTTTAAAGGGGCATAAATATTTATACTATGATATTCCTATGAATGTAATGAATTTTATTTATAAGTCTCTACAAGATTGAAAAAATCCTCTTAAGAGACCAAAGTGTGAAACGACAAAAAAATTTGATGAGTTGTTACCCAAAAAACATGACACTTAGAAATATTTTCTCTAAAGGTACAAGATCATGTATGGTCCCTCTACAATAACCTCTCTCAGTTTTTTATATCTCCAATCTATTTTCCCATGGTGAAGAGTTTTCAATTGATGGAAAAAGTGTCAAATGCATGCAGTGTAAAGTTGCAAGGTGGTGTAATTTTCATTTTGTTTTTCATGTGACCAAAACAATAGTTCCAACATGTTCAAATGGGTAGGTTTACACTAGGAAAGGTCTTTTTTTGCACCCGAACATGCCAGAACGTTCTGAGCTACATTGCACCAGTGATTTCTCTTAAGAGACCAAAATGTGAAAGGGTAGTAAAATTTGATGAGATGTTACTCAGAAATTGTGGCACTTATAAACATTCTATCTAAAGGTACATGATCATATAGGTCCCCTCTACAATAACCTCTCTCAGTTTTTCATATCTCCAATCCATTTTCTCATGGTGACAAGTTTTTAGTTGATGGAAAAAGCATCAAATGCATGCAATGTAAAGTTCCAAGGTGGTGTAATTTTTGTTTTGTTCATTGTGTGACCAAACTGATAGTTCCAACACATATAGATGGGTAGGTTTACACTATTAAAGGTCCAATTTCACACCCCAACATGCTGAAATATTTTGAGCTGCATTGCACCAATAATTTCCCTTAAGATACCAAAGTGCGAAAGGGAAAAAAACTTTGATGATTTGTTACTTGGAAATCATGGAACTTAGAAACATTATATTTGAAGGTACAAGATTACGTAGGCCCCCTCTACAATAACCTCTCTCAGTTTTAATATCTCCAATCCATTTTCTTGTGGTGACGATTTTTTAGTTAATGGAAAAATCATCAAATACATGCAGTGTAAATTTGCAAGGTCGTTTATTTTTTTTATGTTTGTGATGAGACCGAACTGACAATTCCAACACATTTGTATGGGTAGGTTTATGCTAGGAAAGGTCTTGTTTTGCAACCAAACATGCTTGAACATTCTAGACTACATTGCACTAGCAATTTCTCTTAAGAGAACAAGGTGGGAAAGGGTAGCAAAATTTGACAAGATGTTACTTGGAAACCGTGGCACTTAGAAACATATCTCTTATTCATTTTCCCATGGTGATGAGTTTTAAGTTGATGGAAAAAGCATCAAATGCATGAAGCATAATGTTAGAAGGTGGTGTAATTTTTATTTTGTTCCTCATGTGACCGAACTAATAGTTCCAACACATTCATATGGGTAGGTTTATTCTAGGAAAGGTATTGTTTCACACCCTAGCATGTTGGAATGTTTTGAGCTACATTGCACCAGTGCTTTCTCTTAAGAGACCAAAGTGTGAAAGAGTAGAAAACTTTGATGAGCTATTACTTGGGAACTGTCACACCTAGAAACATTATAGTTGAAGGTACAATATGATGTAGATCCCCTCTACAATAACCTTTTTTGGTTCTTTTATATATTCAATCCATTTTCCCATGGTGATGAGTTTTTAGTTGATCGAAAAAGAGTCAAATTCATGTAGTCTAAAGTTTCAAGGTGGTACAAATTTTTTTATGTTCCTCATGTGACCAAACTGATAGTTCCCACATGTTTGTATGGGTATTTTTATTCTAAGAAAGGTCATTTTTCACATCCTAGCATGTTTGAACATTTCAAGCTACATTGCACTAATGATTTCCCTTAAGCAACCAAAGTGCGAAAGGGTAAAAAAATTTTACAAGTTGTTACATGGAGACTATGACACTTAGAAACATTTTTTTTAAAGGTATAGGATCACTTATGGACCCTCTACAATAATCTCTCTCAATTTTTCATATCCCTAATCCATTTTCCCACGGTGACGAGTTTTTCAGTTGATGCAAAAAGTGTGAAATGCATGTAGTGTAGAGTTGCAAGGTGGTGTATTTTTTATTTTATTTATTGTGAGACCAAACCAGTAGTTATGATACATTCAAATGGGTAGGTTTATGCTAGGAAAGGTCCTATTTTTCACCCCATCATGCCAAAATATTTCGGGCTACATTGCACCGATGATTTCTCTTGAGACCAAAGTGTAAAAGGGAAGCAAACTTTGATGAGATGTTACTCAGAAAGTGTTGCACTTAGAAAAATTATTTATAAAGGTACAAGATCCCATAGAGCCCCTCTACAATAACCTCTCTCAGTTTTTCATATCTCCAATCTATTTTCTCATCGTAATGAGTTTTCAATTCATGGATAAAGTGTTAAATGCATGCAGTGTAAAGTTGCAAGGTGTTGTATTTTTTGTTTAATTCATCATGTAACCAAAATGATAGTTCCAAAATTTCTTTGTGTGTATTTTTATGCTAGGAAAGGTTATGTTTCATACCCGAGCATGTCAGAACATTCTAGGACACATTGTAGTGGTGATTTCTTTTAAGAGACCAAAATGCAAAAAATTGGAAAACTTTGATGAGCTATTACTCAGAAAATATGGCACTTAGAAATTTTTCATCTAAATGTACATGATCATACTGGGTCCATCTACAATAACCTCTCATATTTTTATATATCCAAGCTATTTGGCCATGGTGAAAGCTTTTTTTCTACCACAAAATCTGTCAAATGTATGCAATGTAAAGTTGCAAGGCAAGCAATTTTTTTATCTTCATGGGGATAAACCATTAGCTTCAACATGTCTAGCTGGGAACGTCTATGCTAGGCATGGTCCTATTTTTCACCCCAAATATTTTGAACCTTCCAAACTACACTGTGCCAAATATTTCAAAAAGTGAGAGTGGTAGACATTCACTATTAGATTATGCACAAGTGTTGTTTATAGAATATTTTTTTTCATCCATCATTCATAAAATATCCCTCACATGAATAAAATTTTATTATGTTCTTCAATGTATGAGACTACAACAACCTAATGATTGTATTAAAGGTTTTCATTACTTTTGAAGAGTGGGTAGTCCATAGTAGTATCTAGAAGGAAACATCAAGAAAAAATAATTCTACTCCCACTATTAGCACAAAGGATGAGAATAAAGAAAAGTTATATTGATCACATTGCAATAAAGATAAACATTTTGATGAAAGGTGTTGGAAAATACACCTTAATTTAACTCATTATAATGACAATGATAAAGATAAAAGTGCCATTTACATGGAAAAGGGCATAAAAACCAATGAAGACTCTATAGAGGAGGGGAAATGACTGCCTAGGACTCTAGGTAATGGGAGGGTCTAAAATAATAAACTACCATGATCTACCTCACAATAAGGGATTATTTAAGATGAGGTTGATGTTTAAAAGGGTGAAAAAAAGGATAACTAATCTACCTCTTTCCTTTTTCCAACCCAAGAAGTTTAGGAAGTTAGGTGAGTGGGTTTCTAGAGTCTAGACTGTAATTTACATAGCTCACTACCAAGGGACTCTAGTGCGGGGAACAAATGATAGCGCAACACATTGTAATCTTAGTTGGGCACTAGCATCCATATAGATAGAGAAGGTAAAGTATAGTCTAAGAACTTAAAGAAACCTACAAATGACCTGAAGAGTATAGTTTGATATAATAACAAAAAGTGGAAAGTAACTAAACTATTGATGTAACAAGAAGAATACTTTAACTTGATAAATAGATTGACTATGGAAAGAATGATGAGCAAGGGTAGTAGAAATCCAACTTACAGTCAGTCCATCCTCCCATAAGCTCCACAAAAATGAAGTACCTACACACACAACGATGAAATTTTTTTGGGGGCTATGTATAGAGAACTACCGTAGTCAATCCCCTACTTTGGTGTTTCCACCTCCATGAATAGTTAGTTTAGCAACAATAGAGAAATGTGATAAAGAAATTATTGAAATGAAGGTACTATGTGCTATTCTAAACAATCATATTCTATAAAAAAATTCAATGATTCCAAGTGAAAGGAAGATGGAACAATATCGCCTTCAACCACGTGCATTCAAGGAAAATGGGAGAAGGAGTGAGCTCGCAAGCTTGGAGATTCCAATGTTGCTACAACAAAGAGGAGAGTAAAACCAGTAGAGTGTCAATTTATAGCTTCAATGGTGGTGATAATGCTAAGAACGATTGAATGTAATGCCAAGAAGATCAATAAGTGCGAAGAAGATCAATTAGATGAAAGAATAGGTCATTTGAAGATGAATTTGGAGGAAAAAGAGTCATTCGAGGTCATTCAAGGGCATAGGAACATTACAATTCATTTCGAATGGATATTTGTGTTGGTGTAATTAAATATTTTGTACCTTGTCCTAGGTCATAATTAAACCTTAGTTAAGTTTACTTAGGAACCACATAGGAGTTGTTGGAGAATTTCCACCTTTGGTGGACTTATCTTCTTATTGCTTTATCAACTCCACCTTTCATGGACATCATGTGATTAGGTTTCCACCTTTTGTGGGTGATCCACTATTTGTGGTGGTTATCACATTATCACTTTCCATTTTAGGTCGAGTGATAGCTTTTCATTATTGTCTCATGTTATAAGATTACGACACTTGTCATAATCTTATGCACTCCTATGTTCTCACCTTGGCTATATAACCAAGGGGTCTCTACTACATTTGTAGACACATTGAAGCATATCATATCGTTGACATTGAATACAATTTATTCTTGTCACATTATTTTCTCTCTTCTTTGTGCTTTCCATTTGGTCCATAGATCTTGGCATCCATAGCCAATTCTAACATGGTATCATAGCATGTTTGATTCTAACATGGTATCAGAGCATGTTTAATTCTAACATGGTATCAGAGCAGGTTGGGTGCCATTGGAGAGTCTTTTTTCTAAAGAGAGGTACCAGATTTGGGGAGGTTCCATTTTTGGCTCTTTATTGCAGGTTTATATCAGAGCTTGCTGGTGCAAATCTAAGCTCACCATTGCATCTAGAAGGTTCAAGAAAGTCGATTTTTCCTTTTCTTTTGTCCAAATCGGACATATGAGGCCAAATCTATGAGGGTTTGAAGCTACATTGTGGTTGCCAAATCCATAAGGTAGCTGCATTTTTGGAGCATTTTGGGTCAAATCCAACCCTGCCATTGCATCCAAAAGGGCCAAAAACCCTAAGATTGATTGTCAATTTGTCAATTTTGGAACAAGTCATCCGGTGAGGCAAAATTCTTTTGCCATGTCGTCATTATGATGCGCGGTACGATTTTCTGAAAAAAACATATATATTTTATTTTCGCCCATTTTCTTTGAAAAATTAAAAAAAAACATCAGTGTTTTTTTTGGAAAAATTTATTGCAAGATTTTATTTAAAAATCAAAAAAAAAAAATGAAAATTTTCGGTTCTGCGGACTGACAGTACTTGTAGGAGAGTACTCTGTACCATCCGTAGGGTACTCGTGGCAAGTCATCGCCCACCACTTGGTGCAGTTTCATTGGCGCCCGTACTTCTATTCCGCGGGTCCCCACATTGCAGTTGCCGGCTAAAAATACCGGTGCTTCTTACAAATTCCGGCAAACATCCAGCAGAGAAATCAGTAATATTCCGATGTCAAAAGCGGCGCCAGTGACGGGTATACACCCGTCAATTTTAAGCTCCATGTTCGGTCAAATATTCCTTATGTGGGAGCATATTCTTTTTTTATGGTGGGCAGGATGTCAAATTTAATATTGTACATTGCTGATGTCAGTAAAGCATCAGCGCTGATGTCAGCACTCATTTAAGATTTTCTATCCCCTCACCATTTGCATTTTGATTTTTGGAGGCGATTTTCAAAGGCTCATAACTCACTCATTTTGGCTTCATTTTTAGAGAATTTTTTTTTCATTTGGGATAATTTTTTGTGATCTACACTGTGGTACAATAAATTTTTGGTTTTGGATTTTTTTGTTTCCATAGATTGCAGATTCTCATAGGTGTTGCTGCTTCGTCCTCATTTTTTGGGCACTTTGGGAGCTCATAACTTGCTCCTATGGTAACATTTTTGTGTGCTGTTTTTTTTTAAAGTGCATAATTTTTCATTTAATTCTCAGTGGTATGATCAGATTGATCTCATTTTGTACCAAAAATTGTACTTGAATCTGTGGCCTATTTTGGCATCTACATGTACCAAGATCAAAGTCCACTTTGCTATTTTTTGGTAGTGGCAATTGTAAACACACTAAGTATAATTTGCCAAATCAAATATTTCTTGGGGGGTTTCTTTTTTGAGTGATTTGGGGGGGGGAGGGGGGGTAATCTTGCAGTGATTGGTTGCATTCTTTTGCTTGGTTTGTGTTCTTGCAATGGGAAAATCTCAAATTGAACTCCTAACTCCACATAATTATGCCACATGGATAAAATTAGTATGGAACTATCTCATGGGAAAAGGTCTAATAGGCTATCTAAAGGAAACCATTTCTCAACCTTTTGATGTTAATGAATTGGCAAGATGGGAGATTAATCGTGAAAAAACACTTGGATGCATATGTTCACTAGTCTCATTTGATTTACAATTTCATATTGATTCATGTACAATAGCTAAAGAAGCATGGGAGAATTTTGAAAACTTGTATGGTAAAACAGATAAGATTAGGGGACTTTTGAAGATGAATTTGGAGGAAAAAGAGTCATTCAAGGTCTTTCAAGGGCATAGGAACATTACAATTCATTTCCAATGGATATTTGTGTTGGTGTAATTAAATGTTTTGTACCTTGTCCTAGGTCATAATTACACCTTAGTTAAGTTTACTTAGGGACCACATAGGAGTTGTTGGAGAATTTCCATTGGTGTACTTATCTTCTTATTGCTTTATCAACTCCATCTTTCAGGGACATCATGTGATTAGGTTTCCACCTTTTGTGGGTGATCCACTATTTGTGGTGGTCATCGCATTATCACTTTCCATTTTAGGTGGAGTGATAGCTTTTCATTGTTGTCTCATGTCATAAGATTACAACACTTGTCATAATCTTATGAACTCCTATGTTCTCACCTTGGCTATATAACCAAGGGGTCTCTACTACATTTGTAGTCACATTGAAGCATATCATATGATTGACATTGAATGTAATGTATTCTTGTCACATTATTTTCTCTCTTCTTTATGCTTTCCATTTGGTCCATAGATCTTGGCATCCATAGCCAATTCTAACATGGTATCATAGCATGTTTGATTCTAACATATTATCAAAGCATGTTTAATTCTAACATGGTATCAAAGCATGTTTAATTCTAACATGGTATTAGAGCGGGTTGGGTGCCATTGGAAAGTATTTTTTTGAAGAGAGGTACCAGATTTGGGGAGGTTCCATTTTTGGCTCTTTATTGCAAGTTTATATCGGAGCTTGCTGGTGCAAATCTAAGCTCACCATTGCGTCCGAAAGGTTCGAGAAAGTTGATTTTTCCTTTGCTCTTGTCCAAATCGGATATATGAGGCCAAATCTATGAGGGTTTGAAGCTGCATTGTGGTTGCCAGATCCAGAAGGTAGCTACATTTTTGGAGCATTTTGGGTCAAATCCAACCCTGCCATCGCGTCCAGAAGGGCCAAAAACCCTAAGATCGACTATCAATTCATCCATTTTGGAACAAGTCATCCAGTGAGGCAAAATTCTTTTGCTAGGTCGTCTTTATGATGCACGATACGATTTTTTGAAAAAAACATATATATTTTATTTTCGTCGATTTTTTTTTAAAAATAAAAAAAAACATCATTGTTTGTTTTGGAAAAATTTATTGCAAGATTTTATTTAAAAATCAAAAAAAAAAAACGGAAATTTTTCGTTCTGCGAACTGATAGTACTCGCAGGAGAGTACTCTGTACCATCCGCAGGGTACTCGTGGCAAGTCATCGCCCACCACTTGGCGCAGTTTCATTGGTGCCCCTGCTTCTATTCCACGGGTCCCCACATTTCCATTTCTGGCTAAAAATACCGATGCTTCTTACAAATTTCGGCAAACATCCAGCAGAGAAATCAGTAATATTCCGACGTCAAAAGCGGCGCCAGTGATGGGTATACACCTATCAATTTTAAGCTCCATGTTTGGTCAAATATTCCTTACGTGGGAGCATATTCTCTTTTGACAGTGGGTACGATGTCAAATTTAATGTTGTACATTGCTGATATTAGTAAAGCATCAGCACTGACATCAGCACTCATTTGAGATTTTCTATCCCCTCACCATTTGCATTTTGATTTTTGGAGGCAATTTTCAAAGGCTCATAACTCACTCATTTTGGCTCTTTTTTTCGAGAAATGTTTTTTGATTTAGGCTAATGTTTCATGATCTACACTATGGTGCAATAAATTTTTGGGTTTGGCTTCTGGTGTTTCCATAAATTGTAGATTCTCATAGGTGTTGCTGCTTCGTCCTCATTTTGGGCACTTTGGGAGCTCATAACTTGCTCCTACGGTAACATTTTTGTGTGTTGTTTTTTTTTAAAGTGCATAATTTTTCATGTAATTCTCAGTGGTATGATCAGATTGATCTCATTTTGTACCAAAAATTGTACATGAATCTGTGGCCTATTTTGGCATCTACATGTACCAAGATCAAAAGTCCACTTTGCTATTTTTTGACAGTGGCAATTGTAAGCGCACTAAGTATAAATTGCCAAATCAGATATTTCTTGGGGGATTTCTTTTTTGAGTGATTTAGGGGGGGTAATCTTGCAGTGATTGGTTGCATTCTTTTACTTGGTTTGTGTTCTTGCAATGGGGAAATCTCAAATTGAACTCCTAACTCCACATAATTATGCCACATGGATAAAATCAATATGGAACTATCTCATGGGAAAAGGTCTAATAGGCTATATAAAGGAAACCATTTCTCAACCTATTGATGTTAATGAATTGGCAAGATGGGAGATTAATTGTGAGAAAACACTTGGATGCATATGTTCACTAGTCTTATTTGATTTACAATTTCATATTGATTCATGTACAATAGCTAAAGAAGCATGGGAGACTTTTGAAAACTTGTATGGTAAAACAGATAAGATTAGAGGACTTTTGAAGATGAATTTGGAGGAAAAAGAGTCATTCGATGTCATTCAAGGGCATAGGAACATTACAATTCATTTCCAATGGATATTTGTGTTGGTGTAATTAAATGTTTTGTACCTTGTCCTAGGTCATAATTACACCTTAGTTAAGTTTACTTAGGGACCACATAGGAGTTGCTGGAGAATTTCCATTGGTATACTTATCTTCTTATTGTGTTATCAACTCCACCTTTAAGGGACATCATGTGATTAGGTTTCCACCTTTTGTGGGTGATCCACTATTTGTGGTGGTTATCACATTATCACTTTCCATTTTAGGTCGAGTGATAGTTTTTCATTGTTGTCTCATGTCATAAGATTACAACACTTGTCATAATCTTATGCACTCCTATGTTCTCACCTTGGCTATATAACCAAGGGGTCTCTACTACATTTGTAGACACATTGAAGCATATCATATCATTGACATTGAATACAATTTATTCTTGTGACATTATTTTCTCTCTTCTTTGTGCTTTCCATTTGGTCCATAGATCTTGGCATCCATAGCCAATTCTAACATGGTATCATAGCATGTTTGATTCTAACATGGTATCAGAGAATGTTTAATTCTAACATGGTATCAGAGTGGGTTGGATGCCATTGGAGAGTCTTTTTCTGAAGAGAGGTACCAAATTTGGGGAGGTTCCATTTTTGGCTCTTTATTGCAGGTTTATATCGGAGCTTACTGCTGCAAATCTAAGCTCACCATTGCGTCTGGAAAGTTTGAGAAAGTCAATTTTGCCTTTTCTTTTGTCCAAATCTATGAGGGTTTCAAGCTGCATTGTGGCTGCCAGATCCAGAAGCTAGCTACATTTTTGGAGCATTTCGGGTCAAATCCGACCCTGTCATCGCGTCCAGAAGGGCCAAAAACCCTAAGATCGACTGTCAATTTCTCTATTTTGGAACAAGTCATCCGGTGAGGCAAAATTCTTTTGCCAGGTCGTCATTATGACTCGTGGTATGATTTTCTGAAAAAAATATATATATTTTATTTTCACAGATTTTTCTTGAAAAATTAAAAAAAAACATTAGTGTGTTTTTTGGAAAAATTTATTGCAAGATTTTATTTAAAAAAAAAAACGGAAATTTCATTCTGCGGACTGACAGTACTCGTAGGAGAGTACTTTGTACCATCCGCAGGGTACTCGTGGCCAGTCATCACCCGCCACTTGGCGTAGTTCCATTGGTGCCCCTGCTTCTATTCCGTAGGTCCCCACATTGTCGCTGTCAGCTAAAAATACCGGCGCTTCTTACAAATTCCGGCAAACATCCAGCAAAGAAATCAATAATATTTCGGTGTCAAAAGTGGCGCCAGTGACGGGTATACACCCGTCAATTTTAAGCTCCATGTTCGGTCAAATATTCCTTACGTGGGAGCATATTCTTTTTTGATGGTGGGCAGGACGTCAAATTTAATATTGTACATTGCTGATGTTAGTAAAGCATCAGCGCTAATGTCAGCACTCATTTGAGATTTTCTATCCCCTCACCATTTGCATTTTGATTTCGGAGGTGATTTTCAAAGGCTCATAACTCACTCATTTTGGCTCCTTTTTTTGAGAATTTTTTTTTTATTTGGTCTAATTTTTCATGATCTACACTGTGGTGCAATAAAGTTTTGGTTTTGGCTTCTGTTGTTTCCATAAATTGCAGATTCTCACAGGTGTCGCTGCTTCGTCCTCATTTTGGGCACTTTGGGAGCTCATAACTTGCTCCTACGGTAACATTTTTGTGTGCTGTTTTTTTTTAAAGTGCATAATTTTTCATGTAATTATCAGTGGTATAATCAGATTGATTTCATTTTGTTCCAAAAATTGTACTTGAATCTGTGGCCTATTTTGGCATCTACATGTACCAAGATCAAAGTCCACTTTGCTATTTTTTGGCAGTGGAAATTGTAAACACACTAAGTATAAATTGCCAAATCAGATATTTCTTGGGTGGTTTCTTTTTTGAGTGATTTGGGGGGGGTAATCTTGCAGTGATTGGTTGCATTCTTTTGCTTGGTTTGTGTTCTTGCAATGGGGAAATCTCAAATTGAACTCCTAACTCCACATAATTATGCCACATGGATAAAATCAATATGGAACTATCTCATGGGAAAAGGTCTAATAGGCTATCTAAAAGAAACCATTTCTCAACCTATTGATCTTAATGAATTGGCAAGATGGGAGATTAATCGTGAGAAAACACTTGGATGCATATGTTCACTACTCTCATTTGATTTACAATTTCATATTGATTCATGTACAATAGCTAAAGAAGCATGGGTGACTTTTGAAAACTTGTATGGTAAAATAGATAAGATTAGGGGATATCAGATTGATAATGATTTGATGAATCTTGATCCTAAAATTTTTGACCACATCCAAGACTACATCTCCAAAATCAAGCAATTAAGAAAACAGTTGAAAGAATGCAGTATTGAAAAAGAGGATTTACAATTGATTTTGAATGTGTTATCCAAGCTTGGTCCTGAGTATTCAGTATTTGTTTCTGGCTTTCATACCCATCGACTTTCTATGGGAGCATCATATGTTGATCCTAAGTTTGATGACTTTGCAAATCTCCTAATCCAAGAGGAAGCTAAGTTAATGAGCATGGGTCTAATCAAGTCTTCCAAGCCACATGCATTGGTTTCTAGTGAGTCAAAGGTACATAAAGAATTGGGGAATCTTGATAAGAAGCAAAAGATGAAAAAGAACAAGGCACATAAAGAATCAGAATCCACTCATTCAAAAGAAGAATCATCTAAGAAGAAGAGGTATTTTTGTGCATATTGCAAGAAAGATGGACATGAAGAACACTATTGTTATAAGAAGGATATTGATGTGTTGAAAAATATTCTCAAAAGAAATCAAATTGATTTGCCTTCTAGAATGTTTGAATCACCTTCTTCTTCTTCAAAACAATCTAAGGGAAAAGGTCATGTTGATTTTTCATCGACATCAAGATATAAAGGTCAAGCTCTTTGTGCTTATTCAAGTCCAGGATCAGGTAGATGGCTTCTAGATTCAAGAGCATCACATCATATGGAATCTTCACAATCTATATTCTCTTCATTTCAGCCTTGTTCTATGTCTCCTATCTTGATGGGAAACAATACATACATGAGTGTAATAGGGAAGGGATCTATTAGTTTTGGGGACAACACTTTCAAGATGGTTTGTGTGTTCCTCATCTGACGAACAATCTTCTTTCCATATATCAGATTACACATGGTGGAGATGGGAGAACTGTGGAGTTCACACCTGATTCAATCATCATTCGAGACTTGAAGAGTAGAGAGATCATTGCTATTGGGGTGGTTGAACATTCATCTTGGTTGTATACCTTTGCAAATTTTGCTTCTGATGGTGACATTGTTCCTTCGATTGTTGATCACACTTCTAGTGTGAACCATAATTTATAGGAGACATTTGGCTACTTGAACTTGGGAGTTCTCACATCAGATCCAGTACTTGAGCCATGCATTTCATCTCCTCCATCTACTGTTGTAGTTGATGATGCTTGTGATTCCACAGTTTGGGTTCCTTGTGATTCAGTGCAGCGGGACATACATTGTCTTCTAGATATGGCTACTTTGGATGGCTTCTTGACAGGTATTTCAGACTTGTTTGTGGAGTCTCATCTTGCAGATGTGGGGGACATCATTGATGACATTCATCTTCTCTTTGATGAAAATGCTCCTTCTTCAGTTGTTGTGAGGGAACACTCTGACCCTCTTGTTCATTCTCTACATGATCATTCTTTGCAGTATGACATGAGTGTGGATACTTTTGGACAACACTTGGAGGAGGCTTCTTTGTCTTTAGAGGGGATATCATTCTCTTTGGATCATGTTCTACATTCTTCTCTACTAGATGTTGGATTGTACTCTTTAGTAGTGTGGCCTAGAACACTTGTTTGGAGTGTGTCAACTTTCGACATCAACATGGAGACACTTGAGAATCATTCAGAGACATCATGCATCCTGCATACATTATTGGTTTTGTTTCTTCCTAAGGGGAGGAACGTTGTTCGATGAAATTGGATCATCTTCAGCATTCAATGTCGAGCTTCTACCATCATTGCAGGAGACTCAACATTGAGGGGGGGCTGCCTTGTGTCTCTTCTAATTCTCTCTTAGGGGGGGGTCTTTTTCCTCACATGGGGTTTTTACCTTCTCATGCATCATTGAGAGAATTTATATTTTGTATTTCATCTCTCTTTTGGGGAGGAGTTTTGTACCACTAGGTTTTCTCCTTTTCTCCGTTTGTGAGAGATTGCATTGCATTTGTACATGGGTACCTAACATGGCCTAGTTGTCGAGACCCATCTTGCATTGTTTTCTTTTGTGTACATTCTCCCTAAGTTGCACTTAAGGGGTGGTGTTGGTGTAATTAAATGTTTTGTACCTTGTCCTAGGTCATAATTACACCTTAGTTAAGTTTACTTAGGGACCACATAGGAGTTGTTGGAGAATTTCCACCTTTGGTGGACTTATCTTCTTATTGCTTTATCAACTCCACCTTTCATAGACATCATGTGATTAGGTTTCCACCTTTTGTGGGTGATCCACTATTTGTGGTGGTTATCACATTATCACTTTCCACTTTAGGTGGAGTGATATCTTTTCATTGTTGTCTCATGTCATAAGATTACAACACTTGTCATAATCTTATTAACTCCTATGTTCTCACCTTGGCTATATAACCAAGGGGTCTCTACTACAATTGTAGACACATTGAAGCATATCATATCATTGACATTGAATACAGTTTATTCTTGTCACATTATTTTCTCTCTTCTTTGTGCTTTCCATTTGGTCCATAGATCTTGGCATCCATAGCCAATTCTAACATGGTATCAAAGCATGTTTGATTCTAACATGGTATCAGAACATGTTTAATTCTAACAATTTGTAACACCCTTGCAGATTCTAGAGGCAGGAATCCTATGAATATGGTACTGCACCATGTAGACATTTGTGTGTCGTACTAGCATCCTTGACATAAATTCCTCCACCGACACTAAAAATAACTACCCACTGGATGGGAAATGAATGAAGAATGTGGAATAGCATCATGAGATTTAATTTATCTAAGGTAGTAGGTGTGTAAATGAGGAATTCACAAGGGGTGAAAATTCATGCCATTACATTTTACCCCCACTTTATTGAGCATAAGTGTTAAGGTGAATGCATGGTGAAGTAGAGTAAAATCTTAGAAAAGTATACATGAACCATCAAGGAAATAGACCACAATATGAAAAACCTAAAAGGATAGGAAGAAGAGATGGTTCCATAGGTACTCGAATCCTTAGCAGAGTTAGAAAAATGTGTTGCAGGTCCACAAACCTATAAAAGGTGAACAGAAGGCTTTGTAGGTGCTCGAGGCTCCATAGAGTCTTATAGGCCCTTATAGGTTCTCAATCTTGTAAAGAAAGCTCGAGGTCCTCAGATCTCCAAGCTTGATTGAAAAATAAGCTTCATAAGTCCTACAAAGAAATATGTTAATCCACAAAAAAAGCATGTCAAATAACAAAAATCCACATAGGTAGATAGATAGTCAAGCAAAAAATCATTAATTGAATGAGAAGATTTCAAAGGGATCCCTTCAGAACCATTTAAAATAAAAGGGGTTTGTTTAAGGGACACTCTGCTTGAAAGGTGAAGACAATTTTTGTAAACAGTTCAATCATCAAAGAATCCTTTCAAAAGATCTTTATCATCAAGGAATTCAAAGGGAAGAATACTCCCTTGCAAGGGAAAGTTTTCAGACTTCATTAGAAAATGTACTCCCTTCATATTATTTCTTTGTGAATCTATGGTGAAAGAAAGATCTACTCCAGATCCATGTTGAAGAATACAATTTCTAAAAAAGTAGAGATTTTCAAGGAGGGATTCGTTGCCACCAAATACACCTTTTGAAAATTGAAGCAGTATTGAAGCAATATGATAGCCCCCCCTTAGGATGGTGTGTGCTAAACACAAAAGCACATGAAATCCTAAGGAGAGAGAATAAAGTGACTTTCTAGCCCATAATACATGATAGGATGTAATCATAGAAGTTTTGTTGCACACACGAGGGTCAACACATCGGCACCACAACATCAAAATGAAAGAAAAGAAGAGAGAAAGATAAAAATACAATGAAAAAAAAACAAAGACATCAAGAGACAGGGGGATCTAATATTTTAGGGTCAAAACTGCTCATAGATATAAGTAGATAGATATAATATAGTAATATATATGAACTTTAATCAACCCCTTACTATATCAGATCATGT
Source organism: Sequoiadendron giganteum (assembly GCA_007115665.2). NCBI lineage: Eukaryota > Viridiplantae > Streptophyta > Pinopsida > Cupressales > Cupressaceae > Sequoiadendron > Sequoiadendron giganteum. Next base: position 133,725,909 of record CM021109.1, read on the forward strand.
GAAGAAAGGTACATGAAGAAATACAAAATAAAAAAATTGGGTCAACATGGAAGGGAGGCCTAAAGTTTACAACATAAAACACTCCTATATCCAAGCACCTATGAGGGTGACAAGGGTCCTCCAAGAACATATACAAAAAGCATGTTGGAAACACACCACACTTAAATCTAATGTACAGGTAAAGAAGAGGAGTCCTCCTTGTCCTCATCAACCAAGAGGTCATAATTCTACCAATCTAGATCATTATAAGGGGAAGGAGGATGAGCCTACAAGGGTGGGATAGCAAGGGGAGCACTCTTTGACTCTCCTGCAACAAGAGCCAAGGAAGAGGGCCCCTCAAGGTCTTCTTCATTCAACTCCTATGAGGTAAACATCATTGATTTTGTAAATATTGAGTAGAGCATGCACTTGATGGGAGTTCCATGTGTCAACTGAGTAGGTGATGAAGGAGGCACCTGAGATCCACTATCAACCTCACTAAAAGACTGGGGGGCAGTGATGAACTCAAGAGATGTAGGGGTTGTCTTTATCACTACAATGACACAAGCCAAAGCGAAACCAACCTTTGAAGAAGGTGATCCCTTCTTTCGACCACCATTAGAATCAAGTTTTTCCTCCAACTTGTGCTTCATTGGGGGACTCAAGATCCCCATAGACAAGGTGAAACATAGGGAAGAAGTAGACCAAACTACAGTGGACACCATTGAGGTATTGAGCATGTTCGTTGGCTTGAGAAAAGCTAGGATGTCTAGAAGGGACATCAAGAGAGGAGGCTTAACCGAAGGAGAAATGAACACTTGCACCCTCTTAGGGTGAGGGTCATCCACACTTGTAGGGGGAGCCAAAAAATATTGAGGCAGTGGGAATTGAAGGAGAAGGGGAAGAAGAGGAGGAAACAACAGAGGACACCAAAATAGGAGTTGTTGGCTCCCTTTCCTCCTTCTGTAAAGTAGCCTGCTCTATGGCTAGAGCCTTCCTCCGATGATTATGCTCATGTGCAAGGTGGTTTTTTCAACTTTGAGAGATAGAGGTTGCAACTTGAGGAGGAGTAAGAGAATCCTATTCTATCATCAAATTTTCCATCACAACCATTATCGGTGGAGGGAGTGACTCTTGGGAAAAGACAATAGGAAGAGATGCAAGATCAGAGACAATAACAAGTGGAGAAACATACTCAAGTGCCTCAGCATCGGTCCTTTTCCCATTTTCCACCCTAGGAGTAGGAGTAGTAGGAGGCTATAGAGGCTAAGATGTAGAGGAAACTCCACAAGAACCCTTCCCCTTACCATACAAGATGGACTAAGGCACTATGGGCAAGACAAAAAGGTCGAGAACCTAATGCTTGGCCTCACACCAAGTGGGCACCATTAGAATCCCTAAGAGATGCATAGGGATGGAAGTCAAAGGTGCCATAGTAGGGTCAGAGACAAAAGAAGGTGGAACTTCAGAGGAGGAAGGAGAAGGCGATTGAGCACGAGCAGGCTTCCCCTTCCCCTTTTGTGAAGAAGAGGCAACCTGCTACTGCATTACAGGGTAGGTCATTCTCTGATGCACTTTTCTCCTAGTCTTATACTTAATGTAACTTTGATAAAGCATGTCCATTCTTGGAGAAAATGATCTAACCAAGGAGGGCCAAAAATGATCTAGCGAATACCCCCATGTGATACCAATGGCTGATATTTGGTTTTGTACATGACTTGCACTACACCTTTGTCAAAGAATTTCAAACATTTATGAATAATGGAAGTGACTCCATTCACAAAAAACTAGCCATGGGATTCCTAGCTTCACTCTGAACAAGTCATATTCTAAAATGATGTCAAAGGTAAAATTCACAGCCCTAGGTCCCACTAAGACAAAAAGTGTTATGTAACCATAAGGAGCAAGAGAGATACCATCATGGGTACTTATGGTAGTATTTATCTTTTCATATTCCTCCACAACATATTCTCCTCTGTAAAGATGTTAATGTGACTCATAGGGCCCACAAGGACTCTTATCACAATGTTACCATTGATGTGAATGTGAATGTATAGAGGAGAAGCTTTCTCATTCATGGGAAGATCTTGTGGAATCAAAGTTATATCTAGTGAGCTAGTCGCAGGTTGAGGGGGAGGAATATGAGTAAATGAAACCATATTTACATATGTTGAGGCCTCAAGGGAAGCACCAGAAGGATTAATGATCAAATTCATAAAGTGAGACGAAAATGGGTCTGTATAAATCTTTAATTCACTATTTTCCTTAGCCATTGACTTGTTTATATTTTCATTTTTACCATTGAATCAAATGGTAGCATCGTCAATGTGATCTTGTATCTCATGATGCAAGCACATACAACATTCAGTATCATACCCATAGACATGATGGTATTGGCAGAACACATACCCATCATACCAATCAGAGTAAGGCCCTCTAAGAGGTCAAGGATCTTCCAATGTTATTACTTTATCCTTTAATAGTTTCTTCAAAATAGAAGAGTAAGATCCAAACAAATTCATGAACTATCTGTTGCACTTGAGGCCCTTGTCATTAGACAAGGTAACTACATTCACAATAGATTTTTCTTTTCCTGAAAATGACACAATAGACTGTCCTTCTAGACAGGATCATGGGGAAGATCCCCCGAACTAAACCACCATTTGTTGATACTCCTGCAACATCACACATAGATGCATGAAAGAATGATACTTCATTAAGAAAAACTTCTCCCACTAGGATCTCTATAGGTTTCCTATGAACACCTTTTGTACATATAAGTCAAGTAACAAGTAAGAGATTTATGAAAAGAGTGCTTTATATCAAGTAATAAAATCAATAATCTTCTCATTCTCTCCTTTCTTACATCAAACGAGATCCAAGAAGGTCATTGTTGGCCTGATGTTAGCCCAAAATTGCTAGAGAAACTGATTAACAAGTTGATCAAATGAAAATATTGAGTTGTTAGGAAAACAATAGTACCACTCTAGTGATGTGTCTTTGAGAGATCAAGGAAATAATTTGGTCATCAAGGAATCATGGTGAAATTTTTTTGTATACATCATGTTGAAGGTTGATACATGTGTTTGAGGGTCTCCTTTACCACTGTATTTCTCAAATTTAGTAATTTATATCCCTTGAGGGATGGGAGTGTTCAAAATCATCACTGATAAAGGGCTATGTTGGAAGAAAGGTTGAAATATGGGTTGGGAAGAGGCTTGGGATAGACTCACCAACTAGTTCTGTATTTGACCCATATTTTGTAGGAGGGCATTCAAAACAAGGTCAAATGAAGAACTAGGGCCATTGGAGCTATCACCAAAACCACCACCAGAACCACCACTAGAGCCACCACTGGAGCCACCAACTTCCATTCCACTATAAACCCCATGTCCAAGGACAAAGCTTCCCCCAAGAGGAATAACGTTGAATCCTAGGGGTATTTTGCTCGATTTCATAGTAGGAGACAAAGCATGACTGGAGATGTTGATGGAAGGTCCCATTTTAGCCATGCATACTGATTCCATAGGCATCAAGACATTGATTTGTCTTTCATAAGCATCAATCTCATGACCTTAGGTAATACTTGACCTAGGGTTATAAGAAGGGATGTATGTTTCCATTAAGTCACTAAGGCCATGAAGAAAGTCTATGCATATATGCTACTTTTCTAGCATATATCTTATCTCATTAACAACTCTATCAGTCCTAGACATATTTTGATCTCTCCCTAAGTGATTTGTGAGTTCCAATAGCCCCCTATCTAGAGAAATGTTGTGCTCTACAGGAATATTGAGAGCATCATCATCATTCATAGGTGGGGCCATAGGAGAGACATGAAGAGTAGGGGCACAAGTGGTTTCATCAAATAAACTCATCTCTTCCACTAATACCATATCATGGGAAGCGAGAGTCATAGTGACCCTTGTAAATTCCATATCTAGTGTCGTTGTTGCGCACCCCTTCTAACCAAATATCTAGAAGTCATAAACTAAGTTTTGAATCTCATAAAGTGTCACAACACACAAGTCCACAACCTATGAAGACACAAGAGAAAGAAACTTAACACAAATATATAGATACTAGAAGTTTCATGTCAGGTTCACCAAAATGTAGAGGGGGGGGGACCAACTACTGAGGACCCTAGGTCACGAGAGGGTCTAGAAAAATCAACGGCATTGATCTATCTCATGCTAAGGGATTGTATAAGATGAGTTTTATGTTTAAAAGGGTGAAAAGGAAGGACAACTAATCTACCTCTTTCCTTCTTCCAACTCAAGAATTTTACAAATTCAGGTGAGTGGGTTTCTGGAGTCTAGACTACAATTTAGGCAAGTCATTACCAGGGGATTTCAACACAAGGAATAGATGATAGAGAAACATGTTGGAATATTAGTTGGGAATTGGCATCTGTATAGATAAGAACGTAAAGTATAGTCTAAGAACTTAAAGAAATATGCTAACAACCCAAAAAGTATAGTTTGATATAATAAAAGAAAACATAAAGCAACCAAAATACTGAAGTAACAACAAGAATACTTTAACTTGATAAATAGATTAACTATGAATGAAATGAGAGAAAGGGTAGTATAAATCAAACTTACAGTCATCCAATCCTCCCACAAGCTCCACATGAATGAGGTACCTACACACACAACAATGAATAAATGTTGGGGTTGTGTATTAAGGACTACCATAGTCAATCCCCCGCTTTGATGTTTCCACCTCCATAGACAGCCAGTATAGCAATGATAGAGAAATGTGACAAAGAAAGTATTGAAATTAAGGTACTACATACTATGCTAAACAATGATATGCTACAGAAAAATATAATGATTTCAAGTGAAAGGAATATGGAATAATATCACCTTCAACCATGTGCACTCGAAGAAAATTGGAGAAGGATCTATCTCAGAAGCTTGGAGATGCTAACATTGTCGCAACAATGAGGAGAGTAAAACTAGTAGAGTGTCAACTTGCAGCTTCAATGGTGGTCAATGGTGGTAAGAATGCTAAGAATGATTGAATGAAATGACAAGAAGATCAATAAGTGTGAAGATCAATTAGATGAAATAATAGGCCATTTGAAGATGAAATATGAGGCAAAGGAGTCATTTGAGGCCGGTCAAGGGTGCATGAACATTACACTTCATTGCCAATGGAGAGTTGTAATGCACTTATGGGTTTCAAAGTGGTGCAGGAGCACCAAGTTGCTTTCAAGCCTCCATGAGGCCATTTGTAAATAGTTGCTCTATTTTGTGTATTGGGTCTTATAATAAGGTTTATAAAACCATTTTATAGGTGTTTGAGTCTTAGGAAGCAATATTTGAAGTCATTTGTCAAATAATGTTTAAAGTTATTCCATATTGTAAAAATTGTAAAAGTTGCTCAAGAAAGTTGTCAAGCAACATGTCAAAAGTGTCATTAAGGTGTTTTGTCAACAAACTAACTAAAAGGTGGTTGAAAATAGTTGGTTATGGTTGTAAATGTATAATTACACCCTCCAAAACTCGAATTGGAGAGGTTGGAGAGGTTGGAGACATTATTTTGGAGTTTGATGAATGGCAACCTCAAGTTTGGTGTGCATTTTATGATTTCTACATTGTTTTCAGGTTGAAGTTGTGATTTTTATGGACTGGTATGGATTAAAATAATAGATTATAATATATGGATGGAAATCTCTCTATTTCTAGTTTCCAATTCTTTTTGTCTCATTGAATTTTATTGAGTTTTGTGGAAGATATGACTATTTTGGTGAGGGCAGGTTTGAACACTGCCTAGGGTTTGCAGTTTTGGGAAAAATGCAATAACTTCAGTTTCCACCATTGGATCTTCATAAAATTTGGAAGGGAGGTCTATAGTTATGTTATTGTAAATCTCACCAAAGAGATTGAATTTATTATGTTTTTTGAAAAAGTGATTAGTGACTGTTCATTGCATTAAATTGTGGGCTACCATGGTTATGTTTCTGATGTGGTTTAGAATGCACTTAATCATTCTTTGAGATGAATAATTTTATGAAAGTTGTGAAGTAAATGGAATGTTGAGTTGTGAATCCTCTTTGATTTGCATTAAAAAGGTAGGACCCTGTTAGGATGAAAACATGCCATGTAGACATTCACATGTCATGCTAGTGTCCCCAACAAAAATTCCTCCACCAACACTAGAAACAACTACCAAGTGGATGGGAAACAAATGAAGGATGTGGAATAGCATCATCGAATTTAATTTATCTAATGTAGGAGGTGTGTAAGTGGGGAATTTGCAAGGGGTCCAAATACACACCATTACAGTCTCCAATAATGATGGGAACCTATCTTGTTCCACATTCAAGAAGGGAGTTTAAAAAGAATTATTGATAGCTCTCATGTAGTGGATGAGCTCACTCAAATTTTTCATACAAAGGTAAGAGTTAAAGGTGGAGGTTCAATGCTTTATTAGACTAATGTTATGAATAAAATATTGTTTCTTCTAAGCCAGTTGGTGAGTTGGGATTGGAGGTTATGAGCCTATTTTCCTTGGTATGGTTACAATATGGAGTTGATATGAAAGGTGCAATATGAGGCAATAAGAAATATGATAATGAGTAACACAAAAGATAAAACAAAGGGACTTAATGGTTGTTCAAGGTTGACAGAGCTAGCATAATCAAAAGGTCCTATGATGGAGCTCAAAATAAAGTACAACAAGGTTGTAGCTAGGTGGTGAAAGATAGTAATGGATTCTCCAAATGATAAATGGGGTCACATTGAGACTATCTATAGTGAAAAAAGTGATAGAGAATAATGTGAGTTCAAATTTTAACAAGACAAGATATGATAGATTATGGTGAACCTAAATGGCTGATTGAGATGGATAAAAGAGAGGTAAATGTAGATCATAGTCCTTTAGCTAGTGAAAAGGTGAAGATAAAAAATCCTTAATGAAATCAATCAAGTGTTAAAAAAAATCGTTGAAGTTCTCCAATGCCTCCAAGAGATTGTTAACCATTTCAAAGATTTAACACATGTCCTATGAACATGGTAAATGGGTTTTTACAATTTGGAGAGGTGGAATCTAGTAAAGTAATGAGGTAGTTGCAAGAATCTAGGAGCTGAAAAAGCTTGAAAAGAAAAAAAAACATTCTTCTATCTATGTGACCTTGGAGTCTTTGAAGGATTCAAAGTAGGAGAGGTAGTTTTCTAGCACCCAAATGAAGGTTGGTTGAACAACTTAGTCAAAGTAGTGGTCTTAAATGGTGATAAAATATGTTCTATATTCTCTCCCATGTTGGGATAGAGAAACGACATGCCTAGTTTCATTTTTTCTCAATTCTTGCAAATATTTTGTGTTGTAACATCTACGAGTTATTCTTAGCAAAAAAATTATACTATAACTTTCAAAACCAGTCTTTCAGACTGAAGAAAACATGTAATATTTGATTTTTGAAGAGAAAATCAGACATACATAGTCCACTACCATGCATTATACTTTGGGGAACACAATTGTAGTTCATGACTTGATGCAATATATGTAAAATGTAAGTGGTGATTTAACCATGCAAAAACTATCCACCAATCTGACCAAATTTAAGAATTTTAATGTAAGTGCAACAAAATATAGGAATATTATGAGTTATCATTAATCAAAATCAAATTAAATTAATACTCTTCTTGGTAATAGTTTATTAAAGAAGCTAGCAGGTTTATTGGCCTTAACTATAGGAGTCTTTAGATAATTAAATATCTAATCAGTAACACTTTTTATGAATGTTAGAAATCTATATGCACATGTGAAAAATTGAATGTAATAAATATCATCAGTAATTATTTAAGCATCAAATGAATAATTAGTGGATATTCAACAATAACAATCAAGAACAAGATGTAAACAACACCCATGCCTACAACATTCAAGAATAAGATTTACACAATACGCATGATAACATCATTGAAGAACAACTATCAAAAATATGATTTACTTAACCTTATGTTGACAATGTTTAGGATAAAACCATACACTTTGATAATAGTGGTAAAATAAGATTTCCATTAATAAAAAATCCATAAGGTTATACAACATTATATGTCAACAAAAGTATACAATTATCCAATAAATTCATATAGGCTTAGTAAAAAAAATCCATTTGGACATAAAATGTCACATATCGATAGTAAAAAATATATGCTCAAAAATTACATGTAGGCATATAACAAATAACCCTAATACATAGTCATATCCCACTAGGGCAAGGAAATATATCACGTGTTTCCTTTGACTATCAACTGGATGGAGTTTTTGTTGATGTTGTTATCTTTCGAATGTGCTCACTCATTATCCTCTCTTTACTCATATGGAGATCCATTATCCTCTCTTTACTCATATGGAGATCCAACTAATACAATAAGAAGTATAGACGTTAATATATAAAAAACTGAATTATAGAATGACATATAACAAAATAATCACTTATCGTAAACAAATAATAAAAACATGCGCATCCACAATAGTAGCACATCGATGATCTAGAGTGACAAGCACATGTAGCAACCATCGAGATAGAGATTAAAGTACATACATGTATCATGAAAATTTCCAATATTAGACCATAGAAGATAAAATATAATGTCAAATTTACTAATTATCTATCGCATACCTCTGCCAAAGGATCAAAATTGGCTATTGTTATATAAAATCCATGGTCCATTGTGCCATAAATATCTTTAGGGTTTTCTGATGTCAACATCTAAAACTGAAAAAACAAATATGAAGTTTTTATCACTTTCATTAGTTTCTTTGTTTAATTAAAATACAAACTAGATAAAATTGAAAGTTCCTAATGTATTTTTTTAATCTATGATACTTCCACAAAAATTAATCTCGGACTCTTGCACTTACCCTCACATAAGATAATAGAGGAAAACAAAAGACACAAAATTGATGCTAGGAAGAGTAATCCAAAATAAGTGACAACTGATAAGGAAAAATTCCCATATGTAAAGCTTGAGAGCTTGAAATAAATTTCCGAAAAACAAAGGGCTCAATATACCATGAAGTAATTTTTGAGGTTTCAAAGGCTAAAGATGAAAATATCAAAATAGATGAAACCAATAAGCCACCAATATGATTATAAGACATCACCTAAGGGGGGGATAATGTCATAAATAATAATAAAGAGAGCAACATAATACCATTCATTATTGTAACTAATGCTATAATTATACCTTATTCGCCCCTTTGTTGAGTTATATTCCCATTTTTTTGGTCATGCCATGAGTCAACTTAGAATTTATATGCCTATAAGCAAACTCTTTAATATTATGAAATTTAAAAATAAAGAATTTTTGTATTTAATGCATCAACTACATTTCATCACCTTGTCAACCATCACATCCATACCAATGTTAATGATGACTTCTAATATGCTCATAAAATTCACATTGGTACATCACTAGTGGGTAGCCAATTGAATTTAAATGCATTTGATACCTCACTGCTAATAAGAAGATAGTTGTACATAACTATATGATGAATCTAAGGGATTCAAATAATGAAATTCCCTTTGAAGTCATACATGAATTAGGTTTGAAAGTTTTCAATTTCTTTATTCTAATTGCTAAGTTCCTCAATGTTAGGTTTCCCTCTAACTAATGGGAGGTGAGATAGTGGTAGGAGTAACTTATGGAATAGGTGGAAGTACCATAAGGACCAATGATATAATACCAAGGTTTTTTTAGCAAATAAAATTAGGTCATTTTGATTCAAAAATCAAATTAAGGAAAATAAATCCCTAAGGAGTTGTACATAGAACCTCGAAGGATACATGAATTAAAGAACAAAGTATAATTATACAAAATCATATGGAATTGTGCTAAAGAGTAAAATCATATACAAAATAGTGTTTTTTTTCAATTACCAAAACTAGCTAACATTGTTTTACAACACCATTAATGAATAAAGGTTACTTGAGGGAAAATTGTTTAGGGATGAGAATAGCGAGGTGTTGATGTCAAAGGTCCACCAACAAACTATTTGACATCCAAAGTGTGTTATGAGACAATCATTCATATAAGGTTCAACTATTCACATGCAATAATTATTTATTTAATATTTTTTTCATGCATTTGGACTTGACAATGTAAACATATAGGGGTATGTGAGAATGGTGCACATATCATTAACACATCGACCCTGAATTTTCATCATATTCATTCTACTAATTTAGTTATTACTACATTTCAAAATAGAATTTAATAAACAAAATTAAATGAACCTTTTTATTTTTACCTGAGTGACAATGTCAAATGCTTCATTCAACAAGATATATTTCATAACCATCTTCTTTGTAGTTGATGTATGTTATGTAGCTACATCCCAAGCACTCTCACCATCATATGTGAAAACAATGTTGCAAGAGTAACAATAGTGTACTAGAACTTTGGGCCTAGAAGTCTCACCCACATCAAGCTCCACTAGAGACCTCACACACTGTAAAATTATCTAAGTGAGCAAGATAATCGAGTCCAATGTGTCCACCTTGATAATGTCCTTCACAATTGAAGGAACAATGAAATTCTCCACCACGGGTTCGGCCAAGGCCCTCAGTGACAACTATGGATTACATTGTGCATTCTCCCTATCATGTGTGGAGCCCCCACCTCTACCCTAAAATTCGAGATAGTCAAAATAATTTGGCATCTTATTAAGGACAAACTCACAATAGAGTCCTCAAAAGATACTATGGGACCTCATAGTTATTTCATGGAGGTTGGTCAGAAACCATCCACCACCACTCCCAAAAATTATTTTTAATTAATTCATGGTTGCACCAATTGATGGGGAACCTCTTGCATGCAAGTGATAAAAGTGCATTGGTTCTTGGGTCTGGAAAAAGAGCATACAAATCAGCTTTGCTAATTTTTTATTTCTTCACTTGTTCATAGGAAAGTCCACAAGTGCATAATCATTTTAATTCCTCCCTCTTTTTTGACCAAAAATAATTTATTCACCCACTGATCCTACATGAGATACAATTGACTTTAAGGATTCAAAAATACCTCTCCTATGAGGGTGGGTTGTAGAATGTTAATTTAATCTTGCAATCAACTCTTCAACTCTCTTTTGTTATTTTTTATTTGATTTAAAATATTTTCTTGAGTTCATATAGGATGCCTACGAATTGAGGGAGGGGTTTGATGTTATTCTTCTGTGGAAGGGTCTTCATGAGGAGGTGATAGTGAATTATCAATATTTGGAGGTGGAGATGATTTCCTAGAAATTAAAACAAAGTTTAATTAAAACCCTATTTCAATCTATAGTTTAATTCAAATTTGATTCAATTAAAAGAATAGAAATACATACGTCTTTGACCTCTTTGATATCTTGGTGGCATCCTAGCCAAGAATCACCAAATAAGAGTGCAAAAAAGATCTTCTTTTTGCAAGTGTGGGTTGCAGAGGTAAAAAAAGGAAAGAACAAGTCGTGGCTAGGGAAAAAATGTGGTTTTTAACATTTCTTTTTTTAACTTGCTTGTCCATTTGGTGCACATAAAAAACATTTTTTGGGTTTTTTCAACGTGGCACCTTTTTTGTGTCACAACTTTATGCACTTACCCTATTAATAAATAACAATTAAAACATTGATAAATAAATATGACAAAACCCTATCATTTTCTTTAAGGAAAAAACCAAACTTGATTTGACTAGGTTAACTTAACCTATCAACACACTTAATTTTAACTTAACAACTCAACAAGGTTTAAGGGTGACCTACATGGTGAAATTGAACCAGGGATAACTTTAAGAAACCCCTCCCTTGAAAAAGGTGTAAAATCCTGGTAATTCTTTCCTTTTATTTGAAAAAAATATTAATTTGGTGAATCTTATGCATAATATTAAAAAAATTATAAAATTATCGAGAATGTTAATGAATAATTGGTAAAAATAATAACCACAGTCTTGAATCCTAGTGAAAAATCACTAAAAATATTAATTAAAATTGAAAATCTCTCCTTTAAAATTTTTCATATTTGGTCAATGCAGTTGCCCGATATATATTTTTATTTTTTTTAATATTGAAGTAGGGCCGCGAGGGTGGAAGTGCCCCTTACAGGGGTCAAGGGGGTAGAGCCCCCTTGTGGGGTTCGAGGGGGAAACACCCCCTCGCGAGGTCTAGGGACAATGATGCGAATATAGTAGATTCCCTTCTCGATTCTCCGAAATTACACAATATTACTGATGAATATTATTAATATTTATAATTACTCTATAAACTACTGGCGAATCAGTACCAATGACACATCATTTACATGGCCGAATTAATCAAGACAATTTTTATTTTTTTTAAAACCTGGCAATTCAGTCTCTATTTTAGCTTGTACTATTCACCATTTTTGGAGCTCTCAATTTCTATTATTCGCCAATTGGCGAAGATTCACCACTAAGGTTTTCCCTGAATCGAACATAGATGGCATTAGTAATTTAAGTCCTTAGAATATACCCTTCTCCCAAGTGATACTATCTCTCTCCCTCTAGAGGGTGTGAAGCACTACTTGCATTTTCACTTAGAAAAAGAGCTATGTAGTTAGTTGTAACATTTACATCATAAAGTATGAAAAAACACTATCATTTTATTTAAGGAAAAACCAAACTTGATTTGACTAGGTTAACCTAACCTATCAACACAATTAATTTTAACTTAGAAAACTTAAATTGACTAAACGAGGTCTAAGGGTGACCTACATGGTGAAATCAAACTCATATGGAATTACTAATTATCCCTTAGAATATTCCCTTCTCCCAGTTGATACTCTCCCTCTCCCTTTGGAGGGCATGAAGTTCTACCTACATTTTCACTTAGAAAAACAACAAAGTTTTCCCTTTTGCTAGAGGTTTTTTTTTTGTCTTTTGTTCTCTTGAAGATATACATGCAATTTTAGATCATGGATTGTGGGAATGGGATTTTCATCCCTTGTCCATGAGGCCTTGGTTTCATTCCTTCAAACCTTTGAAGGAACCCATTAATGCTATGCCTTTTTGGGTGAGATTTTTGTATCTTCCATTACAGTTCTAGTGGTCCTCTACTTATGAGGACATTGGTAATTTTATCTTGGTAGATTCTTGAAAGTGGATAATACTTCCAATATTTTTACTCACACCTCCATCACTGAGATTTTGGTAGACGTTGATTTGTCTCAAGCTTTACCTCGTGAGGTAGTGCTCCAAATTAATGGTTGGTCTTGATCTCAGCTGGTGGATTATGAAGGTATCCATTTTCACTACAGATGCTAATTTTCTACTAGACAACTAGCTCGTGACTATCCTCATGGCTCTCAAATTATTTCATCCTCCACTTGGTGGAAGAATGTTCTCAAGAACATTTAACGTCGTAGCCTAATGCAGGCTCTTCTTATTGTGAGGATTCTAGACCTCCTTCTCCATCTACGTAGATGAATAATCCTATTGTTGATGGTGTTGCTTCTCTTGAGGCTTCTATTGTGTTGATTCTAGACAAGGATACTCATAATATTGTTTGTTTTTCCTCCTTTGAGGCCCCTACTACCCCTAGTTGATCCCACAATATTGATTTACAATTTTTTGCCAAACAAGACATTGAACTATTTTTTTTAACTAAATCTTCACTTTTGAGCACTTATATCAACTAAACCGTGAGGAATTTGAAGATGATGCAAACTAAATATTTGTGACATTTTATCTATATATTCTAAATTTATTTTTTTCAAAAATTTTGGAATCATATTTCACTTCTTTTTCCATCTTCAAAAACTAGTTTTTAATAGTACACACCATTTTTAAAGACTGGCATTACCGGTAACACATAAAAAAATTTCTATTAAGGATAATTTTTTTTTTTTTTTGAATTTAGATTCATAACTATAATATCTAGTGCATGGAAATTGTTTCATATCATTTCATTGAGTATTTTTTTCTTAATTAAGTTTTAAAGTCAAACTATTTACAATTTAGATACATATGATTTAATGGATAAAACATAACCTTTTTTTTATGTATCGAAATTCAATTTTTTTTGTTGGATCAGGGACATCAATACCTAGTGAACTGATATTTTTCAATTTGTTTTAATAATCTTCTATTTTTCCACATGTGCAGAATAAAGAGCTTGATTTTCAGTGAAAAACCTACATTCACAAGAAATAAAAATTAAATATAATAATCAAATTAAATTTATTAAAAAATATACTTTTTGGAAGCTTATAATAAGGAATCCATACAATTTTTTTTAAAAATGAATTCATTTGATCCCCAAAAAGGTGAATCAAAAGTTGTTTTTTATCATCATTTTGATAGGTGTAAAGGAGAATTTGTTATAGGTATTGTTTAAAACTAGTTGGGTTCTATCTAAGGGGGTTTGATCTAAGATGGTTTGATGAAACACTCTTCAATTGGAATCCTTTAAATGGAAACTTTCAAGGCTTAAATCATTATATTTTCCAAAAATATGTGATTTTGGCAAAAATCAAGATCTCCCAGAAAGTATAAACCACTATTGTGGGATCGCCACCTCTTTTGGAAACATTTGTCTTAATGCTAAAACCTACTAATTTTGGCTTGGTTACTTCACTTGAATTAAATTTTGTTCCACTTGTTAGTTACTTCGAAGGGGATTCTTCCCTTTATGATCTAAATGTTTCTAATCTTGTTTCTAATTCTTTTTGGAGAATGGTGTAATGTAAGAAGAAATATAAGGTCATTGTTTTGATTAACAAGCCCTTGGAGGCTATGTCAATGGGTCCTATCTCTTGTTCTTGATTTTTTTCTCTTTTTTTTTGTTTTCTTCTTTGCCTTTTGTTGGTGTTTTTTCTCTTGCAACTGGTCTATTTATAGTTTTTGTTCTAGCACTATTATTTTTTACTAGTTGTTGTGTTTGTCCAATATATTTCGTTGGGTTCTTTGGCCCTATTGTTTTATTTTTATGGGATAAAGGACCTTACCTTCTTATATAATAAAAAACATTTACATCATATTCTTATCATTTCATATTTATTAATAATTCATTTAAATATAGAAACCATCACATCACATAAAATTTCATTATTGCATTTAACAAAAAGTAAAAATTAATTTGTAGTTCAAAGGTGGGGTGTAACATATATCCCCCCTTAAGGATCATCATCTCCGATGGTTCAAATTATCGTACCATAAATAAAATCAAATAAATGTTTCACTTTTAGTTTTCAAAATCATGTAAGAGATGGGGAAAATTTTGTTTAATCTTATTATAATTTTCTCTCATAGTATTGTCCTCTACAATTTGGTCCCACTAGACCTTGCACTAAGTGACCTTGCTATTGCATAGGTGGAGCCTATTTGATTCAATCACTTTTTCTCTTACTAAGAACTAACTCAGTATTCACTTAGCATCAACATATATTTTCTTCCTAACATTTTCTTTCGCTAGCCCTTTTCTTGATCAACTTGATCTATTCCCCCATTTATGATAGCATTTATGGAACAATGCTAATCCTATCTTCTATATTTCCCATCTTATAGGAGTTTGACACTCTCTTCAATATAATTCTTAATACGGAGTCATTTTCATTACACAATGGTAAGAGTTATTATACACAAACTCTACAAGAGGAAGATAGTCCTCACACTTGTATTTCTGATCCAAGTAATTAAATCTTGATAGGTCCTCCAATACCTAGTTTACTCTTTGCATTTGACCATCTATATTTGGATGATATGCTTGAACCATAGGAAATAGGTGTGGGTGTATCCAACTTTTAGGAGATGGAACTTTGGGACCTATTTCACAATTTGGTTCATTAGGAACCTATCAACCAAGTGACTTGATTGAGAGAATGAATAGGGGTTCCTTTATGTGATAGGATGGGGGTTCACCATTAAATGGAGCTTCAAAGGAGAAATAAAAACACTTATTCAAAAAACGTAGAAACTTGAAAGCATTAAATCACATTGATAAATAGAATGAAATATAAAGGTACTTAGAAGAATGAAGAGGTCAAAAAAAGGTTTGCAACCCTGAAAATATTCCTTTTGAAGTTCATTGGGATTGATACACTAGACTGGGCAATTTAGTTATGCTATAGGATCTAGGGCAGAATTTGGAATCTTCTAGTGACTGAGCAGGATCTACAGAAAGATGCCAAAAAGGGATATACTAGGACTCATACACAAAGTAGGGAGATTTAGTCTCGTTACTAGGGTTTGAATGATATTTTTGTGGCCTCTAGTGATCTTCTATAGCTTCCTTCTTATTATATCTTTAAGTTTGAAAGTCTGAATTCTAACCTATAAGTGAGTTTATGTGAAGATGACAACTTCTTGAATTTTTTTATAACTTTTGCAACTTTTCCTTCAAAGGATATTCAATCTCCAATTCACCAACACCTATAAAAACAAATCAAGAGGGAAAAATGTTTGTTTTTTAGGGAATAGGGGTTTGCCTTTGTCAAACCTTGTTTTTGTAATTGAACCTTTAAATGGAATAGACAAGCATGAAGGAATGATGAATGAACAAATGTAATGTTGCAACTCACCAAACCCTTGAAATGAAGCTACAAACTTGTGTGCAATGGGTTCAATGGATGTGGATCTTGACTCTTGACTCTTGATATGAGATAATGTCTTTGAATGCTACATTGAATCATGAAAACCTACAAAAAAAATGTTAGCTCACAAACACACATGATGCATGAAGACTTTGATATGATGGTTGAATCCTAAATGATGCTCCAAATTCTTGATTATTTTCTCTTGAATTCTCTTGAATGAATACTTGAATGTTCATAATATCACTTTAATTTTCTAGGAGAAATTATTTGAAATAACCTTGTATTTATACTTGTTTATGCCTAGTTTCTCAAAATTACAACACTAGAAGCTAACATCAGATTTAGCATAATAAAATCACACCAAGAATTTCATTTAAAATAGGTCTAGGCTAAAGCAAGACTCATACACCAAGTTGGTCGTATGAGTCCCAAGGGGTTAAACCTGGGACATAGATTTCAAGAAGTGTTTTATTCAATGTAACATTTGAAATCAAGTCCCAAGACCTAGGTGGGTACCATAAACCCAAAGTGGTGTATGATTCCCAGATCCCTAGATCTAGAACATATAACCAAAAACATTAAACTATGATTTTTCATTTGATAAATGTTGGGATTATCCTTAGAAAATTGCATTTAATGAGGCATTTGGATGTAAAATAGGACCAATTAGGGCATAAATGAGCGATGTTTTAATAGGGAGGACCCAAAGAAGTGTGAAAATTTAGAGGGATACATTTTTCTACACTACATTTAGTCCCCACTTTAGTGAGAAGAGGAACTTTCTTCAAACTCACACTAAAGTAGAAAAATCTATATCAAGAGTGGTCAAAGTGTACCAATGCTACTGAGATAGGACGACAACGATCAAGAGGGATGATCAAGACCCCATGATCAAGATCCTATGACAAACCAACATAGGCATAAAATAACACACATGTGAATGATGTATGAAGCGATGACAAGGTACGAGCATACACTGTCAAAGACATAAAGAAGGAAAAAAAGAAGAAGGTGGATCAAGCCTTGATAATTTTTCCAACATGATGTGGATTAGGTCTAATTTTGTCCAAAAATGTTTACGAGTGGAACACGATGTCCACTATACAAACAAAATGCACATTCACATGAGCTAGTGGAATTCAATATCCACTAGGTGAGTCCCTAGAAAGGTGAGACACATACGCATACAACCAGTATATGCTCACACACAGAAAATCAAGTGGATATGGGAAATATGCCTATGGTTGACTCCCATACATACTAATCATACCAAAGCTATCCCTTTGATAAGTTCAATAAGGCGCCAAAAAATGAAACTTTGAGCTTATGAACAACATGCAAGTAAAGATTTGTTAAAAGGTACTTTTCTTAGTTAATGTAAGGGCTCTTATTAGCTAACATCATGCCTAATGTCTCCAAGAGAGGAAAAATCAAAGAAATATCATATTCTTTGAGGAAATCAAACCCAATGACACTACCAAGGAAAGGAAACATCACAAGAAGAAAGAAAATCACACAATGAAACATGAGAACTGTCAAAAGATAATGTCAATGTATGCCCCCACTTTAAATAAACTGCTAAAAACCATGTTGTGAGTAGTTACTTTAAAGTGGAAGAAGACATAAGAGCTTATTCAAAAATACCTATGTTGAATCATATGTTCTTGAATGAAACTACATCATGAATAAAGGGTTTCCCCAGAAATGTAATGCCAAACATAAAATATGTCACATGTGAGCCAACTTAAGGCATGTCGTCCACATCCCAAGCTCGATCCTATATATACATGGAAGGTGATCAACTAGCTAAAAGAGACAATGACAACTACCATATGAGGACAAGGCTACCTAATCCCTTTCCCCCACTTAGTGTAAACAAGGATGAGTCGAGATGATTGATGAAAACTGGTATTAATTAGAGGAACTAGGTGCTTCAACACAAGGAAGAGCACCAAAATCCTTAAGATGTAGAATTTTATCATTTCAAGCCTTACACTCATTAGTAGAATGACCATGAATTCTATGATAAGCACAAAATGAACTCTTGTAAAATTTCTTTCATGTTCTTGGAGGGAAATATATCAAACAATCTTGGAGGAGTCTTGACAATATACTCTCTTGATCAATAGTAGAAGATGTTCCTTTATTTTGCAACAAAGACATCTTTTTCTTAGGATAAGGTATCATACTTACACAAGACTCTTTAGATGGCGAGATTTTGTACTCTTCTTTAAAGGAAGGGGTAAAATCTAACAAACTCCAATCGTTAGTGTTTTGCAAGATGAAATTGATATTAAGAGAAAATTTCACTATTTCTTTAGTTTGTTTTGAAGGATAATAACCAAGACCACTAGTTTCTATCAATTTAGTATTTACTAATGTTAAAGTTGGCTTAGAAGAATCTTTTGTAAGAGTGTTGATATTGATTGAAGGCTTGTTTGTTTATTTTGAGGAACAATAACCAAGACCATTAGTCATTTCTTGCGTGTGAAGCTTTGTATGGGTACGAATACCTTGTTCTCTAGCACCACATCCTTTTCCACTATACCCAAGTTGTTTCATTATTTCATAACCTCTTCCATAAAGATTTTTCATTTCTTTTAGATTCAGTGTTTTCTCATGGTCAACTTCATCAAAGTTTGTTGTGTAATTTTATTCTTCTTCTAAAGTTTTTGAATTCGATTCTTTCGAATTTTGTGTTGATGTTACCAATTTTTCTTTTCCCTTTTCAGACTTATGTTGTGATATTGTATTTTCCCATGAATGTAGGTGTGAAATATAAGGAACCCCAATCGTATTCCAATAACTTTGTAACTTCTTCAATATGATTCTCTTTTTCTTTCTCTTGCATGGGTTGCACTTGTATGGTTGGTGTCAATATTTTAAAAGGACTTTGTTTATCTTCCCAACTTGCAAACAACTTTTAGGTTTAGGATCAGCCTATCTTATGTAAATTTTATTGTTGTAAACATACTTCATTTTATGATGAAGAGTACAAGGCGCTACTTGCATTTCATGAATCCACGATCTACCTAAAAGAAGATTATGGTTAATATCCTGAGGCATAACATGGATAGTGGTTTGTGTTAGAAACTAAAATTAGACATGCAAACTAGAAAAGCCTTCCATAGAAGAGAAAAATGATAAAAAAGAAAGAGCTTTGCATGAAGATGTGCAAATTGATATTATTCAGAATTAAGAAATTACAATGAGATGAATTGGTTTATAAAATAAATGTATGCATAACCCTAATGTTGACATGAAAATAGATCAACTAAATAAAGCTTACTTATTAATTAAATAAACTAATTATTAGCTAAGTAAAACCTAATTAAACTTAATAAAGTGTAATTAAATAATTAATTACACCAACACCCTCCCTTAAGTTCAACTAAGGGAGACTAAAAAAAGCATGCACCTAACACTAAGATGAATGCAAGAAAGCATGAATGGGTCCCGACAACAAGTCCTGATTAGGTACCCATGTACAAATGCAATGAAAGAGAAAGAGGACAAAACCTAGTGGGACAAAATCCCCCCTCAATGAGATGACCTAGTGCAAATAAGCTCTAGAAGAACATTGTGGAGTAACACTAGAACCTAAATTTGGAAAGCAAGGAAAGATACTTCTATTTACTACTGAAACCATATGAGATTCAGTGATTGAATCAAGGGATCATGATAAAGCAACAACAGACCCGATGCCATGGAACACTAGAAAACTCACAAATGGGAACAACCCTAGAATCTATGAAGCAACATTAGATAAAAAAAAGATGCCCCCCATAAGAGGGAATGACATGATGAAATAATCCAGAAGCTATGAGTAACTCGATGCCGATGCCAAACTGTGACTAAAACTGATCCATGGGAGAAAGTACCATGAAGATTTTGGAATAGTAACCATAAATTTGATGGCCCTCAAACTAAGATGTGACCCAATGTAGATCAATAACCATAGGGTCCCAACCTGAAGTGTGAACCAATATGAATTTGATATGTGTCAAGCTATGAGCAAGATGTGGCCAAAAGAAACAACATAAACCAGATACAACCCATGTGATTTGTCATCAAAATCAAGATGAGATCAAAGTGCAATGACACTCTAATCAGATTATTATGCAAGAAACCCCACTAATGGAACTTTATATCAGTTCATTTATTAAAATAACCCATGATTGTAAAAGAAGAGAATGCAAAACATGCATAAACTAAAGAGAAAATGCAAACCTAGAGCATGAAAACAAAAAAAGAGTGCACAAAAAAGACAAAGTTCACATTTTCCTCCTTGATAAAAATGACCTCAGATCTATGTAGAGAACTGAACCAACTTTCCAATTCCGTGAGAATGGTAAAAAAAGGATCACCGAGTCAAAAGATATGCCCTTTGAAGTGAAAAATGGTTCATCTGAGTTCAAGGACCTGCAAAATAAATCTGGAGAAAAATAAGAAAAATCTACCTCTACCACTAGATCAGCATTGGAATCAGCTTTCCAACGGTATCTTGTTTGTGAAAAATAGACATTGTACACAAAGAATACGCCTGATTTTGTAAAAGTGCTCTAGAATGGCCAATTTGGCCTACAGGTAGCCCAAGGGGCTAAAATAATTTCAGCCCCTGGTCTTGTGTGCGACTAGGAGCTGGCAGGCTGGGGGTTGCGATAGAGCCCTTGGTCACCAATATGACCAGGGCGGATGCTAGGAGGTCGGTCGGGGGCTGCGCGCATAGTGCCCAATCCCCCATGTGACCGACGACTCTGCAGAAGGGGGCCCGTGGGGGCTGACTAGCCAAGCGGCTGGTTGGCGGTGGAGGCCAATGGTGGTGGGGGACTGGTGACCACCTAGTGGCCACTGGGTGGCACCTCCATTTGAATGGGAGGCACAAAAAATTCAGGAAAAAATCATTTTTTAATTTCATGCTTTGGGATGCGTGTTGGGGAGGTTGTACGACCTCCCTGGCAAACGTTTTTTGCCTCAGAAACCAACTACTCCAAAATCAACAAAACAACAGTCATTCTTAGGGTTTTTGGCTGCTGCGAATGCGATGGTGACCTTTGTTTGAGCCCAAATTTCCCTAAGAAATTAGCTACCCCCAGAGCTTGCAAAAAATCACCGAGCTTGAAACCCTCACAGATTTCTTCAATGATGACCAAAATCAATAAAATAAAATCCAATTCTGAATTTTTCTAGCGCTTTGAATCCAATGGAGATGCCCAATTTGATCCAAAACTCTACATAAATGAACTCAAGGAAATAAACCCTCGAAGAATCCCGAACGTGCTTTGCAATATTTTTCTCCAAAATCTGAGAAGGAGTTGCATGTCAAGGCTCTAATACCATGTTAGAAACCAAGATCAGACATGCAAACCATAAAATCCTTCCACAAAAGAGAAAAAAAATAAAAAAGAAAGATCTTTGCATGAAGATGTGCAAATTGAGCTTTGTAATGTGCCTTTTTCAACTCTCACAAGTAACATTATCGTACCAAATGGTTTTTTCCCTACATTATCAGACCCATGAATAGATAAAGAATTAGGTTGAATTTGGATTTTTTCTACTCCAATATTATCAAGAAGGTTTACACTAGAAACATTAAGTGTCTAACCATTATCAATTAGAGTTCATTTTATCCTCCATGTATTAATCTTAGCTATTATCACGAAGGCATCATTTTTTGTTTGCACTTCCAAAGGAGGGAGCTCACTTTAGTGGAAAACAATGTCAACATTCATTCCTTGAATTAGGGTTGCTATATCATTCAGGTTTGTACTAGGGGGAACCTTAGCTTGTTGCAATGAATTTTGAAGCATACTATGGTAACTAGGTGAGGCCTGAATAAGGTCCCATAAGGATATCTTAGTAGGATTATTCTTAAGTTGTTCGACAAGATCATACTCCTTTCCACTTTGTAAAGGAAAAAAAGGAGCAATAGGCAACATAGGTTGAGGCAATGGTAATGAAATGAGAGTGGTTTGTTGTTTCCTATTGTTTCTTGTATTATATGTGTGAGAAATGATATTGTTACTCAATTTTTGTGAAACATTATCATTAGGCGGTTCTAAGATAAGAAAGGGTTTATTTTGAACTTGTGGTTATTGTGAAGGTGGATAAAAGATAATAACTGGCTCAAGAGATTGCTTCAAGGGATATCTAATGTGCATAACCTCAAAAGACTCATCCTTATCAAGTGATGATCTTTTAGCAAAGGAGAGTCTAAGTTTACATCATCATTTTCATCAAATAAAGCCACATTACTATTTTTTAAAATACAAGCATCAATTCTATCATTCTCTTGTACCATAATATCTACACTAGTAGGAGATTTTTGAGGAGAGGAGAAAACAAGATATTGATCACATTCCATTGTTAGGTAACTTCATCACAAGTAGGGGAGGAATCAAGAGAAGAACAATTATTATTGATTGGATACTTTTGTTGAATTAGATGTTTCCTAGTGGGAGAATCATTAGGAGAGGGAGAAACAAGACTCTCATGAGTGTCTCTTCTAACACAAAACTATCTTCTTCACAAATAGGAGAGATATTAGGAGAAGAATAAATGTGATTTTTATGTTTATCTATGATTTTATCCTCTTTCCTGAAAATATTCTCACAAGCAAGAGATGAATGGAGACTAGGTAAGGTGATGTTTAGAAATGTATCTATGATGTCATTCTCTTGTTCCATAATATCTTCCAAAGTAGGAGAGTTTATAGAAGAGGATATTTCAACATTGTCATGATTCTCAATGGGCATATCTTCTAACACCAAAATACATTCATCACAAGTAGGAGATAGATTGGGAGAAGATAAACTATGATTATCATGATTTTTGTTCTTTCATCTTCTTTTATCACATCATTTTGAAAAATAGGAGAGATATGAGGGAGTGTGGAATTAAGGAATGTGTCAACATTTTCACTCTCTTTCAATAAGAGACTAATAACTAGGAGATATATTTGAGCAATGACTAACATGCTTGTTGATGATATTTTTCTTGGCATACTTAGAAAGGAAAGATACTAACATTGTGAGTGTGTGCCTAAAATTAAAAGTAAGCTATTCAACTTATGTTGATGATTTTTGCTAATAAAATGATTCAAAAATGACTACACTAAATGTATGTTTTTGACCTAGATGCATAACATAGAACTTCCTGAAACTTTCCAAACTGATACTATAGGTTACCAACAAGCCTAGGAAGTATAAAAGATCGCTAGAAATCTCAAAAATGTTGGTTTTTGTAGGCCTTCAAGGACTCATTCACCCAGTTGGGTGTATGGGTCCCACTTAGGGTTTTTGATAGGTTTATATAGTGAAAAAAAGACAACACAAAATACCCAAAAATATGGAGGAAAGATCTATTTAGTGACTAAATTGCCTAGGTGGTCAAATGACTCCCAAATTAGGGTTTTTAAACCTGAATCAAAAAATTCTAAGTTAATTTTAATGTGTTTAGGTTGTATGTTAAAGTGAATATTTTCAATTATATATTTATAATGAATTTGAATGATGTAACATGGAAAAATGCAACCTATATTCACTTTTCCACTAATACAAGATCTAGGATCCCTAAATGCAATTCAACTAATGCAAGATCTAATGCAATGCTAGCGCAACCTATATCTAGGCTACAATGATCTCTAAATAAGAAATAAGGGATCCAAATATTAGGTTCACCAAAATGAACGATAAAAAATAGGTGTGGGTGTATCCACCTTTTAGGAGATGGAACTTTGGGACAAATTTCACACTTTGGCTCATTAGGAACCTAGATCCCTAAAAAAAGTGACTTGATTGAGGGAAGGACTAGGGATTCCTTTATGTGATAGGATGGGGGTTCACCATTAAATGAAGCTTCAAAGGAGAAATGAAAACACTTATGCACAATACCCTAGAAACTTGAAAGCATTAAATCACATTGATAAATAACATGAAACAAAAAGGTATTTGGAAGAATGAAGAGATCAAAACAAGGTATACAACCTTGAAAATATTTCTTTTGAAGTGCACTAGGACTAATACACCAGATTGGTAAATTTAGTCCTGCTACAAGATCTTGAGCAGAATTTGGAATCTTCTAGTGACTAGGCAAGATCTATAGAAAGATCCCAAAAAGGGCTATACTAGGACTCATACACCCAGTAAGGAAATTTATTCCCATTACTATGGTTTGATTAATATCTTTGCAGCCTCTAGTGATCTTCAGTAGCTTCCTTCTTGTTCGATCTTTAAATTCGAAAGTGAATTCTTGCTTGTAGGTGAGTTTCCATGAAGATGACAACTTCTTGACAACTTTGATAGCTTGTGCAACTTTTCCTTCGAAGGATCTTCATTCTACAATTCACCTAGATATGTAAACACATATCAAGAGGGAATTTTTTTGTTTTATTAGGGAATAGGGGTTTTCCTTGGTCAAACCCCATTTTGGTAATTAAACCTTGAAATGGAATAGAAAAGCATGAAGGAATGATGAGTGAACAAATGTAATTTTGCAAATCACCAAACCCTTAAAATGAAGGTTGTAAAATTGTGTGGAATGGATTCAGTGGATGATGAGCTTGACTCTTGAATATAGATATGAGATAATGTCTTTGAATGCTTGCTTAAGTCATGAAAACCTATGCCATAAATTTTAGCTCACAAACACATGATGCATGAAAACTTTGACATGATGCTTAAATCTTGAATGCTACTCTAAATGCTTGATGATTTTCTCTTGAATTCTCTTGAATGAATAATTGAATTCTCTTAAGATCACTTGAATTTTATCAGACAAATTATGTGAAAAAAAAAAAATATTTATAATTTTTTATGCCTAATTTCACAAAATTACAACACTATGAGCTAACATCAGATCTAGGATAATAAAATCCTGCCAAGAATTTCATTTAAAATAGGTCTAGGTTAAAGTGGGACTCATACACCAAGTTGGGCGTATGAGTCCCAAGGGCTTAAACTTGGGACACAGATTTCAAGAAGTGTCTTTTTCAATGTAACATTTGAAATTTGGTCTCGATACCTGGGTGGGACTCATATGCCCAAAGTGGCATATGAGTCCTAGATCCCTAGATTTGGAGCACATAGCCAAAAACATTAAATTATGATTTTTCATTTGATAAATGTTGGGATTATCCTTAGAAACATGCATTTAATTAGGATTTTGGATGAAAAATAGGACCACTTAGGGCATAAATTAGCCATGCTTTAATAGGGAGGACACAAAAAAGTGTGAAAATATATTTAAGGGATATATTTTTATACACTACAATGCTAAAATTATGTTCAACTGATTTCTAAGTGAGGTGAATAAGGTTTGACAAACCTTGAAGTCATACAAGTGTCCCTATCTAAGATAATCTTGTCAGGAACACCATGAAACTTGAATACTTTTACATAAAATTATGGGCTATGATTGGTGCTCTATCTATCAAATTCTTGGGTAAGAGATGGCTACCTTAGTGAGTCTATCTACTACTACCAATATTGCATTATGCCTAGTTCTAGACATAGGAAGACCCTACACAAAATAAATATTAATGATATACCATTTCCACTCTAGAATCTCATGAGGTATAAAGTCCTGCCAGGTGATGATGTTCCATTTCCACCCTCTAGAATTCTAGACATTCTGCTACATATCTTACATCATCGCTCTTCATTTTTTTCAAAACATATAGTGGCTTTACATCAGATAAAAGTTTTTGTTACACTAGGATGTCCTAAATATGGTGTGGAGTGAACCTCTCTCCACACTATATTCCATAACTCTTATGGGTTCAAAACACATATTCTCTCTTTATATCAAAATAGCCCATTTGGCTCAAAATTAAACCCATCATATCCTGAATCTTTGGGATTGTCCATGAGAGATTTCTTTACCTACTCACAACATTCATCTCCTTGGAATTTTGTAACACTTGATTTTTGAAATTATTTATATAGAAATCATCAAGGATATATGTGTCCTTCAGCTTAGGACATCCACAACTTAGTTTTCCTTGCCTTTAATGTAACTGATCTCGATATCATGGTCAAATATTAGCTCTAACCATCTTTGTTGGTGATCATTTAAATGAGGCTAGGTAATAAGCACATAAGAACTTGATGGTTTAACTTTAACTCAAGGTTTTCCTAAGAAAATAATGCTACTACATTTTAAATGCATGAACAATTTTTTTTAGTTCAAGATCATGTGGAGCATAGTCTTGATTATAAGTTTTTAATTTTCTAGACTCATAGGTGATAACCTACCATCCTTCAAAAAATACACTACCTATTCCCTCTCCTAAGGCATCAACAATGACTACAAATTGACCCTCTAAGGCACTTTAAAAATTGGTATCAAAGTTAACCTCTTTTTTTAATTGGTTAGATATCTCGTGACACTTTTTTGACCCTTCCAATATTTTGATAATATCTCCAAAAAATGAGCTTTCAACTCTATTGTGGTAATCCAATAAGGAGCTTGGATATAAGTTTAAATCATGAAATTATATCAATGGAGAAATTGAGTATCTCCTGGGTGGTATTCTAGTTAATTCATTTGGAAATACATCCTCAAATTTTCAAGGAAATGGGTAGCTTCCATGTCTGATCTTTTCTGATCCATGGATTCACATTTGGAGTCAACTAAAACAATTTTGGAGGGTGGATGTACTTGTAGATACTCATCCATAACCTCCCTACTAATCCTAGGTGAATTGCTACAACAATCAAAGGGCATCTCCCTATGATTTGAAGGTTTGACTGATTTACCCTCATAGATAGGAACATTGGACTTCATAGCTGATATATTTTGCCACTTCTTCTCTATCCTAATATGCTTGAGTGTGTCAGCCAGTCTCTCAGAGTCATCTATCCAAGCACCTCTTGTGTAGCTAATATTGTTAAGTATTTTAACCTTTGGGATGACTCTTTCGACTTAGCCCTAAGGTCAGACAAATTTTAGGGAAAATACTTGTTATTTTCCTTTTTCTTCTTTCTCCCACCATTCTGGCATAAGAGCATTTCAAATATTAGCTACTGATAATGTTTGAGGAAAAAATTACACAATAATCTCATAGGTCCATGTGTTGAATCTAATAGCTTTGATACCATATGTAACATCCACATCCTTTTAACAATGAAATTACTAGGGTTTTTAACCATGTAAAATAAACCATTCTATAAAAAATAGGATATAAAAAAAATTCTTCCAATAATTGAAATTGCAACTTCATAGCTTAATATATAAGCATTTCATAATAAACAAATTTTACTTTTCAAGTTGGATAGAATAAACAAATTTTCCATTTATAATTTCCACATGAATTATTGCAATTAAATAAAAATATAACATTTAACTTTTAAGGAACAAGCTCAGAGATCCCATATCTAAATACTTTGTATCTCACAAGACTCGACGTGTCATCTAAAATAGGGATAGCATCACCTAGGTGCTTTACCTCCAACCATAGACTAGCAGTCCCCCCTAAGGGTACTTATAAAATTTGTCAAAATTATACCTAAATTGGGCATGACTGGTTACTTTTAATAGACTGTAGGTCTAATATTCTGGGTTTAGGGTTTTTGATCACTCATGAAAGATTGATTGGTATATTTTAAAACCCTTGCATTATATTTCAATGTTGACTTACTATTGAGGGTTATTGGTAACTTAAGTTATCTGACTCAGCCTTTCCTTCATTCTCCTACCGGCCCCTTTTACCTGACGTATCAGTTTCTTATTTTCCACTTGGGCTTAAATGTTTATGCCGCCGAAGGTTTTTATGTCTGGCCACACCAATGTATTCTATTTGTTTTATGCAGCTTGGAAAACCATCTAATCACGGGTTTTGATCTGGACCGTTTCTCATGAACCTCGTAGGTTTTCCTGCTAATGTCACTTAGTTGGTGCGAGGTGTGCGATATGCTGCCACCTGTCATCTACGGAGGAGTGGGGCCTTTTCTTGATGCGCCAGTAGTGATAAGTGGGTGTCATTTCACCAGTGGGAATTTAATGATGGGGATTAATGATGACCATCCCTCGCAGGCCTCGCACAATCAAAGTAAATTTTCCAAAAGTACTAGGAGGTTTGTGAAAAGGCGACACATGGCCTGGCACTTTGAACAATAGGGCTAGGTGGGGCCTGCTACCCAATTGCAACCTCTTGTTTTCATGGGTTGTGATTGGCTATGGTTTTTCCCAGACAGTGATGTTGATTTTCAACAATCATTGACTTGATTTGAGTCGTTCGAATTGCCAGGTATGTTCCACATCAACGGTTCAAATTTAAAGGGTTACTATTCATCTGTGTGAGGATTTTTTGTGCTCTGCAACTTGTTTTCATTAATGGCGTGGGTTTTCCAATGGATTTTCTCTTGATTTTCTTGCGTGCGAGCAATATCCTCCTGATAAATACAATGATGGGATGTACACCTAGAATAAATTTGTGATGGCAACATCAGCCACTAATCATTCGCATGCTTGTACAAGCATTAGGGCAATTAATATTCCCTACACCAGATTACTCTATAAATACCTACTGAATTGCTCGGTATTATCATTGTATTTTTTGAGTTGATTTGTTTGCAGGTAGTGGATTTGTTTGTAGTTTCTAAGCTACACATCTTCAATGGACAATTTTGAGGTGCGCTGAAGCGCCAGAGTAGGTGTGAGGAATTTATGGCACAAAAAGGAATAACCTGGTCCTGATGCTCTTAAAGCGAGTGCCCGAGGTGTGGGCGACCGATCTGGGTGCTGCAATTCCCCTGTCGTGCTCTCTTCGAGCATTGGTGGTGATGGGTCTAAGAATGACTCATACTATCATTGCTATCTTGTGACCATGACCGAGCTAGTGGGTGTTGACGAAGAGGTCCTTGTAGTTTCAACAATAACTGCAATGACACTGTGTCATGTTGCTGGAGTTAGTGCTAGTGTGGATAAGAGAAAGAGTGTGGTTTCACTTCAAACTAAAGCAAGAACCAGAAGCGGTCACCTGTACCAGGGCCATGTGTTGACTAAATGATTGTTGGTGCTGGTGTGTTTTGCTCATGGGTGGTGTTGTTTTGGTGGTTCATCTTGTCGATGTGGACATGCGCGTGCGTGACACACTTTTTTGTTTTTTCTCTGACTGGTTACTGGGTGTAACCATTTTTTGATTCCTCGCATCGTATACTATTTTTTATAATGATGAGGAATATTTTTTGGAATGTGAATCTAAATTTCATTTCATTTTCAATGAAATTCATTTTGAAATTAACAATGGAGCTCGATGCTTGTTGCTCTCCTGTTCTATAAAGGATATTTTATGGCTCATTGTTAGGGGTCAAGTTTTTTGTATCCTGAGGTTTAGTATATGTACAGTCAGTTTGTTTACTGTAGGTTTTTTGAAGGTATTAGCTAGTATGTCTTTTTTGGGGAAGGAATATTATAAAACAAGCAGGCTCTGCTTATGTAATAACAAATATTGAAGCAATAAATGAAAATATTTAGAACAATTGCTCTCCTAGTTTCATGTCATGAGTTGTGAATGAGTTTATTAATGATATATTCATTCAAATTCAATGGTATATTTGAGTGTGTACTTCACTTTCCTTCTTTAACTTAATGAGTTAATCAAATTTCTTGAAAATGAGTTATAGATTTATGATGTTGTCTTTAGGATTCCTTAAGGACTATTGTTTTGATAACTGAGAATCTCTTAGTGTAAATCATTATGGTGATACGTCCATGATATCTGGGTTATGTTTTATGTGACTTCCGCCCAATGGATGAGGCACTAGGTAATTTCTTCAGGAACCCTATTTTGAGAGTACAAGGTTGTAGTTCTAAGCACGGTGGTTCAAAATCTAAATAAATCTAAAATATCAAACCTTATCTATTTGGAGATGTAAATATTATGTTAATTTTTCAGTCTCGTTGCTTTAAGATAATTGTTGTTATTCTTTGGTTTGCCACAACCAGGATAATTTCTATCTGATTGCGTTGGTGGGGACTATATCTATAAGAAGAAGTGTTCTTACTAGTTCATGAAACATTCTTAGGAACACACTTAGGAAAACCCTCCTTGGTTTCACAGAGCCAAAAGTGTAGGAGATCCCAGTCTTTGATTGAATCTCATTAGTTGGCCACTAACTTTGTTAGTTCTTGAATATAGAGGTTGGCTACCTCTTAGGGAATTACAAATCCTTAGATGGGGAAAATTTAAAACACCAACACCCCCCAAACCTTCCTAAAAAGAATTGGTCCTACCCTTCAACAAGGAGTATAGTCAATAACCCTCTAGTAT
Source organism: Sequoiadendron giganteum (assembly GCA_007115665.2). Classification (NCBI taxonomy): domain Eukaryota; kingdom Viridiplantae; phylum Streptophyta; class Pinopsida; order Cupressales; family Cupressaceae; genus Sequoiadendron; species Sequoiadendron giganteum. The sequence continues at coordinate 133,756,697 of CM021109.1, forward strand.
TGCCATCTAAGCTCTAGTGTTGTGTCCTACTTTCCCAATATGACCAAAAAACTATGGATACCTTCCAACTATGCATGACACTTCTGATTGCATAAGCAACTCTAAAGCATAGTGAATCAACAAGTGCAAGAAGAGACTATTGCACTCACTTTGGCTAATTTTTTTGAAATATTTTCAACCACTACTTACGAGTTGAGTCATTTATTCACCCACATATACTCAACATGGAAAATCTCATCTAAACTTATATTAGCCCAAACTTACTATTTGACCAATGGTTATTTATAACTCTTCATACAAATTTTCATTTAAAAAGTGATATCTTCACTAAATTCATTATTCTACTAGATTGATTGAGTATTTTTCACATTTTAACACCCATGTTACATTCATGTAATGTCTTGGGCCTTGGAGACTTCCATTTCTTCAAGTCATTACTAATTTCATAAACAACTTGACTGGATATACTTTTCTAACCTTGAATACCCAAGTTACGTTCTCATAACTTCTTGGGACTTGAAAACTACCACTTATTCAAGTCTTTATTACTAACCATGAGAGTATTGGCTCTCCCACTCTATGCACAAATAGTTGATACTGATGACTCACTACCATTGACTAGACTATCTTATTTATAGACTAAAAGTACTAACAAAATATTCTATATATATAATAAATAAACATTAATCTTAAACTAAATATTCCTTCTTCATATTATAGTCTCGAATGGGGAGTATTTAGTTTTATTATGGAATCATATCTGAGCATGTGAATATTCTCTAAGTAAATAACTCATCTAGGTTTTTAGTTATTCCTGACTTGATCACCCGAGTTACTTTCATGTAGCTACCTGGGTCTTGACTACTACCACTTGTTCGAATCTCTACCATAACCCTTGAGAGAAACTTCTCTTCAGATATAAACATTAAGAAAATTATGACACATAAAGATGACATCTTGACCTTCCTATTCATCATATAGTAATGATTACATATAATAAATCCCCATAGCGTTGGTTATTTCTCTATGAAGAATATAACTTTCATTATGATTTAGTCTTTCTTTGTAAACATTGTAGTCTTGTTTACTAAGGATAAAATCAGCTATAGACCAACTAATTCAATATTACAATAGAATCACATTTATAATTATTTTCTCACTAAGATTGATAATATGATCGTTCTGGTAAAATATCTTGGACATTGAATTCCTTGTTATTGAACCAAAGAGAAAATAGGTGTGTATTCACTTATTCTCTCTATGTCATTCAATAATGTCCTAGGAATCTTAATTGGATCGACTATCAACCTCAAAGGTGAGTCAATTCTCAACAAGGAAGACCTAGGAAACTTTATTTTAATATTTATAGGTTTCACCACCAAGCTAAAGCTTGGAAAAGACAAATAAGCATTCAATTCATAAAACCTAATAATGCAAGCTAAATGAATGAGGCAAATAATGAAATTATGCAATAGCAAGTTAAGGTATATGTACCTAGAAGTTCTGGAAATGTAACAAGGATTCCAAAAATGAAAAGAAACTATCAAAAAGTGTTATGGAGGACTAAGATTCCTTAACTGTTTCCTTAGTCCCATTGTTTATTTTTAGGGAAAATATGGAATCTTCGGATACTGGGACCGGATCTGAAAGAATTTCTGAAAAATAACCTTGGGAGGACTAAGACGCCCTACGTGGTGACTTAGTCTCATTTTGAATTTCTATAACTTTTGAATGCGATCCCGAGATCCAAGCTCTATAATTCCTTCTTCACCAAGTCTCCAGATCTGAACCTATAGAATAACCTGCAAAACAGAGGAAAATTGATTGATTGTTTATGGGGGTTTACCTTGGTCAAACCCCTTGTTTGGTAATTAAACCTTGATGAAAAAGGATAGATCTAAAAATGGAAATGTGTGTGTGCCCTAATCTTAAGTGTGTCTAAGATTACCAAGATTAATGGTTGCTTATGGATTTTGGCTAGGTTTACAAATGAAATATACCTCGAGATACACAAAAAGGGGTCTTAGGGGCCCATAATAAGTGACCTAAAGGGAATTTAATGCAAGGAGTACCAAAATAGGTCCAAATTAAGTGTGAAAATGTAGAGGTATGCACTTTTCTACATTATAGTTACATTCTATAACATCAAGGTTCTAGGCTTATGCCCCTAATTCAAGTCATAACAAAAACAAATAAGGTATTATCTATTCACATATTCGTATGCTTCTTTTGAAAATATTGATGAAACTATGCCATCATAATGACATACACATGGTCATATAGAAGGTATTGAAATTACATCAAACACGTACAAAAATAATAATATTTAAACCAAATAGAGGATTATTCCCTCTTACTCTAGTTTCAAACATCCAATATCAAGTTATATTGTTTTGGTTCAGAAGGATATCATAAGAGTTAATTGGGTTATGTGATATTAAATATCATCAAGATTCGAGAAAATTAGTATCATGCTCCTCCTTGAATTTTTGTCAAATAAAAAACATAATATACACTATTTAATCTTATTTGACTCTTCTAAGGAAATATTTAATCAGTCTTTCCATTTCTCTAGCATTTATAGTATGTTTTCCTTAGAAAAAATCATGTCTAATAGAATATTTAGAAGATCACATAATTTTATCCATTCACTCTTGTTTTCAAAACTAATAATACAAACTCCAATATAATGCTTTCTATTTTAGACTGGACGGTTCTCCTCATCTAAGACAATTAAATAAACTCCTTTCTTTAGCATACACAACAACCACTAGCATGAATTTTAACTATGAGTTCAGTGGTTCATGATATTAGCATGATACTATCTCTTTAACAAACATTATTTCTTGCTCCTTGAATTGAAGGAAATAGAGAAAAGCATTCCTATTATTCTATCACTTGGTTGCATATAATCTTTCTCTTGAATTCTCTAGCTTTGACAATGCACTGTCTACTCCTACGAATCAATTAACAGCTACTTGGAAGAGAAAATGTTGCCTATTATTTTTTATTTACTCCTCTGCACTAGTAAATTCTAAACTCAAAATGTTTAAAAATAGAAGTAATCAAATTACTATGCTTATTTCTTAATGCCCAACAATAGAAAATACAAAGAAAATTGTTGGCTTTTATAAGAAAATAGCACTCTTATGGTAATTAAATATATCCTACCACTACTACCCTGAGTGGTGCCCTTTTTTATGTTGGAGTTAACCCTAATTAAGTTTGTAAATTTCCTCTTTAAGAGGCTCAAACTATTCCCATATTTTCCAAGGTTCATAATAATTTTTCAAACATTTAAAAATGAAATACAAATCTTTCAAGACTCATCTTTATGTGCCACTATGTGGATGATGAAAATCATCAATCAAAATTCCTCGAATAGGTTCGATGCCACCTTTGTGGCCACATTATAATGTGGTTAAATGGATTTTGAATAAATCAGTTTGAGTAGTGTAGTGACAAAAAAATGTTTTCCATGACATTTTCACACTCATTTGGGCCCTCCTTGTAAAATTGAGCTTAAAATGATGCCTTGACTTAGTGTTGTAATGTGTTAACACACCCACATTAGGTCTTGGGTACTTGTGAGCTAAATGAACTTAATTTTACCTTATTTTAATGTGTTGTAGAGTGTTGTAACACACTTTCAATGTTTTCTAGGGTTGTATTAAATAATTGGGCTTCCTTTTTCCTTAATTGGCCTTATTTTGTATCCACAAGCCTCATTTAATGCATCTCTCTAAGGATAATCCAAACACAAACCAAGATCTAATCATAGTCAAGGTGTTTTTAGGTTGTGTGACCCAGATTTAGTGATCTGGGACTCATGCGCCACCTTGGGCATATGAGTCCCACCTAGGTTTTTGGGTCCCAATCTGGATTTTTCATCATTGTAAGAATTTTTGAAAATGTACCCCATAGTTAGGCCTAAAGGGACTCACACAAATTTTGGCGTATGAGTCCCGTGTTGTCCAAAATTCAATTTAATTCAAATTCTTTGTAGGATTTTATCCTCCTAGATCTGATGTCGGCTTGTAGTATTGTAATTTTGGGAAATTTTGCATAAAAAAGCATAAATACAAGTTTATTTCACTCATTTTAATTCTAATATTTCAATTAATCTTGCATTATAGAAAATTTATGATCAAGGAAGCATTCAAGAGTTTACAAGAGCATTCAAGAGCTGATTATCAAGAGTTTTAGAGCAGTATTCAAGTATCAAGCATCATTTCAAAGTCATCATGGATCATGTTTTTTTGAGCTAACAATCATGATGTATGGTTTCATGATTCAATCTATTATTAAAGTCAAGATCTATAACATTCAAGAAAGAGTCAAGATTTGCATCCATTGGAGCCACTTCATACATTTTTTTAGTACCCTATTGCTAGAGTTTGGGGAGTTATAACATTGCAAGTTTGGTGAGTTGTAACATTTCATGTTGGTGAGTTGTAACATTGCATGTTTGGTGAGTTGTAACATTGCATTTTGTTCATTAATAGACTATTTAGAAGATCACATAATTTTATCCATTCACTCTTGTTTTCAAAACTAATAATATAAACTCCAATATAATACTTTCTATTTTAGAGTGAATGTATTCTCCTCATCTAAGACAATTAAATAAACTCCTTTCTTTAGCATACACAACAACCTCTAACATGAATTTTAACTATGATTTCAATGGTTCATGATATTAGCATGATACTATCTCTTTAGCAACCATTATTTCTTGCTCCTTGAATTGAATGAAATAGAAAATTTAAATAGAGAAAAGCGTCCCTGTTATTCTATCACTTGGTTGCAGATAATCTTTATCTTGAATCCTCTAGCTTTGAAAATGCATTGTCTGCTCCTACGAATTAACTAAAAACTAACCAGAAGAGAAAATGTTGCCTATTATTTGTTATATACTCCTCTACACTAGTAAATTCTAAAGTCAAAATGTGTGAAAATAGAAGTAATCAGATTACTATGCTTATTTCTCAATGCCCAACAGTAGCAAATAAAGAGAAAATCGTTTCCTTTAATAAGAAAATAGCACTCTTATGGTAAGTAAATATATCCTACCACTACTACCCCAAGTGGTTCCCTTATTTATGTTGGAGTTAACCCTAATTAATTTTTCAAATTTCCTCTTTAAGAGGCTCAAACCATTCCCAGATTTTCCATGGTTCATAATAGTTTTTCAAACATTTAAAAATGAAATTACAAATCTTTCAAGACTCATCTTTATGTGCCACTATGTGGATGATGAAAATCATCAATCAAAATTCTTCAAATAGGTTTGATGTCACCTTTGTAGCCACATTATAACATGGTTAAATGGATTTTTTAAAAATTAGTTTGAGTAGTGTAGTGTCAGAAAAATGTTGTCCATGACATTTTCACACTTGTTTGGGCCCTCCTTGTAAAATTGAGCTTAATGATGCCTTGAATTAGTGTTGTAAGGTGTTTAACACACCCACATTAGGTCATGGGTCCTTTTGAACTAAATAAACATAATTTTACCTTATTTTAATGTGTTGTAGAGTGTTGTAACACACTTTCAATGTTTTCTAGGGTTGTATTAAATAATTGGGCTTCCTTTTTCCTTAATTGGCCTTATTTTGTATCTACAAGCCTCATTTAATGCATCTCTCTCAGGATAATTGCAACACAAAAAAAAATATAATCATAATCAAGGTGTTTTTAGGTTGTGTGGCCCAGATTTAGTGATTCGGGACTCATACGTTGCCTTGGGCATACGAGTCCCACCTAGATTTTTGGGTCCCAATTTGGATTTTGCATCATTGTAAGAATTTTTGAAAATGTGCCATATAGTTAGGCCTATTGGGACTCATAAACAACTTCTGGCCTATGAGTCCCATATGTCCCAAAATTCAATTTAATTCAAAAGGATTTTATCCTCCTAGATCTGATGTCAACTTGTAGTGTTGTAATTTCGGGAAATTTTGCATAAACAAGTATAAATACAAGTTTATTTCACTCATTTTCATCCTAAGCTTTCAAGTATTCTTGCATTATATCAATTTTTTGATCAAGGAAGCATTCAAGATTTTACAAGAGTTTACAAAAGAATTCAAGAGCTAATTATCAAGTCTTTTAGAGCATTATTCAAGTATCAAGCATCATTTCAAAGTCATCATGCATCATATTTTTTTTGAGCTAACAATCATGATGTAGGGTTTCATAATTCAAGCTAGCAATCAAGTCAAGATCTATCACATTCAAGAAAGATTCAAGATTTGTATCCATTGGATCCACTTAATACATGTTTGTAGCACCCTATTGCTAGAGTTTGGTGAGTTGTAACATTGTGTGTTGTTCATTCATCATTCTCCTTTCCTATTTCATTTCATTTCAAGGTTTGATTACCAAAATAGTGTTTGACCAAGGGAAACCCCTTTCCACTAAAAAACAACATTTCCCCTCTCTTTAGTGTGTGATTTAAAGTTTTAGGTTGAATACACATTGAAGAGAAAGTTTGCAAAAAAATTTCAAAGTTGTCACCTTGCATTGGAGATCATTTGAACACATCTATAGTTTATAAATTAGAGTTGTAGATCTGTAAATTGGGTGGAAAGTACAGAGAAGACCTTGAAGAGTAAATTTAGACTTTGAATTCCTAGAAAATTGTAACTAGATTGATATGCCACTTCTGGTGTATGAGTCCCAGTATAGGAAATTTTGTAGATATCAAGAGTTTCATACATCTCTCTATCATATTCTTGATCTAGGCCAGAAACCTTGATCTGGGATTAAATCACCTAGCCTAGCGTATGTGTCCTATTCAACATTAAAATAATTGTTTTTCAGTATTTTAGAGCTTCATCGAGTCATCTTCAAGACTCTAGGTGTACACCTTTTATCTCTCAACTTTATGTTATGTTTTGCATTCTTTTCTAGTTCATTTAGTGAAGTATTGCATTGCATTAGGTTTACGTATTACATCTTGCATTTCTTTAGTCTTTCCAATTCCTATCTTGGTGGTGAACCCCTCTTTAGTTTATAATCAGACCCTATGACAACCCTATTTCACGATCTCTTTCTCTCTTGCATACTTTAGTTTGAGATCTCTAGGGTTTTCATTGAATGAGAGAGTGTAAAGATTGTTATTTTATCTTCCAAGCATAGAAGCAACAAAAATTCTACCTTTCAAGTAGCCAAAATGTGGTTGACTTTATTCATTCAAAAAGGCCAATACAATAGCATTTGACTAGGCTGATAACCTCCTCTAACTGCCATTACTTATGGCAAGCAAAAAGATTAATATGCATTGGAATTAGTTGCCACTTCTAAGTGGATCAACTCACCTAATTGCCATAACTTTTTTTGTTTAAGTTGACTTTGTCAATTCAGTTTTATTTGGCACTTTGTGGCTTTAAAGCATAGTACTTGCAATTGGCACATTTGGGAAAAGGTTTAAAGGCATTTATGTTACTTGTTATAACTGACACTTAAGTGGCTTCAAATTAGTCACACCTGCACCCTATGCCATTATTTTCTTAGTGGATTTTAAAGACTTAAATATATTTCAATATGACACTATGTGGCTAATAAAACTACATCATATTATGCATAGGAATAGAATTTTATTAACGAAGAGTGTGGGCTCTATGGTCATGCATATGACTTTAAATTCATACAAATATGAATCATGTTCTTATGCCTTTGATTGAGGATTTACTACCTCTCGAGGAGCTTCAATAATAATAAAGAATTGAATTATCTTTTTCTTCATAATATTTGAGAGATATAATCATTTATTGTATAATTTATATCTATGTATACATATGTGTATTTATGTATATTTAGTGTAGAAAAATGTAACCCTTTACATTTTCTCACTTGTGTGGGCCCTCCTTAGTTAAATTGGACTTAATAGTGCCTTAATTTAGTGTTGTTAAATGCACCCCTTTACATTTACAAACTTATTTGGGCCCTTTTAATTAATTGAGCTTAATTATGCCTTAATTATCCCTTTAATTGTTTTATAATCCTATTAAATTACACTTTTTGAATGGGAAACATGACAATAATTAATTCCTAAACATAACACTTTACATTGAGAAATATTTGTTCCAATTATAGGGACCTAGGACCCATTCACCCATGGGAAAATGGGTCCTCCCTAGACCTTTGAACCTAAATTTAAATTATGTTTTTGGTAGTATTTTAATATTTTCAAATCCATAATTCAACGTCGGCTTGTGATATTTGAATTTCATGAAATTAAGGATACATACCTATAAATATAGGGTTATTTCACTAAGTTTCACCTAGCATATTCAAGTGAGAAAAATTATAGAGAAGTTGATGATCAAGGGCATTAAAGAGTAAATATATTAGATATTTATTGCAGCAATCAAGATCTATCCATCATGTCAAAGTCTTCTTGCATCATGCATTCTTTTGGAGCTAATATTGTGATGTAGGTTTCATGATCAAGTCAAGAATTCAAAGTATCATTTCAAGCAAGATTCAAGCATCAAGATTCGCATCCAATTCAACCATCTCATGCAAGTTGTAGACCTCCTAAGATCTCCATTATCAAGGTTTCATGCAAGGTTTTTATTAGTGGTAACATAGCTTTGTTCATTCTTCATTCCCTCTTTCATTTTATTATTTCAATTTAAGGTTTTATTACCAAAATAGGGTTTGACCAAGGAAAACCCCCATTCACCCAAAATCAAACATTTTTCTCTCTTATGTGTGACTATAGATTTAGGTTTAAGAAGACATGAAGACCTTTTGAAGAGAAATATTTACAAATTTTTAAAAGTTGTAAAAATTGTCAAATCATGAAATCTAACCTATAGATCTAATTTCTAACTTTTTGACACTAAAATCTCAAAAAAATTGAAACTACAGATCTGCACTAGAGGCTCCCAAAATATTTTTGAAACCCCTATACTTGGACACATTCACCCATGGACAAACGAGTCCCTAATCAGGGCTTTTCCTATATTTTTTAGCATTAAAACTACTACTTCTACCTTCTATGTTTCTATATTTAGTCTATTGTTTCAGTTTCTAGAATTTTTGGTATCTAAAATTGTTCATATTAAGCATAATTTCTCAAACTCAATGCATTGTTTGAATTCCAAATTGCATCTAAAATACATCATTTTCAGGTTCCTACATAGTATAATCATAAAATTATCTTATGTAAATCCGAAAACTGCTTTTACATACTTGTATTTCTAGGGTATTTGATTGGATTTTACCTCTTATCTATTTTGGGTGCACCTTAGGTTTGGTGAAACTTGTATGAGCTTCACAACTTGGTGTCCTTTTTCCAATACTATTGTGAGAAATAGTTTAAGACTCATGTCATCTTGCAATACATCACTCATTGTGGATGTTGGGTTCTCTAATTCTTTCACTCATAGTGTTGACACTAGTCAACCCACTATGGACCATATCGTTAACACTTCATTTCTGATGACTTCCCTACCCACACCTAATGTAACTCATGTTGATGCAATGGTTTCTAATGTCCATCATGAAAACCTTAGAATAATGGATTTAGAACTTGATAAATTGTAAGATTTTGTGTTTTTTGAATGCAATGCTACTAATGTGGTTCCCATGATAGATAACATGAGGAAAATAATTGAAAATGAAAAAAGAATAGATATTTGGCGTAGCTTGTCTCATATTATTGATAAACATGCCCCTACCATAACTAGTTGTGCTCAATCTTTGGGGTATACTCAAAGTAACAATGGAATTATCATTCCTCCTTCCACAACCATAACCTCTATTTTGACATACACTAATCCAACTATTACAACCATACAACCTACTAGCAATATCAACACTTCCTTAGGAATTTCCACTAGGATTCCTTTTACCTTTGTGCACTCAAATATTTTATCTCCTAATCCATCTCCCCTCACAAACTTACAAGACACTTTCCCTCCACATACATATACACTTCTACCTTATTCACTTCCATCTTATAATATTAAAAATGATCCTATTCCTAACACACTCTTTCAAAATGTTTCATCCCTCTAATAACAAATTGCTACATTAAGTCAAAATCAAAATGGAGAACCTTCACAATATGTCAAAAGAAATCCCTTTTCCTCTAGAGATATAGAGAACACAAATGCCACAAGGTATAGAGATTCCTAGAATTGAGAAATATGGTAGAAAAGGAGATCCTGTTAGCCATGTTTTTGCATATGCAACCCTATGTAGTGACTTCATTTTTTAGGATAAAATATTCCATAGATCCTTAAAAGATATGGCTTTCGAATGGATTTTATCCTTATCGAATAATTGAATAACTTCATTCAATGAACATATTGATGTCTTATACAATCACTTCCAGATACATATGGGTCCTAAAATGACCTTGACTAATTTCATAGCATGATACCAATTTATCTATTCACAAATAAACATTAAGATTCTTGAAGATGACCTTCAAATAATTTTTATTTATAATTTGCAAAAAAATTCCAAACAAAACTTGAGATGTTGAAATTTCCCTCCTTCACACAGTTGTGTACCACCCTTCATGATTACTAAAATTTGATTAGTAATCATGAAGTGAAAAATCCCTCTATCCATCTTGAAAAATATGAATCCACGCCTCATAAAAACTATCACCCAGTCAAGAAATAAATTAAGGGATTTTTACAACTTAACCCCCCTCAACCAACCCAACATGTTGATAACCAAGTGGTTACTATAAAGATGAAAAATCCATACACATTTGTTGATATAAATAGACAATTCACCCCTCTACCTAACAACCTTCATAATATCATGTTTTATCTCTTAAACCAAAAACTAATTTCCTTACCTCCTGTTAGAGCTCTTGATCTTACTAAGCCTCTACCCCCTAACTATAAACAAAATTCCTATTTCCATTTTCACCAAAAAAGTGGACATGATATGAAATATTGCAACTATCTTAAACATATCATGAAAGATCTCATTGATTATAATAATATTCAAATTGGTGGTGTTAATGATAAATGTAATAAGTTTGTAGCCCCTCCTAATTAAAATTTGCAAATATTTACTAATCCTATACCAAATCATAACATTTCCTTTGTCAAAGCTAGTGAAACAAAGACTGATGTCATGAATGTTAACATGAATGATGAAATAAAAAATAACATAGACAATTTGATTGGAATTATTGAAGTTCAACCTCGTAAGGGCCTAACTAAAATGTTGCTCGATATTTCTTTCTCACAACATGATATAATTAAACATGCACTTGATGGTCCTCTTTACATATATGGAAGACTCAATGAAAAGCCTACTAATGGGATATTAATTGATCTGATTTATGTAGAGAATAAGGTCAATGAAGAATTCTTATTTGTGCATGAGATTTATTAAGATACTTATGAAAAATCCAAAGCATGGATAAAAAAACATAATGGTTTTTCTTTCCCTATGAAAGGTTCAATAACTCTTTCTTTCAAATTTGGACTGAAACAATTAAGTGTCTCATATTCCGTCATCTCATCATCAAACCAATTTCATGTGAAGTTAGGCTATCCATGGATTTGGTCCATGAATGTTGTCCCGTCAGTCATGCATAAATGCTTAATGTTTCCATTTGGAAATGAGACCTTTACTATGCATCATAGTGGCTTTAATCCAGTGTCTTTCCATGGAAATATCTCATTGGATTTCTTTTTTCCCAAACCTATGGAACCTATTAGGCCTCGTGAGGAATTCCTTTTCAAATCCTATCAAAAGTTTAAGGAAAAAAGCATAGCAAAAGTATCCCTTAAAAATACTCCTCAACCCACGATTGAGCCTCCTATCCTTGATGAAACCATGATTGAACCAAAATCCCTTCCAAGTAACCAAGACCAAAACATGACAAATCCTTCACCCATTTCCTATAAGAGACCACGAGACAACCAAATAAGTTTTGTTGTGCCTTCTAAAATCAAACAAGTTTAGAAAGCCAAAGAGAAAGTTGTTGAACAAAATCCCATGGTTCCTTTCATTCCTCCCTTAAGGGAAGAAAATAAACCTATGGTTGATAAACCTACTCCTACATAATTGCAACTCCAAAATTGAACAAAAATAAATTTAAATGCTAGAGAGAATAGGCATAGATGTTGTGCTATTGCTCATTTGTTACAAGCAAAAGAAGAAAAAAAAAACATAGAAAATCAAAATCCAAACTTACCTCAAGAAATGCATGATGCTTCTCCACCTTCATCCAAATAAGAAAATCTTAAACCTCGAACACAAAAAGTACACGAACCTTCTATGGATATTATTATTAGACCTTTTGTTATGATTAACTTTGATGATGATAATGAAATTACAAAGATCGATGAACAAGAACATAATGAGTTGAATTCAAATTTTGTTTTCTTATACTATGATCTTAAATGATAATAATCATGATGATCCTCCTACAAAGAGTGATTCACCACATGATCAACTAGGTGATTGTCCTAGTCTAGCACTTGATGTCCATTAGGTTAGTTGTCTTCCTTCCACATATGATGAACAAGATTGGATGCAACCAATCTACTATAGGTTGAATCACATGTGCCTTACTAGTCTTATCTTTATTTTCCTTTTCATGTTCTTTTCATGATTCCATGTGTGTAATGTGATCCCCTATATTGTTCTATTTGATGTGTCTTCATGTTTATTCCTCTATTTGTACCTATATTATTCTATATGTCATAAACCTTTATCTTTTATTTTGTCTTGTGTTTTCCTTTTGGGGATGACACAAGGCATCAAGACATTGAGGTCTCTTCCATGTTTACCAAAAATATTTTCTTTTCTTTCTCTCTCTATGTGTCATTCTTCAAGTTCTATGAGCTATTTTTGGAATGATGACCTTTTTGAGCTATATAATATCATTGTAGCAAAGACATACACTAACCCCAAATCCATGGATCCTTTGTATAATTTTAGGTTTTCATATTTTGGGAAACCCCTCTTCATGACGTAGGGCTTTCCAAATAAGCTCTTATGTCTTCTTTATTGTTAGCATTTATCATTTTCAAATTTATATTAATTTCTCACAGCATGGTGTTAGCAATTTCTTTAAAATGGTGGCATACATTGGCATTATCATTTTGGAGATCTTGGACTATATTCTTAAGTTTCATTGCATGGTCTTCTTACTTCTTGCAATGTATCTTCTTCTTTGTGGTGTCATTCGGTTTGATGTCCTCCAAGAGAGTGACCTTTCTTGGCATACATGACTTTCCTCTTAGTGGTAATGATATGCGTTGCATTCCCTAAGTTATGAATCTTTTATCCTAGACTTGTCCTCTCTCGAATAAATTAGGCATGATATTCCCTAAGAGAAGACCTTACATGAACTAATAAAACCCCTTTGAACATGTCTTATCCTACTTGCATTTTGTTCATAAGTGTTTAACATAATGCAACTTACTAAGACTTATGGAGCTCAAAGTTCGTATTATGTGGTCCCTTATTAAAGTTATCAAAGGTATAAATTTGGTATTGTATGTGATCCTAATAATATTATCTCATTTACCACTCTTGGGGGCTCACCTAGTGGACAATGGGTTTAACTAGCCCGTTTGAGTGTGCATTGTTGTTTGCATAGTGGACAACGAGTTCCACTTGTAGATTTTTTTTTGAAAAACAGTCGAGGCTTGCTCCACACCACATTGGACAGTTAAGTCTTGATACATCACTTTTCCTTTTTCTCTTTCTTTGAGTCCTTGGCATTGTATGATTTGAGTATCTTGTCATTGTTGCATACATATGTTTAACATAAGCATGTGTCTCCTTATGTCTTTGTTGGTTTTTCCATGAGATCTTAGACCTTGGGGGATTAATCATCCTCCTTGATATTTGTCATCTTATCCTTCAAAATATTGTACAATTAGACCTCTCTTTATGGTCTACTTTAGTGTTAATTTGATGTAGGGTCATCCTCTCACTAAAGTGAGGGCTAAATGTAGTGTAGAAAAATGTAACCCTTTACATTTTCTCAGTTGTTTGGGCCATCCTTAGTTAAATTGGACTTAATAGTGCTTTAATGTACTATTGTTAAATATATCCCTTTACATTTACACACTTATTTTTGTTGCAAGAATGAGAAGAATGAAGGTGTTGTCATTGATGTCAATCCATCAATTGGTTATGAACTGGTTGTTGTTGTCATTTATGTCATGGTTGCAGGTTATTGATTGTATATGTCAAGGATATTGAGAAAATTATATTGAAGGAAGATTGTAGATGTTTAGTGGTTGCTTCAGGTTTTTCTTTGGGTTTTTCTCCTATGTTTATGTGGTTCAGATATGTTGATCGTGATTGATGAAAGTTGCTATATATAGATTTTTGGTTGTTGATTCATTGTATAGTGCGAGTTATGTTCACCAATTATGAATTGTGGCTCTCTAAGGTTCTGGTTGAGGTATGAGAGAAATGTTGCTAGTTCGAATTTATATTTGTTAAAGTCTTATGACTTGTAGTTTGAGATTTTAGTTTTTGTGATTGTGATGAAGCTAATATTGGTATTTGGAAGGTTCGTGCTTAATTATTCTATGTGTTTTACACTGGTTTGGCCGACCTTGTGTTGAACACTATATTCATAGATAATGAAGTGTGTTGGATCTATTTAGTTCTCATGAACCATGTGTTTGGGTCACCCTCATTCTAATTCCACCCTAGGATGTTTTGACATTGACCTAATTTTAATTTAATGTTGCATGGCCAACTTTGGATATGTTTCAAAGCTGAAGATGGTATGAATCTAGGATAAAGAAGACAAGAGAAAATAAGAGAGATAAGTGAAAATAAAAAGAGTAGATAGATGTGAGATGGATGCTAATCATAGAGTGTATGTAATGCAAGTGTGGCAGATCAGTGTGAGGCCTAAATGTTGAGTTTTTGGATGTAGTGAGAAGAAGGTGTACTCTATCATTCATGCATGTCTAGATATGGTTGAGAAAATTTCGGTGTATTTCTCTATTGTATCAAGAAATTCATCTCTCTATAACATATCTCCTTTATTTTCATTGTATATCTGTGGTAGT
The DNA here is from genome assembly GCA_007115665.2 of Sequoiadendron giganteum. NCBI lineage: Eukaryota > Viridiplantae > Streptophyta > Pinopsida > Cupressales > Cupressaceae > Sequoiadendron > Sequoiadendron giganteum. Next base: position 133,771,729 of record CM021109.1, read on the forward strand.
GATCCCTCTAGGTTGTTAGCCCTATTGGACAGTGAGTCATGTTCAAGATAGTGAGTCTTGTTCAAAACAATGAGCCTTTTTTCTCACGAAGTGAGCCTCTTATAATCAGTTTTGATATTCCCAATAGTGTGAGTTAATCCTCACCCTGGTTTTTCCCTCATTAGGTTTTACACATAAATTTTTTGTTGTTGTGTTTGTGTGATGGTTTTAAATTTCTGCACTTACACTTAATGTTTATGTTGGACTCAAGGGAACACTAAGCAGTGAATCAGTGTTCAACAATATTTAAACTCCATGATCTAAAACTTGAAACCATTTCACTATTGTATTAAAGAAGAGATGTATGAATTCAAAGTAAACATTCATAACAACATGAAACATATTTTTGCGTGGAAACCATTTTAGAGGAAAAAAATGGTGGAGGTTAATCCACAATTTGAGTACTCAAATATAATTGTTTACGAAAGGAATGCACTTGCATTCAGACACACTGCCTAGAACTCACTGCTCAAAGAGAAAGGCTTACTACCCTACAAAATTTAGATTAAAACCATCTCAAGGATGAACTAAGATAGTAGCATCAACTTATGCCAGGTGACACTTCTGATGAAGCTCATAGATCTAATTATGTATCTTCAATCTGACTCTACACTTCACTCTGACCTATTATGTTATTTTATGTTCTTCGCATCACTTATGATCAAATTTGCACTACAGTACTACTAGATATCACAATTCACACTTCTACATACACACCCTTATGTTGTCATCCACTCATATATTTAAACGATAAGAACAACCTCTTATATATATCTGTGATCAAGGATTCATTCATCCATCAGTCGACTTTACAAAATATTAAGTTACTTTTAACTTGTCAGCCAGATCCACTACTAAATCTCTATGTACATCCTCCAAAGTCAGTTAAGACAAAGAGAGGACCAAAATAACACTTAATCAAACATGAAGACTTATAATTAATTACATCTTGTACATCCATGATTTTTATCCTTGTCGAGTCGACCTTTTATCATAGATAATCAACAAGTTAGTGCACCATATCTTCTAGATCACTTACCAGTGAGTGCACATCAAAAATAAGATACTTCAAACATCAAAAAACCTTCCTCAGAGATCCACAACCCAAAATATCTATATGGTAAGGTGTTTAGATAAAATTTTATGCCTGTTAACTGAATGCATTGTTCTTTACTCTATTCTACTGGTAGGAACCAAAATTATAGTTAAGTTGCATGACCTAGGTCGCCATCAATGAAAAAACTTATGAGCCAATATCCCTAGCCATATGCCACCAATCTCCCCTTTTGGCATCTATGGCAACACTTAGTGAGAAATGACTAAGTGTCAGAATCATTTTAGGTACACTACCAAACTATTTGCTATACTTTCTCCCCTTGAGATTTATAAGGAATTTTTCACTGCATTCTCTCCCCCTTTGACATCAATGACAAAGAATGGATGCCATATGCCAAAAAAGTGACAAAAAATGTGTTTAAAATTATTAAGGCTTCAAAAATTTAAGACATATATGCTTACAATTCTCCTCCTTTGATCAAAATTGCAAAAACTTGAAGACACTTAACTACTATCTTTAAAAGATTATCTTATGGTCTTTCTTCACTTCCGGCTGGAACTTCTTCCAACCATGAACTATAATTCCAATAATAATGATTAAACTATTGTTCTTGGAAGTCTTGTTAATGATCTCAATGAGAGAATTAGGAATTATAATTGCTTCTTCTAGTTTCTCACCATTCTTCAGTATTTCCACCATCTGATCCAGCCTGCATTCAATTATATCCTTTACCTTCCAAAAAGTATCCACAAGAACATTCTTGGAGAGTTGACTTTTTGTTTTTTCTGACTATAGCTCCCGAATTCTTTTCCACATAATTCCATCTGGATCTTGAGATATGTCAAAGTTTTTTCAATGTCATTCAATTCTGCTTTAATCTTATACAACTTCTCTTTGTAATTGTTGACTGCAAGGGGCCAACAAATGCAATAGTTGTAGATGCTTGTGGATGAGTTAATACATAGCCTCAACTCATTCATTTTATTTTTCAACTTGGAAAGGGATAATCCTCAGATCCCATTGATTCTATGCTTCTGAATTGTTCCTTCAAGTGAGTGACAACTTGACCTTCTTCTTTGCCTTTGTCCTCAGATCCCATTGATTCTTTGTTGCACTCAATCATTTCTTTAGGAAGAATGTCCTTCAGACTTTCGAATCTTATCTTACAGTGCTCAATATGAGCATTTAGAACTTCCAGAATCAAGTCCTAATTGTATGATGGTCTGACTGACCATAGCCTTGCAATTTTTTGCATGCCACCTACATCTTGAATAAGTTGTTGTAGAGTTTCTTTTGTCAAATCTTCTTCTTCCTCACTACCTTTTTCTTGATTGGATTCATTTTCCAATGGATTCTCAGGTTCTTCATCAGATTCTTCATCCGAAATTTCCACAATTTCCTTTTCTTTTCCATCAATCCTGGGAACTTTTCTTTTTGGAGGGTTGTATTCAATAATTTCATGTCCTCTTTTTTGTCCTCTATCAGTGCTACCGGAAGAGGAACCAACTTCCATTGATCTTACCAGAGGGGAAATATTGACACAAGCACATTCTTACAGAAATATTCAAATTCCAAATCCCAGTTTGTCAAGCTCTTAGAATAAGAGTATATCTTATTGCTACTGGTTTGTCTAATTTCCATACTACATTGTTGATTTTTGGCAACCAATTCAAGAAATACATTACTAGACATATAATTAAAGTGCCAAACCTAAATGGATAGCCTGAATCATTTGTTAGTTGAACATTCTCCATGATCTGATCCTTTAACAACTTGTATAGGTCAAAGCCCTAACCATCAATTATCATTTTGTGAGAAATGTATACTGCACCTGTTGATGTAGCTCCTTCTCGATTTTTGTAGAAGATTTTATAGGTTATGTTGTGTGCAATGTACTTCATAATAGGATTCTTGATTTTTGCAATGATCAAATCTCTCTGATCTCCAATTATTCTCGTTAGGGTTTTGACCTCTTTGTTCTAGATAGATTTCTTCCTAAGAACATCTCCGACTTTGCAAAAACTAGTTAAGTTCTCAATTGCTTCTTTTGAAATGATGTATTATTTTTCCAAAGTTAAAAAATCACCATGTAATCTGCTTAATATGAATTTCATGAATTTTGCATTCTCAAAGTACGAAAACTCACTCCACATATCCAAATTTCCATGCTTGGCTTCGCTCAATTGCTTTAATTCATCAGGGAGCAACAAATTCCTCATAGACCTAATCTTTGCACTATTATAATCATCTAGAGTGATCGAGACTTTGATTTTTTTCATTTTTCCCTTTCACGTTTAGGGTTTGCAACCACACACTAAATTGTATGAAGAATTTGAGAACAATATGAAATACCTGATAGATTTCAAGATCTACCAATGAAATCAATTTTACTACCTCAAAATCCACCAATCGAGTGCTCTCCTTCTTCTTTTCGACAATGCAAAGTGACAAATGATGGCTCCAACTTGACTTGTATAGCTCACATATGCACAATAAATGCAGTTTCTCTAAGTTTTCCAGAGATTCTATTTTCCCAAATGACAACAAAAAAATCTTCTGCGGACCTATAAATTGTTTGAGTTCTTTTTGCTAAAGTTATCCAAAACTTCTATACACCATCATTACGCCTTCTTGACTAATCTATGTGTTCCAGTACCATCCATAGATAGGGGAGGAAATATTTTCTTATAAAACCCCCTAGGCTAGTGGCCTAAAATCAATTACTAGAAGAGTTACCGGAAGCAGGTTCTGGTACGGAACCATTTCCAACATCAGAATCATTTTTCCTTACCCATGTCCTCTTCATTTGATCTCTGATTTCATCCATAGTTACCTTTTCTTTCCCTTTATCATTCTTCTCTATATTTTTGCCTCTATATGCTGGACCTCTTCTATCTATGTTCTTGTTTCTACAAAATCTTGTAGTATGACCATACTTGTTGCAATTATAGCACACAATGTTTTATTTTCTATTCCATTGGTTTCTTCTTAATCTGCATTGATTAGCAATATGCCCAAATTCCCCACATGTATAGCATTCAATATTTTTTCTATTAATAGAGTGAATTGACATATTTTTGTATTCAATTTATTTATGACCAGGATTTTTTCATTTGAAACACTGGCTAGAAAATGATGAAACTTTTGACCTCAAATTACTTCTACACTGAGCAACCATATGACCGAACTTATTACAGGAAAAACAATACCCATTAAAATTTTATGCATTAGGTTGTCTTACCTGATGCCTTTCGTTTCTGTTATGTCTGAAATTCTTTTGTCCTAATCCAGAACTTTCTCCCTTTTCATATCCAAGACCTCTCTTATCATTTCCACTCTTTTGTCCTTTTGTTAGCTCATCAAGCTTTACTAAACTAATCTTAAACTTTTCTTTGTATTCATTTGCAATGAAAAGATCATTCCTAAGATTAGTAATCTTCTTACCAAGTTCTTCTTCATTGTTTTTAGTTCTTTGTAATTCACTTTCCAATTGGATGAATTCTCCATTTATTCTACTGCATTCATTAGATTTCTCTTTTAGGGTCAGAGAAAAAATTTCCTCATTTTTCTTCCTTTCTTCTATCTCCTTAGTCATCTTCATCATCATAGATTCTATTTCATGTTTTAGGCTTGTATTGTCTCTAGCAAGATTTTCACATTCTTCGATTATCCCCTTCAAGGTTTGATTTAGGTGAGCATCATCCATGTATTCATTCTCCTTCTATTGTATCTGATCACATGGATCTTTTATCTTCACCCTGGATTTAACTATCTGATCCTTCAATGACTGAATGAATTTATTAGCATCTCTAAGATTTTCTTTCAATTCTTGAACTTTTGCTTTAGACTAATCAAGGTCATCAAGTGCCACCAGAAGCTACTGTTGAAGACTACCAGAGTCCATCACATTCCAAGATCCACCTCAAGTTGCAAAACTTCTTCAGAGGAACTTTCTCTGATACCAATTGGTGGAATCAAGGGAACACTGAGAGCGGGGGGGGGGGGGGGGGAATAAGTGTTCAACAATATGTAAACTCCATGATCTAAAACTTGAAACCATTTCACTATTTTATTAAAGAAGATATGTATGCATTCAAAGTAAAAATTCATAACACCATGACACACAGTTTTTTGCGTGGAAACCCTGTTAGGGGAAAACCATGGTGGAGGTTAATCCACAATTTGAGTACTCAAATATAATTGTTTACAAAAGGAATGCACTTCCATTTAAGCACACTACCTAGAGCTCACTGCTCAAAAAGAAAGGCTTACGGCCCCATAAAATTCAGATTAAAACCATTTGAAGGATGAACTGAGATAGTAGCATAAACATCTTCTAGGTGTCAGTTTCGATGAAGCTCATAGATCTGATTATGGATCTGCTTTCTGACTCTGCACTTCACTCTTCCCTATTCTGTTATTTTTCATTCTTCGCATCACTTATGATCAAATTCGCACTACCATACTATTGGATCTCGCAATTCACACTTCTACATACACACCCTTATGTTTGAATCCACTCATATATTTAAATGATAATAACAACCTCTTATATATATCCACGGTCAAGGATTCATTCATCCATTAGTCGGCTTTACAAAATATTAAGTTATTTTTAACTTGTTGGCTAGATCCACTACTAAATATTTATGTGCATCCTCCAAAGTTAGTTAAGACAAAGAGAGGGCCCAAATAACACTTAATCGAACATGAAGACTTATAATTAATTACATCTTATACATCTGTGATTTCCATCCTTGTCGGGTTGTCCTTCTATCATAGATAATCAACAAGTTAGTTCACCATACCTTCTAGATCACTTACTAGTGAGTGCACATCAAAACTAAGATACTTCAAACATAAACATACCTTCCTCAGAGAACCACAACCCAAAATATCTATCTGGTAAGGTGTTTAGATAAAAGTTTATGCCTATTAACTAGATGCCCTATTCTTTACTTTGTTTTTCCGAGAGGAACCAAAATTATACTTAAGTTGCATGACTTGGGTTGCCATCAATGAAAACACTTATGAATCAGTCTCCCCAGCCATATGTGAAAATTTTAATAATTTAAGTACTGCTAAGGATTGGTTCCATTGATTTAATTAAATGTTTAATTCTGTGAAAATTGATTCAACACTCCCTCTCAGTTTTCCTATTCAATAATTGGTATTAGAGATTGGTTCCTTAGTGAAGAGCTTAACCTCTTAAGGAAGGTCCTAGATGGCTAGAAAAATGGTTTATGATTATCCGAGGTTCGATGGAACTAATTATGCTATCTATTGATGGAATAATATCTAGTGTATTGTGGATATGATGTGGAGAAAGCTTACAAAATACTTACCCTCCTCTTGCTAATGGTCTGAGTGTGGCTGATGATATCAAAGCACATTTTGAAGAACAGTATTGTACATTTTGAGTTGATTAAGGTTCAAAATTTGAAGACTATTAAGGAAGTCTAGCATGCATTCGAAAGGGCGCATAAAGGTGATGAAAGAGTCAAAGAGGAAAAAATTCAAAATTTGGAGACATAGTTTGAGCTTCTACATATGTCTAAAGATGAGAATGCTAAAAGATTATGTACAGAGATTGGATGAGATAGTAGCTGTAATGTGAGGACTTGGTGCTATTGTAGATGAAACCACAATTGTAAAGAAGATTCTTAGAACTCTCCCTGATTCTTACAATGAGAAGGTGTGTGCTATTGAATAAAGTAAAGATTATAAGACCTACATTAAAGATCCGTTGTTGGTATTTATAACATCTTATGAAATGAGGAAGCCGAATGTAAGGAATAGATGCAAATCAAAAACTACTTTTAAGGCTACAAAATCTAAAGATCTGGATGAAGAAAATCTTGATGAAATAGAAGCTAACTTTGTGAGAAAGATGACGAAAGGCTCTAGAAATTTTGAAGGTAAGTTACCCTTTAAATTTTTTAGTTGTGGAGAAATAGGTCATTATGCTACAAAGTGTCCAGAAAGTCCTAAGAGGAATAAACAAACATATGAGAAAGAAAAGAAAGGAATGAAGATCAACATTGCATTTATGTGAATGAGAATGCTAGTATATTTGATGAAGATTTTTATTATGAGGATCCTCATGATAATGAATTCTTGTTCTTCGCAATAAAGGGTGAACCTACTTCTGCTAACTCTAAAAAATAGGTGAAGGAATGCCCTCCGGAGAAGGAGAAAAATGAAGATATTATTATCTCTTCCATACATGCTAAGTAGGAGAAAAACTATTAGGTTGTTGAAAGTGGTTTTTTAGATCACATGACTGGTGATAAGAGTAATTTTGTTAAACTTGAAAATATGATGGAGGCTTGGTTATGTTTGGAGATGATATTAGCGCTAAAATTTATGGGATAGGTTCAGTAAGTTTTGATGGCAAGCATAATACTAATGATGTCTACTATGTTAAGGGCTTAAGGCATAATTTTTTGAGTGTTGGATAGATGTGAAGTAAGGGATATGATCTTGTGTTTAAGGATGAGATGTGTGAGATTCAGAAAGGATCCTGAACACTTATTACTACTGGAAATAAATATGAAGGAAATATCTACCAACTTAAGGGTGTTGATGGATGATGCTTTATGACTTAGATTAATGATAGTTGGTTATGGCATCAAATAATGTGTCACATGAATTTTGATAACTTGGCAAGGATTAGTGATGTTTAGGCTATGAGAGATTTAGCAAGGATTACAAAGCTTGTTAATGTTGTTTGCAAGAATTTTTAGTTTGGAAAGCAAGCAAGAAACCATTATAGATCAAAGGAACAATCTACTACTAGACTACTAGATTTAATTCATACAGATCTTTATGGTCTTGCAAGAGTAAGAAGTCTACAATGTGAAAGGTACTTTATTCTTTTGATTGATGATTATTCTAGATATACATGGGTTACATTTCTTAGAGAGAAATTATATGCATTAGATAGATTCAATACATTCAAAGCTATGGTTGAAAATGAAGTGAATTTGAGGATAAAACTCTTAAGGTTTGATAGAGGTGGGGAATTCACCTCCCATTAGTTTAACATGTTTTATGAAGTGCATGAAATAAAGAGACAATTATCTGCTCTGAGAACTCCTCAAAAAAATTTTGTTGTTGAAAGAAAGAATAGAACAATTCAAGAGGCCGCTAGATTGATGATTACTAAGGCTAGTTTACAGTAAGTTTACTGGAGAGAAGCTATTCATACTACTTTTTATGTATTCAATAATATTCAAGAAAGAAAAATAGTACAAAGACACCCTATGAGGTATGGCATGGAAGAATTCCTACTATTAAGTATTTTAAGGTATTTGGAAGAAAATGTTATATCATAAGAGATGAAGAAACTTTGAAAAAGTTTGATGCAAGAAGTGATGAAGGTATTTTTCCTGGATATTCTACTAAAATTAAAGCTTATAGATGTTTCAATAAAATATTGAGAAAGATTGTACAAAGTGTAAATGTCAAAGTTGATAAGACAGTGAAGAATTCAATTAACATTGATGGATATGTATCAAATGAACTTGATTGTAAGAATTGAAGAAATTGTGGAAGAACACGAAAAGGATGAGCAAGATAAGCATAATGAACAAGATTAAAGAGAAGAAGAAGCTCTAATGGTGTCCCATAAGACACCTATATATGTGTAGAATGATCATTCAGAAATTCGAATCATTGGAGACAAGACAAAACGTGCATTGACAAGAAGCAGATTTGTTGTTGAAGTAAATATGTGTTTACTTTCTGAGATTGAGTTATAAGTGAAGCATGAAAATATGAACATTGGATGGAAGCTATGAAAGAATAACTTATGTATATTGATAAGAATCAAACTTATGAATTGGTCCCAAGACCAACAAATAAAAACATGATTGGATAAAAGTGGGTATTCAGAAATAAGTTGAATGAGAATGGAGAAGCGGTTAGAGACAAAGTGAGACTTGTGTGTAAAGGGTACTCACAAGTAGAAGGAATATATATTTAGGAGACTTTTTCTCCAGTAGAAAGAATGGAAGCTATAAGGATGTTCTTATCATTTTCTGCTCATAAATATTTCAAGGTCTATCAGATGGATGTCAAGTCAACATTTTTGAATGGTGGGTTAGAAGAAGAGATCTACATGGAACAACCAAAAGGATTTCAGTTGTTAGAGAAACCAGATATAGTGTACAAATTGAAGAAATCTTTATATGGATTAAAAAAATCTCTTAGAGCTTGGTATGTAAGGTTAGACATGTATTTGATTTAACAAGGCTTTATCAAAGGTACAATAGATAGTAATCTATATTTTAAAATTAAAAATGATAAAATCTGGATTGTGGTTGTATATGTTGATGGAGTTATTTTTGGAGGAAATGAAACTATGTGCAATATTTTTGTGGAAGAGATGTAGAATTTTTTTAAAATATTTATGTTTGGAGAGATGAATTTCTTTCTTGGGCTGAAAATTAATCAAACAGAGAAAGGAATTTTTATTTAATAGTCTAAGTGTGTATAAGAGATGTTGAAGAAGTTTGGGATGGATGGTTCCAAACTATTATGTACTCCTATGATGACTAGTTACAAACTAGGTAAATATGGTGATTCACCTAAGGCTGATCAGAGCAAGTATAGATCGATGATTGGTGGACTATTGTATTTTACTGCTACTAGACCAAACAATATGCATGATGTCTATTTTGTGGGTAGATTTCAAGAAGATCCTAAGAAAACACATGTGGTTTTTGTTAAAATAATATTCAAATACTTGAATGACACTCTGGATTATGGCTTATGGTATCCTAGGGATACTAACTTTAGACTAAATGCTTATAAAAATTCATCTTGAGTTGGATATGTAGATGATAGAAAGAGCACAAGTGGTGGTACATTCTTTCTTGGTTGGAGATTGGTGGCATGGTTGAGTAAAAATAAAGATTTAGTTTCCTAGTCTGCTACTAAAGTTGAGTATATTTTTTGCTACATCTTTTTGTACACAATTTCTATGGATGAAAAAGACATTGAAAGATATCAAAGTGGTGTATGATGATCCTATTTATATCTTATATGATAACACAAGTGAAATTAACATTTCAAAGATTCTAGTGATGCACTCAAGGACAAAGCATATATATATCAAGTATCATTTCTTAAGAGAGAAGGTTGTGGAGAATAAAGTAAAGCTTGAGTATGTTTTGACAAAGGATCATATTGTTGATATATTTATGAAGGCTCTTCCTAAAGATACTTTTGAGTATATTTGGGAGAAGTTATGGGTCATTTCCCCTCATTTATTGAACTAGATGCATTAGTCTGGTGGATTTATGGATCTATCTTTCTTTTGGATTGATGTCTCATGGCTACCTCTTAGGGGGAGTAGGTAGTGTTATGCGTTGTCATTGTGAGTATTATGTTGTCAAAGGGGAAATCAATTTAAATATATTTTTCCTTTTCCATTGATGTCAAAGAGGGAGAGGAAAGGAAGAATGTGAAAAATAGGAAAGGAAGAATGTGAAAAGAGGAAAGGAAAGAATGTGAAAATAGATTATCTACTGTGGGGGAGAAACAAAAAGAAATGTATTCAGAGTTATTATGTTGTATTTCATGGTTTTTCACATAACGTGTTGCCATCAATGACAAAGGGGGAGTGTTAGTGTTTCTTAGATCAGATTAATCAATAAAGTACTTAAAAGAATTGCAACACATAAGACAATGAACACACAAAGATACCCTTGGAAAACCTTCCTCTTGAGGGAGAAAAACCCAGCAAATGATTCTCTTATATAAAGTAACGCAAGAGCAGAAATCTGCTTACAACTCAGGCCCAACAATGGCCAATGCTTGATACAATGTATTCACCCTTCTTCTAACTACAAACAATGCAATGACTATGAAATCCTCCTTGAATCCGAGCTGCTGCTATAAGGTTTGAATTTTGTTCATAAAGAATAGTGCGAACTTGCTTGAGATGGGATAAGTTTACAATGACAAAGTGACCTTGTATATATACAAGAGAGGCGCCTCTTCAAGGTAGGTCGGCCTTCTCAAATAAAACATAAATAAAGATAAATACAACTAGGGTTGGCCCCAAGCAACAATTAATAAATGTGAATCATGTTAGCATCGACCCTTTGTCATTAATAATTGTGTAGCCATGAATTAAATAGCTGAAGGCTACTTATTTAATTCATGTTCTTCTTCTTGGTATTTGTGCAAAGGAAGTGCAGCCCGAAGCTGCTATAACATCAATAGGGAGATTGTTGAAAGAATGAGAAGAATGAAGGTGTTTTCATTGATGTCAACTAGTTAATTGGTTATCAATTGGTTTTTGTTGCCATTTATGTCATGGTTGCATGTTATTGACTATATATGTCAAGGATATTGAGAAAATTGTATTGAAGGAAGATTGTAGGTGTTCAGTGGTTTTTCCAAGTTTTGCTCCTATGTTTGTGTGGTTTAGATATGTTGATCGTGATTGATGGAAGTTTCTATATCCATATTTTTGGTTGTTGATTCAGTATACAATGCAAGTTATGCTCACCAGTTGTGAACTATGGTTCTCAAAGGTTTTGGTTGAGGTTTGAGAGAAATTTTGTTGGTCCAGATTTCTCTTAGTTAAAGATTTTTGACTTGTGGTTCGAGAGTTGAGTTGCTATGATTGTGATGAAGCTAATCTTGGTATCTAGAAGGTTTGTGCTTAATTGTTCTATGTTTTTTACACTAGTTTAGCCGACCTTGTGTTGAACACTATCTTCATAGTTAATGAAGTGTGTTGGATCTATTTGGGTCCTCATGAAGTGTTTGTTTGGGTTGCCCTCATTCTAATTCCACCCTAGTATTTTTTGGCATCGACCTAATTTGAATTTAATGGTGGATGACCGACTTTAGATATTTTTAAAATTTGAAGAGGGTATAAATACATGATGAGTTAGTGGTGAAGAAGACAAGATCGAAGAAGAGAGATAAGTGAAAAGAAAAAGAGCAGATAGATGCGAGATTGATACTCATCAGTGAGTGTGTGTAATGTGAGTGTGAGGCCTAAATGTTAAGATTTTGGATGCAATGCATAGAAGGTGTACTCTATCATTCATGCATGTCTTTGTATGGTTGAGAAAATTATGGTGGATTTCTCTATTTCATTGATATTTTCATCTCTCTATAAAAAATCTATTTTATCTTCTATGTATCTTTGTGGTAGTGAGCCTTATGATTTGTTAGCCCTGTAGGATAGTGAGTCATGTTCCAGATAGTGAGTCCTTGTTTTGGTAGCGAGCCTTGTTTCTCAAGTAGTGAGCCTCTTGTAATCAGTTTTGATATTCTATATAGTGTGACTTAATCCTCACCATGGTTTTTCCTTCATTGGGTTTTCCATGTAAATTTTGCATTGTTGTGTTTGTGTGATGGTTTTAATTTTTTGCACTCGCACTTAATGTTTAATCATTTAAGAAGTGTAAAGTATTGGTTCTCATGATTGAATTAAAGGTTTAATTCTATGGAAACTTATTAAACCTCCCCCTTAGTTTTCCTATTCAACAATTTGGGCCATTTTAATTAATTGATCTTAATTTTACCTTAATTATCCCTTAAATTCATTTACAAGCCTATTAAATTATATTTTATGATGGGGAAACCCAATAATAATTAATGCCTAAACATAAAAATTTACATTGAGAAAGGCGTGTTCTAGGTATAGGGACCTAAGACCCATTTTCTCATGGGAAAATGGGTCCTCCTTAGACCTTTGGACCTAAATTTCAATTATATTTTGGCGGTATTTGAAAATTTTCAAATCCATAATTCAATGCCAGCTTGTGATATATTTTTGTTTGATAAAATAAGGATGCATACCTATAAATACAAGGTTATTTCACTTTCACCTAGCATATTTAAGTGAGAAAAAGTATAGAAAAGTTGATGATCAAGGGAATTCAAGAGCAGATTTATCAGAGATTTATTGCAGCAAAAAAACCAATCCATCATGTCAAAGTCTTCTTGCATAATGCATTATTTTGGAGCTAACATTGTGATGTAGGTTTCATGATCAAGTCAAGCATTCAAAGTATCATTTCAAGCAAGATTCAAGTGTCAAGATCCACATCCAATTCAGCCATCTCATGGAAGTTGTAGACCTCCTAAGATCTCCATTATCAAGGTTTCATGCAAGGGTTTGTTGAATGGAAACACAATTTTTTTCATTCTTCATTTCCTCTTTCATTTCATTATTTCAATTCAAGGTTTGATTACCAAAATGGGGTTTTACCAAGGAAAACCCAAATTCACCAAAAAAAAATCACTTTTATCTTTTGTGTGTGTGATTATAGATTTAGGTTGAAGAAGACTTGAAGACCTTTTTAAGAGAAATATTTACAAAGTTGTCAAATTTTTTGTCAAATCATGGAATCTAAGCTACAGATCTAATTTTTGACTTTTTAGCGTTGCAACCTCAAAAAATAAGAAGCTATAGATTTGCACCAAAGGCTCTCAAAAGATTGTTGAAACCCCTGTACTTGGACCCATTCACCCATGGGCGAATGAGTCTTAGATCAAATTTCAGGAACTAGTTTTGGTGACTAGTACACATGTTTGTATCCTTCTCAGATCTACATTTTGTTTTTTGGTTCTACAAATATTGAGCTTAACTTCAAGTTTCAAGTGTTAGATTGCATTTTGGAGTTGATTTTCTATTATTAGATTTTCTCCCTAAAGTGTTTTTTGACCTTGACCCCATCCTTCAGTCATAAGGTAATCTGAAGATTCTCACCTAGGGTTGATTCACATAAGGGTTGATAATCAATTCATTGTGGGGATCTCATTTCCTAATGAAATAAAGGAAAATAGGTCTCACATCATATTTAGTACAACCTCTTTATCCCCAAACCTATTTTTCTTTGTTTCAATATATATATATACTTACATATATTTTCACTTATAAAAATATACATAGATACACATATATACATACCTCTATATATGTATATGATAAAACAATAAAGCTATTTAATCTTTCTCATTGTAACGATGAGATCGTTAACCAAATTAATTTGATAATATTAATAAATAACAATTAAATCATTGATAAATAAGTATGAAAAAACCCTATCATTTTTTTTAAGGAAAAACAAAACATGATTAGACTAGGTTAACCTAGCCTATCAAAACACTTAATTTTAACTTAACAACTCAAATCAACTGAACAAGGCTTGAGGGTGACCTATAGGGTGAAATCAAACTCAGATAGCATTACTAATAAGTCCTTAGGGGTAAAAGCAAGAAGACGAGTCCACTTCTTGTGGATGTTTTGGACTTAGACAAAAACCCAAAATTAGGCAAAACAAAATGGGATCCCATTTCACTTCGGGACCTTGAGCCTAAAAAGGGACCCCGTTTCATAAAGGCTTAATATATATATATATATATATATATATATAACAAAACAAGATCTCATTTCTAAAATTTTTAATTTTCAGCTCTAATTTTTTATGGTTTTTGAGTCCAAGAAAAGGCTTGGGGAGTAGACCCTTAGCTTTGGACTTGCTTTGACCTACAACTTGAAGGTCATGTCAGTGTTAGTAGAAAAGAATGACTTTGGACATATGTTTGAAGACGTTTTTTTGTAGATATTTTTATGAAATCAAAACCCATTATATTTGGGATTGTGTAGATTCCAAATACGTAATTTTAAAAAAATTGAATTATTTTTTCTAATTATCAAATATTTTTGTATGAAACTGGTCCATAAACTTGAAATACTAGGGATTTTTTATTATTTTAATAAATTTTATTAAAATATTTTTTTGAAAAAAAATAATATGTGCACAATCTTTAGAAAATTCTTTCAATTTGAAAAAAATAAAAAAATGATAAGTTTAGGTCATCTTATGTGTGTACATGAAAGGATTTTTAAAACAACAATTATGAACAATAAAAAATTAACAATTTTTTAAAAAAAATTATAGAAATATACTGTGCAAATTCTCTAGTAGCAATGGATCTTTTCCCAAAAGGAATTATAAAAATACAATTATTTAGGTCAAAATATAGATGGCGTACACATGCATGGTATGGTAAAAAAAATGACTTTTAAATAGTGGTTTTTAGACATGTCTATTGAAAATCAATTTGTATCATCTGAGTATTAAAATAATTACATATTTGGATACAAGACTCAAAGTACTACATTTCATATTACTTACTATTTTTAGATTCAATCTCTAAGTGCTTCAAATTTTAGGTCAAATGTGACAAAATCTAAAAATCAAGGTAAACACTTCCATTTTTTGGCCAAAAACTGGACTCAACTTCTTGCACACACCCTTAGACTATACCCTTTTTCCTAGTGATACAGTCCCTCTCCCTCTAGAAGGTGTGAAGTCTTGCCTCACATTTTCTCTTAGAAAAACAACCAAGTAGTTAGCGATAACATTTACACCATATTCATATCATTGCATATTTATCAATAACTCATTTAGATGCGGAAACCATTTCATCGCATTAAATTTCATCATTTCATTTAACATAAAGTAAAAAGTAATTTGTAGTTAAAAGGTGGAGTGTAACAATATATTTAGAAAGAGAGATGTAGATGTGTACATATACAAATAGTTTTTGTAATTTATTTTATTCATCTTTGAAATAATTTAATATTCTTAGTTCTTGCAGATACTAAATTCTAACTTGCATGTACTTTATAATGCATGTTAAGAAATGACCACTAAATAAAAAGTTCTAAACAATTCTAAATGAGTAATATGGTCAAGTTGGCCTCTCTAAAACATGGCTTAGTAATGTATAGGAGTGAATTTGCATCCCCTTGAAAATTCCCCTTTTACATCCTTCACCTTAGAAAAATAAATTTCGACCATGTAATTCCACATCACCCATTTGAACTCCATCCACTTGGTGCTTCTTTTTAGTGTTGATGGGGAAATTTCTATTAGGGTCACATGTGTGATGTGTGGATGTCTATGTGGCATGAAGATGCATATGTGACACACTTCCATCTTGATAGGATTCCTACCTTTGGAATATGCAAAGGAATTACATTCTCCATTGGTGAGAAATGTAACACCCCTATGCCTTCCTACCGACCTTTGAATGGATCTTTCCCTCCCAATTCATCGTCAAATGGTTATTCTTCATTTTCAATTTGGCTTCTTCACATGTCTACACACTTAAACATTTCTTGAAGGAAATTCTCGCATCTTCTCACACTCTTGAGCTACTTGCTGCATTATTGGCTTCATTCCAACATCACAAAATTCTTCACATCTACCATGGAATCTACAACTTAGTGTCTTGTGGGACTGATTTCGACGTCACTATGGCCACATTGACTTGGCCATGATTGTAGACTTTCATTCCACTCTCATTGGCCTAGAGCACCTTTGGTCAAGGGTGGTATTGTTTACTTTCTACTACATTGTTGTTGGATTTGAGTAGCATAGTGTTTCTTGTAATGATCGATTCATTTCCTTTCCAACATAGTTTATTTATCGTATTTCTAATCCTTTACCTATCTGGTTGTTTGTGGAGGTGGGAACACTGAAAAAAGGGTATGACTATGGCAAGCCCTAAAATAGCCCCAACATTTCTCCTCACTCTTTTGTGTGTAGGTACTCATCCATGTGGAGCTTGTTGGTGAATTGGACTCCTCATGAGTTAAATCTTCACCACCTTTGTTCTTATCACTTCTATATCATTTTTCTTGTTATTTTGGTTATTCTATCATTTATCATTTTAGTCGTCACCTTAAACCTCAACTTCTAATTTTTCAGTAGGTTTCTTGCACTTTTGACTATTCTCTTCCACTCTCTATCTGTACAGATTCCAGTGCACCTATGAATGCCAGTGTTTCATGCTATCATCGCTATTCTATGTTGTTGTACTCTAGAAGAGAGCTATCTGAGGTACAATCTAGGTTCTAGGAACCTATTCATTTAGCCACATTAAAACTCTTGGGTTATTAGAGTGGTAGAACAACTAAGAGTGCTCTTCATTCTCTATCCTTAATACCAAACACTCATCCGATTTGAGGTAGATTAGGGAAACCTTCTGCTCTTGGCTCTCTATGATCTAGAGCCTTGGTGTGGTTGGTCCCCCTACTCTACATTTTGGTGAACCTGACATGAACAATGTCTATTTGTTTCTTTGTGTTGAGACTTTTTCCCTCACTCTCAATGACTGTTGTAGAATATGGTGTTGTGAGGTTTTATGAGCATCACAACCAAGTCTATGACCTCTGAGTATGTTGTCAAGAGAAGTGTGTGAGACTTATAAATGGAAAATATGAGGATCACTTTCAGCTTTACTACCAATTTTATTTCTCAAGAGAAGGTTTTGATAGATGAGATGGGTTTCATTGACACAACCACTCATGTACCCACTCCTCCAACATCCCTTACAACTTTGTTTTTGGATGAGGATGATGTACACATTCTTGTAGAGAAAATTTTGGTCTTAAATAGGAGGTTGTTAGACCTCGTGAATCATTTGGAGAAAGCACCGAATATGACAAGAGCCACTAGAATTGTTAGCAAAGTGAGATACATGTTAGGAAAGGATCAAATAGGTGTATAATTCTTACAAGGCCTCACTGATATAACTGAAGAATACATCCCTTTATATAAAACTAGAACAAGTATTACCCAAGGAACAATGATCGATGCCTATCAGAGGGAAATAGGTGTCTCAATGCCTATCATGTCCATATGCATGGCCAAAATGGGCCCTTCAATCAACATTTCCTCTGCTCCTCAGACATTCCACAAAATCAAGGTGAGTAGAATACCCCTTGGATTGAAATTCACCCCTTCTACTGGCCCTACTAATGGGGGATTCAATGGGATGAATGGTGGTGCCTTCGGTAGTGGTGGCAATGGTGGCTTTGGTGGAGGCCATGCTAGTGGCCTCGATGGTGGTTCTAATGGTGGTCATAATAGTGGCTTCAGAGGAGGTTTTGGGGGAGGTTCCACTCAGCCTTTGTCATCTTTAGACCCTATTTTGAATTATCTCATAGAAAATATGGGTCAAATGCAAATCCATCTGGTGAATTTGTCCCGAGCCTCTTTCCAACCTATCTTTCAACCCTTGTCCTGACATAGTCCATTGTCGGTGACAATTTTGAACACTTCTCTCTCTTAGGGAATGGAAATTCTTAATTTTGAAAAGTATGGTGGTAAAGGAAATCCACAGCCACAAGGAATCCCACAATACTGGTTTACAATTTTTGACCAAACTGGACATTGAACTGATTTTTTTAATAAAATCTCCAATTTCGAGCACCTATAGCTGCTAAACCATGAGAAATTTGAAGATGATACAAACTAGTGATTTGTCACATTTTGACTGTAGATTCTAAATATATATATATATATATATTGGAACTATATTGCATTGCTTTTTCCATCTCCTTCCAGAACTAGTTTTAAATAGTAAACACCATTTTTAAAGAGAGGTGTTCACCGTATACAACATAACTTTTTTCTATGAAGAATAAAATTCTATCTTTCTCGAATTTAGATTTGTAACTATGATATCTATCACTTTAATTTGGTTTCATAGTGTTTTATTGGATATTTGTTTCTTAATTAAGTTTTGAATTCAAACCAATTATAATGTAGACATAGGTAGAATGCATACAACATAACATTTTTTGTATGTATCAAAATTCAATTTTTTTTTTTTTTTTCTGGATCAAGGACATCAATACCTCGCATATACATATTTTTCTGATTTTTTTTGGTAATCTACTATTTTTCCACATGTGTAGAACATAGAGTTTGATTTTATGTGAAAAACCTACATTCATAAGAAATAAAAAATAAATATAATAATCAAACTAAATATATTTAAAATTATACTTTTTGTGAAGCTTATAATAAGGATTACACACTTATAAAAGTAAATTTTAAATGAATTCATTGGATCCCCCAAAAGGTAAATCAAAAGTGGTTTTTTATCAGTATTTTGATAGGTGTAAAGGAGACTTCATTATAGGTATCATTTAAAACTAGCGGGCTTCTATCCAAGGGGGTTTGATCTAAGGTGGTTTGATCAAGCCCTCTTCAATTATAATCCTTTAAATTGAACTTTTCAAGGCTCAAATCATTATATTTTCTAAAAATATGTAATTTCAGAAAAAAAAATAGGATGTCCCAAAAAGTGTAAACCACTATTGTGGGATCACCCCACATGTATCGGCTTTTAACACAATGTGTATGGATTTATTCACCACAATTCCCTAATGGCCAATATTTTCCCTCGATCTCTCAAGGATACAACACTCAAGTGGTAATATTCCTTGCCTCAAAATTCTATATTCTCATTTGAACATCTTGTCAATCAGTTTCTCCATTAGTTCCAAGCTAACATCGGTCCAAAGATGACCTTTTTGAATCTTTTCCGATGTAAGAAGGGGGATCACAAGAAGATAACTGATTTTATTGCATGATACCAAGTGATCTTTTCATAAATCTCGTACCCACTACCCAACTTGGATGTGCAAAAGGTATTCATAGGAAACCTGCAATGAGATTGGCAGGAGAAGTTTTCCGTAATGAAATATCTTTCTTTCACACATGTGTGTGCTGCATTGTGGGAATATGAGAAAATGATGGTTCAATTTGGGGGATCTTCCTCATGCTCCCATTCCAAAGGAAAATATATAGTGTACATTTCAATATAAGGAAATTTTGTTGTAAATGTACTTACAGTGACTAATGATCAAGGCCTGAGATGCAACAAAAAGTTATTGAAATTATTTTAATCTTATTCTTATATTCTACAGAAGTTACTAAAGGATAATATTATAAAACTAGAAAATTCTCAACCTTTGAAGGAGCCTTACCTTGATTGGTATGATGGAAATGTTTTCTATCAGTACCATCATGTTCATGGGCATGATATTGAATTTTCCATGTGTCTGCATCATGAGATACATGGATACATTGACAACGGTATCATTTGCCTCGATGGGAAGAAGCAAAACCCAAATAATTCAGTATCTAAGGAAAATAGTGAGTTATAGATTTATATAGACCCATTTTTGTCTCACTCTATGAACTTGATTAGTGATCCTTCTAATACTTCCCCTAAGGCCTTGGAATACATAAATTTGGTTTTTTTTCTACTACTTCTCCCCCTCAACCTATGACTGGTTCGCCAGATGTGATTTTCACCTCACAGGACTTGACTTGGAATAATAAGCCCTCTCCCCTATACATTCTTTCTTGAGTAAATGGAATCATCGTAATAGGAGTCCTTATGGACCCCATGAGTTGAGAGAATGTTATTATGGAAGAGAGCTTGTGGCTAAATTCATTACAAAGGGATGAATATGAGAAAACTAAATCTACTATATATATGCATGATAGTATCTCTCTTTCCCTATATGGTTTTATAATGCATTTCGTCCTAGTAGGACCTAGGGTTGTGGATACTACTTTCAATGTCATTTTGAAATCTAATCTGTTCAAGGTGAAGTCAGGCATCCCTTAGATGGATTTCATGAATGGAATCACTTTTGTTATTCAAAAATTCTTGAAGTTCTCTCACGAAGGTTTCTTGCACAACACTGGGTATCAGCAACTAGTATCCCATGGGGGTTATTCTTTCAATCATTTTTGGCCTACCCCAGTTGGTTCACTTCCTCCTATGATGGACCTACTTTCTTAAAATTACATAAAGTGTAAAATCGGGGGAAAAGTATAGCCGAAAGTGATTCACCCTATAGAAAAACTAAAAGCTACCTCTTCCCCTCAAAAGGTAAGGGAGAAGCATGCCCATGCTCAGGGCCTCACCTCTGACTCCCTCCTTAAAGAGGCACATTGGATTACTATTCCTAGATTTTGCATAAGGAGTCTAATGGTGCCTGCTTGGTAGAAGGCCAAGTTTTGGTTATCTAACCTTCACATCTTATCCATGGTGCCTCGTCCCAATTTTTATGGTAAGGGGAAGGGTCCCTATGGAGGGTCCTCTATGTCTTGGCCTTCGTGGCCTCCTACTGCTCCTACCTCTAAGGTAGTGAATGGGAAGAGGCTCGCTACTAAGGTGTTGGAATCTACTCCCCCAACTCTTGTTCCATCATCCTCTCCATCTCTCCCTCCTGTTCTTGTCTAGGATTCCCTCCCTCTACTAAAAATGACTATGATGGATACTATGATGGTTGAGCAGAAGTCTTTTATCCCTTCTTAGGTTGCAGACTCTATCTCCCAGAGTTGTAGAAACTGCCTTACATGCAAGCACAAGCATCAAAGGAAGGTTCTACTTGCTCAGTAGGCTCCCTTACAGAATAAGGAAGAGGAGCCAATAAATTCTACTTTGACATCTTCTATTGTGTCCTCCTCTCGCATCCTCTCTAATTGAGTTCCCTCAACCTCAATCTTGCTTTCAACTCCCCCTTCAAGCATGAATGATCCTCACTTGAAAAGGGTGCAAGTATTGATTGCTCCTTCAGTTGAGCCTCCCATTTTGATGTCAATTTTAGACATCCTAATGGAACCCCTCAAAAAATATTTGTTCCATCCTCAAAATTGTGAAAAATTTGGCTTCGTCCCTTGTGCCTAGTTTTAGGTCATGTTCTCATCACTGTGATAGGGTTTTATCTTCATAAAACTTCCAAAAGTTGGTATGCTAATGAAAAAAAATTGTTCGTTTTAAGGTCACATTGACTAGTTGTCCACGTTCCATGTCACTTAAGTGACCATTTGTGCATTCGTAGTCATTGATTTACCAACCCCTAATCTTAGGTTTGTCGTTCACCTTAAGTATTTTCCCAGTACTAATGGTTGAAGGCTTGATCTTAAAAGTTATAAATCCTCAGCCTTTGTTATGGGTCAACATCTTGCTCACCTAGGGATGACCCCTTTTATAAATAAATTTTGTGGCATGTGCAGAATTAAGCTTCATATTGGCCATATGATCATGGGAATCAATCTCAACCATTCCCTGTATGCCCATGCTGATTTATTGCCTCTTATTTGATTTGCATAGGTTGGGGGGCTTTGACCACATGTCTTGTATAATGGTGGACCCAATCCCCTTGGTAAAGATGAATGGCGCTTTTCAAAGAGGATTGATGGCTGATAGACTAAAGATGTGGCCATATTTGTACCATTCCCTGTGAGACTGTCTTGTTTTATTTCATATTATTTTAAGGAAATGGGCTAGTGGGTGATGGCCACGTAATACTACTTCATGGTGGAACCTGATCCTCCATAGGGTAGTGGATGTTGTTTGAGGCTTGATCAAGGACATATGTCATGACACATGTTCTCATCAAATTCATTCCCCACACGCCCATATATTTTCAACATTAAGGAGAAATAGTCACATAGGCTAGTGGGTGGTGTGACACCTATCAAATGGTGGACCCGTTGGGTTTCAAGGAAAAAGGCTTGTTTCATAAGGGATGAAGTTGATGGTTGATGGCTGGTGTGTGGTGTAATCTTGACCACTCCTCGCTATCCTATAAGGGCTTCTCCCATGTACCTCATTCCCTAATGGGTACATGGGAAACTATCATGTAGACCACTCTAAAATCTAGAAATCTCTTGATAAAAATAGATGTTGTTGGAGATGTTAGCTGAGATAGTTTCGAGATAAAAAAATTTTAAGATATAACTAATTTTGCAGCATGATTGTGAGATTGATAAATAATTTTATGGCTTCCAAATCTATTAGAAGCTGGTACATGTGGGAAAGTGAAATTTAAGTAAGGTAGGGTACGGGAGGATATGTTGAAGATAAATCATGATCGTTCCCTGTTGTCCTACTATGATGAATTACAAGTGAATTATATTTTATGGGCAAGCAAGTAAATGTGACATTACATGTTTGGTTGAGAAATTAAACGTATGATTGACATGCATGTTAAGGAAATACTCATCTCACTTGGGTTTCTTGATTTGGAAGGAGTATCAAATGCATGCATTTAACTTTCTCATCATTAATAATCTGTAGCTTTTAACCATTGATTTCGTTCAAAGTTTTGATCAAGGAATGAGATTTAAAACAAGGTTAATTGATTGATAATGCTCTCACACAAGCTATCCTATAAAATTAATGGAGACGCACACCACTTGCTCTATTTAATGAGGTTCACTTGATTTTTTTTTCACTATCCAATTGTGAAAAAATATGAGGTCTAAGTGAGGAAGTGATTTTGAGGTAGTCATTTCTGAGTAGGCTGGTAATTTGGTTCTAAGAACTTTTGGTAGTAGAGTGGGAAAATGGGAAAGATAAGTGTGAATTTCAGCCCGGTACACTATTCCAAGAGTCTCAATCCTCTTCAATTTCAGGATTCTCCTCCGTAGGGTGAGGAGGGTGGACCAGAGGTACCAATAACACTGATGAAGAAGACGAGCTACCAAAGATTCAACATGAGGTGTTCTTAAGTGTGCCTACCACCTTAGGGGCTGAACCATCTCAAAGGAAAAGGTAAGAAGGTTGAGAGGCTAGAAAGGGAAGCTTCCAGAAAGAACATGTATCACCATGCTTATATGGGACATCATCATTCCCCCATTGAGGTTTTTGATGATCCTTCTGACAGTAAAAGTGAGACTGATTTTGGCTATCATCAATATCTTATGGCCATGAAGGATTGGGTTGATTTCGAGGATGAGGTGATGATGGCTACTCCTCTAAAGATAAGGACACCGAGGGGGCACACCTATTCACCAGGTGACAAGGCAAAGTAATATCCTATTACTTTCCTTGTTAGGTACTCAAATTTTTGGTCCTATCTATTATTTTCTTTCTTGGGTTAGTGTGTCATGAAATGGGTCTCTAGTCTTTTTGTCTTTTTGTGTTGATGATGATTATTTTTGGGGCGATATGGATTTACATATCTTGATGTTGCCATGATGACACTTTTTGATGACTGGTGGGATGGCTCTGATTAACGGTTTCTTGTACTTTATTTTTGTTTTCACTTGAATTAAAATGATTGTTCCCCAAATCAGTTGGGAGATAATTTCTTGTTTTCCGTTGAAATTCATTTTAAAATGAAATTTGTAATCCACCTTGGTGCTTGTTGCTCCCTTGTCTTATAAAAGGGATTCTAAGGCTGGATATAGAGGAGGGGGTCAAGAGGTCAAGAAGTCTAGAGGTCAATAGGTACTTATTTTCGAGTGAAATAGATACAAGAAAATGGATACTAGGTCCTACAGTAATAGGTTATAGAAACAAGTCAACTGATATATGTTTTGGATAAGAAATATAGACAACAAAATAATACCAAGTTTTTATATATTTTCTCTCCTATATGCAAATTATACAAGCTATAAATATGTTAATCAATGGTTATCTTGTTTATTTTTGTTGATTCCCAATAGATGCGTTGTTTCATTCTTGCTTATTAATTCAAGGAATGTATGTAAATTTTTGAATTTAATAGTGGGTTTGATATAACCTTTGTATAATGATGCTAGTAAGAAGTTAATTATGGATATAACTTGTGGGAATATTGTAAGGCAATATTTCTAAGGTTGTGGGTATTTTCTCTAAAATAAAAAATTGTTATCTAATCATATAAGTTTATGGTTTGAGTTTCTTTCCTAGAATATGGCACTAGCCTGGTCTAGTATTCATGATCTAGTTTGGTAACCGACTTGACTGATGATCACACAATATAATTAAATTATTCTTTGATTGCTTTACTGGGTGTGTATGAATATTAAAAGGATCATATCTTTTCTTTTTTAAGATAATCATTACTGTGGAAGTTTTCCAAACTTTCAGGGTATGGTGCTTTTAAAAATTTATGAAGAATCATCTATTTGGTTTGTGTTTTGATACTTGATTCAGACTTGTATTTATAAACACATTTATTTAGGATCAGCCTCCTAGGTTTCACAAAGCCTGAAGTGAAGAAGTAAAGACCCAGAACCCTTTACTTTGTGTTGGCGAATCCTTGCCCTTACTAATAATTGTCCTCGGCAAGTTCATAGGTTTGTGGTGAGAATAATTTTGGTTCTAAAAAAATAACCAACAAAAATGTCGACTCCACTAGGGAACTATGGGAAGAAATATTCGTAGTAGATCATCTTGCCTTGATAGAGTCTAGGAAATTCTTATTTAAAAATTCTCATTAAAAGTGTGTGGTGACTCCAAAGAACTCTGAACTGGTGGAAAATATTGAAGTAGGGACTTGAAGTTACAACCATCTGGAGAAAATTACTATTGAAAATTTGGTCCTCTACAAAGGAGGTGGCGACTCTATGAAAAGAACCTGATAAAGTGTGAGTCCTACTAATATATCTAGGTATTCTCCCTTGTTTTAAACTACAAAAGAGAATAGATCTAGATGGGTTCCATTTTTTAAGAAATATAAAAGTAATGATGTATTCCCAATTCAGTGAATTAAAGAACTAAGAAAGGGAATAGTGAATATTTTTCTACATGCTTCGTAAATCAAATTTTATAATATCTAGAATAAGAAGCATATTTGTATTGAAACCTGCCCATTTGAGAGCAGATGTATTTGAGTTATGCAATCTAACATTTTAAGCTCATGATAAAAGCATGAAATAGGGTAGTGATCAACTGTAGAGCTAATGTTTTAAGGTGTAAGGAAATGTATTATTCAGTTGTACATCCTAGTGGGGTGCATGCTATAAAAATGAGGAATATGCAGCCTTTGTCATGTCATCAAAGAAGTTTCTCGGTGGAAAGATATAGACCATTGAATTTTAATGGTATAAAGGGTTTCCCAAACCCTATTCTTGCTTCAAAGTTAGGGAGAATTTTCCAAAATTCAAAGGAGAAAAATCAGAATTAGCATCTCAACATCTCCAAGAATTTTCTGATTTGATGGGTGACTATGAGGTAAGTTATGATGATGTTATTATGAAGTTCTTTGTTCAATCTCTAAAGGGAGATTCTAGAGATTGGTTTTCATATTTGTCAGAATGTTCTATTTCTTCATGGAATGAGTTCATGGTAGTATTCATAGAACAATTTGGAGAAAGAATCAATCCATACTCTATGAGACAAAGATTTAACAACATCCAGAGAGAAGAAGATGAATTGGTCCCAACCTTCAATCTTAGATTTTCAAAAACGTTAAGTGACATTCTTGAAAGATTGAGACCAAATAATGCAATATGTTTGATTGTATATTTTGATTCATTTGATGAAGAAATGAGTTATTTGTTAAGAGATAAAGAGCCTGCAACATTACATTAGGCATATCAAATTTCCATGGATATTGAGAACAACATGAAATATTCAATGATGAAAGGATGCATGGCTGCAAGTGTTGGTTATTCTAGCACACCTCATAGAAATGAAATTCATGGGTTAGAAAATGGAAATGATTTTCAAAGTGATGGTGCTTATGTTGTTCCAATTTTTCCATTACTACTACACACCAATCATAATGAACTCCAAATTGAACATAATGATTGGATAAGGAGTGTTGAAGGAGCCACATGTGACTATGCACACAAAATGATATCTCAAGATGTTAATAGCAGTTGTCCCATTGTGAAAAATCAAAATATGATATATGAAATTGAAAATGGTATATCAGAAAATGAAAATTCATCTAGTTGTAAGGATGCAAATAGTGACTATAATCAACCCACGAGCAACATATATGAAGATTTGTATGGCAGTAATGGAGATAAAGATACACTTGCAAGTATTGTTGATTTCTCATCACAAGTCAATGGTCAAGATATTGAAGATGAAAATTTAAGCATTCATTCTAAAAAAATATGACCATAGTTTATATAGTGAAGAGTTTCTTTGTGATGAAGATCATGATGATAGTGAACTTGATTATTCAGAGGGTTATGAATGCTCCTATGTGGAGGAGCTAGAGATTTTTTATTTATTTGAAAGATGCAGTGCTGTAAATGATGATGAAGATGCTTGTTCACAAGTAAAGGGACAAATTTTACATGATGAATACTTGGAGTGTAGCTCAGGTTTGTTACCACTGGAGCATACTGATTCAATGGATGATAATAAAGGTCTTGATGGTGCAAAGAGTGTCAAAAATGATAAAGGTCTTGATGGTGCAAACAATAGTGGATCTCATGCTAGTACCTGTGAAATTGAGTTTTTTTTTTATGTCCCATATATTCACAGTATGATTATGGACATGTTGTCATCCAATGAGGAAAGAATTTATGAAAAGGAAGACAAAGATACTTGTTCAAAGGCTAATGAAAAAATTTCAAATAATAGAGAGTCTTTTACATATAGGGCAGTATTCCTATCAAGTGATAATGCGCATAAAATTACTAATACACATGTAATTTTTTTTGCTAATCCCGTTAAATCTGAAAATGATGGCATTCGAAGTGATTCAGAAGAAGATATTGTAGACTTTGGTAAATCTATTTTTCAGAACCTTGAAGCATGTGACAATGTGATTGGTTTGTGTTGTTGGAATGAGAATAAACTGACTTATGGTGATTTTGTAGTCCAATTTGATGAGGAAATGATCATGTATGAGAATGATCTAGAGAAGAAAGGATATCACATCAATTATAAGTTTCCTCTACTTGATAGGTGTGATATCTTCTTGTCAAATATTGCTAGATTTCAGTTGGTACTTGATTGCCAGTATCAGATTAACAGAGTTAATGGAAGCATTAGAAACCATAGTTATGTGGTTAAGCATTCTAGGGGTGGTATTTTTTTTAGATAAACTATGGAAGTGCTTTAAAACTTGGTTTAACATAGACAATAAAGAACAGTGTTTCTGATAGAGGCAAACATGGATTCTTCTTTTTCATTTGGTGGCCTGGGGCCATCAAATGTGGTTTGAAAATTTGAAAAAGAATATGTCACCCAATGTTTCTGGAGCTTGGTCTACTTTCCCATAAGATTCTAGGATCTCACCATTCCTGTGAGAGGCATGTGTCCCCAACAAGAGCCATTGATGGAACCCCTCAGAAAATTTATGTTCCACCATAAAAATTGTGAAAAATTTGGCTTAGCCCATTGTGCCTGGTTTTAGGTCATGTTCTCATCACTGTGACAAGGTTTTAGCTTCATAAAACTTCAAAAAGTTGACCTGCTAATGAAAATCCCTTGTTCATTTTAAGGTCGCGTTGACTTGTTGTCCCTGTTCTTGGTCACTTAAGTGGTCACTTGTGCCATCGTAGTCATTGATTTACTGACCCCTAATCATAGGTTTATCGGTCGCCTTAAGTCTTTTCCCGATACTAATGGTCAAAGGCTTGATCTTAAAAGTTCTAAATCCTTAGCCTTTGTTATGGGTCAACATCTCATTCACCTAGGGATGGCCCCTTTTATGAATAAATTTTGTAGCATGTGCATAATTAAGCTTCATATTGGCCATCTTATCATGGGAATCAATCTCAATCATTCCCCATATGCCCGTGCTGGTCTATTGCTTCTTATTTTGTTTGCATAGGCTAGCGGGCTTCGAACATGTGTATCATATAATGGTGGACCCAATCCCCTTGGTAAAGATGATTGGCACTTCTCAAAGAGAATCAACAGCTGATGGATTGAAGATGTGGCCATATCTATACCGTTTCCCGCAAGCCTATCTTGTTTTATTTCATATTATTTTAAGGACACGGGCTAGAAAGCAATGGCCACGTAATACTTCTTCATTGTGGGACCTGATCCTTCATAGGGCAGTGGATGTTATTTGAGGCTCGATTAATGGAAGATGTCATGGAACGTGTTCTCATCAAATTAGTTCCCTATGCACCCATATATTTTCAACATTTAGGAGAAATAGTCACACGGGCTAGCGGGCAATGTGACACTTGTCAAATGGTGGACCCATTGGGTTTCAAGGACAAAGGCTTGTTTCATAAGGATAAATTTAATATTTGATGGTTGGTGACATGGTCTAATCTTGGCCAGTCCCCCCTATCTCATGAGGGCTTCTCCCATGTACCTCATTCCCCAATGGGTACACGGGAAACTACCACGTAGACCGCTCCAAAATATAGAAAGCTCTTGATAAAAATAGATGCAGTTGGAGATGTTAGCTGAGATAGTTCCAAGATAAAAAGGTGCTAAGATAGAACTAATTTTGTAGCACGCTTGTGAGATTGATAAAAAAATTATGGCCGTCAAATCTGTCAGAAGTTGGTACACGTGGGAAAGTAAAATTGAAGTAAGGTAGGGTACGGGTAGATATGTTGAAGATAAATCATGATCATTCCCCGTTGTCCCGCTATGATGAATTACAAGTGAATTATATTTTACAGGAAAGTGGGTAAATGTGACACATTTCTAGTTGAGAAATTAAACATATGATTGACATACAAGTTAAGGAAATACTCATCTCACTTGGGTTTCTTGATTTGGGAGGAGTATCAAATGCATGCGTTTAATTTTCTCATCATTAATAATCTGGAGTTTTTAACCATTGATTTGGTTCATAGTTTTGATCAACGGATGAGATTTAAAAAAATATTAATTGATTGATAATTCTCTCACCCAAGCTCTCCTAGTAAATTAATGCAGAAGCACACCATCTGCTCTATTTAATGAGGTTCACTTGATTTTTTTTTCACTATCCAATTGTGAATAAATCTGAGGTCTAAGTGAGGAAGTGATTTTGAGGTAGTCATCTCTAAGTAGGTTGGTAATTTTGTTCTAAGAAATTTTGGTAGTAGAGTGGGAAAATGAGAAATATAAGTGTGAATGTCAGCCCGGTCCGCTGCTCCAAGAGGCTCAATCCGCTTGAATTTAAATATTCTCCTCCGCAGGGTGAGGAGGGTGGACTAGAGGTACCAACAACATCGATGAAGAAGACAAGAGCTACCAAATATTCAACATGAGGTGTTCTTAAGAATTCCTACCACCTTAGGGGTCGAACTATCTCAGAGGAAATGATCAAAGGAAAATGTAAGGTTGAGAGGCCAAAAAGGGAAGCTTCTAGAAAGAATAGGTATCATCACGCTTATATGGGACATCATCATTCTCCCATTGAGGTTTCTGATGATCCTTCTGATAGTGGAAATGAGATTGATTCTGGTTATCATCAATATCTTATGGCCATGAAGGATTGTGTTGATTCCAAGGATGATGTGATGATGGCTACTCCTCTGAAGATAAGGACACTTAGTGGACACACATATTCACCATGTGATGAGGCAAAGTAATATCCTGTTACTTTCCTTGTTAGGTTCTCATATTTTTGGTCCTATGTGTTATTTTCTTTCTTGGGTTGGTGTTTCATGGAATGGGTCTTCGGTCTTTTTGGCTTTTTGTGTTGATGATGATCCTTTTTGGGGTGATATGGATTTACATGTTTTGATGCTGCCACGATGATACTTTTTGATGACTGGCAGGATGGCTCTGATTAATAGTTTCTTGGAATCTATTTTTGTTTTCACATGAATTAAAATTATGGTTCCCCAAATTAGTTGGGAGATATTTTCTTTTTTTTCTGTTGAAATTTATTTTGAAATGAAAATTTTAATCCATCTTGGTGCTTGTTGCTCCCTTGTCTTATAGAAGGGATTCTAAGGATGGATACAAAGGAGGGGGGTCAAGAGGTCGATAAGTCAGGAGGTCAATAGGTACTTATTTTCAAGGGAAATAGATACAAGAAAATGGATACTAGGTCCTCTAGTAATAGGTTCTAGAAACAAGTCAGCCAATATATGTTTTGGATAAGAAATATAGACAGTAAAATAATACAAAGTTTTTATATATTTTCTCTCCTATATACAAGCTATAAATATGATAATCAATGGTTATCTTGTGTATTTCTATTGATTCACAATAGATGTTTGTATTTCATTCTTTCTTATTCATTCAAGGAATGTATGTAAATGCATGAATTTAATAGTGGTTTTGATATAACCTTTTTGTAAGGATGCTAGTAAGAAGTTAATTATGGATATAACTAGTGGGAATATTGTAAGGTAGTCTATCTAAGGTTGTGGTTATTTTCTCTAAAATACAATTTTTTTTATCTAATCATATAAGTTTATGGTTTGAATCTGTTTCCTAGAATATGGCATTGGTCTGGTCTAGTATTCATGATCCAGTTTGGTAACTGACTTGATTGATGATCACACAATATAATTAAATTACTTTTCAATTGCTTTACTAGGTGTGTATGAATTTTAAAAGGATCCTATCTTCTCTTGTTTAAGCTAATCATTACTATGGAATTTCGCCAAACTTAGAGGGTATGGTGCTTGTAAACATTTATGGAGAATTATCTATTTTATTTGTGTTTTGATACTTGATTCACACTGGTATTTATAAACACATTTGTTTACGATCACCCTCCTAGGTTTCACAGAGCCTAAAGTGAAGAGGTAAAGACCCAGAACCCTTTACTTATGTGCTGGCCAATCCTTTCCCTTACTAATAATTTTCCTTAGCAAGTTCATAAGTTTGTGGTGAGAATAAGTTTGGTTCTAAAATAATAGCCAACACATCCCATCATTTTCAAAACCCATAGACATGTCGAATGATTTGGTGGTGTCCACCATGGTTTTCTCCTCTTCCTTTTTTTCCTCTACTTCTTCTATGAGGATCTCGCATCCCCTAATAAAGAAAAAGATGGAAGATGACCCTGCTAACAATGAGGGTTGGAAGAAGGGTTCGCCTTCTTTGGAGGGTGTTTCTTCATTGGCTTGTGTCATCCTAGTAACAGAGGAAGCCTTCATGTCTCCAGAGTTCGTCATTGCTACCAAATCTTTTGGTGAGCCTAGCAATGGATCTCAGGTGCCACCACCCTTGCCCATTGAGTTGATACATGGAACTCTTATAAAGTGCATGTTCAACTCTATGGATGAGGTCCCTGCCCTATCAGTTATTTGTGCGAGATCAATCACGTTCACGCCATAGGAACTAAGTGGAGAAGACCTTGAAGGGCCTTCTTCCTTGGATCTTGTTGTGGGAGGGCCAGAGGGTTCCCATCTCGATATTTCGCCCTTGTAGGCTCATCTATGCTCCCCTTATAGTGATCTAGATTGGGATAATGATGACCTATTGATGGATGAGGACTAGGGGGTGCCTCTTCTTTATCTGTAGATTAGATTGTGTGTGTGTTTGTGTTCCCTTGTTCTTGTCTTATATGCTCTTGGATGACCCTTCTCACCCTTGTAGGTGCTTGGATACAAGAGTGTTTTTTTGTCATAAAAATTCTTCTATTTGTCACATCACTCTTCTCTTTTTCATGTATTGACTTTCGACAATTAAGGATGATTAAAAGTGTTGGGGGAATTTAGGCCTCCCTTCCATGTTGACCCAATTTTTTGTTTTCATTTTGTTTTCATGTGTCTTTCTTCAGATGGTCTGATATAGTAGGGGGTTGAAAGTTCATTTATATACATTACTATACTTATTTATCCATATCTATGAGCAACTTTGACCCTAAAATATTAGATCGCCCATGTCCCTTGTGTGTGATGTTATTATATATCCTTTCTTTTCATATATCTCTCTTGCTTGCTTTGCAATGTTGTGGTGCTCATGTGTTGTCCCTCGCATGTGCGACAACATTACCATGGCTACATATTGTCATGTTTTATGGGCCACAACATCACTTTTATTCTTGATTTTCTCTCCTTAGGATGTCATGTGTAATTGTATTCAACACACACCATCCTGAAGGGAGCTATCATATTGCTTCAATTTTTAGAAAATGCATTCAGTGGCCAACTATTATTTTCCTAAAAATATTTTTCAAGAATCACATTCCTCAACAAGGAACCCTAGCAAAATACATTTCCTTTATCATGGGTTTGCTAAGAAAGAATTGAGAAAAAAAATTTCTCTAAGGAGAGAGAACCTTCTCCCACAGGCGAAGTTCTGACCTTCCCCTTGTGAGGGGGATTTCTTCCTTTCAAATTTCTCCTTCAATTTTTGACTATCTGCATGGTTGTGTACTTGCATGCTTGTGTGGATTTTTTGTTTTCTAACATGTTTTGTCTTCATATTAACATGTTTCTTTGCAAGTGCACCTATGAAACTTCTTTCCAATCCAACTCTACAGAGTCCCTCACATTGAGTTTCCTTTAAGAGAGAGTACTTGGGGGTGCCTTATTTGTAGGTCTAAGGACCTATGAAGCACTTATATTCTGTGGGATCTATCTACTATTGGTTTGTGGGCCTTTGATGCACTTTTTTTAATCCTCCTTTGGAGAGAGTACCTATGGAGCCATTTTTATTCCCTATGCTTTCGAGTGTGCCAAATTATGGCTTGCTTCCTTGATGGTTCAAGTATGTTTTCTTGGAACTTTTTGAACCTAATTTATTGAACACTCATTGGCACTCATGTTCACTAAAGTGGGGGGAAAATGTATATGAGTGAATTTACACCCCGATTGAAAATCCCCCTATTACATCCTTCACCTTAGAAAAATCAAATCCGACCATGTAATTCTACATCACCCATATGTACCCCATCCACTTGGTACTTGTTTCTAGTGTCGATGGGGGAATTTCTATCAGAGACACACACATGGTGCATAAACATTTATGCAATGTGCTTCCATATTGACAAGATTACTACCTCTAGAATCTATAGAGGTGTTACATTCTCCATTAGAAATGAAATATAATTCCCCTACGCCTTCCTACTGACCTTTGAATGACTCTTTCCCTCCCAATTCATCTTCACATGCCTATTCTTCATTTTCAATCTGGCTTCTTCACATCTCTACACACTTGAACATTTGTTGAAGGCAATTCTCACATATTCTCACACTCTTGAGCTATTTGTTGCACTATTGACTTCATTCCAACATCACAACATTCTTCAAATCTACCACAAAATTTGTATCTTGGTGTCTTGTGGGACTACTTTTAACATCATTGTGGCCATGTCAAATTTTCCATGGTTGTAGACTTGCATTCCTCTCTCATTGGACTTGAGTGCCTTTCGTCAAGGGTAGGATTGTTTACTTTCTACAACATTGTTGTTGGATTTGAGTACCATAGTGTTTTTTGTATTGTTCAATTCATTTCCTTTCTAGCATATTTTCTTTATCATATTTCTACTCCTTTACCTATCTGGTTGTTAATGGAGGTGGGAAAACCAAAACAGGGGTTTGACTGTGGGAAGCCCTGAAACAACTCCAAAAATTTTCCTTTCTCTTTTGTGTGTAGGTACTCATTGGTGTGGAGCTTGCTAGAAAACTGGACTACTTGTGAGTCAAATGTTCACCACCTTTGTTCTTATCACTTCTATATCAACTTTCTCATTATTTTGGTTATTCTATCATTTATCATTTTAGTCATCACCTTAAACCTCAACCACTAATCTATCAATAGGTTTCTTGCACTTTTGACTATTCTCTTCCACTGTCTATCTGTACAGACGCTAGCACACCTGTGAGATGCCAGCACACTGCACTGGTGTCCCTATTCTATGTTATTGTACTCTGGCAGAGAGTTATTTGAGGTATAGTCTAGGTTCTAGGAACCTACTCTTTTAGCCCCATTAAAACTAACTCTTAGGTTAGTAGATTGGTAGAAGCACTAAGAGTGATGTTCATTCTCTATCCTTGACATCAAACACTCATCTGATTTGAGGTAGATTAGGTCAGCCTTCTACTTTCAACTCTCTATGACCTGGAGCCTTGGTGTTATTGGTCCCCCTCCTCTGCAAAAAAATTATGGGATTTCTATAAGACCTAATTTTATCAACCTCCTAACATAATTTCAATAAGCTTGTATTAAGGCCAGAGCAAGAAGGTTAAATAATTGCTTTCAAATTTTAAACATTCCACAAAATAAAACTAATTTAATGGTCCGCCATTAATTTTCTTTATATATTTATGTATACATGTATTCATACATGTACACACAATGAATATGTAGAAACACACACATATATAGGTGTAAATGTATAATACAGTTACATTCATATGTGCACAAGTAAATTCAGTTTTATATGAGTATATAAAGATACTTGGGCCTATATAATGCTTGCAAAAATGTGTCATATGTTCATATATTTTTTTAGAAATACATATAGTAGCCTAATTATTTCATTTATAGTGTGACTATAGAAATTAACTCTAAGCTCATAAAAATAAGAATCTACACCTTAAATAGAATGATTACTTGAGCTCTTGGAAATGTGATCAAATTTAACCTCAATATAATCTCCCAAATCATCAATAATTTAAAACCCCTACTTCCATTTTTCTTTCTTTTTCTTGGGATTAAAATATGAAGTAGTAGTTATTCTAGTTCCATACTTGGAAACTATAGTAAGAAAATTGAATATTCCTATCCTTTAGGATTGAATAATTTCCTCCACCAAGAATTATGCTATGCTGACATGATATAAACAAAGGGTTTGATGATAAATCATTACAAGATACAAATATTTATAAATTATAGGTTTTACTCCTATTACCAATTAAAAAAGAAATCTAGAACACCATTGTGTCCTATTTCCTTTTTTAATTTGTAGATGGAAGGAAAAGACTAAAAAATAATCATACCAAGAAAGCAATGTGTCAAAGCCAAGCCAAAAATATGATAAAATATAACTTCTAAAATAGAAATATCTTATTTTTTCCATGATGCCCTCCAAAAGATAATAATGAGGAATGAAATGGAGGCAAGGCATGGTAATCAACATCCATGCACCAAGTAGAAGGGATGGTGAAAGGTACCATGTTTTAGGTAGAAAATAGGTCTCATGAGAACAAATACAACATACTCCCTAAATTTAATTGATCCAAGGTCCTTAGTAACCCCAAATAACAAGGATAGTGTAATAGCTTTTTATGAAAATTAAAAGAAAGGTTAAATTCATAGCCAAAAACAAGAGTAACTTTATGAATATTTAAGGTATTTTGAGAGGCTAATTAAATCATAGATAAATAATTTTTTTGTGGAATAAAATGAATTGATTTTAAGCTAGAAAATTGGATTATGAACAAAAGACTGAAATTGGTTTTAATGGAATTATAAATTACTAAAGCATTATTATTTTTATTATTAAATGTCAAAACCTTCAAAAAAGGTGAAAACTATGAGCTCTCTTTCACCTCTAGGATTTTGGACCTAAAAGGAGAGAGCCAATCTTCACACAATTCACTCAAGAACAAACCCTTGAGATTTCAATGAAAATGTGATAGAAATCTTGCAAAGAGACTATCCTGAAGGCTGAAAGATATCTAATGATGTGTTCACCACCAAGTTTAGACTTGGAAAAGACAATGCAATACAATATGTAAAACAAAACCCTAGTTTAATGAAATGACCTAGAAAATTCCTTGGAAATGTAAGTAAAATAAAACAAAAAAGTAAAAAGGTAAATGAAGTGCACCTAGAAAGCTTAGGTGGTTAGGAACGGCTCTAAAATTATGGAAATTTTGACTTTTTGACCAACTAGGACTCATTCGCCAATCTAGGAAAATCAGTACTAGATCTAAATTTCAGCACAAGAGTCTATTTCAAGGAAAAGGGTATCAGAATCTGCAAATAGATCTAACAAACAGCTATAATGGGACTCATTCACCACTCTTGCTGAATTAGTCATGTCCCTTTTTTTTGTAAATTAAAAGTCTTGATCTGCACTTCAACACCTTCCCTTTCCTTCCAACTTGAGTTTTGAATCAAAATCTATGAAAAACACATATAAAACATAATGCAACTTGATTTTCTAATGGGGGTTTTCCTTGGTCAAACCCTTAGTTTGGTAATTAAACCTTGATAGAAATGATGAAATGTGCATGGAAACCCTAGCCTTAAGTGCATCTAAGACTAGGAAATCTAAAACATGATGCAATCCTATTCTAATGTGCAAGAATATGAGGCATTGATGGAAATGTAGAGATGAATGACTCACTTGTGATGATCTATAATCATCCCAAATGAACTCTAATGATGCATGTACCCTCCTTAGACTAAATGTAGAGTGATAATGGAAGATGGAATCACTTAGGAAACAAGTCTTTAGGCTTGGCTTGATGGCTAGTTGCATTTCCCCAACCTAGAATCCATCATGATTCACCTTAGATAACCATGATCAACCCTTGAAAATGTTAGATCTTTATTGAAAGTGAGCTTGAAGACTTGGAAAAATACTTTAATGCTACTCCAATACTTCAACTTTGCTTCCTTTTGAAATTATAATGCTCTTGTGAAAGCTTTCTTGAAGATTCTTGATGCTTATCTCTTGAAAAAATCTTGCTCAAAGTGCTTAGAGTTATTAAAAATTATTGAGAAGCTTTCTTTTATAGGCATTAACACCTAATTAACTGTTATTTAGATCTCAAAGGTCAATATCCACCAAAAAATTGAATTAAATTGATGAGTTCTTGCTCAAATTTGAAAAAGACCCCAAATGGTACATGTGAATATTTATTCACACCATTTTTTCCTTCACGATTTCTTTTTCTTGCACAGCTTCGCCTTTGTATTTTGGTGCCACTCATAGCTTTTCAGTAGCTGCCACATGGCATCCTATCAGATCTTTCTTTTGGGACATCTCTTTTACTTTTTTCGGGCCCCGTTTTCTTGACATGTTGCCTTCATTGGTTTTCTATCCGATTGGGGCCGAAACCGTAGATTCCTTTGCTGGAATTTTTCTGCGTGGTGCTCATTCGTGCTTCTGTTATCTCAGGTTCGACGTTTGTTGCAACGGTCTTTGTTTTGATGTCGCATGTTCTCTCCTCATGCTGTTGCATGACCCATATCTCCTCAGGATGTGCCTGCCTGCGTGCTACTAGAAGCATCTTTCTGTTGGTGCCGGAACAAGAAAATCTTGATCGTTGATGGCTTTGTGGAAGTATCTTTCTTGTTGGGGTCTTTAGGCGGTGGGCTGGCTTATTTAAACAACCTTTTCTTCATTTTTATGTTAGTTGTTAGATAGATGAAATTTTCCCGAGCACTGGGAATTAGCCTCTATAGTGTTTGCTATTAAATTTGAACTCACAGACTATGCCATTCTATTCGGCCTTTTTGCTTTCATGTATTTAATAAAACATTAAATTATTCTTGTATTTATTGAAGAATTTGAGCATTTGTTCATAGCTTTTGTAATTTTTATGCAGCCTAGTGTAACATAGATCATGTTTCTACTCTTTTCTATTAGCTTATGTTGTATGGGTTATATTCTGCAAATGGTTTGATGTTCTTATGTTTGCAGCAGTGGGAATTATCTATTTGATAAATGCTAGTTATTACTTGAGCCTTTGTTTTAGCATTGTGCTTACTCATTTCATTTATGATCTAGTTCATCGACTTAGCTTAGGTTTTTTTATTTCAAGTTTATCTCCTTCCCCTTTTTATCCCCCCATATGAAAAATGAAGAGATGGCTTTGATAAAACCTCGAAGGTTACTTAGCTATGCGCACAGGTCCCCAATAGCTAAGTTTCCCATAAGGTTGCTACCTGCAAAATTTTGTGTCAACAGTTCTTTTTTTGGCACCCTCAATGGGATCCAAACTAACATGTTCACTGATCAATAGGAGTGTATGAGCCATAGACCCATCACTAGGTCTCAAACTACAAGAATTCCTATCCTGCTTGTACCACCGTTGGTTTTAGTTCAGGCGAGAAGTTGGCAGGATAATACTTCACCTCCCTCTTCTCCTTTGTCCTTTGCACTAATGGCTAGAAATTGTGTAACCTAGGATGCTGGTAGTCCTTTGATAGAACCTATGCCTCCTGTAGTGTGGGCTCCAATCCTGAATTCTACTTTAAATTTTGTCCCTAAGTTCTCCGAGCACGATTGAAAAATTGTAGCGGAGCACTTGCAAGATGTGGATGATGTATGTCTGGTTCATGGCATTACCAATGAGAATGTGGCTTTGTGATTGCTCGCCACCTCTTTTAGAGGGAAGGCATTGGACTGGTATCGTACTCTTCTAGCTAATATAGTTGCCACTTGGGATCAGCTCAGAGATCCATTCTATGAGCGCTTCTCAAATAATGGTGACAGATCTTCCCTATATCACCAATTGGCTCATATAACGCAAGCTCCCCATGAAGCTTTGGCCAATTTCAATGCTCAGTTTCATTTGAATTGGCAGAGAGTTCCTGTAGGTAGTCGACCACCTCTAGATCTAGTGTTCATGTTATATTTAAAGTCTATATATACTTATATTTCTATGATTCTACAAGCTCTCAATGGGAATACCTTACTCGATGCATACAACCTTGTCGTCATTGTGGAGAACAATCTTATTGCTGCCAAAAAATTGGCACCAAGACCTATCATGTCATTATTCCTAGAATCGACTGTAGCATCTAGCTAGAGGTAGCTTCAAATAGCATTCCTACACCTCCCCAATCTATGTATGTGTACCCGAGAATGACGCCAAGCGTGGATCCAGTAACTAACCCCCTGGTAGCTGAAGTGAACGACATGAAGACGCATATGCGAACCATTAAAAAGGAATTAACAAATATGAAGCATCAATAATATAGCTACCAAAAGATTTCTTACCAAAACTACCAAGGTGGGAATGCTCCTTTCGAGCTGAGCTAGTGGCAAGATAGATCGCACAACAATACCAAAGCTCAACTGAACAATCAGATCATCCCCATGACTATGTCCATGTAGGCTATCTATCCTAGTTCAAGCAAGGAGCTAATAACAGGACAAAATAAACTTTCCGAGGAGAATAATCCATGGTGCTTCCCTTGCAATGATGCACACATGCCCCAGAATTTTCCACGAGGGAATTTACAACAAAGAATAGTAGAGCAATGTATTCAAGGCATCAT
Source organism: Sequoiadendron giganteum (assembly GCA_007115665.2). Lineage (NCBI taxonomy): Eukaryota > Viridiplantae > Streptophyta > Pinopsida > Cupressales > Cupressaceae > Sequoiadendron > Sequoiadendron giganteum. The sequence continues at coordinate 133,811,465 of CM021109.1, forward strand.
GCTTGATCACAGAGGTCATACACATGCCTCTCAGCAAATGGAGAATGCAGTTCTCACTGCTCAAATGCAAGGAATGTCTATAAAGAAAGAGCTAGAAATAGCTCCGAACCAGGCACTCTTTTCTTGGATGGAAGGAGAGGAGTCGACATTCCTGAATGAAATTTTGGTGACACAAGTGTTTTAAGTATAGTCGGATTACAATACTCATTCCAAGTGGAGGCTCAATGGAGAATTCACATCTTTGCAGACTAAAGGGTCACCTAATTCAATGCCCAATCCATCAAAAAATCTATCATCAACTCCATAGCATTCTAAGGTGCTTATTCCCAGTCCCAAGAATCCACCTCCTCTGAAAGCAAGAGCTCCCATGGCCACCCCAGCTTTTTCCAAATAGCCAAATGCACCAAATGCAAGGAAAAAGCAGCAAGCTACCATAACTCATCAGTCATGAATGCCATTCAACATAGTTGAACAGCTAAAGAAATACTCTGCTAATGTTTCTTTGTGTGATATCCTGGCCATCCCAGAGAAAAAGCTTCTATTACAGAAGGGATTATTGGGAGAAGAAGACATGAAGGTGCTTGAGCAGCCCTTAGAAGATAAGACATCCAAAATGGACCTGGATAGAGTTCGAGCAAATCAACCAGAAGAAAAGAAAGTCAACAAAGAGAGTAAGCCTAAAACCAAGCTTTTCTTTCTAACACTTATCATTGGTAACAAAATACTGCATAATTGTATGATTGACTCTAGTACTAGCACTACCATCATGCCTAAGCAAGTAGCTAAAGCTCTGGGTCTCGAATACGAGCCTCTAAAGAAGGGATTCATGCAACTCGATGGGAACAAGGTTGAAACCATCAAAGTAATCAAAGGATTTCCTATGACATTGTTTATTTGTTCCAACATTACTATGAATCAAGATAATATGCTCATCGATGTCCCTCCTTCATTCAGGATATGTTTGTCCCAAGAATTCACTGCAAATGTTGGAGGTTACCTAGCATTGGACTAGTCACACCTGATCCTAAGAACCAAACATGGAGCTAAGATGAAGTTACTATTAGAATCTTTCATTCTAAGCATGTGGCTGATAAAGCCATGATCAATTTTGAGGAAGCACATACCTCAATCACTTCCAAAGAGATTCTCAATTCCAAAATCCTTGAGGATGAAGAAGAAAGAAGCTCCCAGATGGAGAAAGAAGAAGCTCTTTTAAATGAATTCATAGACATAGATCCTTTTGGAAACTATCATGCAACTGGGCTAGGAACATATGTCATACATGAAGAGGACCAGATAATGCCTAGAGTGACTAAAGAGTCTGGAGGTGAAGGGTCCTCAGAGTTATGGACCTTGCACTTTGATGGAGCAAGATGCAGAGTAGGAGTCGGCATAGGAATATGTTTAATAGCTCCATCCAAAGAAAAGACCTTAAGTTCTTACCATTTCTAGTTCACGTGATCGAACAATGAAGCAGAATATGAAGGCCTTGTCCACGATTTGAGTTTAGTAGAGCGAATGGGTGGAAAGAAAATACAGGTGTTTGGATATTCAGAATTAGTGGTCAACCTAGTCCAAGGGCTATCTGACACCAACAATGTTCATATGTGATCATACCGACACAGGGTCTAGGATCTGATTGAAGGCTTTGAAGAATTCAACATCCAAGTCATACCTAGAGAGCAGAACTCTGAAGCAGACTGAATGGAAACTGTCGAATCTCAGTTTGAGCCAGCTTTCGAGTTAATTAACAACAAACATTCAATGTGAGTGATCATGTGGCTTGCAGTCCCAGATAATGATCAAGATTGGAATTTTTTTGATAGTGATGCTCATAACGTGTCATTTCTCTAGTTGTATAGAGAATTTTCTGACCAATTACAGCCGAAGATTGCTAAGGCCTATGAGGATCAAAAGTAATCCAGCTTAAATCGAACAAGCTCCCTAGGGGTCTAGTTACTCTTGAGAGTCTTTTTTTATTTTGATGTCGCAAGGAAAGACAAGGGAAAGCTTGTAGCTGATAAAGTTGATTCTGACGATTTGCACATCATAGATGATAAAAAGCTTAAGGTCAGAAAATGAGTCTCACAGAAGAATAAAGAAAGGTTGAAACATTTTTGCGAGAAGTAGTTGAGTGTGGTGGCATGGTCATATGATGATCTTAAGGGATATGACCTTAGGATTATCCAACACACCATTGAACTACTAGAAGGAGAAAAACCGGTGTGTCAAAGGAAGAGGCCAGTAAATCCAAAGATCGAATTGCTAATGTCATAAGAATTAAAGAAGTTTATTGAATCTCGAATAGTGTTCCCAATCAAACACAACACTTGGGTGTCTAACCTAGTGTCGGTCTGGAAGAAGAACGGTGATATATGGTTGTGTTTTGACTTATGAGACCTGAATAGAGCGTCCTTGAAGGACCACTACCCCCTACCTTCCATGGAGGTAATTCTGCAAACAGTTGTTGGTTCTGAGATGTTTTCAATGCTGGATGGTTTCTCCGGCTATAATCAGATTGGTGTAAAAGAGCAGGACCAACACAAAATGGCATTTACTACCAAGTGGGAGACATACACTTATGCTAAATTCCCTTCAGACTTTCAAATGTCAGAGCCACTTTTCAACGAGCTATGGACATTTCTTTTAGGGATTTGATACATAAAAATATTCTTATTTATCTAGATGACCTGACGGTGTTTTAAAAATCTGCAGAGGATAATTTTGATCATCTCGAGCTTGTCTTCCAGAAATGCCAAGAGTTCAGGATTTCTTTGAACCTAGAGAAATGTGTGTTTGGAGTCCCACAAGCGAAGATTTTTTGTTATGTCGTCTCGAAGGAAGGTATTTCCATCAATCTGGAAAGGGTTAAAGCAATCAAGGAACTCCCTCTACCCGTCAACAAAAAAGGAGTTCAATGTTTTCTTGGCAAGGTTAACTTCATTAGCCGGTTCAAAGCAGACTTCGCAAGGATCGTTCAACCCATCACCTTGATGTTGAAAAAATACCAGGTTTTCAAATGGACAGCAGAAGCTAGAAAAGATTTCCAACAAATTAAAGACGTCATCTCTTCTGCTCCCGTGTTGGTTAATCTAAATTTATTGAAAGACTTCCTTATGTATGTCTTTGGTGGTAGCATGAGTATTGCTATCATCCTGATGTAGAAGGATGATGAAGAGAAAAGATAATTACCTATTGCCTTCTATTCGTGCACTCTGAAATATTATGAGGTGAAGTACAACTTTGTGGAGAAGCTAGATTTTTCTATTGTAAAGGGACTGCAGAAATTCTGACACCTCATATCGTGCAACAAGGTGATTGTTTGTGTGTCACACCCTAGTGTGCGAGAATATATTATGGAAGGTGGAATCACTGAGAAATTAGCTAACTGGATAACTAAGATTATTGAGTATGACATCGATATCAAGCCAGTCAGGATAGTGAAAGGGAAGGGGCTATGCGAATATTTGGATGAAAACAGTGAAGCAATTACTGAGTCTAAAGTCTCAAAACTCGTGCTGCTAAATGAAGAGAGTTCTGGAGATGATTGGCTGGATGCCATAATTAATTTCATGCAAATGGGAAGGTATCCACTTGACCTCCCCTCATTTAAAAGGCAATTTTATCGACTACAGAATAATGGTTATGTACTCTTGTGGGAGTTATTTTAAAAAAAAATTCAATGGTGTCTTGTTAAGATGTGTAACACAAGAGCAATCAAAAAGGATATTGGAGCAGTACAACAGTGGCCCAGTCAGAGGACATTTTTTAGCAAAAACTACGACAATCCAGATTATGTGTGTTGGTTATTTTTGGTCGACATTATTTAAGGACTCGTATTCATTGGTGAAGTCTTGCAACGAGTGTTAGTTTTTTGTTGGGAAAAGGAAAAATGATGCCATGCCACTAAAAGTAATTGTAGTGGAAGATCCATTTGCTCAATGGGGTCTTGAATTTGTTGGCATGATCAATCCATTTTCATCAGCTGGACACAGGTGGATCCTTACGACAACTGACTATTTCACCAGATGGACTGAGGTTGTACCATTGAAGAATGGAACAAAGGTAGAAATTGTGAACTTCCTAGAGGAACTGGTAGCCAGGTTTGGCCCACCAAAGACAATTATCTCAGATAATTCCAAATCTTTTCTCGGTTCCAAAATTAGTCAATTTGCACTAAAATATGGATTCTTCCTAAATATATCCTCCAACTACTACCCACAAGGAAATGGCCTTACCGAATCTACAAAGAAGAATATTCTCTGGTTGATCAAGAGAATAGGTTTAGACCATCAAAGGGAGTGACATTAACACCTTTGGACAACATTATGGGCAGACCGTATCATTCCCAAGAAAATATTGAAAACATCTCCTTAGGAGATAGTATATGGGAAGGAGGCGCTGTTGCAAATTTCTATGGAAATCCCTGCAATCCAACTACTCAAGTCTCTTGAAATTGAGCGATGGAGGTGCTGTTTTTAGAATTACTTGAAGTTCAGGAGAAAAGAGAGCACGCTCTCGAGGCAATGACCAACCGCCAGTAGGTGGTAAATAAATGGTTTGACAAGAGAACGTCTGACTAGGGTCTACAATGCGGAGAGTTGGTGCTCAAGTTTAACGAGCGTGGAGCAAAGCCCAGTCAACATGGAAAGTTTGATAGTCTCTGGGAAGGACCATTCAAAATCACACAATGCAAGCAAAACAACTCGTTTGAGTTGGAAACAATAGAGGGTGAGACTTTGGGTATTCTATTTAATGGAATACACCTCAAAAAACTCAAATAGGTCAAATTTTGTAGTAAGTATGTAAATATGTGTATATTTTCCCTACTTTGTTAGTTTTGGGTCATTCTCAGTGCTTTCTTAAGATCAACAACCATATTGATTCAAGGAATTGAAATAAAATGAAGAAAGGAGCGAGAATATAGGAAGATACATATATTGTATTAATTATGGAGATATTTACATTTGTATACATGTTGATTAATGAGGCCCTTAGCCATGTTCCAAAATACATATATATATTGTCACTGACAAAGTGTTGCAAAGATTGTTTCAAATACAAAATTAAAAAGAGGAAGGATCTTCTTGACGTCTCTTTAGACATTCGAGGGCCCGACGATGGCAGCAAGTGGTGCATGATGAGGAAACACCATCCTCTTAAAATTCTCATACCATTTCACCTCACAAAAAGGTTCAACATTGTGCATCCTCATCAGAAAATGGTAGGTGACACGAACTTAGCGGTGATGTTCCTCATGAGTTTTAAGCTCAAAGCCACACAAAAAGGGCCTAGTCAACATAGGTCATCCTTCCTTGATGAGTCGACGCAGGTTGTGAATAGATGGAATTCCATGGTCAATCTCGATAGCTCTCACAACATTCTACAACCCCTCCAAGTTGCATTTGGGAAACACCTGTTTTGTTAGCTTTAGAATCTTCCTCTTAGAAACGCCAATTTCTAAAGGAGAAGCTACAAAGTGGGAACTGATACTAGTATTCACTCTATACTGGTCCTCGTATTCTACACAATATTTTCCTAGCACCCACTTTATGGCTCACATACAAAAGGTTCTTCACGCTAGTCATGCGTTTTAGACCCCGACACCTATTTTTTCCTAAAAAGGCGGCTTGAGTCTTCTTTCATGTAAGCCTAATTGGTGTCTCCATGACTACCGCTACTCTCACTAAATAATGAAACTATCGACAATGTCTTAGGGACAATTGCTAAGAAATACTAAGTGCAAAGATGAATTGCCAAAGTGCCAAGGGTCTTTTTTATAGATGGGGAAAGGCCTCCCTAATTGAGCAAGGTATGTTCACATCAGAGGAAAATGGTATGAAGAGCCTGAAAAGAAATGTTGCAATGTGTGAAATAATAAAGATAATCAAATGCAGTTTCAAATTGTTCAAATTGAACCTATGTTTAAAAGAATGAGAGGAAGCCAGTTGTCGCCATATAGAATGTTTATGTCCTAGTTAAATCAAAGAAAATATTTCAAGATGAATTCGTTGGTTGATGTGCCTGATTACAATCAAGTAATCATTAAATGCAAAATCTCACGAAAAGATATGGCGATGCTAATTTAGTACTTTTTCCAAGAAAAAAATTAAGAGCCACCGTATGGGAGGTCATATCTCCTAAAGTGTGTAATCTTTGGCAAGTGGGCGATCTCTTTGCATGCACAAAAGGGTTAGTGGTGCATGGAATAACCAATGTGAAAAGATAACGTGTACCCTTGCTAATCCGATATTATCGAAAATAAAAAAGACAGATAGGAGCGTCATGTGGAGGGCATTAATTGTGAAAGGTTGGCAAAGTGTGTAACCACCTGATTCATTTGGAAAGATAGAGAAGTTTTTTCAAAAAAATAAGTTGCAAAGTTCTTTGAAGACGCAAGTAGAATGGTTGAAATTACAGAGAGTTCAACTCAGGCCATCGCCACCGAAAGCATTGAAGAATGAAGGATACATACACCTTGCGTGAATATCTACACCCAAGATTCTTATGCAACTCCAGGAATTCCAGCGAAGACTTCATGGCCCTACACTAAGCTGACAGACTAGAAAGTGTCAAATGTGGTTTCTTCTAGAAACCAAGCTTTGGTGTCAAAAGATTGATAACGTCTGAGATCCAAAGTTATCTCAGAACCCCAAAATTTTAAAAGAGGCTACATGTAAAAAGATGAAAAATTAATGATCCTTTTCATAGTCGATTGTGGAATTGTGGTCTTCCTCAGTATATGGTTCCTTTGGTACACCATTGTCCATAAATTGTTGCTTCTTGTGCTAAAAAAATTGACGCTCAGACATGAATTATAAGCAGTCATTATTTTAGGGTGGTAATCTGTCACTAGGATCTCCATGATATGTTGTGTATTCCTCTTAATTCTCTTGAGGGTGTTGAGGATTTTGATATTTCCATACTACAAAATTACTAGAGAATTCTTAGGTTAGCACAACAATTTTTCAATGCCGAAATGGGTAAACCATCTGATAACTTTTTCCCTCCTAGATTCCCTCTTAGTCTGGTTTCTTTTAAAGTAGGTTCAACTTCCATCTTCTCTATGTTGGCATTGGTGTGTGGATTGGATGTAGATAAAGAAGTCACAGACTTCTGGATGAGTCTAGGCTTTATGCTGAAAAATAATAGCAAGGCTCCATTGATGGAATTTGTGAAGGTCATTGTGGAAGGGATGTGCCGACAACTGAGGAAGTTTGAGCCTAGTTCTAGGTTTAGGTATTCTTCTTTCTTGAACTACATGATTTCACATCAGAATCTAGATTAATTTCTACAATCTCTGCCCCTAATAGTATTTGATGACAATGGTGCTAGAAAGCCAGTTTCGATCTAAACTCTTGTCCTCTCCAAATTTTTTGATTATTACACATTTTCAGATGCATTCCTAGCTCCGAATTTAAAACCTTTGCATCATAATGGAGGAAGGATTCCTAGTCACTTGACGTAAATTCAGATATCATGGATGAGAGGCCTTGTACCACCTTGTAATTGGTTCTTTGGGTCAGATTTTACAATCTCTAGATGCAAGGTTTTGTCTAGGAGCCTTTCTGACTCCCACATTTTGTTTCAGCTAGGGTACTAGCCTTGGATTTTTTTAGGAATTTGTGTAATATTGAAAATGATTACTGGGGAGGAAAGCATCTGACTTCCTATTTGATGTTGCCAATCATGTTTGGCTTTGTATCATTAGTCAAGAAGAAGAATATAAGGGTGAACAGTTCCAAAGTATTGTACTCTAAATTGGGTCACCTTGGATTGGTGGTTATCTGTGATACATGGTTCTATAATCCAAAGGGTAATTTGGTAGAGATAGGCATTAAGATCTCTCACCAACCTCGTTCATTTTGGGACCCTTAGATAAATATAGATGAGGGAAACGAGATATTATACGTTAGCCTCGAGTACATCCCTTCTAGCTCGGGTTGACCACCTTGGCTGAATTTTTATCATATAATGGCGAAGCCTAACCTTGACCACAAAAACAATCAATTCCTCTTCAGCCAGTTAAAAAGGCTCTATTTGAAGCCTAAAAGAATTAAAGATTTCTGGATTTATAGGTAGGAGATAAAGAGGACTAATGGGCTCTTCCAGGAGATGGATTCAGACAACCATTTTGATGAATTCTAGTGCCGTGAACATTCAGATAGTGATGATTCTCCTAACCCTTCAGGTTCTGAGAGGGTCTATGAGGTGGAAAGTATAGTTTCAAAGCATGAGGAAGAGGTAGCCCAAAGGCTCCCATAATTGAAGAAGATCCTATGCAAATATAGATAGTCAGTGGAAGATAGTTGCAGCATGAAGACTCCTCAAATACGCAGCTGTCAGAGCTTACTAGCTCCTCTAGATAGAGAGCGAAGAGCTCGAGATCTTTCAGATGCCACTGAAGGGTTGTTTTGGACCTAGACGATTCTTCGGAAGAGAAGAGACAAAAAATAGAGATAGCAGGAAGGAGAGAAGAGGAGCAGTGTGAAGAGGTAGTTGTATCTGCTACAAATCTTCAAGAAACTCAGGTATATTTTTCCCCTTCTTCTCTCTCTTTTTTGTCTTTAGTTTCCTCCACGTCCACTTCTGCCATGTCATTTGTGCTAGCTGTTGCTATCACTGGTCACCCAGGCCAAGTCAACATTAATTCCCCTAGGGGTCCCCTTTCATCCCCTCCTATGTATACTTCCCATGAGGTACAAGTAATGGTAACATATCCTAACCCTCTGAGTCAGCAGTTTGTATCCCCAAGACCTAGCATGTCGGTAGGTGCTTCCCCGACCTTTCTTCCTACCATGTTTTCACCATCTCCGGGTAGTTAGTTTATCCCACCTTTTCCCCTGAAAACTATTACTAGACCTAGCAAGTCTGCTAGTACATTGAACAGGTTGTCATTCCCATTAGCAGTTCTCCAAGAATTCCCTTTTGCTGGTGGACTAGGTATTTCATCGCAGGACTATTTATCACAGGTGGATGCAAACAAAAGTGCTCAGGCTAGCCGAATACAGAAGAGGAGGGAAAAGGATGCAAGTGAAAAGGGGAGCCCCTTTTGTAGAATGTGTTCAATGAAAGCCGAAATTTGTTGATGTTTGCAAATGTAACACCGAATGTCATCAAGTCGGTCAAAGAAATGCAACCAAATGATTATTCTGTCAATGTCATAGGGAATGATTTTAAATAGGGTTGTCCACAAGATAAGGTTGAGTTAATGGAAGAAACCCAAAGGGTGGTGACAACCAATTTCCTCAAGCTCAGTCATTGGATGAAGAAGAAGGATGAACAAATAAATGAGCTGAAAGGAAAAGTAGAGATCTGGTCTAATAAGCATAAGGCCCAGGAGGTCAAAATCAATCGACTGTAGAGTGAAAGGAATTATTTTGAGGGAAAAATTGTTGAGCTTCAGGCTTTGGGTGTGGAGGTTGTTCCATCCCTATAGAGAGAAATTGAGAAATTTTGAATGATAGAGGCGACCCTCCACGATGAATTGAGATAGGTGAGTGACGGTCTGAAACAACTCCGGTAGAGTACCAACAATGAAGTAAATGAAATCAATGTTGCATTGGAGCAGGAAATAGAAAGGAAAAAGAAAGCCGAGTTAGCCTTGAGGGAGAAGGAGAAAGAAATTACTACTTTGAAGAATTATTTTTCAGCCCTAGAGGGAAGCGTTGCAGAATTGAAGGTGGATTTGAGCAGCAAGGCTACGAAATTAGACCTTTTGAGATCCCAGCCTCCTGCATCCTAAATGAAATCGCAAGAAATATCCAAAGAGCTGCACGCATCATGTTGGGATAAGGTTAAGACACTATGCCTTACCTTGCAGCCCACTCTAAAATTTATGGCACAAGATACCAATCTATGCGGAGTTGTTAGTGAAACAATGCGATGGGTGCAAGAAGCGACTTATGATAGAGTTTGGGAGGCTAGGAATTTGCTAGGAAAATTGTATACACATTCTGATGATGCATTGAGCAATGTGGGGATCAAGGACCGGGCAATGACGGAAATGAGCGTGAATGTTCTCATCTCTATGCATGAGGCCACCCAATATGTCGATGAGTGCAGAGAAAAGCTGGCACAAATTACCTATGATATGTGGGAAAAATTTTCTCACCTAACCTAGCGAGGGCTTCCATTGCCCTTTGTGACTAATCAAACAGTGGCAGGCATAGAACTCATCATTGAAAAGATTGAGGAGAAAAAGCAAGATTTATCAATTTTCCAGTCCTTTGATCAATCTCTGACTACCACAAATATTGAAAACATGGTGTATTAGTTGGCACAACTCTTCGTCTAGCTTGAGTCTGAGGCAAAGGTATCTGGTGAATTTCCTTTAAGGAAATTATTGATCTAAACATGATGCATAAAAATCTGCGTGCTCTCTCTGCACCATCAAATGAAGTCTAGATGTCCTTTCAGGCTGCCCTCTCTAAGCTTTGAGCGATTAATCCAAGGGGTTGGATTGGTTTTCAATACCATGATTTGGACTTCTTCATTCCATGAGCGAAATGTCCTTGTGAGTCACCAAGTTGTGAATATTTATTCACACACCACTTTTTCCTTCGTAGTTTCTTTTTCTTGCGTGACTTTGCCTTTGTATTTTGGTACCGCTCACAGCTTTTTGGCAGCCACCACATGGTGTCCTATCAGAGCTTTCTTTTGGGACATCTCTTTTCCTTTTTTCGGGCTTTGTTTTCTTGACAAGTTTCCTTCGCTAGTTTTCTTTCTAATTGGGGCCCACACCATAGATTCCTTTGCTAGGAGTTTTCTGTGTGGCGCTCGTTCGTGCTTCTGTTATCTCGAGTTCGATGTTTTTTGCAACCGTCTCCGTTTTGATGCCGCATGTTCTCTCCTCCTGTTGCTGCATGGCCCATATCTCCTCGAGATGTACCTGCTAGTGTGCTATTGGAAGCATCTTTCTATTGGTGTCGACATGAGAAAATCTTGATCGTTGATGGCTTTGTGGAAGTATCTTTCTTGTTGGGGTCTTCAGGTGGTGGGTTGGCTTATTTAAGAAGCCTTTTCTTCATTTTTATGTTGGTTGTTAGATGGATGAAACTTTACCAAGCACTAGGAATTAGCCTCTATAGTGTTTTCTATTAAATTTGAAGTCACAGACTGTGCCATTCTATTCGTCCTTTCTATTTTCATGTATTTAATAAAACATTAAACTGTGCTTGTATTTTCTGAAGCATTTGAGCATTTGTTCCTAGCTTTTGTAATTTTTATGCAGCCTAGTGTAACACAGATCATGTTGCTACTATTTTTTGTTAGCTTATGTTGTATGGGTTATAATATGCAAATGGTTTGATGTTCTTATGTTTGTAGTGTTGGGAATTATCTATTTAATATATGCTAGTTATTACTCGAGCCTTTGTTTCAGCATTGTGCTTACTCATTTCATTTTTGATCTGGAGCATCACCTTAGCTTAGGTTTGTTTATTTAAAGTTTATCTCCTTCCCCTTTTTCTCCCCCCATTATAAAAATGAAGAGCTGGCTTCGATAAAACCCCGGAGGTTACTTAGCTACGCGCACATGTCCCAAATAGCTAAGTTTCCCATAAGGCTACTGCCTACAAACTTTTGCATCAACAATACACATTCGCCACACTTGGCGAATGGGTCCCACCTAAGGGGACTCATTCACCCAAGGTGGTGAATGAGTCCCATCTTAGCCTTTTGAGGTAGGTTTTCAATATTTTTGGGAATTTGAGTGATTTTATGGGATTTTTTAGTGAAATGAGCCTCAAGATCCAAAATAATAGGTCTTAGGGGCCTATAAATGATGGTTTAAAGGGTGATTAATGCAAGGGTTCCAAAATAGGTCCAAATTAAGTGTGAAATTTCCTTGCTTCAAGAGCGTACAATTTTATACACTAAATTTAGCCCCCACTTTAGTGCCTATATGACTCTACGGGCATATGCAAGCTAAAGGAATCCAATGATGACCTTTGTTTCATAAAAGGATACTCATATAATTTTGATCATAATACAGGAGAATGAAGCCCCCATTGTAGCTATCTACAAAACCACAATGTTAGGAATTGCATCATGCAACATGAATTTGTTAGATGCTCAAAAATCCTCTTATCAAACCTCTATCTAGAAATTGCATTCGAGGGTAGTTGTATGCCCCCTTTGATTTCGCTTGCTTTATAGAGGTGGAATCAAGGTAGCAATCTTGCCATGTTGAATAGGGTAAGTCACATCATACGAAATTTCCAAGTACCATGCCACATAATGATATGCAATGTGATGATGTTGGGAGCATAATCATGATTCCAATGCAACAAATAGCATAAAAAATGGAGCTCTCTAGCACCCATTATGTTGATTAATAAAATGAACTTTTTAACCCTAGAATATAGTAAAAACCCTAGTTTTAACTTACATAAGAGAAAAAGGTGAAATCAATTTTAACTTATTTTATCATTTACCTTGTTGTAGCTTGAGAGTGATTGAAGTGAAGGATGACTAGTAGACGATATTACATGCCTATGAGACTGGACATGTTGTGGGACTAAATGGCACGCAACGAGCATCATCATGAGGTTAGTTGATTCTTTTGTCTTCGCTTTGTCCTTATGCAACTATTTCATGATTTTTATGCATTTCTAGGTTAATTTAGGGCCTTGGAAAAAAAGTTCGCAAAGTTATCCCTTTTTTTGCAAAGTGTCCCTTTTGTTTGCGAAGTGTCCCACTTTTTCACAAAGTATCTCGTTTCTTTGTGAAGTGTCCCAAAAGGGTTCTAAAGTGTCTAGGACATTTAGGAAAGTACACTAGAACAAATTTAGTAAGTACACTTTCATGACTGTTGATTAAAAAATTGAAGAGTTTAGACTACTTATAGGACATATTTTCACATTTTTTTTAGGTGCCTACCCATTCATGTTAGCATCTGGGTGGCAAGCAAATCAACGTACTCATTAACTTGGACCCCACTCTTTTAGTGGAAGATACAAAGTTGTTGTAGACTGTATGATTAGACTAGGCGTACCTCATGCCCCCCATGAAATACCATGAAGCGATGTTGATGGCGCCAGCAGAGCGTTGGGATGCTGATACATGCAAATTCCATCTACTAACTGGCAAGATGATGATCACACTAGAGGACATGCACTACATACTCTGAGATCCTATTTGGGGTGAATGAATACACTTCTGAGTAGAGTGGACATTCCAAGAGATGAAATATGAGATGTAGTATTTCCTTTGCAGAACAATACATGATGAGAGGGTGAGGGCATGGATTGATCTAGCGATGGTACTATATTTATGGGCCACATTGGTTAGATGGATTATGATGCTTATGATTGCACTAGTACTCATCCCTGATGATTGAGGAGCACATGTGGAGGGAGGACTAGTACACCTAATATGAGGCATGGTAGAGCACCAAATAGTATACACCTAGAGGCGTTGTATCCTAGCGTACTTATATTATGATCTTGGATGGTTTGTCTTTCAAGAGGTGGACAGTATGGTATATTATATGCTTCTATAGGTTTGTTTCCTAAAGCATATTACTTGTACTATACCTACAAGATTCTTGTGTCTGACAACCTTAGGGTATCCTTGAGCCTTTAGCTATCCTCTATAATAATTTTGGAAATATTGTGATTTACACTTCTAGAGAGTGTGATTTGACCAACTAGAGGAGGATGAGATCCTTTGGAGTCCTTATCATCTTGTGCTTCAATGGCCAAATCATACTCTTGGGTGAGGATATTATAGCTTGACAAAATTTTGATTGGCAAACACAATTACAGAGTGCATCCCTTCTACTATGATTGAGTCATGGGATAGTTTGGGCACATCTAGATAGCACCTAGGGCATGGCCCTTCTCTAGGAAATAAGGGAAAAGTGCTTGGAGATCTGGTGATTTTGTATGGTTCACTATAGAGGATGTTTTCCACAGTGACTCTGAGTAATCAGATCATGATATGCCTCTAGTCTCTGATGTGGATGATGTCAGTGCCACATATGACTATGAGGAGTAGTGGATAGTATCACGAATAGCTCCAATATTTTCGATGGAGGAGCTTTTAGGTGATGTAGAAACCATCCAAGATGAGGGAGATGATGTAGATGATAGGGCTGCAGACATATTTATAGATGTCATAGATGAGGAGTATGATGAGGATGTAGATCCTGACTATGATGGCTAAGATAGAGGATATGAGGAGGGTGACAAGGAGTACCAAGAGGAGGATGAGGAGGAGTGGTTCATGAGCAAGGGTGGTGAGGTAGAAGATGAGGATCCAGTAGGGCATGAGTGGGGAGAGTCCTCTCATTTCGTATGACTATATCTGAGTAGTGGTTGTAGTAGGCACCAGTACCTAAAGTCATGGAGAGGCTACGACATCCTCCATGCCCCCTCCACAAGATGATTTTGATTTCACACAGCCTACCAAAGATATAGGTGATGATATTTTGTTCATTTTTATACTTTATGCTTATGCTTTATATATATATATATATCATGATGTGTATTGATTATTTATTGTTTCTATCTTGTAGGATCTGTGAGAGATTTTTAAGATCTCTATTAATAGGTGGCTATAGAGATAGTTCCTTCATCATTCGATGAGGAGGCCACAGACTCAGACTATGTGCCCCCACCCATTTTGGATTAGGACCCAAAGTTTTTCACACCATACGTTAGACTGCAGGCAGCATATGCAAGTTTGAGGAGGCATGTTCACTAAAGCCGATGCTATCCCAAAGGCACAGTCATCCTGGACCCCAGTATTTTTTGAGAGACTAGAGGTAGAGGTAGCCAAGCTATAGGTGGAGAGAGATTAGATAGCAAGAGCACATCGGGAGGCCTTGGATAGATATGGGGTTTAGAGTTTTCTCTCAGTACATTCAGTGGATTGCGATCATGATCGCACACCACTGTCTCCTGAAAAACTACTACTAGACAAATGCGAGCACCAAATCCCAAGGGATCTATTAGTCATAGGCCTTAGTAGTATTGTATATATTGATTACATGTACACAAAACTTTGATATATATACGAGCACCTGATGCTTCATTATTTTTGTTGAATGTTAAATGACAATGTGATTAATTAAATAACCTTTGTAATATTATTTAATGAATGTATCCACAATTTAACATGCCCTATGTGATCTAATTAAAACTTATTATATTTTATCTTAGATGCAACATTTTGATTAAGTATATTATGGTAAATTAAATGCACCTATTAAATGCATATAAGGATGTAATCTAACATAACACAAAAGATGAAATTGAATAGCATGAAACCTAAAGTAATAACTTAAAAAATGGATTAAATAATCACTTTAGTGTTTGGGACATACACATTTTTTTTTTCAAGAATGAATCAATGCAAGAGCATACAAGGTATCATCTACTAACTCTAACATCACTCCTTTATCATTCATACTATTTAAAAATATTAGACATAATACCGATGCAGATGCATGCCATTGATAGGGTCTTTGAGAGGTGTTCGATCCATTTATGTTAATGTGTGTGCATCGAAACCGTAGCTTTCATTAATTATGTATGGTCCTAACCTATTAGGACTAAATTTTCCTTTTTCAGTTGATTCGGCATTAACGTTTCATTGATTTTCATATAAGACTAAGTCACCTTTACTGAATACCCAAGGGATAACATGATCACTATAATTACATTGTAATTCTTTAGCATAGGCTTAGAGATGCTCAAGAGTGTTAATGTGGTATTCATCAAGCATCTAAAGTTGGTGTAATCTTTGTTCTCTATAAGTTCCATCATCAATGAGTCCTTGAAGAGAACTCCTTAGCATGGTGATTTCTAACTCCAAGGGAATAATCGCCTCGGTACCATACACAAGGTTATAGGGAGTTTTTCTAGTGTATTTTCTAATGCTAGTACAGTAATCCCATAATACATACATCAATTTTGTGTGTCAATCCTTGTTATGTTTATTTACTTTCCTTAGAATTTGTTCAAGAGTCTTATTAGTCGCTTCAGCTTGACCGTTAGATTGTGGGTAGTAAGGTGTTGAAAAGAGATGTTGGATATTAAATGTGTCAAGGAATTTCTTCACGTCATTTTTCTTAAATGGTGTCCCATTGTCTAAAACTAACATGGAAGGAAGTCCAAAGCAAGCAATAATGTGTTTCAATATGAAATGATATATTACATCAGTAGTTGTGGATCAAAGAGGAATAGCTTCTACCCATTTTATGAAATAATTTGTCATTGTGATTATAAACGTATGTCTAGCAGATGAAGGTGGTGAGATTTTTCCAATTAGATCCAATCCCCACACTAAGAATGGTCAAATAGGATTTTGGGCATGAAGCTCAGAAGGAGCATGAATCAAATTTTTGTGTTCTTGACATTTGTGACATCTCTTAACATACACAAAGCAATCTTTCTCCATGTCTCTAGTAATATCCCATGCGAATGAGTTTTTGCACTAAGGATCTCCCTCTAAAATGACCTCCATAGGCACTTGCATGAGCCTCTTCAAATGCTATGGGGATTTCGGATTCTTTAAGACATCTAAGTAAAATATCATTGAAGGATCTTCTATATAATACGTTAGCGAGGATGATGTCCTTGGTTGCTAGTTTTCACAAGCAAGTTCGAGTGTTCTTTGTTGTTGGCTCATGAATGGTACCATCTTGAAAATAGTTAAATATTGTATCATACCATTCACTCGAGTCTTCGTTGGTTGTTGCTAATACTTATTTGAGTTTACTATTGATAGATGGTTTCATGATTGGGTGAATAGTAAATGTGAAATCCTTTGAAGGATCTTGACATGATATAAGAGAAGTTGCACAGTTCGCCATTACATCTGGATGTTGATTATCTTTTTGTGGGATGTTTCCAATGGTAAATGATTCAAACTTCTCTAAAAAGTTTATTGTGATATCCTTGCATTTTGATAATTTTTCATGCTTTGTTTGATATATCCCATTTATTTTTTTGATTACAAATTATGAATCACCAAATATCTTAATATATTTTGCACCCAAGATTAAAGCAACATGTAACCCAGTGAGAAATGCTTCATATTCAATAGTGTTGTTTTTACATAGGAATTTTAGCTAATATGAAAAGGGAATAGGCTTTCCTATGAGCGGAATTAGTATAACCCCAATGTTGGATCCTATTTTATAGTTAGATCCATCAAAGTATAATTCCCATGTATTAGTTTCGATTGTCAACACATTATCGTCAAGGAAAGAGTCATTGCTAGGTAATGCCAAATGGGAAGGAGCATCATTCAATTGGTTGTTCAAGGCTTGATCCTTAATTTCTTTTTGTGAAACAAATTTAAGGTCAAACTCAGTCAACAACATCACCCGCTTAGCTAGACGTCTCGATAAATCTGTTTTATTGAAAATATGTTTGAGGGGATCAAAAAATTTCATCACACGTATCTCTGCATTCAGTAAGTAATATCACAATTTCCTCGTAGTAAATACAATATCCAAACATTATTTTTCTATTTTTATGTATCATTTCTCATAATCTATCAAGGTTTAGTTAATTTAATAGACTAGACGCTCTTTACCGTTTTCATCCTGTTGAGCCAAAAATGTTGCAAGGGAATAGGTTGATGCGGCTATATAAAGTAAGGATGGCTCATTTTGTATAGCGGGTTGTAAAATACCTAGAGTTACAAGGTATTCCTTTAAACTCTCAAAATCTTGTTTACAATCTTCATTCCAATCAAAGTGCATGTCCTTTTTGACGAGATGTGTGAATGGTAATGTTTGATCAACTAAAGATGTGACAAAATGATGGATGGATTGAATTCTTCCTTGTAGCGGGCACAATTAAGAAATATTTCTAGGAGGTAACATGTTGACAATAGCATCAATATTATTTGAATCCACCTCAATTCCTCTATGAGATACAATACAACCTAGAAGTCTCCCACTATTAACACCAAAGACACATTTTTTTCTATTCAATCTCATGTTGTATTTTTGCATCCGCTCAAATATTTTTTGAAGGGAATTCAAGTTATCTTGTCTTGTTAATGATTTGGCTAAAATTTCATCAACGTAATCTTCCAAAATATTATGTATGTAATCATGGAATATCACTCTCATAGCTCATTGATATGTTTCTCTCACAGTCTTCAATCCAAAAGGCATCATAACCCAATAAAATGTTCCCCAAACAGTTGTAAATGTTTTTTTGTACTGATCTTGAGGGTTGATGAAAATTTTGATTGTAAAAAGAATATCCATCCATGAATGACAAAAAAGAATGTCCCGTAGTCGAGTCCACTATCATTTCAATATTAAGAAAGGGAAAGTTATACTTTAAAGATGCATTATTCAAATCATGAAAATTCGTACACATCCTAATAAAAATTTTAGGTTTTCTGACTACGACAATGTTTGAGATCCATGGAGAATAATCTATAGGTCTTTTGAAACCAATGTCAAGGAGTTTTTTAATTTAATCCTTAACTAGCAAGATTATTTTAGGGTTCACTTTTTGAATCTTCTATCTAACGAGCTTAGCATTTTCGTGAAGGACTATGTTGTGTGTTACAATCTTAGGATCAATTCCTAGCATATCCAAATAATTCCAAGATTTTTTTTAAGGAAACTCATGAAGCAAGGTTGTAGTATCTTCTTATTCTCCATCATTGAGGATTTTTCCTATCTTAATGGATTTTTCTTTACCATTGATGTCCATTGCTATATCCATTGTATCTCCTAAAGGAAGTGAGTTTTATCTTGGAAATTTAGGATTGTATTCTTCATTATTCATGTCTATCTCACTGTTCGCTTTTTCTCTATCATTTTGTTTGGTGCTTATCATAGCA
Source organism: Sequoiadendron giganteum (assembly GCA_007115665.2). Taxonomy (NCBI): domain Eukaryota; kingdom Viridiplantae; phylum Streptophyta; class Pinopsida; order Cupressales; family Cupressaceae; genus Sequoiadendron; species Sequoiadendron giganteum. The sequence continues at coordinate 133,830,287 of CM021109.1, forward strand.
CATGTAACCTTTTTATTTAAAGGATTAAATGGTTTATCATAAAATCCTATCATTTGTTTCAAGGCTTCATCATCTTCAAAGTACTCCCATGATGGTGGTAAATCCATATCAAGTAATTATGGATGCTTCATATGAGGTTTATTTTTGGTTTTCACATGATAGTGTTGATGTTTAATGATGGTATATTTGTTTCTTGTGTAATTTTAGAAGGACAATATCCCAAACCAGGCTTTGTCCCTTGCGTGTTAGGCTCTATAGGAACATGAATTCCTTGTTCTTTTTTTCTACATCCTTTTCCACTATAACCCAATTGCTTCATAAGTTCATAACCTCACCCATAATTTTTTTCCATTTCTTTCGAGTTTGGTGGTTGTTGATAGTCTATCTCATCAAAAAAATTTGTATAGCTTGTATCTTATTCAAGAGTGGAGGAGCTGGATGCTAATGAATTTTCTTCCAAGTTCTGAGTTGACATGACCATTGGTTGCTTTTGTTTTTCATCTTCTTTCCTTGTGATTATATATTCTCCCACAAATGAGGGTGTGAACTCCAAGGACCCCCAATCATTGTCTAACAATTTTGACACTATTTCCATTTCTTGCTTGTCTTATTTTAAAGGTTCTATGTTGGATATTGGAATCAATGTACGTAGAGGATTTTTTGTTCCTTTTTTAACTTGTAAGAAACTTTTAGTATTGGGGTCTATTTCAACTTGGTATACCTTGTTGTCATAGATATATTTCATTATATGATGAAGAGTTGAAGGCATCACATGCATCTCATGAATCCATGGTCTTCCCAAAAGAAGGTTGTATGAAAGGTCATGAGGCAGAACATGAATAGGAGTTTGTAAAGTAGCCTTTCTAACTGTAATAGGTAAAGTAATCACACCAAGCAGTTGCTTTCCTACATTGTGAAATTCTCGAATCGATAAGCATTCAGGTTCAATTTTTGATTTATCTACACATAATCTATCTAAGATTTTCGCACTGCACACATTAAGATCCGAGTCATTATCAACAAGGGTCCTTTTTATGCCTATTCTATTGAATTGAGCAATTATCATGAAGGCATAATTTTTATTTCTCAATGCCAAAGGAGGAAACTCATGTTGGTGAAAGGTTATAATGTCACCATGAACTATATTCATTCCTTTTATGAGAGTTGCTAGATCATTTGCATTTGTGCCAGGAGGAACCACTATTTGTTGTAAGGATATTTGAAGCATAGTGTGATAGTTTGGTTAATTCTAAATTAAGTCCCATAGGGAGATCTTTGCAGGATTATTCTTAAGTTGTTCAACGAGATTATACTCCTTCCCACTATGCGAAGTTAAATGAGGAGCATTAGGAAAAATATGATTAAGCAAAGGTAAGGGTGTCGTGGTTGTTTGTTGTGGTTGGGGATTATTTCGAGTGTTGTATGTATGAGCAATGATATTATGACTCAACTACTACAAGAAATTATTCTTAGGTGGATAAAGGATAAACTCAGGCTTCTTTTAGATTGTGGCTTGTGTGAAGATGGGTAAAGAGTGAGTTGAGGTTGAATCATGTTAACTTTTCTTGGTTTTGGTTTCTCATAGCAAGCCTTAGTGGATGAACTTTGTGAGAGGAATTCCTCAAGGGCTTCATCTAACATGTCAAATTCATCACTACTAAAAGGCTTGGATTTGTTAATAAGTTGAGGTTGGATGACGTTTACTTCTCTTGTTTTAGGTTTGCTTGAACAAGCCTTAGTGGATGAACCTTGCAAGGTGAAGTCCTCAAGGGCTTCATCTAGCATATCAAAGTCATAATGACTAGAAGGCTTGATGATTAAGTTAACTTTGAAAAAGGGTTTTAACATGCTTAAGTAACCAAACATCTATTCTTGTTTAAGTTTAATTTTTTTTGTTTTTCTTTCTGATCTATGCCTAATGTAGTCTAATCTAAATGCTGAAAAATGAAGATTACAAAAAGCTAGTTCTATCCACAATTTGAATGAATGTAAATGATGTTATTTCTAATGATTGCAGTATGACAAAAAGCAACTAAACTTAAACAAAAAAGTAATGAGAGAAAATAAAATCTTAAAAATTGGAAATTTAACTCTATAAACATCAGTACAAATTTTGCATTGGGATTGATTCGCCCAAGGTGGCGAATGAGTCCCAATAGGCATTTTTTCCAAGATTTTCATATTCTTTATTGCTTTTTATGTTTTTTGTGTTGTATGACCTAGATCTGAGATGTAAATACAAATTTTGATTGATTTTCAATGGAATTAGATGCAATAATGCATGCTAAATGAGCTTTTCACTATGCAAATTTGACTAGAATGTAAATTAACTAATGTAAACCCTAATGAAATGTTAATGTAATGAAAATATAGGATGATGATGGAATCTAAATCAAATTTATGATGCTTTATATGTAGGTTCACCAAAATGAAAAGGTGAAAATTGTGAGCTCTCTTTCTCCTCTAGGGTTTTGGACCTAAAAGGAGAGAGACAATCTTCACACATTTCACTCAAGAACAAACCCTTGATATTTCAATGCAAAGGAGATTGAAATATTGCAAAGGGATTGTGTGAAAGGATAAAAGATATCTAATGAGGGGTTCACCATCAATTTTAGACTTGGAAAAGACAGTGCAATGCAAGATGTAAAACAAAACCCTAGTTTAATGCAATGACATAAAAAATGCCTTGGAAATGTAAGTAAAATAGAATAGAAAAGTAAAAAGGTAAATAATGTGTGACTAGAAACCTTGAGGTGACTAGGAACATCTCTGAAATTTTGGAAATTTTTACTTTTTGACCAACTGGGACTCATTCACCAATTAGGGTGAATCAATCCCAGATCTGAATTTTTGCACGGGAGTCTGTTTCAGGGAAATGGGTATCATAATCCTCATACATAACTGACAAAAAACTACAATGTGACTCATTCGCCACTCTTGGTGAATTAGTCCCATCCCACTTTTTTGGAAATTGAAAGTCTTGATTTGCACTTCAACACCCGCCCTTTCCTTCCAACTTGCGTTCAAGATCCAAATATGTGAAAAACGCCTGCAAAATATAATGCAAATTGATTTGTTAATGGGGGGATTTCCTTGGTCAAACCCCTATTTTGGTAATTAAAAGTTGATAGAAATAATGAAATGTGCATGGAAACCCTAGCCTTAAGTGTGTCTAATACTAGGAAATCTGAAACATGCTGTAATCCTATTCTAATGTGCAAGAATATGATGCATTGATGAAAATGTAGAGATGAATGACTCACTTGTGATGATCTCTAATCACCCCAAATGAACTCTAATGATGCATGTACCCTCCTTAGACTGAATGTAGAGTGATAATGGAATATGGAATCACTTAGGAAACAATTCTTTAGGCTTGGCTTGATGGCTAGTTGCATCTCCCCAACCTAGAATCCATCATGATTTGCCATAGAAAACCATGATCAACCCTTGAAAATTCTAGATATTGATTGAAAGTGAGCTTGAAGACCTAAGAAAATACTTTAATGATGCTCCAAAGCTTCAACTTTGCTTCCTTTCGGAATTATAATGCTCTTGTGAAAGCTTTCTTGAAGATTCTTTATGCTTATCTGTTGAAAAATACTTGCTCAAAGTGCTTAGAGTTGATCAAAATGACTTAGAAACTTTCTTTTATAGGAATTAACACCTAATTAACCGTTATTTAGATCTCAAAGGCCGACATCCACCAAAAACTTGAATTAAATTGATGAATTCCTACTCAAATTTGAAAAAGACCCCAAATGGGACTCATTCGCCACACTTGGCGAATGGGTCCCATATAAGGGGACTCATTTGTCCAAGGTTGCGAATGAATCCCACCTTAGCCTTTTGAGGTGGGTATTTAGGATTTTTGGGGATGTGAGCGATTTTATGGGATTTAGAGTGAAATGAGCCTTGAGATCCGAAATAATGGGTCTTAGGGGCCTATAAATGATGGTTTAAAGGGTGATTAATGCAAGGGTGACAAAATAGGTCCAAATTAAGTGTGGAATTTCCTCACTTTTGAGAGCATACAATTTTCTACATTACACCTTCAAAAAAATCATATGAACTTTAACTATATTCTTATATGTTAGTGTTGAAACTTAAGAGGCTTGTGATAAATCCTTAACTACAATACTTAGTTGATAATAAATCTATAGACATGAAAAATATACAAATTGATCATACACATCTGATCTTGATCTTGCTAACATCATTTCTTCCTAAATCATCTCCTTTACTAATTAATTTAATTAAATAATTCACTTTATTTAATTAACCTCTAAGGTCGTCTCATTTAAATTAAATAAATTAATCATTATTTGATTTAATCTAACAACACCTTCTTTAATTAAATAAATCAATCTTTATTTAATTAAATATAAATCATTATTCCTCTCAACTTTGATTTAAATAAATCCTAAAATCTAAGTCAAAGTTGTCAAATCATCCAATTTCTACTTAAATTGATCAAATCATGATTAATCCTAATCCTAATCACTCCAATCCTCTAGATTTTGCAACTTGGACACTAAATCAATTTATTTGATTTACTAATTCATCAATTTCCATTCAAAAGGGCATCTTTTGTGGAATATTCTTCCAATTCAAAAATCCCTCCAAAAGGGATGAGTACATCCAACAAGGCATTAAAGGCCTCTTACATGTCCTTTTCCTTGAGCCAAGTGACATTTAATCCATTCCTCTCTCCCTCCAACTTGTCATTTCATCAAATAAAAATTTGAATCTAATAGTATTTATGTGCAAATTCATCAAAATGTGCTCATTCCTCCTCCAATCACATCTTGACAAGTGGCACAATGCCATTGGTCCATCTGTAATCCCACATTCATCCTATCTCACATTCCTCCATCCTTATCTCCTATAAATAGAGAGCTTCTCTATTGATTTTAGGATCCACAATATCATCCACAACTTAGAGAAAAGTTACTATCTTCACATTTAGAACAATTTCATCCATTTCCATAAGCATTTTCTATTATCATAGCTAGATTATTGTAGATTTTATCAAAGAATCACATTGTTCTTCCTCAACAAGTGGATCAATCTTCATCAAAATCATCAAGCTTGCAAAGGAGTTGGGAAAGGCCCAATTTCCGCATCAAATTGGAAAAAATTACCCCATGGGATTGAGAGTTTGCATGTTTAAATAGGATTTCATTGCTTTTCATGTTTTGTTCTTCATTTTTCTTCCTATTTTGAGCATTGTAGATGAATTTCACTGGGAATCATAGTTCTAACTTGCATTTGGATCTAATAGTGTGTTCGTTTGCTATGTTTGTGTAGGTCTAGGATTGGGGTTCACATTTTGGTGCTAGAAGGAGGGTGAATCTGGAGAAATTCATCACATTTATCTAAAAATTATGTGTTTTTTTTTTTTGCTATCTACAGGAAACTCCACCACTATCAGTCTAGCGAAGCTATATTGTGTTGCTCCAAACTTTGGCGCTGGAGTCTTCCCACCCAAAAATTTTGAAATTCAAACTGATTTGCTAACTTTCCAAAATACAAATTGTGCTACTTGCCAAACAATGCCGCAATCGCGGTCACTGTTTTGTTGCAGAGCACCGCTCTAAGTCTTCAATGACATTATATTGTGCCGTTGACCTTTCCAAACTAAGCCACACCCATGAATTGCACCACTGGAGTTTGGTAAAAGGAAAATTTCAGTTTATTTTCAACATGTTCTTTTTTCACTTTGGTTGTTTTTGACTTCTAACTGGTTTTTTGGCCTCTATTTTTACAGTATTAACTAGTTTTTTGTGATGCAGGGACTTCTGAAGGTCATAACTTTTGACTCAGATGTCCATTTAGGCTGAAATTTTATAGGTGGTTTTGTTATGAGGTGGCATGTAGAATTCTAGTAAACCCTAAGTCAGCTAGTGGCCATTTTGACACTTTTTCGGGGCTTGAAACTTTCATCTTGGCCCTCAAAATGGCAATTTAGTGTTTTTTTCTAGTTTTTTTAGTCATTTTTGTTAATAACTTGAAACTCATGTTTCAAATTTAGGATGTTAGCTGGAAATTCATCCTATCTTAGTTTTAGAAAGTTTTTGGGAAAAAACAGGACTCTCAAAGTTATGCATGTGAAATTACCAAAAATGGAAAAATATGACAATTGTTGAAATTTGCCAAAAAATGAAGTTTTTTGATCAAAAGTGAAGGAAGGAAATCGAAGGCCAAGGGTTCTTTATGATTTTATTATCTTATTGTATAAATTTTTTTTAAACACTTTGGGAGAACTTATAATCCCTTTCTAAGGATTTGATTACCTTCATGCTTTTAGGAGACACTAAATTTCTTTTGGGCTCTAAAAAGAACACTACAAAAGCTTTCATTTTGCTACAAAGGGTTAAAAAGAACATTAGAAAAACTTACTAGATTTTGTTTAAGGGTAACAATTGAATAGAATAACTGTCATCTTTCCTTTTGGTGCCTTAAAAAGAATCTTTAATCATTGCTTTGAGGAGTTAAAATGAATATGTGCATCTTTGTTTTGTAATCACTTTCCCAAAATAATATCATCTAAAAGATGTATGTGCTTCTCTCGTGCCTCACGAAAATCTTGAGAATCAAAAGACTTTTGATGATCTTAAGTTGTGAAAGTGATTGCTTGGACACATTTCAATTTGGGTGCTTAAAAATTGAACAAAACATGCAAATGTGAAGAAAAGGCATTGTGTGTGCTCCCGCATAAATGTGTTAGGTCGTTAGACTACAAATGCACTCCTTCGCTATTATCCACCTTTAGAGAGCTTGACTTGGTGGGAAAAATTACTCACCCCAAAGGAACGACTCAAACCGGTAATGAGCTAAACGCCAAGCTACTCCCAACTGGTATACAAATTTGAATGTTGATGAAAGTTGATCATTACAGAAGATCCTACAAACAAGCAAGCGATACTCTTTATATGAGTTGATCTTGCCTCTTGTGTGGCCTTCTAAACGGGTGCCCTAATTATGAACCAGTTTGTGTAGAAGCCAAAATCATTAACTATTTTTTGGTGCAAGAACCATTGGAAAAATCATTCATACTAGACTTTTGGTGAAATCCTTCAAATCAACATCAAAATCACCTTATTTGGCTAAGTGTGTGTGTGGATGAATCCTTCCTCATACACCTAGTTAAATTATCAACTTGTGGAAAAATTTATTCCAAGATAACATCCAACATCTTGGGGTTTATAAGTGCATTATCCAAATCAAAAATCCAAAAGTCCTAAAGTCTAGTATCCCTCCAAGATTTCTAAAAGTTCAAACACCCATATCATTCAGCCCTTCCATCCTTCATCTCATCATTGATCCTAAAAACCTCAGAGGTTCACTTTTGCAACAAGGTCAAAACACAAGAGGAACATGGAATATAAACTTAATTCATACATCATGAGTAATCCAAGTCAACCAAACCATCAAGGCCTTACAATACCAATTGATTGTCAAAACTCACATTTATGCAATCCATACATGGGATCATTATCTCCTCCAAACCTTAATGGTACAACAAATTTGAGTATTCCCAATCTAAAATTTGGAACACCTTTCCCTATGGTAGATTTAAATCAAAGCCAAAACTTACAAATCTATCAACCAAACAGTCAATGCATGAGTCTTCTTCCAAACAACATTATCCCACCAAATCCATGCATGCCAAATACAAGTCTACCAAACATGAAAATTTCAAATCCATACTTGGTAAACTTTTGTATAGATATGTTTGCAAATCATACAAATATTTTTCAAAATCCAAGCAATATATTGACAACTCCATGTATTGATCCAAGTCAAGGTAGCACCATGCAAAATAAAAGTTACCCAATTCAAATCAATATGTTTCCAAACCAAAACAATGTTCAATTTCAACCTATAATGCCAAATCTAAACATCATCCCAAATCAAAAAATTACAAGATCAATCCATCCATGATCCCATGCAAACACCACAATTATACATTCCAAATATGCTTGCTCAACAACCACATCAAGAACAATATCTTCAATGTCAAAAGGTTGGATATCAAGATCAACAACATCAACAACAAACCCAAACACCACATCTCCAAAACCAATCACCACAAGGTCAATTTAAAGTACGAATCCCATAAGGTAACAAACGAAAATACACACCACTTGGGGAACCGATTGAGTCTGTCTTGCAATGGCTAGTCCAAGAAAATCTCATTAAAATCCCAATTTATGAGAATTATCAAGAGCCCCGAGTTAAACCACCAGGGTATAACGAGAAGCACCTTTTTTATTTTCACAAAATAAAGGGACACACAACAATAAATTATATTCAGCTCAAAATCTCATCCAAGACTTGATTGATCAAAAGATGAAAACTATTGGGGACAATGATCAAGATTCAATCACTAGAAATAGCATTGAAAATCTCCCCACCAAAATATTTGAAAATGATTATCAAGATCATTCAACCAATGATCATGTTGAAAATTTCTCTACATCACCTAATGAGTTAGAGGACATATCTCAAGAATTTATTCCAAAGCATGATCTACATATTTCACCAAGGTCTAGCAATGATTCTTTCCAAACCATATGGACATCCTTTGACCTCATGACATTTCAGTAACTTCCTATGCCTAATGAAGATATCCAATAACCCTTTATAAGAAATCCATTCTTTGAAATTGACCCATGTTAAGAACTTGATCCATAGCATATTGAAAGAAATTTTGAAATCATTCGAGATCAAGAATTTGTATCTCCAAGCTACTAAAATGATATAATGGACACTCTCCTATCTATATGAGATGATCCCATCCAAATAGCACGTACTCCTCCATCTACCCATGAGATGCTTTCTTTGGATGGACACGTAGATGATCTTCATTCAGAACAAGATTCATTTACACCTGACATTATTACACAAAAAGAGTAGGCTATTGATTCCTATGATGAAACTAAGTTGTCAACATCAGGATTAGATATATCCCAAATTCAGACTGAGGACATCATGTACATGAAGATATCCAATTATCCACTCAATGAAATAGGTCAAACAAAATAGGATATTCTAGAGTCAACAAAGCAACAAATTGAAATAACGTCATTTGTAGTGGTCATTTATCAGTGAATGCATTTTGAACAAAACATATCAAAACAAGGAGAATCAAAGAACAAAGATGCTACTACCACCATACTGGGGGAAACTTCATCTCAAGGAAATTTCAACATAGCGGAAACGAAGAATCCTTATGGTGAAACCAATGCCAATACTACAACCAGCCACATCATGAATTATCATCCACCCATCACCCCATCCACAAATTGGGACCAACATCCAAAGAAGGTTTTAAATCAAAGCACAAAGAACGTTATAAAATAAAAAGAAGCTAAGAAGAATATCAGACAAATCAAATACATATGGATACCAAAAAATATAAAGAAAGATGATCCCTATCAAACTCCATTAGTCAAAGAAACTATGGAAAAAAATTAAAAAGGGAAAAGTATCCATCAAAGATGTCCACAAAGAAAAAAACAGGCTTCTCAAGCAATGCACAAATTCTATTAACCATTTGATCCAAATTCCATGCACACTTCTGTATCCACCCATCATTGCTCATCTTACCAAGTTTGGAGAGTCAAAGGTTCCAAACTATCAACCAATCCATCTTTTATTCCTAAACACACTCCAACATCCACGCCTCCACACATGATATCCAATTCTCACATTGACCATGTTTTGGTAATGACCCTTCATCATAAGGATTCAGAAGACACTCTATCGTGATGTGCACACAAAGATAAAGTTAACTCCAATATCGACAAAGTAGATCAGGAATCTCAAAAGTTGCATTCAAGTGCACGTATCTTAGAAAAGTAACTTCTTCAAGCAAGATATTGATGGAACATTATGAAAAAATAATCTACATCGACACCACCAGGTGGTTTAGCATGAGCTTAAAATCTTTAACAGAAAAATACAAAAAAATCCAAAAAAAAAAAAAAAATCATAAAAAAGATTGAAAATAGTAAAGAGAAAAATCATCCTCTAGTGAAAACCACTACGGTGGCAATTTGGGAAAGTACCATGATGAAAACCTCACAAACATGTGTCATGTGTAAAATCAAGTATCTACGTGTGCTAGTTCAAGTAAAAGCATCTTATCCCATCCATAATAAATCCAGCATTCCGTCCATCTTATCCATAATAAATCCATCCATCCATGAACCATTTATCCAATCCATTTTCATCCATCTACATCCATGGTCCAAGTTATCTTAATCTTGATGAAACTTTGGTGCACACTTTACACTTGCTTATGGTAAACATCTTGACATGGGGCATTTTCATTGATCCCATCCTACCCAATGTCATCTAAGACTTGAAGCATTATCCAAATGAGAATCCTTTGTGTGAACACCTTATCTTATCACAAGATAATCCATATCCATCCATCCATACACCTATTCAAGCATCCACCCATGATATTCCCTACATTGTTAGACACTGGGGGAAAATATTTACATCTTACTTTGGGAATAAATCTTGATCTATATCCTCCAACTTATGTGGTGATCCAAACATTGGCAAACATAAAATAAAATTCGTCAAGGATTTGTGAGCCAAAATCCAAATCACTAGCCCATGGCATATTTTGAAAAGAAGATGTTCCTTATCAAGCTTTATCTTTCCTCGAACATCGATCCAAACAATCAATATTAGTTGCATCTAATTTGTACTTCAATGTCACATCAAATCATTCAAACAATTTTGTTCTCAATAAAGCTTCAAAATCCTGATCAGTCAAATTCAATCAAATCTTGGGATATCCTTCCCAATCCTTGTGTTGCTTAACAAGTTATCCTTGCATTGTTGTGTATCCTCAACAATGTTATCAATCCATCAATCTGATCAATCAACCCTAGCTTGGTTTTCAACAAAATCCCAAAACAGATCACTGATATCATCACACATATCCATATCCAAATCGTCAAAATCATGAGAAAACCCAAAAACATCCAAAACATATCAAAAATCCCAAAACAAGTCAAAAAGTCAAAAAACATCAAAAATGTGAAATCTGAACTACGTCATCTTTGAGCTTAAACGTAGGAAAGACCATCATTAATGAGCCCCCAAGATGCAACATCCAAAAACATTCATAAAATCTCAAAAAACCCAAAAAATCAGAAAATTTGGAAAGCAAAACATTTGTAAAACATCTCCAAAAATTCCAAAAATAGCCTTAAAATATTTGAAAAAATCCATCCATCTCGATCTCGCTCTCACCCGAAATAACCAATCACTCATAATAAATCAGTTGTCGCTTTCATCCTTTGGTAAAGCAATCAGAAGAAAGTCTAGCAAGTTAAAAGTGAAAGCTCAATCATCAAAGTCTCAAGTCTAGGTCAGTAAGTCAGCAAGTTAATCAACTCGGAGTATCAATAGCTTATCCTCCAATCAAATCTCATCATCACCTGATCACAACATGTCCTAGGATGCATCCTTCCTACAATGGACATCAACATCAAGCATCACCATAGTTTAGTCTTGGCTAGTGGTACGAAGAACATTAGCTTGTTTGTTTACTTTATCTTGGTCTTTTTGACTTATCTTATTTTGCATTCATTCCAATGACCTCTCGATGATGCCTAATCAAAATGGTTTAGAGAGAAAGGAATGAGGCAACGATCATTATCTTTTTATCTGCTTTTCTTGTTGGATGTTCTTGTAATATAGCTTCATCATGCATGCTTTGTTTGGTTTGTAGGGAGGGTGTTTTAGGTGTCTTGTTGACCACATAAGAAGGCTTTCTTTTTTATGTTTTGGTCTGAGATGTTTAGAATATTTGAACTACATTCTGAATGAGGTTTCGTATGCTAGGTGTGAAAAGGAATACTCCTATCTGATTTTTATGTCAAAGTCCATCACACTAGGTACAACGCCATCCCAGTTCTTTATACCTTGATGCATCGTACCTATGTGTATTATCAAACATAAGGTAAATGGCCCTTTTAAAATCCCAATTCCTGATAAGTAATACATCATCACCATCATCATCATATCTAATAAAGTCTTAATGCCTCATGGACTTGTTCGATCCTCTTGTCATCATTCTTTTCTTCTTATTCTTCTATATTTAATAGCATTTCTATCCAAAATTGGTGTGTTGTATCAAAATATACATGAGGCTATCCATAGTCGATGACTATCTATACATCATCAAAAATTGTCTATGTCAAATATCTGATCTTTCTAAAGAATTATCTTTCATCCTCTGATCAATAGAACCACTCCTCTCACATTTTATCATGATCTCGATCGTAAAATCAAACATTTCCGCTCGATATCTTGAGGGGGAAGTATACCAGCTTAACCCTTCTTGCTGGGGTAGTAGTGGGGCATCTAGAAAATTGAGAATTTTTTTAATTCTAATCACAACAATTTATTCTTTGAACCAACGCAATAGGTGTATTTCTTCAAACAGCAGAAAAATGTAGACACGAAAAAATATACAAATTGATCCTACACATCTAATCATGACCTTACTAACATCATTTCTTCCTAAATCATCTCCTTTACTAATTAATTTAATTAAATAATTTTTATTTGATTAAATTCATCACATTTCTCTCTCTTAATTAAGTAAATCAAATTTATCTGATTAATTCATTCTCTTCTATTAATTAAATAAATCATTTTGCTTAATTAATCCTCTAGTCTCTCTTTTAATTAAATAATTCACTTTATTTAATTAACCTCTAAGGTCATCTCATTTAAATTAAATAAATTAATCTTTATTTGATTTAATCTAACACCACCTTCTTTAATTAAATAAATCAATCTTCATTTAATTAAATCTATATCATTATTCCTCTCAACTTTGATTTAAATAAATCTTAAAATATAAGTCAAAGTTGTCAAATCATCTAATTTCTAATTAAATTGATCAAATCATGATTAATCATAATCCTAATCACTCCAATCCTCTAGATTTTGCAACTTGCACAATAAATCAATTTATTTGATTTATTAATTCATCGATTTCCATTCAAAAGGGCATCTTTTGTGGAATATTCTTCCAATTCAAAAATCCCTCCAAAAGGGATGATCACATCCAACAAGGCATTAAAGGCCTCTTACATGTCCTTTGTCTTGAGCCAAGTGACATTTAATCCAATCCTCTCTCCCTCCAACTTGTCATTTCATCAAATTTAAATTTGAATCTAATAGCATTTATGTGCACATTCATCAAAATGTGCGCATTCCTCCTCCAATCACATCTTGACAAGTGGCACAATACCATTGGTCCATGTTTAATCCCACATTCATCCTATTTCACATTCCTCCATCCTTATCTCCTATAAATAGAGAGCTTCTCTATTGATTTTAGGATCCACAACTTATGCAACATCATTATCTTCAAAGTTCATAGCATCTTCATCCATCCTTAGGCATTTTTATGAATTTTCATATTCTCATGGCTAGGTTATTAGAAAAATTCTTCAAGGAATCAACAATCATCGTCAAAGATCATCAAATCATACAAAGGAGTTGGGAAAGGGCCATTTCCTACACACAAATGGCACCAATTCCCCCATGGGATTGAGAGTTTGCATTCTTAAATAGGATTTAATTTCTTTTCTTGTTTTGTTCTTCATTTCTTTCCTAGTTTGAGCATTGTAGATGAATTTCATGGGGAATCTTAGTTCTAACTTGCATTTGGATCTAATAGTGTGTTTGTTTGCTATGTTTGTGCAGGCCTAGGATTGGGGTTCACAAAATCTAAGAATAATAGCAATAATAAGAGCTATCTTTGAATTCTCCCTCTCACACTACTGAATAGTAGAGATTGAGGATCATGAGGGTCCTCTCCATAAGTTCCCTACACAATTAGATTCTAGTAGCTTCTATAAGTTGTAGGATTTTTCATTAATTTTTTATTCTTCTGTCACTTATCATACCTATGAAGTAAGAGAATGGGACCATTTATACACTATTATTCTCTTGACGTCTGATGGTTCTATCTATATCACAGAGGTCCACTAACCATAATTAAATATTATCATTAAAACTAAACTTTCTAGTTACAAAATGGAAACTATAAGAATATTTAATAGATATTATTATCTTAACATATTTTAATACAAATAAAATTCTAACTATGGGTAAGTGCAAGAAGTTGTGTCCACATTCAAGGTAAGTGTCATTTTTCAGCTCTAAAATAAGTACCTGTTCATTTTTAAGAATAGGTATCAACTTTAAAGTAGGTATTCATTCCAAAAGGTTTGGAACTCACAATACATTTTTTTATTTGGATTTAGTCTTAGAAAAGGTATGGTAACCCAATACTTAGCCTTGGACTTGCAAGTACAAGGTCATGGCAATTTCAAGAGAAAAACCCAACTTTAGCAATATAGCTGATGAAGTTTTTTCTTTAATTTGTTTTATGAAATTAAAACCTATTATAGATGACAATTTTAAATTTTCAAATATATATTTTTTTAATGATTGGATTATTTTTATATTTTTAATTAATTTATGGGGAAACTGGTCCATAAACTTGAAATGTCAGGTTTTTGTGTTTTTTTAATAATTTGTTAATTTGTTAATTTTATTGTTAAAAAAATTATATGGCATCAATCTAGAAAAAATTCTTTACACAATGAAAAAAATAAAATTCAAAAAATGATAACTTTAGGTCAAGTTATGGTGTTCGTACACAAGACTTTTAAAAATCATAAATTAGTGTGAATAGAAAATTAATAAATAAAATAGTATTGAGAAAAAAATTATAAAAAAAAATCCTCATCAATCTTCATTATAATATGTACGTATTTTTCGCAAAAGGAATTGGTGAAATACTTTTATTTAGGTCAAATTATGGTGTCCATACATGTGCATGGTATGGTCCTAAAACATGACTTTTGAAAAGTGGTTTTTATACATAAGTATTAAAAATTATATCATCTGGGTATTAGAATAAATTACATCTTTGAAAAATAGATTCAAAACACTAAATTTCATATTACTAAACTTTCTTAAGATTCAATGTGTAGGTGCTTCAAATTTTAAGTCCAACTGTGACAAATTTTGAAAATCAGGAAAAACACTTCCACGTTTTGAACATTTTGTGGACCCAACTTCTTGCACATATTCACATATAAAACTATGTGTTTGTGTGTGTGGATAGTCTTTATGCATGTCTCCCTTGAATTGATAGGCACCTTTTCTCAATGATGCTCTCTCTCGTAATGAGAGTGGAAATCAATTTTTATCTTGTCATACTCATAAATCCAACAATGATAATTTGTATTTATCAAATCGACAATTTTATTTCTCTAACAACATTAATATATATTAATATTATAACATTCAATTATAATATATCTCTCTACATATGGCATAACTATAGTTGTAAACCAAACATAATTAGTCACTTTAGCATTGATAAAAAATGGTATTTATATTTACACATATTCAATGGGTTTTAAAATATAAAATTATTTTATATTATGGTACATAAAAAAGGATATGACATCATTCCCCTCTATGAAGATTCATCATCCCAATGACTAGATGTATGAACATAAATATATACCAAATTGATCAAATACTTATTGGCTAAAATTTGAGAGAAGAGTTGTGGTGGTATAAATATTCCTTTTTTTGCTAAGTGCATTAGCAACTCTACCTTCCTTCACTTTGATATAGTTAGTATGTCATATTCACCCAAAAAATATAACTAGGTCACATATGTTGACAATTAAGGTTGGGTTGGGTGAAGATATAATTGAGACCCAAGTGATCCATCTTAAGATCAAAATGGTTTCTTGATTAGATGATGTCTCAACATTTGTAGAGAACATATAATGACTTCTAGCTCTAGGTCATGTGGTCCATAATTCAACTATTGTTTCAATTTCCCAAATTTGTATGCCACTACTTGTCCATGTTGTATTAAGATCCCACCCAAACCCATGTATTGCTAATTAATTATGTGGAACTGTAAACTTGTCAACTTTCTAGGAGATGTGGAAAAATTAAATTTAAAAGATGTTTTAATATCTATGAAATACAATTTAAAAAATTGTGTAAATTTATTTTTGGAAGATTAAATTTTTTTGTCAACTAATCAATTTTATAGTGAAATGTACATTTTTTAAGTTTGATAATAATCTAAAAATATTTTTCTAAATTTATTTAGACTATTTTAGCATAAAAAATAGTTGGTTATGAAAAATATATAGAAGATATTATTTCCAAGAAAGAAGGGCATTTTTTCATTTAACTGTGTAAAAAATACAGTAGGTAGGGGTTCAATTTAAAAAATAAGTTTGATATGAAATACAAATTTATCAATATGTTTGGAAATGTTGAGTTAATTCTCAACATGGTTAGATGTAAAACTAAAACCTAAGAATATGAGTGTAACAGTAAGAAGAGTAATTGTAACAAGATAAAAATATTTAAGAAATCTCATTTATCAATCAGTTTAAAATTTTTAACCCTAATAATGGTTACAAGTATGCCAAAAACTAACACTAGAATGGAAGAACAAGAAAATAATCCCTCTTTTTCTTAGTGGAAAATAGCTTGGCTTCAAGGCATTGGGTCAAGTCCTCAAGATTATCAAAATGCATGGTAATTTTTGGATTTGGAAAAAAAAAATTGTTAGCCATTTGTAAAATTTCTATAAAGTTGAATCCTTTGATAATTAATTCCCTTAAGAAAAATGGATAGAACCCTACTACATTTCCAATATTCCAAAACCAAAAAAAATACATGAAAGAAACCTTGTGAATACAATACATAGATAATTTCAACACATAATAAACCTAATCAAAATATTTAGCAATTGAAAATAAATAATAAATTTCAAAAAAATAAAATGAAAACAAATGGTGTAAAGAGAAATACAATAAGATTAAAATTAAAGGATCTTGTTAAAACACCAATACCCAAAAGGAAATAAAATGAGAGAAACCTTAGTATATTGGGTTCTAAAATAATTCTGAAACATAAAATTTGTAAATCTATTCAAGAAAACATGAGAAATTTCATGAAAATAGAAGATTTATGAAGAAAAGATGAAAATAATAAAATGGCTTGGCATGTCTCCAAAATAACAAAACAAGTGGGAAAAAAGGAAAACCCTATGCTATCAAAGTAATCATAGTTCCAACAGATTTGCATTGTTGATTTGACTATTAATTCAATAAAGTATATGACGTAGGAGCATCTAGGTGCACGTGCATGCCATTTTTTATTTGTCATTGTACTTTTGGAGATGTGATCAATTTTAAGTTTTTGTTCATGATTGGTTGTAACGGAATTGAGGTACATTATTTTCATTTCATTTGACAAAATTTCATCTTACGATTTATAATTTCTAATTGATGGTTCATTGGAATGGATTCAAATTGGTTTCTAGTTTATTGATTATTAGTTTGTATTTTCCTAGGTGTAAATTTTGACCATGATTTGATTTTAAATTTACTTCAGTCAAACCATATGACTGTTGTTTTTAATTTCCAATAAAAACAAAAAATAAAGAAAATATTTTAATGGCAACATATAGAAGGGGACAACACCATGGTAAGGAAAAAATTTGGAATAAAGTAAAATATTAAAAAATGAATTCCAAGTGAAGATTTAAGAGGAGATAGATGGATGTGCAGAGAGAAGGCCACGCATCTTTTGAATGAAAATATAAGCGAAAAAGAAGGCTAAGGGCCATGGCCAAGGAGGAGGTTATGAACATTTAAAAATAAATAAAATGCAAGGGAAAAAGGATCAGCAGTGGTGCCATCTCTGGTAAGGATGTTTGTATATAAAGAAAAGAGGGGTTGCAACATATGATGAAGGAATAAGATTTTTTCCAAATAAATCAAATGTGGATTCAGAGAAAAGAAAGAGGACTGTACAATCAACAAGAAAAGGAGAGGATGTCAAGTGAAGAAAAAGCAAAAAATACAAATTGAAAAGAGATGAAAGGGTTCGTGGCATGTGGAAGGAGAGAATAATGTATATGAAGAAGTGAATATGCAAAGGAAAGGTCGTGTCATTCTAATTTAAATGAAGCTTTAAAATGTTAATGCCAAGTGAGTAAAGAAAGGAAGTTGTGTCATATCTAGCATGGTATGTGTACATAAAAAAAGGGAAGAGGTGCGCTAGTAATGGAAAGAGTTTTGTATAATTTATAAAAACCATAAAAAAGACATAAAAATGTACACAAAATATTTAATGCAAAGAAGAAAAAATATAAAAGGATGACATGTAAGAGAGGAGGGCATATAATGCATATTGGAATGAGGTGTCAAAATAAAAAAATATTGAGTGGAAGAGATAAATAGGTCATGCCAAAATGGTTGAAGGACAAAATGTAATGATAAGGGAAGAAATCAGTTGTGGAGAGTAGAGCATAGAATAGGGAGAGCAACGAATTTGATAAGCTACAAATTGCACCAATGTATGTAAGATGATGAAAAATGGTAGGACCAATAAAATTAAAAATATCACAATGCATTGTGTAGCTTTGATTTTTTTATATGACTCGATGAGATTACATTTACTTTCATCATTCTTGTGAAACTTTTAAATTTGGTTTTAATTTGATAAATGAAATTGTCAAAGTAAGTTGTGTTGGCTACGAAATTGTGGAATTTTATAATTTTAAGAAAGGAGTAGTTGTTTGTTGAAATATTTGGGACAAATAATTACCTAAGAAGAAGAGGATGCAGATTTTTTGGAGGAAGATGACGAATGTTCTACCAAGATTTTGGAAGAAGAGAAAAAAGAAACAATTTTATGTGCACTTATCACAATAATGGAGTTCATTTCAAATTGCTTGCAATCTAAAAGAATGGTTCTACCATTCAATTTATTTTTCTGAGTCTATGCTCACAAACTTCCTACCTGGTATGTCTGATACCAAAGCATATGTGTGCACATGCAATCAACATCAACCAAAAATATTTTCATTTTATATTTTGTTCGTCATTGCATTTTTGGAGTTATGATCAATTTTGAAGTTCAATTTAAATTCTGATTCATGATCGGTTGTGGAAAAATTGAGGGGGAATTATTGTCATTTCATTTGATAAAATATCATATTGTGATTTATAATTTCAAGTTGACGGTTCATTGGAATGGATTCAAATTGGTTTCCACTTGATTGATTATTAGTTTATATTTTGCTAGGTATAAACTCTTCCCGTGGTTTGATTTTAAATTGACTTCAGTGAAACCAAACAATTATTGTTTTTAATTGCTAATAACAACAAAATATAAAGGAAATATTATAATGCTAACATATTAAACTGGATAGTGCCATGATAAGGGACACTAATGGAATAATTGAAATATTAAAAAATGAATGGCAAGTGTAGATTTAAGAGGGGATAGATGGATGTAAATTGGTAAGGCTAGACATATCTCAAATAAAAATATAAATGAAACAAAAGGCTAATGGCATGACCAAGGAGAGGGTTATGAACATTTAAAAATAAATAAAATTCAAGGGAAAAAGGATCAGCAGTGGCACAATCCTTGATAAGGATGTTCGTATGCAAAGAAAAGAGTGGTTGCAACATATGATAGAGGAATAAGATGTTTTCTAGATAAATTAAATGTAGATTGGGAAAAAAGGAGGATTGTGTAGTCAACAGGAAAAGGAGAGGATGCCAAATGAAGAAAAATAATAAAAATTGTAGATTGAAAAGAGATGAAAGGGGTCGAGGCATGTAGAAGGAGATAAAAATGTATATGAAGAAGTGAATATGCAGAGGAAATGTCATGCCATTCTAAAAAATGAAGATTAAAAATTTTAATGCCAAGTGAGTAAAGAAAGGAAGTTGTTTCATACCTAGCATGGTATGTGTACACACCAGAAGGAAAGAGGTGCACTGGTAATGGAAGGATTTTTGTATAATTCATAACAACCATAAAAAAAATGACATAAAAATGTATGTAAAATAAAATGCAGAGGGGACAACATATAAAAGGATGGCATGTTAGAGAGGAAGGCATATAATGCATATTTGAATGAGCTATCAAATAAAATAAAAATGTAGAGTGGAAGAGATAAACAGGTTGTGCCATCGTGGTTGAAGGATGGAATGCAATGATAAGGGAATAAATCAACTTTGAAGTGTAGAGCACAAAATAGGGAGAACAAAAAATTTCATAAGTTGCAAATTGCACCAATGTATGTAAGACAATGAAAATTGGTAGGATCAATAAAATTAAAATTATCGCAAATCCATTATGTAGCTTTGGTTTTGTGATAGGACTAGATGACATTACATTTACTTCCATCATTCTTATGAAACTTTTGAATTTGGTTTTAATTTGACAAATGAAATTGTCAAATTAAACTGTTGGTTGTGAAATTGTGGAATTTTATAATTTGAAGAAAGGAGTAGTTGTTTGTTGCAATCTTTGGGATAGAAAATTACCTATTTGTAATTGTGAGTCGTGGATAAATTGTGTATGAAAGAGACAATATATTTTATCAATATATGAATCTCATAATTAGATTTTTAAGAGAACTACATGAAAAATACAAAATGCATAAAACTCTACATGTTGAAAAAACCCTTAAACTAAAGTACAAGAAAAATACAACTTGAAAGAATGAAGGATCAGGCAGAGATAATAAAATAAAATTCTTTAACACAGAACAGCCAACTAAATTCTTTTTGCTTCAGAGCAATTTTTTTATTCAATGAAAAAAAAACTCCTTTTAAAATACAAACAACCAACTCATATATCCTTACGACCAAGGCACAAAAAATTAAATATAGACATAAAAATCAATACGGATGCCAGCAAAGGAAATGATAAGCACAGTCCAAATGAATTTAAAACCATGTCCTTATACAAAATAAAAACAGTCCTCTAACACAATTGTCTGCCAGTGCAAAACCAAAAAGGACAGAAGCCATCAAAAAAAAAAAAATCGAGCAACACCCGCATTACTGCCAACGGTTAGTGGATAGACCGCAGTAGAGCGGCTACATCATCAACAGATGAAGCTTGGAGTGGAGACAGTCACTGTGGTACCGCTCGCGGTCAGGAGGGTAACTGCAACAGAGCGATAGAGACTGCCAGGCAGTTAACCGCGCAACTGGAGGAGATTGGCGGCTAAGCCGCGGTAGCGAGGTGAACACAGGAGACTGCCAGGCGGTTAACCGTGCAACCAGAGGCAGTGGAGTGCATGACCGCGATAAAGCGGTAGGCTATGGAAGTGACGGCCGTGAGACCACGAAGAGCAGAGGGAGTGGCTGAGGTAGCCTGGTGGACTCTGCAGAACCGTGAGCAGTTGAAACAAAAGGCGCGAGGGCGCGGTAGGAATAGGAGACGATGGCGGGAGTGGATTCAATCTCCAACACTCCCTCGTGAACAGAACTTCCGCCCATCATGATGCCAAGTCTGGTCTGTTGAAAAATAAATGAATCAGTCCCAAGTGCTTTCATGAAGATATCTGCTTGCTGCTCCTCTATCCTGCAAAACTCCAAAACGATTTCTTCATTTGTGATCAGCTCCCTGATGAAATGAAACCTTGTGTCGATATTGTTGCTTCTCTTGTGAAATACCGGATTCTTTGAAAGAGTGATGGCTGAATTGTTATCACAATAAATTGTTGTTGCCTTTGTCTGCTCATTCTGAATCTCCATCAAAACTCTTCTCATCCATATAGCTTGGTAAGATGTACTGTTGGCTACAACGTACTCAGCTTCAGGTGATGAAAAAGTTACAATAGGCTATTTCTTTGAAGCCCATGCCACTACACCACTTCCAAAGCTAAAAACATATCTAGATGTGTTTTTTCTATCATCAACACTTCCAGCACAATCACTGTCTGTATAACCTGTTAATCTGAAATCATTTGTTTTGGAATATTGGATTCCAAAATTTCTTGTTCCACTGATATACCCTAAGATTCTCTTTCCAGGTTGCCAATGATTCTCCTTAGGTGTTTCCATGAATTTGGAAATCAAGTTGACTGCATATATAATGTCAGGCCTTGTGGTTATTAAATACATTAAACTTCCTACTAATTGTTTGTACAAGGTTGGATTAACTTCTGAGCCTTTGTCTTCTCTGCTCAATTTCAGTCCAGTCACCATTGGAGTAGGTGTTGACTTACAGTTTGACATATTGAATCTCTTTAAAACATCTTTTGCATATTTAGACTGTGAAATAAAAATACCATCTCTGTTTTGTGTTACCTCAATGCCTAAAAAATACTTCATCATGCCCATATATGTCATTTCAAATTCTTTCTTCATTTCTGTTTTGAAAATTTCAACTGACAGATTCCCTGTTAAAATCAAATCATCAACATACAGGCATATTATCAGAATTTTACCTTCATCATTCACTTTGGTATACAATGTGGGTTCATTGTCACATCTGGTAAATCCATTGCTTGTGAAATAACTGTCAATTCTGCTACACCATGCTCTTGGGGCTTGTTTTAAACCATACAGTGCTTTCTTCAGTTTATAGACTTTGTCTTCTTGTCCTGATATTTCATATCCTGGTGGTTGTTCAATGTAAACTTCCTCTTCTAGATATCCATTAAGGAATGTTGACTTCACATCCATCTGATGTACTAACAACTTGTTTTGTGCTACTAAAGCCAATAACATCCTGACTGTGTCAAGGCATGCTACAGGTGCAAAAGTTTCATTGTAATCTATTCTAGGTTGTTGTGTGTAACCCTTTACCACCAATCTTGCTTTGTGCTTCTGCACCTCTCCATTTGTATTTAATTTAGTCTTATAAATCCATTTAACACCAATGACATCTTTGTCTTTTGGAAGACTTTGCAATTCCCAAGTCTGATTGTTTTCTATTGAATCTATCTCATCATCCATTGCTGTTAACCATTTCTCTTCCTTGATTGCATCCTCATAATGAATAGAATCTTCAACTTGTGAGTAAAATGCATAAAGTGTAAATTATTGAGAATTGTTCTCACCATCATTTTGATTATAAATATCAGTCATGCTTCTGATTTTCTGTCTTCTCATACTAGCCAAAGTAGGATTTCATAAATCACTTGAGTCTACAGAATGTGGACTTGAAGGTCCTGTGCCAGAAATTCTTGCTGTGGAAGGTGTCTACAGACCTCTTGTTGTTGCTCTAGTAATACTTGTTGGTGTCAATTTTTGACCACTTGCATGAGGTTGATTTGGAACTACGGGTACATTAGTTTGAACTATATTATCATTCTCATCTTGAGGGATATTGACAGTAACATTGAATGTATTTTCTTTGCTTCCATCCCATGCTTCATCTTCAATAAATTAGACATCTTTGCTGATTATAACTTTCTTAGTAGATGGATTAAACAATTTATATGCTTTGGATTCTTCACTATATCCAACAAAAATGCATTTCTCTCCTTTGTTATCTAGTTTTCTTCTCAACTGTTCAAGAACATGTGCATATGAAACACAACCAAAAACTCTCATGTGTGAAACACTGTGCTTTTTACCTATCCATGCTTCTTCAGGTATAATATTCATTACACTTTTTGTTGGGCATCTGTTCATGATATATGTTGCACAAGATACAACTTTAGCCCAAAATCATTTGTTAAATGTTTGGCTTTTAACATACTTCTAGCCATCTCCATTATGGTTATGTTTTTCCTTTCAGCTACACCGTTCTGTTGAGGCATGTATCTTGTTGTGAACTATTTGTGTATTCCATGTTCTTTGCAAAAATTTAAAAATTCTCTTGAAATGTATTCACCTCTCCTATCTGTTCTCAGAACTTTGATGAAACAACCACTCTGTTTTTTAGCTAAAGATTTAAATTGACAAAAGTAACCAAACACATCACTCTTCTGTTTCAGAAAATACACCCATGTCTTCCTTGAATAATCATCTATAAATGTCAAAAAATAGAAACTACCACCTATTGAAGGTGTTTGCATTGGACCACACAAGTCTGAATGAACTATCTCTAATGGGGCTCTTGCTCTAGTGGACTTCGCTGCTGGGAAAGATTCTCTATGTTGCTTTCCAAGTATATAACCCTCGCATACTTTTGAATTAATGGAATTCCCTTTACCATGTTCTTCATATGAAGTAAATTCAAACCACCAAAGTTTAAATGACCAAACCTTAAATGCCAAAGCCAATTCTCATCCTTAACCTCTGCCTGAAATACAGTTTGACTAACATTTGATACCTCTTTTGCTTGTGCAAAGTTTGTACTTAAAGCTGGCTGAATTCTCAAAGGAAACATTCTATTGTTTGTCATATGAATTTTTGCTATCAACTGGCTACTTGGGTATTTGTCCAAAATAGTGCACAACCCATTTTTGAAAGACACTCTATAACCTTTTTGAATTAATTGTCCTACACTCATCAAATTATGTTGAAGACTAGGCACAAAATAAACATCAGAAATATATTTTTGCTCCCCCTGCTTGGTCCGAATATTAACATTCCCTTTTCCTTTTACTGACACTTTGTTGTCATTTCCCAGGGTAACATCTGACTTGATGTTCTCATCTAGACTTGTGAATAACTCTAAATTCCCTGTCATGTGATTACTACAACCTGAATCTAAAAACCAAACTTCTTTCTCACTAGCTTGAGCTACATTATAGGCTAAAAACATAATGCTCTTATCAGGTCTGTTGTCTTGACTTTCTCTAGAAAAATTTGCATTTTGTCTACCTGTTTCATACTGTTTCTTTCTACACTCATTCATATAATGGCCAAACTTTTTACAATAATGGCATTGGACCTGAGATTTATCATAACTTTGTCCTTGAGGAAAGTTTTGTGATGGGTTTTGGCTATTGCCTCTTCCACTTGAACTTGACTAGTTATTTCTCCCACCTTTGTTGAAACTTCTTCCTCTAGATCTGGAATTCATTCTACCTTTGCCTCTTCCTTGGTTAATTGAAGCTTGTGACTTGAATGCATGCTCCAATGACATATTTGCAGTTCTGCTGAGTCTATGCTCATGAGAAATAAGTGAGGCATATAGCTCATCAACTGAGTATTGTGTGAGATCCTTTGTCTCTTCTATTGTAACTGAAATTGTCTCAAATCTTGTGGATAAGCTCCTCAGAATTTTCTCTATAACTTTGACATCTTCTAGTGTTTGTCCATGTGTCCTCATCTAGTTTACCAGTCCTATTATCTGATTAAAATATAAATCTACAGACTCATTTTCTTTCATAAACAGAGTTTCAAACTCTCTTCTCAGTATCTGCAACTTTGCAGTTTTAACTTTGTCCATTCCTTGATATGCTATTTGTAAAATGTCTCATGTTTGCTTGGACTTGGTAGTGGCTGAAATTCTGGGAAAGATACTCTCATGTACACCTTGTAGAATAAAGAAGTGAGCTTTTGAATCCTTCTTCTTGTTATCCTTCAACAAGTCTTTCTCTATTTGTGTCAATGCATTAAATGTTGCTGCATCTGCAAGTTCTGGAAACCCATTCTCTACATACTCCCATAAGTCTTGTGAACAGAATAAAGCTCTCATTGTTACATACCAGTAGTCATAATTCTTTCCATTCAACTGTGGAATTTGTGGATTATTCAAGCTTGTGCTTGCTGCCATGATTGTTCAGACTTTCTCTAACTTAACCTTACAGCTCTGATACCACGTGAAGGATCAGGCAGAGATAATAAAATAAAATTCTTTAACACAGAATAGCCAACTAAATTCTTTTTGCTTCAGAGCAATTTTTTTATTCAATGGAAAAACAACTCCTTTTAAAATACAAACAACCAACTCATATATCCTTACAACCAAAGCACAAAAAATTAAATATAGACATAAAAACCAATATGGATGCCAGCAAAGGAAACGATAAGCACAGTCCAAACGAATTTAAAACCATGTCCTTATACAAAATAAAAATAGTCCTCTAACACAACTGTCCGCCAGCGCAAAACCAAAAACGACAGAAGCCATCAAAAAAAAAAACCGAGCAACACCAACATTACTGCCAACGGTTAGCGGACAGACCACGGTAGAGCGGCTACGTCGTCAACAGATGAAGCTTGGAGCGGAGACAGTCACTGCGGTACCGCTCGCGGTCAGGAGGGTAACTACGACAGAGCGATAGAGACTGCCAGACGGTTAACCGCGCAACCGGAGGAGACTGGCGGTTAAGCCACGGTAGCGAGGTGAATGCAGGAGACTGCCAGGCGGTTAACCGCGCAACCGGAGGCAGTGGAGTGCATGACCACGATAAAGTGGTAGGTTGTGGAAGCGACACCCGTGAGACCGCAAAGAGCAGAGGTAGTGGCCGAGGTAGCCCGATGGACTCTGCCAAACCGTGAGCAGTTGAAACAGAAGGCACGGAGGCGTGGTAGGAACAGGAGACGATGGCGGGAGTGGAGTGAATCTCCAACAAAGAAAACTTATGCATAATAAAACAATTTTTTTATCAATTTAATAAAAAAAAAAAAAACTCTGTTATTTTCTTTACCAATTTTTAAAAATAGAAAAACTTGATTATTTTGCTTAATAATTCATAAAAAAGTTATACGAAGAGCAACAGCAGTAAAACCCTAGCACTACTCCAAACTCCGCAAACCATACACACAAAGGAAGCAACTCGGGTATACTATGAAATCAAAACAACGAAGTAAAAATAGGAAAAATGAAAGCGGGCATGAAAGAAACCGTGTGCATAGCATAACTGGGAGAATTCTAACACACAAACCTCGTTAACATACGAGAACTTTAGAAAATCCATGAATTTGAGACCAAAATTCCTGTAACTAAATGCTTCACGAGGGATAGAGAATAAAAGCTAGGTGCTTGCCTTCGATTTCTTAGAGAGTGGAGGGTTTATTCTCTGCTTCTTCCATCAGTCGTCGCCTCAGTCACTTCGGCATGCTTTGTGGTGACCCATTTTTATGATTATGATTGTTTTTCCACTCCACCAGTTAAACGTCAAATGCAATTTCGACAACACGGACGACCGTATCTCCACTCATGTCCACCATATCCACAATCGCAGAGACCGCCATTCTGTGGGTCATCTGCACAAATAAAATCAACAACTCACTAAAGGAAACTCGGAAATGAGTGCATTCTGACAATGTCGGAAAGAAGAGGGGACCTTTCAGCGGCGGCCGATGCTGACTTTCTCGAAAAAGTTGTAAAACGGAGATTCCTCTTCTCTTTTTTTAATATACTTGCTGTGAGTGTGTACCATTCCATCATAGATTGATTTGTTGTTCAGACAAGAACGATGGAAACCAACTTAATTGTTTTCAAAAAATATTCCCTGCATTTAAGGTTCATTGTTTACTAATTATTGCCAAATTAAAAAATACTTGGGATTTTCCTTTGTCTCTGATTCATGCCGACATGAAAGAATCTCGCACAAAGCGAACCATCTGTAATGTACGAACGTGTTGGCAGTGGCGGACAAGCTGTACAGATAAGAGATCGAATGCAACTTCCCTTGAAGTTTCCGATGGATTTAACATATATCTTACAACATTCTATAAAAGGTAACACATTGTTCGTTTATTTTTCATTAGTTTTCTTAGTGTAGATTCAATTCCAAATCAAAACAACACAAATCTACTCTGTTGGGCGTTGCAATTTTTGAGGTTGGAAAGGGCCTTCTCTGACAATGGATTGTATTAGGACCCAACTCATCTCTCCAAGAAGAATTCGGTCCGATCTCTATTCTTTCGACAATGTAGAACAATCATGGCCTCACTCTGTTCCCTGCGTGCTCTCGGTTTTATCATCGCTTGTAGAGAGAGTTGTGGGGAGGAATGATAGATTGGCTGTCTCAAACGGCCTTACTTTCAGCCCACCTAAGTACGAGGTCTTCAATGGGGTGGAGGTGCCAGACATGAGCATACAACATTATTTGGAAAGGATTTTCAGATACATTCGCTGCAGTCCTTCGGTATTCCTGGTGGCATATGCTTATATCGACCGTCTTATTCAATTCCATCCACAATTCAAAATAACCTCTCAGAATGTCCATAGGCTCATCATTGTCACTGTAATGATCGCCTCCAAGTTCGTCGAAGACATGTAAGTCTTTTTCAGCTTTATATTAGAGGAATAGTTTAAACACGCTGTTTGTAAGAAGCTGGTGAACTTTTATATGTGGGAATTTGAGTCACTATGTAAACAGCAGGTGCATTGATCACAATATTTACAGAGACACCCAGATTCACACAAAGAGATATATTTTGACTATAATGCAACAGTTATATAAACTTTCCATTAAAAAGCAAGTATGTTGTTTGTTATTTAGCACATTCAAGAGTTCTAAATAACAAAGAAGGCACTGTCAGTTTACTAGATCTTTAAAAGTCTGGGCTAGTAATGATATTCCTGCAATTGCTTATGTGCAGTAACTACAAGAACTCGTACTATGCCAAAGTGGGAGGCTTCAGCACAGAAGAAATGAATAGATTAGAGATGGAGTTTCTTTTCCTTCTTGGCTTCAAATTGCAAGTGACAGCGAATGTATTTGAAAGCTATTGCTGTCACCTAGAGAGGGAAGTGGCAATGGGCGGAGGATTTCAAATCGAGAGGAGTCTTCGCTTATCTTGTGCAAAAGATGAAACTTCTGGGCCGAACCCAAAATCGCAGATGGGTATCTATGGCTTATCATTGTATAGCCATATAAAGAATAGAAGAGTTTAACCGGTCGATGAATTGTATGTGCATCTTTAATTGAGTAAGTAAACTTTTAAAACGCCAGCGCGGGCAGGCTGTTTAATAAAGAACCGGCAGGTCCAATGAAGGAGGCCAGCAATTGTAAATATGTAAATACTTATGAAAAGAAGCTACATTACTGCTTAGAAACCCCATTTCATAACTCAAGACTGAAGCGATTGGCCAGGTAAATGGTAGTCTATTGGTCTTTTCACTGTACAAAGCACTCCAGAGAGATCCAAAACAGTCTGTAACAGCAATGCTCAATTTGCCTTTTTCTAAAGAGCTATCACGAATCTTATCGCACGTTTTGGTTGTTCTTCGTGGTGATAATTTGCTTAAGCTGTCAGCATCGTTCAATTTAAATATCTTGACAACAAATTAGTTTTACAGTTGATATCGTTGTGGATGGAGAATACAACAATCCGTGTGTAGTACAAAGTGGTCCTTACCATTTTATATAATTGTAAACTTATTGCACGTCAATCGACTTTTGTTTGAGGAATACCTTGAAAAAGGCGAGAAACAATCTAACAAAGATATCACAAAACCATCTGTAAACAGCTACGCTAGTTTTGTCCAGTCTTCCTAAACATAGTCTGCCTTTGTTATTGAAAAAAGAAAAGAGAAATTAACAAACTATCTTTATTATTTTGTGTTTCTATAAGGCTATCATCATCATTTTAAAGAGATCTGGTTAAACATCAATAGGTTTAGCTTTTTAAAGTGGCGTGAAGGTAGAGGGAAAAGTGCAATGACGATAGAGAATCTAAAATTCTTACAAAATAAAGGGGAATTGGATAACCAAATTTAAAGTTTCAGAAATCTTAAGTCATTTTTTTTCATTTTTTTGTGATTTTTCATATAATTGAATCTGGCTAGTGATTTGACAAGTTCAAGAACATTTGAACTCGTCGATATCAAACCTCTCTTAGTCTTCTTCACTTACATGTTAGAGCTTTTAGATTCCTTTGAACCTTGTCAAAAGTTCAAGAGGTTCTTGAACCTATAAAAGTTCCAACACAACACTAAGAGAGTTTATATTCTTTCATGTCAAAAATTTGGACAAATTTTGAACTTGGTCAAAGGTCCAAGAGGTTCTTAAACCTCTAAAATCTTTGATGGTTTTGCACACAAATACACACAAGACATATCCTTAGGAAATTTTAGGGATTCTTCACCTTAGAAAAATATCATAGGCATGGGGGAATCTGGCACAATAAAATGAGCTCATTTAAACAAGGTAGCTCATTAAGGATCTATTAGCTCTAGTATAACTCAAGGGAAATTTAAACCTAAGTAGACAAAGAATTTGGGAATTAATGTAAAATTTTGGCACCAAACAATTGATTCATAGAAAGCTCCATTAGGGGACGTGTATCACTTAATAGCAACACTAAAAGAGTTTTTATTCTTTCATATCAAAACTTTGGACAAATTTTGAACTTGGTCAAAGGTCCAAGAGGTTCTTAAACCTCTAAAATCTTTGATGGCTTTGCACACAAATATACACAAGGCATATCCTTAGGCAATTTTAGGGATTCTTCACCTTTGACAAATAACAAAGACATGGGGGAATCTAGCACAACAAATGAGCTCATTTAAACAATGTGGCTTGTTTAAGATCTATTAGCTCTAGTATAACTCAAGGGAAATTTAAATCTAAAAAGAAAAAGAATTTGGGACTTAATGTAAAATTTTGGCACCAAAAGATTGAGTCATAGAAAGCTCCATTAGGGGATGTGCATCACTTAATAGCAACACTAAGAGAGTTTCTATTCTTTCATGTCAAAACTTTTGATAAATTTTGAACTTGGTCAAAGGTCCAAGAGGCTCTTAAACCTCTAAACTCTTTGATGGTTTTGCACACAAATACACACAAGGCATATCCTTAGGCAATTTTAGGGATTCTTCACCTTTGACAAATAACATAGACATGGGGGAATCTAGCACAAAAAAAATGAGCCCATTTAAATAATGTGGCTCATTAAGGATCTATTAGCTCTATTATAACTCAAGGGAAATTTAAACCTAAGTAGACAAAGAATTTGGGACTTAATGTAAAATTTTGGCACCAAAAAATTGAGTTATAGAAAGCTCCATTAGGGGATGTGTATCACTTAATAGCATAGAAAAATTCTAGCTATCTTTGGGGCTAGATCAAAATGGTGACCAAAAGGTTTGAGACAAAGTATACCTTATTGTGACCCAAAAGTATCGAGATTGCACAAATACATAAAACAATATGTGTAAGAAAAAATTGGGAAGTTACAAAAATGTTAGTTCAAAAATTATGGATTAGAAAATTTATTAGCCTTTTGGCCAAAATCTTGAAATGGTATGCAATATTACCATACCCCTCAATAAAGTTGTACAACCATGCCACAATCAATATACTTCTTTATCTAAAAAATTTGACATGCAACTCATCTAGACACTTTCCAAACATATAAACATACTTTTGAGATTGCAGCTTAGGTATTCCCTCCTTATTGATTGTCATTGCATCCAAGGAGACAAATCGCATCCTTCAAGTCAATTTTTGTACTTTTTCCTCCTAGATCATAACTAAAGGTGGATACAGCTAAGTAATTTAATTCACTAAATTCATTTGCATCCATATGTGTACTAATGTCTTCCATTGATATTATTATACATCTTCCCATGGTGTACATCTCCATTTATCAACACATTTGAGCCTACTAATTAATACATTATATTTATCTCCCTCATCTCCATTACAATGGATCACCTCAAAATGTCATTGACATGTATTGTCATAAGTTCATCAAGCTTTACACATACATGGGTATGTGCACGATCATCATGGCAAAACCAGGCCCTTAAGTGGCAATAAAATTCAAAAAATCAGAGTTAGGCAACTTGACGTAAAAATTTGAATAAGTTATCTATATTATTTCAAAATTATGTAAGAATAGAATTTGTATAGAAATGAATGTAGTTTCTAAACTACTAGGGTTATTTAAAAACAAAAATCTATTTGGTGAAAATTTGGAATTTCAATGTAGTAGTACTTAAATTTCAAGGAAAAAATAAGAAGTAGGTGTCTGTTTGACCACCCTAACCACAATAAAATGATAATATTTTTTTATAATATTTTAGATATAAGTAGGGGACTCATGTCCCGATGTGATGCATAATTTTTTGTAATTTGTTTCCAAGTAAATAATTAATTATGACTTTTTTATTACAAATTCTAAAAAATATTAAAAAAGTATGCCTAACCAACTTAACTTGGTCAAAACTTCATGAAATTTAATTTATTTTTTTTAATCCTATAGTATTCACAGCATAGAATGTGATGCATGTTTCAGATTCAAAAAATGTGATACCGTTTGAAATATATAGATGTTTTTCAATCAACCTATCAATCAAGACTTTAGTCGTAATTCAAATAGAAAATGTATAATGATTATTTATTAAATTCAAAGTAAATCATATTTATATTGGTGTAAAGCTAAGAATCTCCTTTAAAAACCCTTTTCGTTTCATCAATTTTGGGTAAAAAAAAATAGTCAACCACATGGGCCATCATATCACTTAGATATCGCCACTTTTTGGCCCATCATGATCCTACACATATGCACATGTTCTATCTCATTAGGATCACACCCAAACTCCAAACCAAGAGAATACAACAAATAGAAGCTAGGGACACAGGATATTCTAGTAAGGTCATATTGATAATAGGGTAATGTTCCTCCTGTCTCAAATTTAACTACTCTTTGAGTTGTTCCTCCTCAAGCTCTTTGCACTCCAAGTCACTTTCAAAGAGATTATTATCTCTACACTAATAACTATTTATACCCATTGAATGCCAAAAATAAAGAGGGGAAAGAGGATTCTCCAATGAGCTTCTAGCATTTTTCACCCAGAAGCTAGGTTAGGAAATGTGGCTCTCTTTCACACCTTTTCATTTTAGGGTTCATTCAAAGGATTATGGGTTGTGATGTGTGTGGAATGTTTCTAAGTATTGGAAATGGAAAATAGAAACTAACTATTAATGTAAATCCAAGGAAGAGCAAGATGTATGAAAACACACAATGATATGCAAGTATGTACAAGCTGACCTAGAAACATAAACAAACTATTACATAAATGGATAATATTGAAGAGGAGCACCTGGGAATGAGTTGTAAACTTGATTAGAGGCTGGAAATGTTGCTAATACTAAAAGAAATTCATGTTGGGACACTTACGCCTTTCTAGGCGACCTAGTCCCAGATCTAGGAAAATGCACCTGAGCCCATTTATGTCAAATGGGTGTCTGAATATGCAATAATCACTAAAAGGAATTTCCAATGGGACTACGTCACCATTGTTGGTGACTTAGTCCTCTTCTGGATTTCTAGAAATTTGAAAGGGGAAACATAAGCCCTCGATCTGTACTTCAGTTCTTCATAGGTCTTTGCTTTTGAAACACTGATTTTTCGGGTCTAAAAGTGACTTTTAGTGGATGTTAGGACTTTGCAAGAAAGGAGAGGGCTTCAATGAGTCTTCAAAGCCTTCAATGATCTTCAATGTACCTAAATCTATAAAAACACAAAGAGAGAAAGAGACAAATGTTGATTGTTAGGGCATGGGTGTTTGCCTTGGTACAACCCCTTTTAGGTAACTAAACCAAAATGAATAGAAAATGTATTGAAGTATGAATATGAAATAATGGAGTTAGTACCTTTCCATGATTATTGATCTTGAGTTTTTATAACAATTAGCCCTTGAATGCTTCAGAAAAGATGTCTTGTTGATTTAGAATGCTCAAACCCTAGCTTGCTTGAGAAGAGTAGTGGATGAGTGATTGAGAAGATTGAGTGAGGAGAAAAAATGAGACTTAGGAGATGCAAAATGAGGGGAAAAACCCTTATTTATACAAATTGTACCCTAATTTCCTAAAAATAACACCATACATGCCAACCTTGGGGTTTAGGAGACAAAATCCTGAAAGAAATTTTATTTTATTTTAATTTTTATGTCACATTGGCCTAGGTCACCCAAGGTGGCAACCCAGTCCACCTAGGAATTTTTGATTGGTTTTCGGGGATTAAAATGTGATTAATAATGTTTTTCGGGATTGTCTCATGAAACACACTAAAGTTGGACCTATAAGTGCATTAAGGGGTCATTATAGCATAAGAGAGGGTTGATTTATTGATGACAAGCCTAGGAAAGTGTGAGGGTTAGTCACAACACCTTACAACACTTTGGACTAAGGTTGGGAAAGGGGTTATTTAGATGAATTTTGATGAAAGGGTCTCAGAAAAGTGAGGAAATGTCTAAGAAAGTTTCACAACACCTTTGTAAGACACCTTAGAATCTAGGTAAAATAGGCAAAAAACCACAAGAAAGGGCCCAAATGAGTGAAAAGTGTCAAGGCTACACTTTTTGGTGATGCATTTAGCTCCCACTTTAGTGAGATGACGAACTTGCTTCAAAATCACACTAAACTGGCCAAGTGATGCAAATGGTGAAGAATGAGAAAGAAGGAGGAGGTGGTCAAGCCCCCAGGATTCAAGATTCTAAGTCAAATCCACATCAATGCAAGAGATACATTCAAGGGTGAATGATTTGCAGCAAAGAGAGATACATGATCATGTAGTGATGAGGACTAAAAGGGAGAGAAAGGTGAAAAGTTGGATCAAGCTTCGACCATTTGTCCAACTAGTTGTGGATCAGATCCAAGTTGTTTTTCCAAAAAGAAGTGTACTCAGTTTGGGACAACGAGACTTTTGGGTTTTCCGTCGAGTGAGAAGGTCCAAAAGGTGAAAAAAAAAGGTGACTATGGGGAAAGTCATGCCGCTGGTTGTGCTTCCTGCTCAAACCATATCAAAGTTATACCTCTTGATAACTTTGATAAGGTGCCACAAAAGGAAATGATTTTGTAAGGAATGTTCAAAGGTATTTTGCTAAGTTCGTGCAATGTCTCATCTTAAGGAAAATCATGTGTAATGTTTCCAAGAGAGGGAAAGTGTAAATTGTCTCATCTTGTTTGTAAGAGAGGACAAGTGCAATGTCTCATCGTGGGAAACATTGTACTTAATGTTTCCAAGAGAGGGAATCACAAGAAAAAGAAAGATCACACAATGAAATGTGAGTGTCAATGTATGCCCCCACTTTAAAGTAGTTGCTAACACCATTACTATGAGAAAGTGCTTTAAAGTAGAAAAAGAAGAATACATGAGAGCTTGTTCGGAAAGCCCTATGCCAATTCATATGTTTCTGATACGCTACGTCATGAAAAGGAGAGTATACCACATGCAAGTCAACTTAAGACATGTCATCCACATCCCAAGCTTGCTCTTATATGTTCATGAAGGGTTAACGAGTATTGAAAAGAGACAATGAAAAGTGAAATACAAGGGAAAATGCTAACTAACCCCTTTCCCTCACTTAGTATAGGACAAGAGTGAGCCAGAGGGATTGATAAAATGTAAGGTTGGGTGAAAATTAGTATCGATTAGAGGAATGAGGTGCTATCACACAAGGGAGAACACCAAACTCCTTTAATATTTTGTATTTTACAACTCAAGGCCTTACATTCATTAGTGGAATGACCATGAACTTGGTGGTAGGTGTATACACCTAAAATTGGTCTGGAGCATCCGATTAATTAAATATGAATTATTTGATTAATTATTCTAATTTCCTCTACTATCGAATAAATAGAAATATTTATTTATATAGTTCACATTTAAATTCATCTTAATTAAATTAAAAAAATTAATTACTTTGTTTGATTTAATTATCAAATCCCTATTTTATTCTATTACATTAATCATAAATTAATTAAATAGAGATCAAAACAATTTATTGATTAATTTCCATATTCTTCTGTTTAATTTAATAAACAACTTCTATAGTTCGTTTTATTAAATTATTTATCCCTCTTTTGCTAATTTCAATAAATCAAAATATTTGAATAAAGGCATAAAGAATATTCCATCTATATTTCCTCAAAAAAGAATTAGATATCCTATGTCTAATTTATGTCTAAAATATGTCACAATTAATGCTTTGAAACTTCACGGGAAGTTTTGGAGACAAATTCCAAATTTATCTCTCAATCCTCCTCCATGAATCTTTCCTCTTCTCTTTCCTAGTGTTTCCATGGGTAGAGACAATCACCAAAATTCTCTCAATCTCCTCCATATCTCACCATTCAATCTTCCAAATTGAATCCAAGCCTCTCAATGCCATCCATGTGCATTTCTACAGCCAGGAAATCTATAAATACAACGTCAATCAAACAAGAAAGGATCCAGATAATCTAACTTATGCACTCTTACTCTATAGGAATTCGAACACATTCAAGCATCAAGCATCCAACAATCAAGTTTTCATATCATGGTTGCCTCCTGTAGCTGCATTTATCTATTTCCATGTCAATTCATGCTAGTTTAGTTTCTTTAGCATCTAGTATTATCACATTAAGCTCCATATCATTGCATTAGCATCCATCTCGTTCTTCAGATAGTCATTTTAACAATCACATTGCTTACACGATCTAAGAGTCACAGTGATTTAATAAATCTTTGGAGATAGAGAACAATATGACGCTTTCAGTAGATTATTGCTTTGAATTGATTCATCTAGTTTTGTCTTTGATATAATGTCATATTAAGAAGTGATTTGTGCTTTACACCTTATTCACACTTACAGTTTGGCCCCCACCGTGGGGCATTAACCCCAATTTTATCAATTTTTTTCTTAAAAGTGTCACGCAAGTTCCCGACATGTTTTGTTTAAGCGCTTTCGTCAAATACTATAGCGCATATGTGGCAAACTACAGTGCTTCTATGCTTTGTTTTGATACTTCTGTGTCACTATAGTGCATCCATCAAAATTTCAACGTTTTCAACTTTAGCGCTTCCATGACCTGTTTCAACGCATCAGTGATTTATCGCTTCTGTGGAAAACTTCAGTGCTTTGGTGTCCTGTTTCAATGATTTCATATTATAGTGCATCAGGTAAAAATTATAGCACTTCGGTGGACTGTTCCAGTGCTTTTGTAAAACTAGTCTGGATCCGATGCGGCCATGGCCAGATTTTAATTTTTTTTATAGTTAGGCTAAAATATATCAATCCTAGGATAGTCACTTCTGATTTTCTAAAATTTATCAATCCTAGGATAGTCACTTCTTGGTTTCTAAAATAATCAATCCTAGGGTAGCCACTTTTTATTTTCTTAAAAGAAAATTTATCAATCCTAGGATAGTCATCACATTTTTACAGTATAAGTTAAAAAGAACAACATGATTTCTGTGAAGCAACACCTTCACATAGATTAGAAAATTTCTTTTTGGGCTTAAAACATAACAACTTATATGTTGTGCTTGTGGTGATTAGGCTTATGCTCTCCCCTTAACTAGGTGACCAAAGTGCCAGATTCACTTTTACTTCATGCTATTTACGCTTTATTAAATCCTTTAGAAGGCCTGCCATAGGGGGAAAAAGTACTCACCCTACGGGAACAACCTAAGTGGGAACGCCTAAAGCCAAGGATTCCAACCCACTATAATAAAAATGCAAGTTGTTGATGAAAGTCCAACTTGATAGTAGTGAGCAAGATAACCATCCTCAAAATCTTTGTTCTAAAGATTGGGAGGTCTCCTGAGGGAGTTTATCAATTGTCGAACCATATGGAAGCCCTATCTACGAACCATAGAGTAGTATCCCGCCGAGTCAGTATCCATACATTGTCATACTCATGGTGCAAGGGGAGGGAAGAATATGCCTCCAAGACACTCACCATATAATTTCCAAGGATTGTTTGCTCAGAGGATGAGAAATCCAACTTTGAGTACGCGCTTGGAAACGACAAAAACACGGGCGCCCTCTAGGGGGTGACACGGTTGTGTGCGTCAACACAATTCAAGATATGGGTTGTGAGTATAATGATGACATATTTGTCCTTAAGTGTGAGTTTGTCTAATTTATGTACAATTGTCAAAGCAACCCGTGAAAATTAATAAGGACCATTCGTGGTTCTTGAACATACATGATCTATTCAGTTTAAAACAAATATTCACAATTGCTTGTTGTGCTTTCACAAGTTCATTAAAATCAGATTAAAGATCATCCTGAAAACAAACAAAGTCAAGTTAGATCAGAAAATCCATGCTTCGAAAGTGGAAGTCCACCACATTTGTCAAGAGAAAAATCAAAATCACAAAACCCAAAAAACCTTTCGGTTATCGAGATAAATTAAGAAGAGGGCACTTTCTATATCAAAATCGAAAACTCTTTTTACAACATAGAACATTCATCCACAGATATCATGATTTTGCTAGGGGTCACACTTTAGATTACACAGTAGAACCACTCTATTCATGAGCCTTCTTCCAAAGGAGAGCTCTCACACAGTATCACAACCATAGTCAATGCATACATCATTCTTATCTTCCACAATCCATGATACAGTATGCCACAAGACTAGATCAAATTTTACAATAGAGAGTCATAAAAGTCCTATTTTTTTTAGCGCTCTGGAAACTTGTTTCAGCGCTTTGAGTCACTGTTTTAGCACTTCTGTGAAATAGCGCTTTCAAGCACTGTTTTAGCACTTACTGTCTTTATTTTAGCACTTTCATCATCTGTTTTAGTGCTTTCAGGCACTGTTTCAGCGCTTCTATCAAGATAGCGCTTCCATCAATTTCTGCAGCGCTTTAGAGAACTGTTTTAGCACTTCTGTCAAGATAGCACTTCTATCACCTGTTTCAGCGCTTAAGGACTCTTTTCTAGCGCTTCTGTGAAATAGCACCTCTGTCCTCTGTTTTAGCACTTTCAAAACAAAGAGTTCAAAAATCTTACCAATCAGTCAGTCTGTCATTTTATCCACAGTTTTTATCAGAGCCAAGTTTCTTTTTATCAAAATCACTATCTAGAGACTGAAAACTAATAGGTTTATATAAATTTCCAATCTTATCAACTGAAACAAGATCTTGCAAATCAAAAGTGTCAAAATCAAATACACAATCGATTACTACACTAAAGTTTCATCATCGGGATACTATCATCCTTTATCATGAAACCAAGTATAGTAATCAAATTTTTAACATAATCTCATCAATAAGATCAATCATCTTATTTGACTTTGTTAAAAGTTCAATTGACATTTTCCCAGCATAGAAGATCAACATTTTGGAAGAAAGGGTAAAAATTTGTATGCCAATCTTCACTAGGTCCCAAAAGTAGAGACTCTTAGAGAAAGAACTTGAAACATCCCAAACAATGGCAAAAGAAAAAACTTGGAACAATCTAAACCAAAACGATAAAAACAAAATAACTCCAGTGGATATACAAATAGCTCAACAAGACCCCAAGTTCCATAAATTTATGGAAAATATCTTAGAACAAGATAACGAGAAGTATCTTTTGATGTTGGTTGAATCAGGTGCCAAACTTCCCAAGGACTTCGACATAAATTTTCTGAAGGAAGCACCCAGAACAAGTGAGACTAAAATACTGCAACCTACACAAACAGTAGATCCAGTTGCTGCTTTGACATCCCAAATGCAAATTTTACAACAACAGATACAGGATATGACAAAAGGGAGTACCAAAAGATATGCGATACAAGACATTTGTCCTTATCCTTTCGATGCAACAGTTGGTCTGATACCTTTTCCTAGACAATGTGAGATTCCAAAATATGATAAATACAATGGAAGAATAGATCCAATAGATCATATCAGGGAATTCAAAACAATGAGCCTCGAGTTTTCCCAAGAGGAAACTTACTTAATGAGATTATTCCCAAGGAGCTTGGGAGGATCATGTATGGAGTGGTTTTCAAAACTATAATCGAGTATCAAAACTTTTGAGGAACTTGTCAATAGGTTCATCTCCCAGTATTCCTTTAACATCCAACACAATGTTACAATAAAGGATCTTTATAACCTAAAGAAAAACAAAGGAGAGACGTTCTTGTCTTTTCTACAAAGATGACGATGATTGT
This sequence comes from Sequoiadendron giganteum, assembly GCA_007115665.2. Taxonomy (NCBI): domain Eukaryota; kingdom Viridiplantae; phylum Streptophyta; class Pinopsida; order Cupressales; family Cupressaceae; genus Sequoiadendron; species Sequoiadendron giganteum. The sequence continues at coordinate 133,869,945 of CM021109.1, forward strand.
TCGCTAGATATTCTCGATCCATTCATGAGGAAGAAAAGATGGAGTTGTTCATTGACAACTTAACAGAGAAAATGAGTTATAGGCTTGAATTGCAATGTCCTCCCACATTCAAAAAAGTAATAGAAAACGGTCTTAAAATTGAGGAGGCATTAGTCAAAAGAGGAGTTATCAAACATTTCAACAATAAAACAAATAACATAAATAAATCCTCTAATCAATACTCAAGTAATGATAAGCCAAAATTTTGGCAAAACAATCAAAATGCAACTACCAATGAAACAACAAATGATTCCCAAAATGTCAAACCAGTTTTTAACTTGACAGCGTCTACATCAAAGAATCAAAACAATGATCAAATTGTCAATTCAAATGTCATACAAAGCAATGAGATCGTAAAAACACAGTCATATTAGAAACCATCAAATCGGCGTAGGTTCACACCTTTAGGACAAATGATAGAATCAGCAGTGAAAGAATTAGTCACGAGTGGCCTTATCACTGCACGGGAAGCCCGATTCTTGGATCCAAAGGTCAAACCACCATGGTGGAATGATGCACATTACTGCAACTTCCATAATAATAAAGGCCACAAAACCAACGATTGTATGGAGTTGAAACACGCAATACAAGATTTGATTGACAACAATAAAGCATATGTGGAAACACCCCAAAACAATAACGATCATTCGGCTTTCAAGGACCCTTTGCCAAACTATGACAAAGGAGCATCATCATCTTCAAACAACAAAGGGAAGAACATCAACCATGTCTTTGACACAACAATCCTTTGTCTATCTGGAATAGAGAGTGATCATATAGTTAGTCACAACATTAGCGAACCCAAAATCAACAACACTACCCCTTTGGACTTGCTCCCAAGCATACAAAACTCTGATAATCAAATCAATGTCTTAAAAATTAGAGACCATCAAGAACATCAACCAGCAAATGTAATGACTAGGGGGCAATCCAAGGTAGTGTTAAAGGAAGTTGGATCTACACATGCAGTTCCACCTCCATCTCATTATAACATTGTCGATCAACTACAAAATATTCCTACATAGATATTGATACTAGAACTCCTTAAAATATCACCATCACATAAGGAGGTTCTAGAACAAGCACTAGTAGCCACTATGGTACCAAAGAATCTAGATGTTTTCCAGTTCCAAGCTATGGTGAGACATTTGACTACCCCACATTGTCTATCATTCTCTGAACAGGATGATATCTCACTAAACCATCCCCATAATACTGCACTCCATATTGAAGTCTTAATCCATAATCATTGTGTCGGGAGAGTCTTAATAGATGGGGGAGTTGGTCTGAACATTTGCACTCTCAAGTTAATCCGTGCACTAGGATATTCAGATGATGCTATTGATGCTCGAAGAAAAATGACTATCAAAGCATATGATGAGGAAGAAAGATCATCTAAAGGCTTGATTGTGCTACCCATTCAAGTGGGGCCAATGATGAAACATATAGCATGTCAAGTGTTGGAAAAAGAGTTAACATACAACATTCTCTTAGGACGACCACGGATCCATGAAATGCAGGCCGTGCCTTCAACATATCATCAATGTTTAAAGTTCCCAACAAATGGACAAGAGGTGACTATATCTGCTGATTATAATAACCCTCAATATTGTGACACCCTTAAGATCTCTCAAGATAACTTTGTGCCACACAATAGGGAAGCATCAAGTTCAAAATCATCCAACGAAGAAAAACGACCAAGTATCACTACCAAGTGGATAGAGAAGAAGGGTAAAGAAAAAGAAACAACTCTTGTTGAAACTCAATCAAAAGATAATATGGATCCACAAAATTCTTTATCACAAAAATTTCAGCAGCAAGTCCAACTAACAGACAAGGGAGTGGGAACATATTCTATGGAGCAATCACTTAACCTATCACAGTTAATGCCATCTCCTGAGACATATGGTCAACCATCTATGATCAAATCTCAAACGTCATTACCAGTCACAGTTCTTGAAGAAAGATTTGTCAATAAAGGTAGCATAGAGGATGAATCAAACAACAAAGTGAACATGGATTGGCTATACAAAGATGAGGAACCCTCTACATCAAATATCAATATCAAAAATGTCAATATTAACACTGATAAATACGGAAAAGGAAAAGCTATTTTAGAAAAAATGGGGTATGAAGGAAAAAGACCTGTTGGATTAAGAAAGGATGGAATCATAGAGCCTATTACACCCCTCACTCTTCATTCAAAAGAGAAGATGGGATTAGGATACTCTAATGAAGAAAAATAGGAACTGGAAAAGAAGGTTGTAGAAAGAATCCTTCAACTTAGAAATAGCTCTGAGACATATTCAAATGAATATGAATGGGATTCATGCTCCAATGTATATTTCATGAATATTCATATTGATGTCAACCAACAATATACACCTATGCATGAGGAGGGCCAAGGTTCTGGGTCTAGACCAATCATGGTGGGATCACAAAATATCGATGACTCGAGTGGGGACGAACAAACATCGAGTGAGCTAGACGATCTTGAAGAAAGTAACATCATTGACCTCGATGTTACCATAAACAAATATGATGAAATGGCTTTCCAAACCCTTACATCCATCAACCCAAATGAATCTGATGACCTCATACCATTAATCCATCCATAACTCATTGAGTGGGAACCTGTCGAACCTTTGACTATACCAATATTTACAGACAATGATGCCCTCATAAATTTCCTATGTCATAGCGAACCTGATACAAGTTCTATCTATAACACTCATAACAACACGACTTGGCAGGAGGGTTTCAAATCTTCCAATTGCAAAAGTGACAACAAGGAAAATAGATCTAATAGTGAAAACCATTCTATGGCAGCATTAGATTTGCAAAAAGAAAAAATAAAGAACGCATCTAACGGTGAAAACCTTTCTGAGGCACTGAAGGATGGAAGATTTGACACTCTTCCAGAACATTATCATGAGTGATCATCAGTTCTGGTAGAACCAACAGAGTCTATGAATATTGGCATTGAAGAAAAGGCAAAAATCCTACATTTGGCAGAATCCATGATAGATCAAGAAAGACCGGAATTCATCAAATTCTTTAAGGAAAAAAGCATCAACTTTACTTGGTCATATTCCGATATGCCAAGCTTAGACTCAAATCTGCTCATGCATCATTTTTCTTTGCCCTCAGGAATCAAGCATGTCAAGAAAAATTTGACAAAAAAGCATCCCCATATCGCATTGATGGTCAAGACAAAGCTAAAGAAATTGTTGGATGCTAGATTCATATGGTCTATAGACTATGCCGAATGGATATCAAACCTTGTACCTGTTTCAAAGCCAGACAATAGCATCAAGATATGTACAGATTTTACGGACCTAAATAAAGCATGCTTGAAGGATGATTTTCCATTACCAAATATCGACATCATCGTGGACTTGATGGTAGGGCATGCCATGTTGTCAATCATGGATGGTTTCTCTGGGTACAATCAAATCAAAATAGCCCTAGAAGATCAGGAAAAGATAGCGTTTACATGTCCATGGGGAACCTTCTACTGGAACATCATTCCATTTGGTCTGAAAAATGCAAGAGCCAGCTATCAAAGAGCAATGACGACAATCTTCCATGATATGATGCACACCTTCATGGAGGATTACGTGGATGATATTCAGGCAAAATCTTGTACAAAAGATAGACATCTGCATATCTTAGACAAAATCTTCACACGTCTAGAGAAATTCAATGTCAGGTTAAACCCCAAGAAGTGTGTCTTCGAGGTCACATCAGCAAAACTATTAGGGTACATTGTCTCAGAAAAAGGCATTGAAGTGGATCTAGTGAAATTCAAAGCAATTATGGAGATGCCACCTCCTAAGAATATCAGTCTACTCAGATCACTATAGGGAAGGCTCCAATTGATTAGAAGATTTATCTCACAGCTGGCAGACAAGAGTCGCCCATTTAATCACCTTCTGCATAAAAATATAGTTTTCAAGTGGGATGAGGGGTGTGAAACAACGTTCAATCAAATCAAACAATATCTAATGTCACCACCCATTCTAATGCCATCAATAGAAGGAAGACCTATGATATTGTACATTTCTATAACAGATATCTCTTTGGGGGCACTATTAGCACAAGAGGATTATGAAGGAAAAGAACATGCCATCTACTATATCAACAGGACATAAAAAGATATGAAATTAATTACACTTTCATAGAGAAGTCTTACTTGGCAGTGATTTTTTCTACTCAACAGCTGAGACACTATATGCTGACTCACACAATCAAGCTAATAGCAAAGATTGATCCTTTAAAATATCTACTCAGTAAAGCTGCCTTAACAGACCTAGACTGGAAAAGTGGGTCATGCTATTAAGTGAATTTTACATTCAATATGTGGAGAGCAAAGCCATCAAGGGTCAGGCAATCGTGGAACAATTAGCTGAAGCTCCTTTACCAGATGCAGACATTTTGATAGTGATGCCCCAAAAATGGGTATTATATTCCTATGGATCATACACACACAGAGGATCAGGAGCTGGGATTTTGTTCATCTCTCCACAAGGACACACCATTCCAAAATCATATAGACTAATGTTTTAGTGTACAAATAATGTGGCAGAATATGAAGCATTCATCATTGGGGTCAAAATAGCAATTCAATGGAAGATCATGGACTTATAAGTATATGGGGACTCTCAGCTAGTTATTTATCAAGTAAATGACGAGTATCAAACAAAAGATGAAAATTTGATGCCATACAAGCAACAAATAGATGATCTGAAATAGTTCTTTGTCAGTATCAAGTTTGATCAAATTCCAAGGGAAGAGAACAAAGCTATGGATGCTATGGCCACAATTGCTTCATTATTACAAATGTCGGAGAAACGTGTTTGTTATGAGTTTATGGTAGAACAAGTATCAAGTCCTTCCCATAATAATTCAGAATCTGCTACCATTTGCCATCTAGAAACCATTGAAACCTCCATTTATGAAAATACCTATGCTTACCTGAAAGATGATATCCTTCCTCCTGATCTATCCAGAAACCAAAAAGGAAACTTCATCCGCCAATCCGCACAACATACTTTATCGTCGGGGTCTTGATGGTACCCTACTATGATGTCTAGAACACGACGAATCTGAAACAGCCCTACAAGAGGTTCACAAGGGTATTTGTGGCACTCACTTGAGTGGGATAACTCTAGCCAAGAAACTCCTTCATTTGGGATATTATTGGCCATGCATGGAGAAAGAATCCTATCAGTTTGTCAAGAAATGTCAAAAGTGTCAGATTCACAACAATCTTATTCATGCACCAGCACAAGAACTGCATCCCTTTACATCAACATGGCATTTTTGTCAATGGGGCTTGGATCTGGTAGGAAAAATAAATCCATCTTCATCCAATGGACATAAGTTCATCATAACAACTACAGAATATTTCACAAAATGGATAGAAGCAGTGCCTCTTTCAACAATAACTGGGAAGCGGATCTCCTCTTTCATCTTGAATTACATAGTATGTCAGTATGGAATCCCTCAATCTATTATCATTGATAATGGATGACCTTTCAAAAATCAAGATGTCCAAGAGCTATGTGAGAAGTTTCATATCCAACATCGTCTTTCAACACCATACTATCCTCAAGGGAATGGCCAAGCAGAGGCCTTGAACAAAACAATACTCAAAATTTTCAAAAAGACGGTTAACGATGTTGGACGTGATTGGCATGTTCAACTCAATCCTGCACTATGGGCCTACACAACAAGTATCAGAACACCAATGGGAGCTACTCCATATCCCTTGGTATATGGATCAGAAGCCATATTGCCCATTGAAGTTGAGATTCCATCCCTTCGTGTATCACTCAAAGGGATAATTTCAGATGAAAACTATAGGGTATCTAGACTACAAAAATTGGAATTGTTGGATGAGCATCATCAACAGGTTGTAAATCATCTAACAGCTTATCAACAGAGGATGTCAAGAAGTTACAACCACAGGGTAAAATCGAGGGTCTTTCAGGTTGGTGACTTGCTACTAAAGGAAAAACCTAGGAATCAGCAGGACAGGGAGAAGAAAGGAAAATTTGAGCCTAACTGGCTTGGTCCTTTTGTTGTCATATCAGTATATGGATCAGGGGCATATCAACTATCAACGTCAGAAGATGATTTGTTTGATGAACCTATCAACAGTATCCATCTCTGAAATTTTTATGCTTGAATCCCCTAGTGCACGGGTCAAACTTCTGAAAATGGTTTCCTTGATGAAAACCTGGCAAACAGACATCTTGGCAACAAAAAAATACAAAAAAAATATATACAAAATACAAAAAAGAAAGAAAAAGAGAAAAATGAGAAAAATACACAAAACAAAGAGTGTAATCAAAACATATGGTGAAAACCTGGAAACAGGCGTCGTATGTGATTTTAAGATCAACTTTCCCATCTATTTTGAAAAATATTAGGATCTTTAGTCTAGCAGTCAGTACCGTTTCATATCATGTCAGTAATCTTGCCATCTTTGCATCCATATCAAAATCATTCTCAAATAGTCAAATCTTGCTCCAAAGCTTGGGGGCAACATCTGGATATCACTAGGGGCAATGAAAACATCGATTTCACCAAAGGGTGAACAACAGTATGTTAGGAACAATGAAAAAAAGATCAAAGCGCAACATCAATCATCATCAGAGAGGTTCCAACCATCGGTATCATATCAAAAATCCAAAAACATGTCAAAAAGTTAGTCTGAAAAGCAAAATCCAAAAAAATGTAGGTCTGTGTCAGTCAAACTACGTGGTCTCTGCGTGTATAATGTAGGAAAGGCTAATCTTTAATCAACCCCCAAGACCCCTAGGATAGGTTAATAGGTTAGGTCTTTGGTCAAAATCTCAAAAATCCAAAAACATCACAAAATCAGGATGGATGATCTAAACTCTGAATAATGATTGAAATACTCTAAGTAAAAAATGGATACATTGTATTTTTTATTATCTTTCTTTGGAGTAACTCAATCATGTATTGAACTAGAGAAACAAGGAATAAGAATGATGTTTTTATTATCTGTTGTTTGTAAGTTAATCATATAAATGTATGAATTTTTGGGGGGTGTGCTATGCAAATGTATCACCGATGACATTCAGAATTCACACATTGAAATGATTAACCACTGCCTATTTACGCAATGAATGCTCAGGTCATCTCGGTTAAATCATACCTAGATTCTTGTGTTCACTTGCAATATCAAAAATCATGAAAGTAGTACTTAGGTCGTCATTGGTCTAACACATACCAATGACGCTTGTACTCATTTTCAACAACCAATAAAGCTCTATGATGACAAAAAGCACAAAAGTACTGTTAAAATGACAATCGTTTTGTATATATAGTTGCATATTAAAATTAGATTGCATTCATCATATTCATTTATCTGTAGAGTATTTTTTGCATAAAGGGTTCCAATCAATGATTATCTTATCTACGAATAGGACTGAGTATACTTGACATAAATAAAAAATCATCAACAACATGTAGAAGTCATCATCTCATCATTAAGTTTCGTCATTTCATCATACATTAAATAAATTATGAATTAAATTGTACCATAAGTACATCATGTTCATTTTACCATAAAAACATTCATTACATTATCATCCATCAACATCATATGCATTTTGATCACTTTTTAAACCCATACATCATTATCCATCCATACATTTTATCACATTTAAAATAAATGCAAGTCATATCATTATTCTCATTACATCATTCATCATAAGATCATCATTTTTATCATTATCGCATTAACATAAAAAGCATTTACCCATCCATCCATACATTTTTATCACATTTGGACATTCATTAATATATCGATCATCATTTAGAGATTCATACATCACATCATACATCCATGTATCATATATTCTACAAAATACATTTATCATAGAATCATTACATGAAATAAAAGCATTTATCATTACACCATCACATTGAAATAAAATCATTCATATAGAACATCACATATTGCATAATCACATAATAAATACATCCATTACATAGAAATCATAAACCATCATAAAATCACATCAACTGCATCTCATATATATATATCATCAGTGTCACGTATACAATGAAGTCTGAAAATAAAGATACATCATCAAAAATGAGGTACATCGTAATATACATCATGTCTCAAAAAAGAAAATCTCAATAGCATCTACAATATGCTAGTGCCATAATGTGTAGGTCCAACAGGACCAGTACCACCACCACCCTCGAAAGAACCAGGATCTCTGGGATCTCTACGTGGAAGTTGTATCACACCCTCACTCATTGTTCGAGTATGAGTCCTCCCGGATCTCGACGGGGCATAGTTGACTCTGCGATCAGCAGGCACTACATCATGATATCTACCCCGATAAAACGCAACCTCTCGTCCAACCCGCAGAACCTCTCTCATGTAGTCTCCCACCAAGGTACCATCGGCCACTCTCTATAGGGTCTCTGCTGTCTCTTGTGCCCTCTCGGAAATCTAACGAGCACTATCTCGCTCGGTTGTCAATGTGGAAACTTGAGTCTGTACAGCGGACAACTGTCCCTAAACCTACGCTAGAGCCTGAGCATGGGCCTGAGCCTGAGCCTGAGCCTGCATATGAGTCTACATCTGAACAAGCAAACCCTGGGCCTGTACCAACTGTCCGTATAGTGTCTGAACCTATGTCTAGAGACCTGCAATCTGTCTCGAATGGTCCACGGATGGTACTGTCACTGTTCGCCTCTTGTGAGGCCTACTAGATAATGGACCACTACTGACTGGCCCTACCCCTCTATCCCCTCCACTGCAACCATCATTGTCATCGCTGCTACTATCATCACCACCCCTCTCCATGCTACTACCTGATCGAGTACCACCCTCAGCCACATCCTCCTCTACAGGTAACAGTGTTGGCTCATCCAGAATAGTGATACGCAGATGTGGAACCAAAGCCAAAAATATAGTGTACTCCTCTATAACAGGTGCCTCTACAATGTCTCTGCGTATGTCACAGGGTGATGGTTGTAATGCCCTGTATCCCTCTACTAGAACATCATATGACAAACAAGGCCCCCAATCAGGTATATCACACCACTGCCTAGCATAGTGGCCTACCCCCTATGGCATACACTAAACAATGCCATACTACCTGTGCACTCGACGAAGCAAAAATCTCTCTAATACAAAGGGTGTCTGGCCAATCAGATACATGTAATCGCACAGATACCCCAACATGGCATCGTCCTCATCCCACTACTCACAGTCTAAGTACGGCTGCCAGGTGACAGTCTCTGTATCATCAAAAACCCGCCTCCAATGCTCCAACTTACCCATCCGGGCCTGGGTAAGTTGACCTATGTATCTAAACACATATGGTCTGCCTACTGGTTTGTCTGCCACTAGAAATGGATGAGAAATAGAAAAGTGCTCCCATACCCACACCTGTAATAGGGTCATCCCTGGTGATAGGCTGCATGCCCCTAGGTACACCACTGAGTGAAGATCATGATAAAGATGTGTCAGCATGCACATCCCCCATGCATATCTCGTACCATGTACAATCATGCTCTCCAAATTCCTGCCCCAACCCATGAGGAATCCCTTTGACCTACAATCAGGGCAAAGGAAACCTCCAATAAATCTAGCAAGCACTGCTGGTAGTGTCGCGTATGAGTCGGCAATCCTCCTCCATCAGAAACTTGGACCCTCAATATCCTGATCCTGAAATACTCTGCGGAGAGCATCTCTACCACCAACCCCATGAGAATTATGCACTATGATCTTCCCCATAAATGGAATGCACAGAATCCACCACACATCCTCAGGTGTGACCGTCATCTCGCCGGTGGGTAAGTGAAAGGTGTTGTGGTCACTGTGCCACCTCTTAGCCAAAGCAGTCAAAAGACCTCGATTAATCCTAATCAGGGACATGTCAAGTAAACTAGTCAGGCTGCATCGACCTATAATCTAAATCTCATCTGGTGTCAGATGAGGTATCAAGTCTGTAGTCCAAGGAAACCTCTCTCGCATATGGAGAGTACCCAAATCCTCCTATCATCATAATGAAAAATCCACAATCAGGGAACTATGTCAAGAAATCAAAAGTCATTCTACTATCAAGTCTATTCCAAAAAAAAAATTGCTATGAATTTTTTGATCAAAATTCATGGGCAAACATCAACAAACCTCACCTATCATGAGGTTCATCAAACATTATCTAATCTCACCTATCATGATATTTATCATATATTGAATCATTTCCTCGCCTATCATGAGGATCATCACAAATAAGATCTCTTCTCGCCTATCATGAGAGTAAGTCTTATTTAATCATCAAAATCAAACATCAAGAATTGGGATTATCAATCATACCAATCCAAAGAATGGACATGATCCGAATTGATGAAATCAAGGTTAATTAAGTCAAAATGTGCAATTCTGACATGGATGCACTAAAACAGGCATCCAAAGCGCTAAACCTCAAAAGTGCTACTTTATCGGTCAAAGGCACTAAAACAAGCATCCAAAGTGCTAAACCTCAAAAGTGCTACTTTATTGGTCAAAGGCGCTAAAACAAGCACCCAAAGCACTAAATCTCGAAAGTGCTACTTCAGCACTCCGATGTGCTATAATAGGCATCTGAAGCGCTATATTACCCTAAGCACTGTTTTACCGCATCAAAGCGCTAAAACAGTCCATTAAAGCGCCGCTTTACTAGAAGCGCTAGAATAGACCATGAAAGTGCTAATCTACCAAATCAAAGTGATAGAACTCTCAAAGCACTAAAATCCGGCATCGAAGTGCTAAAATCCACTACCTAAGCGCTAAAACATCAAAAGTGCTACACTATCCTACGGAAGCGCTAGAGAATTTAACGCATGTGCAAAATCTCAAAGCGTTAAACTACCTACTGAAAGCACTACACCGGAGTGAAAGTGCTACAGCGTGGCTTAAAAGCGCTAAACTAGCTAAAACACACCTAAAACAATAAAAAGCATAAAAAAACAAGTGCACAAAAAATGAGGAGGATAATGGGTACATATCGGAGGTCCATACGTGGCTGGTCATCAATGACGTCGAACGCACTCAAAACGATGAGTGTGGTAAGGGATTGGCATCCTGCTCCAGGTGGCTGAAATGTCTCTCTCACAAGATTTTTCAAACTCAAAAGTACAAATGACTTTGAAAATGACCTTTTGGAAGTTATATATAAATTTTGAAAAGGATTTTTTGGTGGGTTTTATTATATTTTGATTAATTTTATTCATGAAATTAATTGAAATTCATCTGTGGGGTATATTTCTTCATCATTTGTCAAGAGATAAATTATTTCATCATTGAATCATCATAGAATCATTAGAAAATCATAAAAAAATTGAAAAATTCTAAAAATCATCAAAACATTAATTTATCTCCCGAGGGGGCATTTTATCCATCACCTGAAAATCAATGTCTGGGGCATATGGAATTTTTTTTTTTCATCAATCCTGGTAGTAGCAACAAACACATCACTTTGAAGAGGGGCAAAATGTATACACCTAAAATTGGTCTGGAGCATCTGATTAATTAAATACGAATTATTCGATTAACTATTCTAATTTCCTCTACTATCAAATAAATAGAAATATTTATTTATATAGTTCACATTTAATTTCATCTTAATTAAATAAACAAAATTAAATACTTTGTTTGATTTAATTATCAAATCCCTATTTTATTCTATCACATTAATCTTAAATTAATTAAATAGAGATCAAAACACTTTATTGATTAATTGCCATATTCTTCTGTTTAATTTAATAAACAACTTCTATAGTTCATTTTATTAAATTATTTATCCCTCTTTTGCTAATTTAAATAAATCAAAATATTTGAATAAAGGCATAAAGAATATTCCATCTATATTTCCTCAAAAATGAATTAGATAACCTATGTCTAATTTATGTCTAAAATATGTCACAATTAATGCTTTGAAACTTCACCGGAAGTTTTGGAAACAAATTGGAGACAAATTCCAAATTTATCTCTCAATCCTCCTCCATCAATCTTTCCTCTTCTCTTTCCTAGTGTTCTCATGGGTAGAGACAATCACCAAAATTCTCTCAATCTCCTCCATATCTCACCATTCAATCCTCCAGATTGAATCCAAGCCTCTCAACACCATCCCTATGCATTTCTATAGCCAGGAAATCTATAAATACAGCCTCAATCAAACAAGAAAGGATCTAGATAATCTAACTTATGCACTCTTACTCTACAGGAATTCGAACACATTCAAGCATCAAGCATCAAGCATCAAGCATCAAGCATCCAACATCCAACATCCAACAATCAAGTTTTCATATCATGGCTGCCTCCTGTAGCTGCATTTATCAGTTTCCATGTCAATTCATGCTAGTTTAGTTTCTTTATCATCTATTATTATCACATTAATCTCCATATCATTGCATTAGCATCCATCTCATTCTTCAAATAGTCATCTTAATAGTCACATTGCTTACACTATCTGAGAGCCACAATGATTGAATAAATCTTTAGAGATAGAGAACAATATGATCCTTTCAGTATATTATTGTTTTGAATTTATTCATTTATCTTTTTCTTTGATATAATTTCATATTAAGAAGTGTTTTATGATTTACACCTTATTCACACTTACAGTAGGCATAAAAGGAAATTTTTTTGCAATATTTCTTTCGAGTTTGCAGAGGAAGGGAGATCAAGTGATCTTGGAGGAGTCTCAACAAAATACCTTTTTGATTAAGGGGAGAAGGTGATCCTTTAGTAACAAAGAGGTGTCTTTCTTAGTATAGGATGGCATACTTACACAAGGTGCTTTAGATTGTGAGATTTTGTATACTCCTTTAGAGGAGTGTGTAAAATCCACATCATTAGTGTTTTGCACGATGACATTGGCATTAAGCGAAGAGTCCTTTTTTTCTTTTGAGTGGTGCAAAGGAGAACTTTCTAAGGTTGGGTTAGAAGGGTGATGAGGGATGGTATTGATGTTAGAGGAAGGCTTGGTGATTTCGATCAAAGGACAATAACCAAGACCATGATTAGTTGTCTGTGTATGAGGCTCAATAGGTGTGTGGATACCCTATTCGTTTTCACCACATCCTTGTCCACTATAGCCAAGTTGCTTCATAAGCTCATAACCTTTTCCATAAATCATTTTCATCGCTTTTGGATCGAGTGAGGGTTCTTTGTTGACTTCGTTGTAAAGTTGTTGAGGTGGATGTTGTCAAAGGATCGGTTGAGTCTTGTGTTGACAAGACTATCATTCCTTTTTCAGATTCTTTGTTTGTGATCTTGTATTTTCCTAGTAAAGGAGGTGTGAAGTCTAAGGAACCCCAATCATCATCTAAGAGCTTTGTGTTTTTCTCAATATGTTGCTCTTTATTTGTTGGTTGTGCGGGTTCCACTTGGGTGGTTGGTGTTAACGTGTTGAAATGATTCTCTTTGGATTTCTCAATGTTTAAGCATATGTTAGGTCTAGGGTCAACTTCAAGTGTGTAAAATTTTTTGTTATAGATGTACTTCATATTATGATGAAGAGTGGAAGGAACTTCATTCATAGCATGAATCCACGACCTGCCTAAGAGAAGATTGTATGAAAGTTCATGAGGCATAACATGGTTTTTTTTTCCAATGTGGCCATTCCAACTGTAAGAGGTATAGTGATCACAGCGAGTGGTTGCTTAGTGACATCAAATCCTCAAATAGATAGACAATCAAATTAGATGTTTGATCTATTAATTCCAAGCCTATCCAAAAGGTGCACACTACACACATTAAGAGTATAGCCTATATCTATAAGAGTTCACTTGATCCCTATTGTGTCGTATTGAGAGATTATTATGAAAGCTTCATTTTGTTTTTGCACTTCCAAAGGAGGAACCTCACTTTTGTGGAAAACAATATCAACATTAATTTCATGAATAATAGTTGTTATGTCATTTGGTTGCATATTAGAAGGGATAGGAATTTGTTGTAGGGAATTCTACATCATGTGGTGATAGTGAGGGAAGGCTTGAATGAGATCCCATAATGATATCTTGGTAGGAGTACTCCTTAGTTGGTCAACAAGGTTATACTCCCTAAGAAGTGAATTTAGGAGAGAAGCACCAGGTAAGACTGGATTAGGTAAAGGTAAGGAGGTTGGGGTTGATGGTTGTTGGTGTGGATTGTTTCTTGTGTAATGTTTATGAGCAACGGTATTATGACTTGGTTGCTATGACACATTATGAGTAGGTGGGTAGAGGATGAGTTCGGGATTGGTTGGAGTATGAGGTTTGTTTGAAGGATGGTAAAGGATAAGTTGAGGTTGAATAATATTAAAATCCTTGAGTGAGGGAGAGGTTGATGTTGTCTCTTGATTTTCTTCAAAGGATATAATATTATTATTATCAATGTTAGCCTTATCGGGTATCATGATATCCTCCCTAGGAGGAAGGGTTTTAGGAGAACTACAAACCAACTACTTGTGACAATCAGAGGTTGGTTCTTCTAAAATAGCTTCATTTCTTATAGGGGAATGATCAATGGTTGAATGTTCTTGTGGAATAAGGATGTTTTTAGGTGAAGGGGGACAACTAGGATGTCCATTAACTTCACTAATTGTGTTTTCTAACAACAAATTATCTTCTACACAACAAGGAGAAATACTAGGAGAAAAAAAATGTTATTGTCATGATTAGCTATGTTTGTGTTGTCTAGTTCATTAAGGTCTTGTCCACTAAGAGAAGTAAGAGGAGAGAAACAACTAGGATTCTCATAACTCTCATTAATTGGTTCTACTAACAAAATATCTTCGTCACTAAGAGGAGAGATATTAGGAGAAGAACAAATATGATCGTTAGGAATGTCCAAGGTTGTATCTTTTTTCACTAAAACATTCTCAGAGGGAGGGGATAGAAAAATTTTCTTAGCATGTCTAGTTATGTAAGTTACTAACATTGTTTGAATAAAAATGAAAAGAATATGTAACCATTTCATGTAATGCTTCAGCAATATAAACAATGTATATACAAAAATATAAAACATTTTTATCCAATATATGCTAAGCTTTAAGAATGTATATAATGTACATGAAAGAATGAAAAACACTTTTAACAAACTAATAAAAAAAATTATGAATATAAACATTGCATATGCACAAGTGAAAAGTACTTTTATCAATGTTATGCAAAATTATAGAAATGTGAGTATTTTCAGATCCAAGGATGAAATGATTTTAAGAATGACCATCCTAAAATGATGATTTTGAGCTAGAAGCATAAAACCAATGTTCCCAAAACTTTCCAAACTTATAGTATATGATACTAGGAGCCTAATAAAAAAAATAAATGAGTTTTTTGGTGTTGTGACGGACAGTGAAAAATCTAGAAAGGGACTAGGTTGCCCAGAATGGCGAATTAGTCCCAGTTAGGGTTTTTTTCAAAATTTCTAGAAATTTGCAACTGTTTTGCATGGGTATGATGTTGGATGACTAGAAGAATAAAGAGAGGTGAAAATTTTGGATGAATGACAATGATTGGAAATGCAAGAATGTAAAGTATATACACTTTCATGCATGCAAAAATGTGAAACCCTAGGATACAACTTAAACAATGCAAAAGGCAATGCAAACTAAATCTAGGATGAAAATGGACTCCAAAGAAAAAAATAAGGGTGTAGGAATGTCGGGTTCACCAAAATGAACCATCAAAAATCAAGAGGGGAAAGAGGATTCCCCAATGAGCTTCTAGGGTTTTTCACCTAGAAGCTAGGTTAGGAAATGTGGCTCTCTTTCACACCTTTTCATTTTAGGGTTCATTCAAAGGATTAGGGGTTGTGATGTGTGTGGAATGTGTCTAAGTGATGGAAATGGAAAATAGAAACTAACTATTAATGTAAAACCTAGGAAGTGCAAGATGTATGAAAACACATAATGATATGCAAGTATGTACAAGATGACCTAGAAACATAAACAAAATATTAACGAGTAAACCCATAATAGTGGTGTACAATTTTTATGAGGAAGGAAATTTGAGAAAATTCTCACGCATTGAAAATTTCATGTTTTAAAGGGTTCATTCGAACTAGGGGGTTTGAACGAACCCAAAAGAGGGGTTTGGTCAAACCCCTAGTTCAAGCGAACCCACTTTTGCATGGTGGGTTCGCTCGAACCTTGTGATGCCACGTTCCCTTATGGGGAGTTTAAAAAAAAGGGGGGTTCGATTCAACCTCCCTTCGCCCTTTTGAGCGAAGGGGGGTTCGTTTGAAGGGTGGTTCACTCGAACCCCCCTTTTTTGCCCTTCTCCCGCTCTTCCACCAAATTTTAGCAGAATTCTGCCCTTCGAAGTTCGGGTTGAGGATGAAAATGGAGGATACTTCACAAACCCAACTGGAAAATGGTAGTCCTCAGAACGAGCTATCCAACAAATTAAATTTTAATATGTTTTGGTTTTATTATGTATGTGTTTTTTTAGTTTTATTAAACATAGGTTTTTCACCGAAAGTCAAGCTCTTTGTTTTGCACATGTGGAAAAATAGCAGATTATCAAAATAAAAAATTTTAAAATATGTTGAGGCTGGGTATTGATGTCCTTGATCCATTAAAAAAAAAAAAATTAAATATGGGTATGTGCAGGATCATCATGGAAAAAAACGCCCTTAAGTGGCCATAAAAATTCAGAAAATCACAGTTAGGCAACTTGATGTAAAAATTTGAAAGAGTTATCTATATTATTTCAAAAATATGTAAGAATAGAATCTATAGAAGATTGAATTTAGTTTCTAAACTACTATGTTTATTTAAAAAAAGAAAAAATATATTTGGTGAAAATTTTGAAATTTTAATACAGTAGTAGTCAAATTTCAAGGAAAAAATAAGAAGTGTCTGTCTGACCACCCTAACCACAATAAAATGATAATATTTTTTTATAATATTTTAGATATAAGTAGAGAATTCATATCCCGATGTGATGCATATTTTTTTGTAATTTTTTTCTAAGTAAATAATTAATTATGAATTTTTTATTACAAATTTTAAAAATATAAATACTTGTATGTCTGACCACCTTAACTTGGTCAAAACTTCATGAAATTCAATTTTTATTTTTTTAATCCTATAGTATGTGAAGCATAGAATGTGAAACATTTTTCAAATTCAAAAAATGTAATATTGTTTGAAAACTATAGATGTTTTTCAATCAACCTATCAATTAGGACTTCAGTCGTAATTCAAATAGAAAATGAATAATAATTATTTATTAAATTCAAAGTAAAGAATAATTTATATTTTTAGAAAGCTGAGAATCTCCTCTAAAAACCCTTTTCATTTCATCAATTTTGGGTTAAAAAAAAGTCGTCAGCCACATGGGCCATCATATCACTTACATATCGCCACTTTTTGGCCCATCATGATCCTGTACATACCCATTTCGATACATACAGAAAAAGTTATGTTGTATACAATCCGCCTATGTCTGAATTGCAATTGGTTTGTCTTCGAAACTTGCTTAAGGAAAAAATATTCAATAAAAAACTATGAGACCAAATGCAAGTGTTAGATATCGTAGTTACAAATCTAAATTTTAAAAAATTAGAATTTTATCCTTTATACAAAAAAATTTATGTTGTATACGGTGAGCGTCACTTTTAAAAAATGTTGTTTTCTGAAAAAAACCAATTTTCGTAGGAGATGGAAAAAAAATGCAATCTGATTCCAAAAATTTTGAAAAAAATATTTTTAGAATCTACAGACAAAATGTGATGAGACTCTTGTTTTCATCATCTTCAAATTCCTCACGGTTTAGCCGCTATAGGTGCCCAAATATGAACATTTAGTTAAAAATAATAATTGCAGTGTCTAGTTTGGCCAAAAATTGTAAACCACTATTGTGCGATCACCCTAGTACAAAAATGGATAATATTGAATAGGTGCACCTAGGAATGAGTTGAAGACTTGATTAGAGGCTGGAAATTTTTTTGATGCTAAAAAATATTCCTTTTAGGGCACTTACGCCATTTTGGATGACCTAGTCCCAGATCTGGAAAACTGCACCAGAGCTTGTTTCTGCCAAATGCGTGTCTAAATCTGCAAAAATAACTAAAAGGAATTTCTAGTAGGACTAGGTCTCCATTGTTGGAAACTTAGTCCACTTCTAGATTTCTAGAAATTAGGAAGGGGAAACGAAAGCCCTTAGTCTGCACTTCGGTTCTTCATAGGTGTCCACTTCTAAAACTCAAATTTTTCAAGCCTGGAAGTGACTTTTGGTGGATGTTAGGACTTTCCAAGCAAGGAAAGTTCTTCAAAAAGTCTTCAAATCCTTCAATGATCTTCAATGTACCTAAATTTTCAAACACATAAGGAGAGAAAGAGACAAATGTTGATTGTTAGGGCATGAGGTTTGCCTTGGTCAAACCCCTTTTAGGTAACTAAATCAAAATGAATAGAAAATCTATTGAAGTATTAAAATGAAATAATGGAGTTAGTACCTTTCCATGATGATTGATCTTGAGTTGTTGTAGTAATCGTCCCTTGAATGCTTCAGAAAAGATGTCTTGTTGACTTAGAATGATCAAACCCTAGCTTGCTTGAGAAGAGTAGTGGATTTGTGATTGAGAAGATTGAGTGAGGAGAAAAATGAGACTTAGGAGATGTAAAATGAGGTAAAAAACCTTTATTTATACAATTTGTACCTAATTTCCCAAAAATAACACCATACATGCGGACCTTAGGGTTTAGGAGACAAAATCTCAAAATAAATTTAAGTTTATTCTAAATTTTATGCCACATGGGACTAGGTCACCCAAGGTGGCGACCTAGTCCACCTGGGCATTCTTGATTGGTTTTTGGGGATTAAGTTTTGATTAATAATGTTTGTCGAGATTGTATCATGAAACACACTAAAGATGGACCTATAAGTGCATTAAGGGGTCATTATAGCATAAGAAAGGGTTGATTTATTGATGACAAGATTAAGAAAGTGTGAGGGTTAGCTACAACACCTTACAACACTTTGGACTAAGGCTTGGAAAGAGGTTATTTAGATTAATTATGATGAAAGGGCCTCAGAAAAATAAGGAAATGTGTTCCAACACTTCACAATACCTTTGCAAGACACCTTAGAATCTAGGTAAAATAGGCCAAAAACCACAAGAAAGGTCCCAAATGAGTGAAAAGTGTCAAGGATACACTTTTTGGCAACACACCTATATTATTTAGTGGATTTATAGGCTCATCATATAATATATTTTGTCTTATGTTATTTTTTTTTGTAAATATTTTAAGCTCATTGACACAACGGCTTAAATTCATCTCAACATCAAAATACTTAGAATCACAACAACCATATGGAAAATGTAGAGACAAATTTTTAACATCATTTGTACAACCAAAAATATTTATTTATCATCCATGTTCTAGAGAATCAACAAGGTAGTTAGCATGTTCACTCTGAGGAAATCGTATGCCCCTATTAGTATTTGCACCAATACACATGATACGAAATAAAGGTCTCCAATTCATATTCATCAAAGTAATAAAAATAGTAGAGATAGTTATATTCATTGTTGTTACAACTAACAAAGAAAGAAAATGCACCATGGATAAAATCCTATTCAATTTCCTTCAATGGAATACCTGCATATCTATCTTCAATAGCATTGCTAATAAGTTATAAATGAATGTCTATAGTACTAAATTCTCATCAACATAATCACTTGTAGGTGTATGCTAGTTTGCTTCCTCCTCATGCATGTGCATACTCCCAACATGCTAATCAAAGAAACCATGTTCCTTATATGATATAAAATCTAGGAGTTCACACTAAGAACACTGTGTGCAAGTGATTTTCTACTTCAAGCTACAAAACCAAATGAAATACAAAAGGAAAAATACAAACAAACACTCAATGATTAGCCAAAGTTGAATCTAAACAAAATCAAGAAAGAAATGAAACGTTATAACTTTTTTTTAGATTGATGAATTGGTTGGCCCTTTGATGATGCTTGGTTGTATGTTCCTTTGTTGGCAAATGTATGCAATAATGGATGCAAAATGGATGGGAATGGATGAGGATTGCAATAATGGATATGGGTATTGTAATGAGAGTGGTAGGTGAATGCAATAAAAGAATCAATGATTGCAAACACTAAGTGTGTTAATGGCTTGGATTGAATTCTTGAATGCTCTAGTTGGTTGAGTGAATGAAAAATGATCTAACTCTTGTCTAATATCCTAATTTGAGACCAAGTTTGCCAATTTAAAGAAAAATGGACAAGTAAGATTTGGCCAACATGGACAAGATGGAGGGCTGTGGTGAGTTGAGGACTCACAAGTCCTCACATCTTGCCATGTGGAATGTGAGGTGTGTTCGAAAAAGTGCCTCAATGCTTACTGACATTGAACTCCTGAAAGAGCAATATCAGTGAGACCTTTGCAATGTCTTACTGATGAGCAGCTGATCAGATTGTTGTGACCTTGGATCTATCTTGGTGATGACAACCATCAGAGTGACATGATCTATCATAGTTATTTTCCTAACTCACTCTGATAGCAGAAGTCTTGGTGATTTCGGCATGACCTGGTGGTTGTCTCAGCGATATCGAGGTGACCAGAATAGTCGGGGTGACATCTCCAGCTTGCTCTAATGGAAAATGTCTGGGCGACGAAGATCATTAGGGAGAGTCTTGGTGATGAACGTGTCAGGGAGACTTGTGCTATTGGGGTAACCTCTTGATCTCCTGCTAATGGTGTTTCTCTCACCGATGGATCTGCTCTTGGTAAACGATCGGCGTGACTCTTGCCGATATGAGTGGTCTTAGTGTTCGTTGGGTCATTAGGGAGACATGAATGTTCGTTGTGACTTCCTAGTGTGTTGGAGATAGCGATTGTCTTGCCGATGGTCCTGAACATCAGGGAGACTTCACCGAAGTCTGAGAAATAGGAGTCGGTGCCATGTGCGATAGCCTATGGATAGTCTGACATCGGTTCAACACATTTTGTTGTCTCACCGATGAGCGACAAAGTTGAATTTGATTGACCAAGTTTTTGTCCTATGTGTTCTATATTGGACCAATGAGTGATATAGAATGTGAACCAATTTGGCAATTGAACTGTTGTGACCATTTTCTTGTGGGAAATGAACATAAAACTTAAGCGATGGATGAACAATTTTTTGGTTAAGGGTCTGGTCTAGTTGGTTAGTCGAATGATCAATGAGTGAATTCCATGGTATGTTGAATGAATGCATTGTAAGAGTGTAATTCGATACAAGGTTGATTAGGGAAATATTGTTTCTATAGAATTGTCATCTAAAAAGAAGAGATTGTAACTTGTATGTAATTTTATTACTGTAATACAAGTGATCTTTCTTTGGTGTGGTGGGTTTTTCTCCCGTAAGGGTTTTCCCATGTAAATTTGGTGTCAATTATGTTATGTGTGTTTTTCTTAGTTTTGTTATTTCTTTCATGTCTGTCTTAATAAACTATAATTGTAAACATTAAAAGACATATCTTTCTTCTCCTCTAAGACTTGGCATTAGGAAAATTTGTTCCACTATTGAATTTTTCCTAAGAAGTGGTATCAGAGCCTGGATAGTTGTGTTATCCTTGTGGGTAGATTGGTTTTTTCTGTCAATTTCTGTTGAGTGGGAGCTTTGTAGAAGTCTTGAATTTTTCTAATTACAGATTAAGATGGCAATGACAAGTACATCTAGAAGAATTGAAATTGAGAAATTCAACGACAACAATTTTGAGTTGTGGAAATTTAAAATGGATGACCTATTGGTGGATCGTGATCTTTGGATTGTTGTGTCTAGAATGAAACCTACATCCATGAAGCAAGAAGGTTGGGATCTCATAGATCGAAAAGAAAAAGGGTTGATAAGACTCTGTTTGGCAGAATTTGTTCTCCTAAACGTTCATAAAGAGAACACTGCCTCTACGTTGTGTAAAAGACTGGGAGGTATTTATCAGGGCAAGTCCTTGGTAAATAAGTTGTTATTGAGGAAAAAAATGTACTCTTTGAAGATGGAGGGAGGAATTTCTATTTTTGATCACTTAAATACTTTTAACATGTTGATTGATTAGTTAACATCTATAGGTGTGAAGATTTAAGAAGAAGATCATTGTATTCTCTTGTTATGTTCTTTGCTAGATTCTTGGGATCACTTGGTGATGACGATTGGGAGCATGAAAACCACTTTCAAAATGGAGGATGTGGTTTCTTCTTTGTTATCAGAAGAGATGAGAAGTAAATCTTCTGAGATGGCGAAGGAGGCTCTTATTGTTCAAGGCAGATCAAAAGAAAAAGGACAAGAAGTCCAAATCGAAATAAGAAGGGAGATCAAAGTCACCCGGTAAGAAGTCCAAGGTGAAATGTTAGAACTGTGGGCAGCCTAGTCATGTCTGAAAGAATTGAAAAGAGGAGAAAAATAAGTGGAAGAAGAATTCTTCTAACAATGATTCTTCTCGGAGCGATGTAGATGCCTTTATTGCAGCCTTGGCAACCCATGCATCAGATGATGTATGGCTGATTGATTCTGGAGCATCATTTCACATGACATCTCATAGAGACTGGTTTACTAAGTATGAAGAATGTGATGGTGGAAAGGTGTATCTGGAAAGTGATTCATCTCTAGAGATAGTTGGTCGTGGAAGAGTCGTAATTCAGTTTCCTAATGGTAGAATTAAGGGAATTGATGGCGTAATGCATATACCAGGTCTGGCTCAAAATTTAATTTCTGTAAACAAGCTAAATGATGTTGGACTGCAAGTCTCGTTCTCTAGCAATGGCTTTAAAATGACTAGAGCCTCGATGGTGCTAGATAGGGGTGCTCGAATTGGTACTCTATTCAAGTTGGATGCATTGATTGTTCAATGCAAAAGTGTCTCTACAAAATCACAGAAGGTTGTTTATAAAGAGAAGAATAAAAATGTTCCTATTGGAGAAAATTACTTGGAAGTGAAACTTCCAGCTAAAAAGACTATGCTCTAGCATCAAAGGCTTGATCACATTGGTGAAAAAGGTTTGAAATCCTTGAAGAATAAAAATCTGGTTGAGGGGCTTGATGATTCTAATCTCGATTTTGAATAATGTCAACATTGTATATATGGAAAACAACATCATGTTTCATTCTACTCTAGTCCTCATAAATCTTCTGGTGTTCTGGATTATATTCATTCTGATGTGTGTGGTCCAGTGGATGTTCCTTCATTATCAAAGTCTAAATATTATTTATTTTATTGATGATTATTTGAGAAGGGCATTTGTCTATTTTTTAAAAAGTAAATCAGAAGTGTTTAGTCATTTTAAGCAATTTAAAAACCTTGTGGAAAATTAGACTAGAAGAAAAATAATGTGTCTAAGGAGTGACAATGGCGGTGAGTTTTGTTCTGATTAGTTTGAAATGTATTGCAAATACCATGGGATTAAGAGGCATAAAACAATACCCTACACTCCACAAAAAAATGGAGTTGTTGAAAGGTTGAACAGGACATTGATGGAGAAGGCAAGAAGTATGTTGGGCAATGCTAGTATAGAGCATATGTTTAGGGTTGAGGTTGTGGCTACAACATATTACTTATTGAATCGATCACCTTCTTTAGCACTTGTTGATATAACACCTATGGAAGCTTGGTCTGGTAAGAAGCCCTCTCTCAGACATATTCATGTCTTTGGTTGTGAAGCATATGTTTATGTGTCGGATGTGAAAATATCTAAATTGGACAACAAAGCTGAAAAATGTATCTCCATTGGGTATGCCCTTGGTGTGAAAGGATACAAGCTTTGGAATCATGTGACCAAGAAGGTATTATATAGCAGAACTATTATCTTTCGGGAACTGAAACCTTCTTCAGTAGATCTACAGTTAGGGATGAAAGAAGAGGAAAAGAAGAATGTCGTTGTTGAGAGATGTCTAACTCTAGGAAAAGAGGAACAACACATTGAAAGTGTACCTGAAACTGAGATGTCTAACTCTAGGAAAAGAGGAACAACACATTGAAAGTGTACCTGAAACTAAGGAGAGTTCGAGCAGCTTTGAGAGTTCTAAACAAGAAGAAGAGCCACAACCTCAGCCTCAGCATATGAGGAGGTCTACACGTGAGAAGAAACAACCATATAGGTATGGATTCTCTATGTTAGATTCTAGTCGTGCCTATACTTTGATTACTAACATGGATGAGCCTAGGAATGTAACAGAGGCAACTAAAATGTCTGATTCAGATTCTTGGTTGGAAACCATGAATGAAGAAATGGAATCATTAAGGAAAAATGATACTTGGGATATGGTCCCATTGCCTAAAGGTAGAAATCCTATGGGCTGCAAGTGGGTGTTTAAAAATAAAACTGGTCTGGATGGTTGTGTTGAAAAGTATAAAGCCAGATTGGTTGCGAAGGGTTATTCCCAGGTAGATGGAATTGATTACATGGGGAAAAAAATTCTCCTGTAGCAAAGCTGACATCTATCAAATTTCTTTTATCTCTTGTTGCAGCATGTGATTCAAAGATTGAGAATATGGATGTGAAGACAGCGTTCCTTCATGGTGATCCCGAAGCAGAAATCTATATGTCCCAGCCTAAGCACTTTATGAGAAAAGGTAAAGAAAATCTAGTTTGCAAGTTGAAAAAAATCTTTGTATGGTTTGAAGCAATCACCTAGAATGTGGTACAATAAATTTGACACATTTATTCTATCTTTGGGATTTGTAAGATTAAAATCAAATCATTGTGTGTACTACAAGACTGGAAATGATCGGATTCTTATAATTGCCCTTTATGTTGATGATATGTTGTTAATAGGAAATAGTAAGTTAATTATTTCTGATCTAAAATCTCAGTTGTCTACAAAGTTTGAAATGAAAGATTTTTGTGTAGCTAGGTATATTCTGGGGATGGAAATAACCAAGGATAGAAATTGCAAAAAGCTTTGGCTTAGCCAGAGTAAGTATATTAATACTGTTCAAGAGAGATTTAGTATGAATGATTGCAAGCAACTAGTTCCAGTTTTGCAGGGTTCAATGAAGCTATCTGTTGAAGATTGTCTGAAATCTCCTACTGAGATGGAGGATATGGACAAAGTGCCTTATGCTAGTGCAGTTGGTAGTTTATTGTATTCAATGGTCTGTACAAGGCTAGACATTTCCCAAGCGGTGGGATTTCTTAGTCGATTTATGGTGAATCCAGGAAGGACACATTGGGATGCTATGAAAAGAGTGTTTAGATATCTGAGGGGAACTTTAGACTATGTGTTGTGTTACCATGGACATTTTGTTGGATCATAGAGGGCTCTCAGCATTCATGGATTGGGTAGGGGACATTCACAGTAGAAGGTCCACTAGTGGATATACTTTCATGTTGAATGGTGGTGCAATTAGTTGGATGAGAAAGCGACAATTTGTAGTTGCTTTGTCCACTATGGAGGCTGAGTACATGGCAACAACTCATGCCTATAAAGAATCAATTTGGTTAAAACGTTTGTGTTCTAACACTAGGTTTGATGTAGGGAAAATTATAATTTACTATGACAGTCAAAGTGCTATTTGTCTGGAAAAGAATCCTACTTTCCATGCCAGGATGAAACATATTGATGTGCAATATCACTTTGTACGAGATATGGTGGAGGATGGAAAGGTCTCTTTAGAAAAGGTGGATACTCTCGAAAATGTTGCAGATGCATTGACGAAACTAGTGAGCACAGAAAAGTACAGGTGGTGTACCAGTTCGATGGGCCTTGGTGCCCATAAAACTTAGGAGTTTTGTTATGATCTAGAGGTGTCAATAAGATCTTCATGAATTGGGAGATTATTGGAAAAAGTGCCTCAATTCTTAATGACATTGAACTCCTGAAAGAGAAATATCGGTGAGACCTTTGGAATGTCTTGCCAATGAGAAACTAATCAGATCACTATGACCTTGGATCTGTCTTGGAAATGAGAACCATCAAACTAACATGATCTATCAGAGTGAGTTTCCAAACTCACTCCGATAGTAGAATTCTTGGCGATGTCGGCATGACCTAGTGGTTGTCTCAATGATATCGGGGTGCCCAGAACAGTCGGTGTGACATCTCCACCTCGCTCTGATGGTAGATGTCTGGGCGATGAAGATCGTCGAGGAGATTCTAATGGCATTCTCAAATTTTGCAAATTTGAGATGCCCATTTCAAAATCTTGCTTCTGCACTTTCAGAAGTACACCTGATAAATCAGTCCTGACAGACCCACTTTGGAGGCTTGTAATTTAAAGCCTATTGATTGTCGTGCAAAACTCATTTGCAGACATATTCAATTGACCTATGTGAGCAGGAATGTCAAATTTTACCTTCCCATGATAAGTTTTGACATGGTTTCGAAAAGTGAAGCTGGAGGGTTTGCACATTGTTTTGTTGTTTGCAGACATTTAGTTCTACAAAGTTGCTTCCTTTTGAGCTTGGATTTCGCAACCAGTTGACCATCATGTCAGAATGAATGTTGTTCCATATTCTCCATACCTAAGTGATCTCAGGTGTCAATTTTTAGAACCTCGTGATCTGATTTTCTTTTTTTAGAAAATCGAAACCAAATGCAGTTTGTTCTATTTTGCAGCTGCATTCCTGATAGCCTTTCTGAGAGGCCAACTTCGACCATCAATAACTTTTAATCAATGGTGTTTCAATCAAATTCCTTTTGCACACGTGCTCAAGGTACCTAAATTATTTACTATGTCTGATGGAAGCCCGCCAAGAGTTGATTTGCTATTTTTACAAATTGGCAGCTAAATGAGTTTTAATTGGTTCGAAATAGCTGTTGTTTCGAAAAAGTTTAATTGGGAAACGTTGTTGATTAATATCCGGTTCCTCGTGATCTATTTCTCTGAGCCATCTTTTTCATTGTATTCTCGTATCAAATGACTATATGCTTGCAAGTTTTTATGGTTTCACATGGTCGTTTGACCAGTTTCCCAGATTGATTCCTGAGCCAACTTGGCTTGTTTTGACCATTTTCTAAAAGGGGCAGAAAACAGTTTCTGATGAAGACCCAGTTCATTATTCAGCTTCAGAGGCATTCAAAAGGCAGTGTCAAATCATTTCATGGTGAAGTTTGTTTCAAAACAAAAAAAAATTTAGTCGGACCCACATGGGGACCCGACATGCTTTGCACCATTGAGGAATTGTTCGCCTTCAAGATTCAAAATGAAAATTGTGATCCTTTCTTAAGTATAGAGTTTGAAGGTTATGCCATCAGGTAGAGAGTGATACCAAATAGAGAACAATTTTGTTTCGAAGACGCAGTGATTGCAAACATGGTTGGATAGTGGCACAACCTTGAATTGAAGATGATTTGGGTGAAAAGGATGCTCAAGTTGAATGCATGCAAGAATATTATCATGGGAAATTGGTGAGGAAGAAAATACACTCCCATCACCAAACTCTACTAAAAGCAGAAAGGGCAAGTTACATAATTCACAGCAGAGAAAGATAATACTTCTACAAGGCATTGAATGGAAAGCGGCAAACGCAAAGTAAATATGGTCTCATGGAATGCCATGTTTGCAGCCAGTGCATAAAACAAACATGTTGAGAAGGCTTTAGAAGCTGTCAAGCTAATGAAACTATTGAAAGCACCTCAAAAAATTTATAGCAAATGCAAATGGGGATATTGGTAAGGTGCGGCCAGCATATAAAAGAGGGGCTTGTGCCAAGTGATGATGGGAACATTGGCATAGGGTATGCATAGCCACCAGAAACATGAGGAAGCCCGCACATTGGAGATGAAGGCCCATAGCCTGCAAATGGGACACTTGTAGGATATACATAGAGTGAATGCATTGGAAGTGTTCTGGAGACTTTCCAAGAGCCCGATGCATTGGCAGAGGATGTGAATCATCATTGTTTGATGGCAGAATTTCCAAGTGAGGAATTTGCACCTAGCAATACACTGTCATACAAGTACAACCAACAGGTTATGGATATCCATTAAGGCATTGGAGGGTGTAACCAGCATTCTGAAAGGTAGCAGATGTGTGATGAATGGAGCTGTAAAAGTCTTAGTAACTGTTAGCAAATGCAAATTGTTGATCTAGAGGGGTGCTGGCCACAGGAACAGAATGCACATAAGTTGGATATGTTGTAAAGTTTTAGAAACTTTTATGCAAATGCAAGAGCGATGAAGGTCGCCATTGTCCGAGCTTAAAGGAGAGACCCGAGCAATGTGGAGGAGGTTGTTGGGCGGGACCTGCAACAAATTTGGGAGAGACTGGCCTGTGCATAGCAAAGAGGAGACCAGATGACGGAGGCACGAGCAGTAGGAAGTAAGGAAATGTATAGCCCGCGCAAATGCAAATGGAGACCCTCACGCTAGGTGGAGGGGCTATGGCGGCCATGTTTGTAGAGTGTCCTGCACAGAGATGAGATTAGGGAATTTCTCGCAAGGCTCGCAAGAGGAATGATGACGCAAGAAAAACTCTTGTGAGGCTAGCGAGATCTAGCCACATGCAACGGTGGGTCCTAAATGAAATTTTTAAATTTCTAGATGAAACTTTTGTTATAGAAATTTATCAAATGTAAAATGCAAGTTTCGAGCACGGGGAAAAGTGAATTTATTATTCACTTTTTAAACAAATATAATGTGCTAGGCAATAAAATAAGGTTTGGGCCCAAATGTTAAAGTTTTAAAATTGTAATCTTTGTTGGGAGATAAAAGGTTCTTCACGGGCCACAATCTTATTTTACCAGGTGAAAGTGAATAAAGTATTCACTACTGTTGAGAATTATATTTTAAATGTTGAGGTGAAATATTTTATTGCTGGGCAATAAAATATAACGTGAGTTTAGTGAAAATTTTAAAGTATGGCTTGATGATTTTGAAAGACCTTCATTACTTTTAAATTAATAATGAGAGGGGACAGGTAAAATATTTGTATGCCTGATAATGTAATACTTGAAGTCATCATTATTTTTAAAATGTTGTTTTAAATATGAAATGTAAAAGGGCTTTCATGGAAAGGCTGAATATTTTCACGGGTAAATAATTTATTTGCCAGGCAAGATAAAATTGCAAGGTGTGGTTGGAGCAAATAAGTGAATTTTATATTCATCTATATTTGGGGATTTTATTTTGCTGGGAATAAAGCTACAACATTATAAAGTGGGGAAATATTTTAAAGTATTGTTGCAGCAAATGAAGAGCAAAAGGCAAAAATAGAAAAGCTTGCATTAGTTTTAGAGGGTACTCATCCAAGGGGGGCCACTTGATGAGTAATTTCTTCCTTTAGTTTAGTTAGATTAGTATTAGATTTTTTTTAGTACTTGGTTAAGAATCTGGCACCGATTATTCCTGCATCCACTAGGATTTCATTTTGTAACTATTCCTGCAGCCAAAGCAGGCATAGAAATTTCCTATTTTCTTCTTAGATTTTCATGTATGTCATACATGTTCAGTTTAAGTTTAATTTTTGAGTAATGTTCAAAATTTACTTTGTTTCTTTCTATGCAATTTACTTTAAGTATTAAGTCTCATAGTTGTAGAATGAAGATGACTACTTTGATTTCCTAGTGCACATACTGTGCTAACCCATTTCAAGTTCGCATCCATGGATTAACAATTAAAATGCACCTTCATGATGGTTAAGATGGCTATTTAAGTTAGATGTCGAGTCTCTAAATCATGGTTGTAAAATCTTAGTTATTGAAATCATTGTAGGAGGCTGACATTTTTGGCATCGTTGCTAGGGATGGTGTGAAACTAGGGAGTCCTTTGGATTCATTGATAGTTTCTTTGTTGTAGTATTTATGGAGTTTTCTCTTACTGTTAGAAGTTATGATCCACTATTTTTCCCCACCCATTATTTGTGTCAGTTGGTTGATACTGAGTTGATATCGCATGCATAGAAGAAGAAGATATTATTATGGGATATTCCTTCCTAATAATCTTGAGCCATTTTAGCTAGTAGAGCTTCCAAATTTTCCCAAAAATGAAGAAGAAGAAGAGCCACAACCCTTTAATGATATGATCCCTGACTTGATCAGTTTTGAATTTTCCCTTGAAGATCAAAATCAACTTGAAGAACCCTTTATTATGGAACTTCATCAAGTGGGTATGGTTGATGCAAATGGAAACATGCCTAATAGACAAAACCAACCAAATTTTCCTTTTCCCATTGTTCAATAGAATGTAGTAGATAACCTCAAGAATATCCCTGCTTCAGTCATTCCTAAGTTCTATGGACTTTTCAAAGAAGATCCTGATACATTCTTGTTTGAGTTTGACATACTCTTTAGAAGCTATGACTATACCACTGATGCCCACAGACTTAATCTATTTCCTACTAGTTTGAAATAAGCTGCATTGAGATGGTTTGTGGGCCTTGGCAAAAACACTATCGTGACTTGGGAAGATATGAAGAAAATTTTCCTTGAAAAATATAAGGATTATTGTAGGGGTAGTGATATGAGAGGAGGTGACATTTTCAAAAAGCAGAAAAAAGAAGATGAGAGCTTGGAACATTTCATTTCAAGGTTTCTATCTTTTCTATAAAAATATCCACATCATACACTCAATGAAGACTCACAAAAGTTGTTTTTCCTAGGAGGAATTATTGAGAGATGTACTGACACCTTAGACCTGATGGCAGGAGGAGATATCACTCAAGTCCCTTGGGAGGATATCAAGAATCTATGCTAGAACTATTCTAGGGTAGCTTCAAAGAAAGGAAGAGCTTACCAATCCTCTATGGGTAAGTCATCCACTAGTGGAGTCTCATGGATGGAAATTACTAATTTGCTAGTAGATTTCAAGCAGGATATCATCAACAATCTAGCTACTTAGCTAGATACACTTCAAGCTAAGAAGAAACATGAGGAGGTAGAGGCAATGTTGATAGAATATCTCCCTCGTTGTAGATAGAAGAAGGACTGTAGATGCAAGGTGATTGCTCTAACATTGACAACAAACAAATTCCACCTGAGTTCAAACCAATTCAGACTAAGGAAAACCAATTCTATTTTGTTGCACAAAAAAGGCCATGGGATTCAAGACAAGGTATGCCACTAGATCCACTATATTTTTTTAAGCCATATTTTAATTCTTATTCATCTGGTAACGAGTGGCAACCCCCCTGTCCATCCAACTATGGAGGATATCCACCACAATCTTGGGGTAACCCTCCAAATTCTTGGTCCAATTATCAAAATTCCTCACCTCAGTGACAACAACCTCAAGGGAATTGACAGTAGTCTCAAGGACCTTGGCAGTCATCTCCAGGAAATTGGTATCAAACATCTCAATGGAGAGTTGTCCAAAAATGGCAAAACCAGACAACCAGCTACATGCAGCCATCTTTTGAACCCCAAAAACCTACTATAATGCCTCATCCTACTAATCCAAGCTCAAATGTACACAAACCCACTTATTTACCATCCCAACCCACATCCAACCCAAATAATAAACCACAATAATAGCCTATATATTTTTTTGTTCCAAATCAATTCCCACCATATGTCGTGAGTTTAAGTGAGAAACGTCTACATTCAGAAACTACCCTGTCAGATCCTTCCACCCCAATTATCACTGAGGTTCTTTTAGAAGAGCAGAAAGAATCTCTGGTTGATCCCATTCAGCCTTATGAACCTAAGAATCTTGAACTAGTTCCAGCCAAGCAAACAACCCAAGAACTACCATTACCCTAGAGATTGGAAGATTCCAAACAAAAAGAAGACAAGGAGAAAACTATTTTTGATATTCTAGACTAGATAAAGTATATATGTGTCCAGATCCCCCTGTTCTAGGCCATAAAAGATATTCCTATATATGGAAAGGAAATTAAACAAGCATGCCTCAATAAATCGGGTAGGAAAAATTAGGACCCGACTACATTTCATGTAGCAGACAATTGGATGACATCATGCTTGGAAAAGTAACATTACCCAAGTACAATGATATAGGTAGTACTATGCTTGAAGCTATTATAAATGGGATAAACATAGAGAACGATTTGATTGACTTGGGTGCATCAATCAATTTGATGACTAAAGACATCCTGCAACAAATAAACATTGCAAGCATGAGATCCACACCTACTATCCTACAACTTGATGATAGTTCCATTGTTAAGCCTGATGGAATGATATAGGACCTTGTGGTGATTCTAGACTCTTGGGAGTATCTAGTTGACTTTATGGTTCTTTCTCCCAAAGCTACACTAGGCAGGTATCCCATTATCCTTGGTAGGCCATGGTTAACAACTACAAATGCTTATATTGGATGTCGGTCAGGTGACATGACCATTTTTGATGGCATGAACACCAAAAAACTTGTTCTTTATCCTCTTGCTCAGCCATCCCATGATGTGGATAATTCTTTATGGCCACATATTGGTGAAGAGGATGAATAGTTCAACTATGTGGCACAACTCATGATGTTAGGGAGAATTCCTTTCCTACAGCTTCAAGATGAAGATGAAGTGTTATATACTATACTTTAGAGCCATTTTCAGATAGAGGAGACATCACCCGCTCATGGGCTTGGTTTTGTTGACCTCATGAAAACACTTATGTCAGTTATGCCTAAACTTCCTACAACCACTCTTCCAACAAATAGACTTCCTGCAACCACTCTTCCAAAAAACAAACTTCTTGTAGCAATAGGTATGCTTCACACAATTTTTCCACATGAACTTAAGGTACCATGTATTAATGAAGCAGCTATGATAGATTTAGTTACACAAGTATAGGTGTTTGAAGCATGATATCTGAATATCAATTGTAAATTGAGTGAGGGGCAACAATTGACATTAGCAAATTTGCTGAAATCCCATCAAAATGCATTTTCTTAGGATTATCATGATATGAAGGGATTGGATCCGAAGCTCTACACTCATAGGATATATCAAAGATGATTGTACACCTATAAGGCAACCACAAAGAAGAATCAACCCTACATTGAGAGAAATTGTCAAAACAAAGCCGCAAAAGTTACTAGATGCAGGATTTATCTACCCTATTTCAAACAGTCAGTGGGTGTCTCCATTGGTGATTGTGCCTAAGAAGGGAGTTAAATTGTGATTCTGTGTTGACTATAGCAAGCTCAATGCTGCTACTAAGAAGGACCATTTTGCCTTGCCTTTTGTAGATCAATTCCTAGATTCTCTTGCATGAAAGCAATACTTTTCTTTTCTTGATGAATTCAGTGGTTACAATTCGATTCAAATTGCACTAGAAGACCAAGAGAAGAAAAAATTCACATGTCCATGAGGGACATATGCCTATTCAGTACTTCCCTTTGGGTTATGCAACATACCTACAACTTTTCAGAGAGCAGACATCAACATATTTTCAGACATCTCTCTTGACTGCATGGAAATCTATATGGATGATTTTACAACCTATGGAGCTTTTTTGACGAAGCATTGGAAAGTTTGAAGGAATTTATATAGAGATATGAAGACCAAAATCTATCTTTAAACACTGATAAGTGCTTCATGATTATGCAGGAAGGTGTAGTTCTTGGCCACTACATTTCCCACAACAGAATTCAAGTTGATCCTAAAAAAATTGAGGTAATTAATAATCTACCTATACCTGCAAAACAAAAGGATGTTAGGAGATTTTTGGGACATGCAGGCTATTATAGGTGTTTCATCAAAGATATTATCAAAATATCAGCACCATTCTATAGTCTCTTGAATATAGAAGTTGAGTTCCAATGGGCATAAGGTTGTGATAAAGAATTTTCTGATTTAAAGACAACCCTAACTCATGCTCCTGTTCTTAAAGGACCTAAATGGGAAATTCATTTTCACATCCATGTAGATGCCTCTAATTATTCTATATGAGAAATCCTAGGATAGAAAGAAAGATCCATTAAAAATTCCATTTATTTTGTCAGCAAAAACTTGCAGGGAGCTGAATTAAATTACATAGTAACAAAGAAAGAAATGCTAGCAGTGATCTATTCCCTGGGAAAATTCAGGCACTATATCACAGGCTACTAGATATTTGTGCACACTGATCATGCAACCATTATATATCTCATGAATAAACCCCTGATCCTAGGAAGGTTAACCATATGGTTGTTGTTGACGTAGGAGTTTGACATAACTATTATGGACAAACCAGGAAAGGCCAATGTTGTTACAGATTTTATTTCAAGGCTGACCACATCAGAAGACAGTCAAGCCATAGATGAAACCTTTCTTGATGAACATCTATGCTCCATAAGTGTATAGACACCCTGGTATGTTGACATAGCTAATTACCTTGTGACAGGGAAAGTTCCTCCTCACTTCTCTCCAAAAGAGAGAAGCATGTTGATTGAAAAATATTTCCCTTTTCATGGATAGCTTGATGCATGTTTTATACTGGACTAGATCATGTTATGAGAAGATGTGTGAGGGAAGATGAGACCTATGAATTTTTTCATGCATGCCATGATAAACCCTATGGAGGACATTTTACATCCAAGAGGATAATAATGAAATTTTTGAACATAGGATACTATTGGCCTGCACTCCACAAAGATGGAGGAAGATATACATGGAAATGTGACAGATGCCAAAGGATGGGAAGACCAACAAAGTCAAATGAGATGCCACTCTATCCTCAAGTAGTATTCACTCCCTTTGACAAGTGGGGATTGAATTTTGTGGGACCCATTGATCCCCCATCAAATGGTAAGTCTTATATTTTGGTATGTATTGATTATGTAACTAAGTGGGTAGAAGTCAAAGCCATGAAACATGCATGAGACAACAAAGGTTTCAAAATTTATCTATGAAGAAATTTTCAAATGGTATGGAATCCCTAAAGAAATATTAATTGATCAAGGAGCTTATTTTACCTCAACACTTTTCACAACACTAATTAATGAATATAACATAAGGCACAAAAATTCTACCCCTTATCACCCTAAATAAAATGGACAAGTTGAGATGACAAACAAAGAGATTGAGGCCATCCTAACAAAAACAATGGATATTCATAGAAAGGATTGGAAAAATAGATTATCAAAATTAGTTTGGGCTTACAGAACCACCTAGAAGACAATTACAAGCTTCACCCCATGTGAGCTACTATATGGGAAGATAGCCATGATGCCCATCAAATTTGAGCACAAGACTCTCAAAATTGTAGTACAATTGGTGATGGAATTTTTTGAGGCACATAAAGAAAGGATCATGTAGCTGAATGCTTTAGATGAGATGAGGAAAACAACCTTGCACCATACTAAAGTTATGCAGAGTCAATGAGTTAGTGACATGAAAAAATTATCAAAGAGAAGAAATTTCAGCTAGGTGTCTGGGCATTTCTTTATGACTAATGGTATCAGGATAATATAGGAAAATTGTAGACAAGGTGGCTAGGACCATATGAAGTTGTTGAGGTCTTTCCCAATGGATTTGTGTAGCTCACCACCATTGACCCTATCAGATTCAAATTACTAGTCAATGGGAATCGTCTCAGATATTATAATAGGTTAGCTTCCAAAGAAGAGTTCTTGCAACAATTCATCCAACATGTAACACCCAAGCACAGTTCCTACAACCAAAGAGCTCCTACAACCAAAGTTAGTAAACCTAGTGTCCCTCCTTATAGCTAATTAAGGTATGTACTTGTCATAATAAAGACTTCTACTTTTGTATAAGTTCATTTATTCACCCATCCACCCATTCATCCATCTGTACCACCTTTCTCTCTCTTCCACCTCACACCATTCCAGTTCATCATCATTAATTGCTCAATTATTTCCTAAAAAGGTGAATGGTACTGTATCCATGATCATTGCAAAGAATCCTCCACACAATCATGTTTGTACACGCTCAAGTATGTGTGCATTAATTTCATTATTAATTATCTTTTAGAGCGTTTCATTTAATCATTGTACGTTAGTATGGACATTCACATAATTTCTATAATCCCCATATCAAATCATTGCTGTCATCTCACATGTGTGGACACATGTCCAAATTTATGTTAGGGGGAGGGGTAAGAAATATTTAGATATATTTCCGCATGTCAGTCCATGATTGTTTGTGTCAGTAAATCTTGCTAATCTGATTTAAAATTTAAAATAAAAGATGGCTCGCATATGTGATATGACACTAAACTACCACCGCCATTTCCTCTCATCATAACTCCCTTTTATTACCACTCCTTTCCATTATTCACCCTGTCATAATCTTTAAAAGCAAATGGTAAATGGTAAAAAATAGAGTGAAGGAAACTTCAATTGACAATTCAGCTAGCAAGTGAGTAGAAAGGAATTTTCTTTCAGGACAAGAATTACGGAAGGGAATTTTGTAGAGTGGAATATTGATTACATATAATGGGAGGTAGACTCATTCTAAATGAGCCCTTAGATCATGAGTCTTTATTGCAGGATGCACATTGCCTAACTAAATTTTGAAACTATGGCTAGTTGGACTATTTCCCGAGGCTGGACGATTTTGACGAAGGTATTGCACTAGAGTTTTCCTAGACATTTTTAGATGGAAAAACCATAGTAAAAGGGATCGAGGTCATGGAGACTGAGGAACGAATTGCAGAAGTGTTAGGGTTACTAGGTGATGGTGAACCTTACCCTATTTATAGAGATGTTAGGTCAACCAGGGCTATATTCACAATACATGGTGATCCTCCAATCACTATTGACAAATAGGGTGGTAAAATAATCTCTTTGCCTGAGCCATGGAAGCAAGCAGTTGTCTACATTATCAGATATCACTTGTGAGGGTTTACTATCGAACCTACATTTGGTGCATTTCAAACTGTTGAGTCATATGAGGAATGAGAGGAGGATGAATGTGCCCAATGTCTTGTACAAAATTCTCTCCATCATGGAAATGGAAACTCAAAAAGGTAGGGACAATTATGTTTCCCACCATTTTATAATTAAATTGTTGGCTGTAAAATCTCTACATGATGCAACACCTAGAATGATGTGGGAGGATTTTATAAAAGTTGATCAATTTAGACCTGAGCAGTTGCAACCTAGGGTTTCACCTTAGACATGTAGGTCTAGTAGAAAATTAAGCATGGATGAAGACACCCCTAGTGCTTCAACCTCTGGTTCTAACCCTCATGTGAATCCTCCTACTAAAGAAAGGACTATAGATGTTAGTTCCTCTAAGCCTGAGCACTTTGAAAGAGAAAATTCTTTATCAAATTTTGATGATGATAATGTTCCACTTGAAATTGTGATAAGAACTAGGGCACAAAAGAGGGAGGAAAAATCAAGGAAAGGAAAAAAATAGCTCGTGCAAAGAGAGGTTCCAATTCCTAAGAAAAGAAAGGTTGGCACTATTCATCCTGCATCCAAAGAAAAATGTAAGAGCCCTCTCAAGAAATAAAAACTAGTTGTTGATATGCCTTAGAAAAAAAAAATTGAGCTTGGTGGGACATGGTGTGGGATTAAAAAATCTCCAATTGGGCAATAAAATGTCAAATAAAAAGATGTATTTGAAGAGGCAGCAAAAATAAGCCTTGCAGATCTTTCTGCCATTGAAGAAGAAGTTGTAAATAGAGAACATGAAGAAAATCAGGAGTTCCTGTAGTAAGACCAAGATCAAGAGTTCCTACAAAAAAATGAGGAAATAGATCAAGATTTCCTACAATAATTGTGAGAATGAGAACAAGAGGCCCTGCAACAAGAGCAAGAAAGATAAATTGTACCTCTATAGCTTGAGCCAGTGGGACATCCTAAATCTATACAAATAGTTCTACATGGGGAGTAGTTATCCACAAAAACCTTGGTAGAAATCCATAACCCTCCTAATTTTTTAGTGCATGCAAAAATTTTGAATTTGTGGAAAGAGATACAAAGAAGAGAGGAGGAATGGAAAAACGAAAAAGAAAAGATTGAAAAGGGAAATCCAAGAGAGGGATGAGATTATTGAAGAAAAGAATGAAGAGATTCTATTTCTTAAGGAGAGGGTGAGCGAATTGCAACCCTGGTGACATAAATTTTAGAATGCAGAACTCCTCCAAGGGTTTATACTTTGCAATTGAAAGAGAAATATCTCTCCTTTAAATTTTCAAGAATTATCTCAAGTTTGAACCTCTCTATTGAAACTCTTGTTGAATTTTTCAATTCTTATAGATTTGCCTCCCCTGAAATGAAAAAATTATTATGTGAATTTTATTTACAGAATTTTGTTGTAACTAAAGACCAAGACTGGAACCCACTACTTTATGTGGGGGACATACAATTGAGAGAATTCATGTCTTGGGTACTGTTACCAGATTTTACTTAGAGCTCAATCCGGAAGAGCTTGTTTTTTTTTTTAACTAAGAAAAGGGTACATTTTAAGTCTTTCTTTCATTACATTCATTTGCAAAAATAAAATAATCTAAAATATTTCATTTTACAAATTACTGCATTCGTACATATGCATGTAACAAAGGAAGGATTCACAAAAGTATTTCTAAGTATAATAGTAATCTTTATTGAATGTAGAAATGTCCATTATCTCACACAAGTTGTGAGACTGACCATAACTTATTTAATGCAAATAAAGGAAAATTTATACATGAATAAGTAAAATGTCCATGTAAAGAAAGGAACCAGTCATTGCCTGGAATGACTAGTTTTGGATGCATCATCTTGTTTGTTGTTGGCCCACGTTGCTTGTGGCTTTCCTAGCTTTGTACCGCTCCTAGGTCCTGCATTTGAAAAATGAAAAGGGGTTAGAGCCAAGGCTCTAAGTAATGAAGGATCTCTAACATCATATGCACAAACACCTATGCATGTGTAAAAAAATATCTATCCACAAAAAACAAGTTTGGCATTTAGCTGTTTAAGAAAGCAACAGAGTTATCATATGCATATAGAAATGCATCTAGTTTTCCTAACTTGTTTGCTTCATGTGCAGAAATAGCTGTAGTCATATATTGTTTGGATCTATCAAAATTAGCATGTGGGGTAAAATGGGCTCTCATGAGGATTGAGCTCAGCATGTTGGTATTTTGTACTCTAGATAGAACTAGAATTAACTTCTCATGTTCTATTCAAACATCATAAATCACCTATGTCAGTGAATAGAATTTCACGGTCATTTATGAAATTATAACATATCATCATTTAGACAAAGCATGGAATGCATAACAAGGTAACCGATACAAAATGAACAGTACATAGGATGATATCTTATCATTGAGGGTGGTCTAAGAGCTTGTAGGCCTGTACACAATCAATCAATTAGTGAAAAGATCTCCAGGGATGATAATGTATATGTCTTCAAAGTGACAAATGCAAGGATGGTATCAAATCTATAATGTGATAGTAAGAAGTAAGGGTTTTAGAATGGACTATAAAAAATCGTACAGGAAATTCATACATTTTTTCATTAAAAGACACTGTCCAGTGATCATTCAAAGAAAATGGATATATGCCCTAATGGCATCATAGTTATTAAAGAATAGAAACCATGATAACAATAACATTGCAGGAGTTTATGAATACTGCCATACTTCTTCCATGCATAATGAGGATTTAAGGAAAAGGAAAATGCATATGGACCATAAAAATATGCACACATTTTTTCCAAAAATATTGAATCTAACTATCATGGACTGTGGAAACAAAATGCTATTAATTTCATATGCATCTATCAAAATATCATGACTTGTTTGAAAAAATTTAATGGTGGCAGTTTTACCAAAGGTTTGCAGTGATAGATGCTCGAAGTTCAAGGTGACAAATGTCTAACAATGGAAAATCATTGATAATAAAATGGTAATACCATATACGACTTACAATCACACTAAGAAGATAGTTAAAGATGGACATACAACCCATAGGTGACTATTGCAAGGCAGAAATGATAGTACAACTTATATGACAGCCATAGGAGGGTTACAAAATTGAAGGTGTTACTCTTTTTTTGTACAAAGAAATAAGGTTCAAGTCTTTTGAAATGCATACTTAACCATACATCTGAGGAAATTTTTATAAGAAATGCAGCCTAGCTACAAGAACTTGAACATAATGAAGGAATGCCATCAAAAGGGAAGTTAGGCCAATTTGTGAAGTTAAGAGTCACCACGAAAAGGCATAAAAAGAAAATCTCTTTCTTCTTGCAAGTAAGTAAATTTTCAAGTGAAGTTACAGAGGATAAACCCTCATATATGTGAAATGTAAGGGCTAAGCCTGAGGGTTTGAACCCAAAATTGAATGAAGACTTGTTGCCATGTTTCTTATTTTGACATATAAATATCCATAAAGTAGTTGAGGGAAATTGCTAAATATGTGACCGCCAGATGAAAAGAGTACCATTCGTGTGCATAAATGTCTAGATCTACAGGAGTGTGCATAGAAATAATTGGAAATGATTTTATATCTTAATGCATCGAAAGTAGGAGAAAATATGGAGTCACATGGAAAATAGAAATATTTCCATTGATTTTCCTCAAAAAAGAATTTTAGAACAAATTTTAATTCACGGCTATTGGAGAAGTCAACAGGAGGGTTTTCAGAATAGTCACAAACCCGTAGCTATGGGAGTAACAAATGAAGTTGCACATAAATAGAATCCTCATCATTCTTTATGAAAAATGTAGAAATCATTCTAATAAATTCTTACCATAGTTTTTGAAGGTTGAATTATGTCAGAAAATACAAAAAGAATCATAAAGGATACCTCTGTAATCTGCAAAAAATCACCATGAATCATCCTCAAAGCTTCATAAAAACCCTCGATGGTGGCCAAGCTTCTTCCAAAAGCTTCAAAAAATTAAAATGAAATGACTTTGTTTCATTTTTCCCTTTTGGTTTAGGGTTTCAACTTCCTAAGTAAGGCCAATAACTAAAAGGTATTTTTACCTTTTATTAAAATATTTGCAATGTAAATCAATGTGGTGATAGCTCATATAAGCTTATATATTCTTTCATATATGTCAGACTTAGGAGTCTTTAGGGACTTAGTATTTTTTTTCTTTCACTTTAAAATGTGAAATATTCAACTAAGTAATATAGTTTTCGATTACTTAGTTGAGTGTTATTTAAAGAAAAATTGATATAGTGTCAATGCGTTGAGTATAAGATATGTCTCAATTTATGATTTTGAGAGCATATAGGGAGTGCTTTGAGATTTTTTCCAACATAAGGAGGAGATATAGGGTGATTCATCATCTTGTAGAGGGAATATAAGCTTTATGTTTCCTTTTGAGAATTTTTTGAGGTATTTGTGGTTTGAAAAAGTCAAGCTTGTCTTTTTCACCTATTTGGAGCTCTTTTGGATGGGATTGAGGAGCTAGATTTTAGGCCTTATTGTTTCATCCGACCCATAGAGCTTCTAGGTCCTATTTTGATGGATTTTTGCTGGGAGTTGAGGGATATAATCACTTATGTGATTTCATTGTAATAAGTTCTAGATATGCATTTTTCTACTTAGTGACTTTTTAGTTCTTTGACAAAATTTTCTAGGTTTTTGTAACTCAATTTGGACATGAATATCAACATTAACCTTGGGCATCAGTGATTTTGGATTTTTTCCTTGTTATTTTCTTCATTGTGTGCATTTAGTTGATTGATCAAGTTTTTTGTGAGGTATTCTTATTCTCCTTATGGGCTTGTCTTACATTTAGCACCTTTTTGCAAAAAAAGTATGTTAATGCAGGTTGCAATCTATGTTAGAAATGTAAAAGGCCTTTAGCAGTGAATTTACTTTTCCTCCTAAGAGCTTGAGGATTAGGACCCTTTTGTGAAATATTTATGCAAAAATATATAGAAATGAGTTGTGCAAGTTTTTTTTTCAAATCATTGTATGCAAATGTACTAAAATCTAAATTTCCAGTTCAATTAACATTTAGGTGTATAACCATAGAAATAGAGTTTTATTAGTTTTAGTTTTAAATTTTTCCCTCTCCCTTTTCCTTCAAAATCATTAGAATAGGTGATACCAAGAGGAATTCGGCCATCTCTGGAGGTTTACCTCTACTTATCAAATCCCACACTTTGAGAGGTCTTCCCATGTTACACTAGATTGTTGAATTTCACATTCAGTAGGGTGCAAAATCCAGGTTATAAAAATTTTTGGCACGCTTGGTGGGACAAAGTATTGATTTTTAGTCTCTTTTGTACTACACAGTGTTGTTTTCTTTGTTCAACAATACTTTCTACCTTTGGAGGAAAGTTTTTAACATACCTGGTGACTCCATGCCCAAAGTAATCTACATATTTACATAATCAGCCTCCAAAGCATCCTTACCAGAATGTATTGGACATAATCCAATAGTTTGACCATGTGTTGTGGGCTTTGAGCCAAAGGTTTGAACATATGCAGATTAATGATGTCAGTAAGACATTCTCATACATGTATGGCATGTTGGTCGACATCAAGAGGTAATAAAATATTATTTCGCAGCAGTAGGAGTTGGGTTTTTAGTTTGAAGGTCATGAGAGAGAGATAGAATCCAAAGAGGAGGAAATGAAGTTCTTATCTGCTTAGGTACAAGGTACTCGACCTTACTTAGATTATCAAGCACAAAGGTATGAAACCCAAGAAGCCCTTTCCATTCCTAGTTTCATCTCACCTC
This sequence comes from Sequoiadendron giganteum, assembly GCA_007115665.2. Classification (NCBI taxonomy): domain Eukaryota; kingdom Viridiplantae; phylum Streptophyta; class Pinopsida; order Cupressales; family Cupressaceae; genus Sequoiadendron; species Sequoiadendron giganteum. Next base: position 133,912,490 of record CM021109.1, read on the forward strand.
TTCCTATAATGTTGAATCATCCGATGAAGGAGGAGGTTTCCAAATATAGGTTCCCTAGCTTTAAATAAAAAAACCCTTTCGAGCCCTTTAGTGAGCCTATCAATAAGCCTTATATCCTTATGATTTCAAGTTTGAAAGGCCCATCTCTACCACCTTGTGAGGTTCCTTCACCTATCATGCAAATGAAACCATGCTCTCACATCGAGGAAGCAAAAGAAGGGAAAACCTTTAACTAGCACAACTTACTCAACATTGAGGAGACTATAAATTTAAACTTGTTGCATTTAGCTATGGAAGAATATAGATTAGAACATAAAAGGATTGAACAAGAAGACACTCATTCAAAATAATCCTTGACTATTCTAACCAATCAACAACATCAACAAAGTAAGTCTTCTATTTCTTAATATAAGCTCCCTAAGTTTGAAATTTCAAATTTTAGGAGTTATCTTGTGAAAAAGCCTATAGTTGAGAAAACTCAATCCATCATCCCTCAAAATCAGTCTTTTCAATTACAAGGTCAATCTAGTGAGAAGACAAAAGAGGATTTTGAGGTGTAGATATACTTGAGCAGGAAGTTAAAAATGAAAAATCAAGTTTGTTACAAGTGATTGATGAATAGAACCAATTAAGACAAAAAAAATTCTAAATAATAAATGAGAGTTGAACATGGAGTTATATCACATTCATTTAATGAGCTTTCTATTTTTTTTTAACAAAATGATGAAACCCTGACTAATTTTTTTTATGAGCTTCCTTGTTTTGTTAATGAGGTTGAAGAAAGAATGTCTAAACAACCATCAATGAAAGGTTTTGAACATAAAAAAGATGAATATCTCAATGATAGGGTGTTCTTCCATCAAGATGAGCATTATCAACAAAAGTATTCTTTGAAAGATGTGAGTACTCCTTTAAATATACAAGGAAAAATCATGAAGTTGATGTGGGACATGTTACGCATGAGAGAGCTAACCATGAAATTGAAGAGGACATGTGCTCAAGTATGATAGAGGGATTTTGTTTAGGACTTGATTTTAAGCTATCTATTTCTAAATTTGTAAAGTTTGAACAACATATAGATGCAAGAGAGCAAAAAAATTTCTTCCCTCAAGAGTGTCATCTTGAGGAAAACAATAGTCCTCTTATCGTTAAAGGTATTGTGCAAAATGATGAGGATTTTTTTTGGGATGACCTAGAGATTTTCATTTCAAGATTGGATAATAAACAATATTCTAATGGAGAGAATTAGATAAATATGAGTTGGTCAAGTGAAAATGAGCTTGAATCTCAAGCCCTTACTGATTTATTTGATGAGCTTCCTAGTTTTGTGGAGGAAATTGAAGGAAAAATTATGATACAATCCCCAATGCCAAGTGTTGACCAACATAATAAGGAATATGATGGTGGTGTGTTGATCAATATGCAGTCAATTCAAGATAGCCAAGAATTGATATCTTTTGAGAAATTTGATAGGATGGATGGAACAAGTGATTCCAGTTTGTCATCAAAATTCTCTAGAGAATTTCCCCAACGAGTCACCATTTGTTGTGCATGTTTTGCACACATTCCCCACCGTAGGCAAGGACCCTCTCTTTTCTTTCACCTTGCCAGTTCCTTGTTTCTATCACATCATTTTGCATGCCCCTATTTGGTTTCCTATAAGGTCAACATGTTCTTCAAACTCTCATTTTAGGTTGACCGTATTTTTCCCCTAAAATAAAAAATTGCTAAGTCTTGCATTTCTTGAGCTTCCCTCTTCCCTCTTTCTTCTTTCGCCTTTTTCCCTTCACCTCCCCACTTCTCACTTCCCACCTTTTCGGGCTTCCTTGTTAGGGTTTTTTCCTTTTGGGTTTCCCTTTTCAGGCTTCCCTCTTGTGGATTTCCCTTCGCCTATTGCCCTGACGTCCTCTGGGCCTCATATCTACTTGCTTGGTTCATTTTTTCCTTCATTTTTGACTTTTGGGATAGGTTTCATATTGATTTGGGATATTTTTGTGGTTCCTAAGTGAACTACCAAGGTTTCATTAAGTTTTGAGAAGTTGCAAAATTTTCATTCCTAAACTTCGTCCCTCTATGGCTATTTCGGGAACTTCGTATGTCCATGGCTATTTCGGAACCCGGCCCCTCCATGGCTATTTCAAGAAGTATGTCCCTCCTTTTCCATTTTGGACTTTTGTCCACCTTAGGCAATCTGGCTTCTAAAACCCAGCCCCTCCCTGATCGATTCTAGAATTTCATCCCTCCTTTTTCATTTTGGACTTCTATTCGCCTTAGGCATTTTGGCTTTCAGAACCTGGCCCCTCTATGGCAATTTTCGGAAGTCCATCCCTCCTTTTCCATTTTGGACTTTTGTGCATCTTAGGCATTTCAACTTTTGAAACCCAACCTATCCATGGTCATTCCACGAATCCGTCCCTCCTTTGTCATTTTAGACTTTCGGCTTTCAGAACTTGACCCCTCTGTGGCCATTTTCAAAAGTTTGTCCCTCCTTTATCGTTTTGAACTTTCGTCCACCTTAGGCATTCTAGATTCTAGAACTCAGCCCCTACATGGCCATGTATGGAAGTCCATCCCTCCTCTTCTATTTTGGACTTCCATCCACCTTAGGCATTTTGGGTTCCGCAACCTGGCCCCTCCATGGTTGTTTCTAGAAGTTTGTCTCTCCTTTGTCATTTTGGACTTCTGTCTGCCTTAGGCATTTTTTCTTTCGGAACTCAACCCCTTCATGGCCATTTCTAGGACTTTCCTTCTAGAATGTTGTCCCTTCTTTTCCATCCAGGAACTTTGCTTCTAGATTGTTGTCTTTTTGTCTGTCATCCACTGGTTGTCGTCCTTCTAGCCTCCTGTGTTCCAAACCCTGAAACTCCACCCCCAAAATTATGTTTCACCTTGGTTGTTCCAAACAATAAATTCAAACACCCTTCCCTCCTCTTGACTCTGATCTCCTAGAAGATGACATGAATGCCTTTGAATCTGGAAATGAACTTTGACCCACATATTCAAATTGGATCCTCTCCTGCATGAAATTTTCAATTTCCAAATTTGAAGCCGAGAGAAACCATATAGGTCATCCCGCCTTGTGTGCCCTTTCAAAATAACTTTCTGGCCTCTCAGGCCTAGACCATCCAAACTCCCTCTAATAAACTGCTAGTAGCAATTCCCACTGAATATTGTGATCTTTTGATGATGTATGGATGGATATAACAAGGATTTACCAAGATTTGACTAACCTTTTCCTTGATTTGTGTATGAAAGCACTTATGACACTTCATGTATCCAGGTTTCAAGAAGCCTACCACAGGCCTATCAGGGAGATCCATTGAGAAAGTTGAACAAGGAAAAAAACATAGCTCTTGTCACCATTCATTTTATGCCCACCTCTCCTCATGGTGCCTATCAATAGAGAAGACATTAGAAGAAGGCCTATGCCAAATAAGTCAATGACAAAAGGCAAAGGGCGGTCTTTAAGAAATCATAAGGGAGTTGTCCTACTTTTCACCAGATGATGGTGATCTTTAAGGGGTTGTCCTCCCAAATCAGGGGTAGCTAATCCATTGATGCCATTTTTCTACAAACCCATTTGATCCAATGAAGAATGTTTCAAGTCCATCAAGAAAAGGGAAACTTTCAGGCAGTTTCATCTACAATAAAAGGGAAATCAGTTGGAAGAAAAAAATTCTAAAATACCAAGGCACTAAAAGACAAAATAGGGAAAATACAGCAAATTTATTTTAAATTGCTGAATATTGTGGGGTAGGTGAAGCCCTAGTGTAATCAAATCTAGGCCACACAATGTAAATCAATCCTATCCATTCATTTGGGCTTTGGAAAAATATAAATAGGGGTCTCCCCCTCATTTTTTAAAGGTTGGAGAGCTGGTGTAAAATGAATTTGCATTAATAGAAGATAACATTGCCTGATTTTATGGATGTTTTCTTTGATTTTTCTCATCTTGCATGCATGGTTCTACTTCCCCTTTAATTTATTTGTTATTTTCTTGAATGAAAGTGGTGATGGTGATTTTTGTTTCAGTATTTGATGAATTTATAGCCCATACTTTTGGGACTTGTTGATGACAAGCTGCTGTGAAAAGTTAGCCTAGGATTCCTTACTTTATTGCTGCAACTTAGTTTGATTGCATGTGCATGATGTGTATGTTCAATATAAAAATCAACAGTCCTTAGAAGATTGCACTGGTTTTGTGTAACTGTAAGTTTCTCTTGGTCAAGAAAAACCCAGTTTGGGGAGTTTGTCTATTGTAGCAGCCTCCATGATCACTATTCATTCGTAGTTTCAGATCTAGGAACCTTCTCTCTTCCCTGCCATTTTTATTTTTCTTAATAAGTAACCTTAGGCAAGTTTCATAAAGCTAAATCTGATGTTGAAATGAAGTTCTAGATTGTTGTTTGAACCTGTAACAAATGCTCAACAACTCTCCCATCTTAAGAACCCCATTTGAAGATCCAACTTCCCCACTTTGTAACTCATTTGTAAGACCGCCTTATGATTCCAAAAAATCACATGAAACAACTAAGATATTCCAAGCACTATCAAGACTTGACATTAGAGACCTTGGGATAGTGTTCTACAATTTTATTGTGGAAGATTGTCATTCAAGATAGGTGATGCACCTATGCATCACCTGTGATGTGAAGTGCATAAAAACACATCAAAACCACTATCCATAGACCCTATAGTATTCAATCCTTGGAACTAACCCATCCTTGTAGCACAATAAATAGCATATGAAGTCATGTAAAGTGTCTTGGTCTCAGCCAATTTTAACAATTGGTTGTGAATGTTATTAGAAATAATTTATGCCCAATCCAAATACTATTTTCCATCCAGAATAATCTGAATAAATGGAAACATCCAATATTCAAAGCTATTGGAATCTTTCTTCCCAAACACTTGTGAAAAAAATGTGATTATGTCACCAACCTCACTTGTGAATTCAAACCTCTTAAACTTAGATGGTAATTTATTTACTAACTTCTTATGTTTTCTTAACCACCTCTTATTCATTAGTGCCTTATTTCATTCCTCATCTTTTTTCCAGTGTGCAAGTGCTTCATCTTCTGACATGATATCAAGATTAGGATGAGGTGGATCAAAGACCGACCTAATCATTGAAGGATTTAAGTCAATAATTAAATTTCCTTGTGCATCAACGAACAGCCTTTGAGTTGGGTTGTAGGTCTTTGCAGGAATTAGGATGAACTCAGGGAATTCTATAGACATGGGGAATGAGGCTACATTTTCTAATCCAGATTTAGCAATCATTTTAGCTCTTGGAGTAGCATCTGGTGAGAAAGTGTCTTTTTGATGCAAGAGCATCCATGGCTTAGTGGCAATCTTGTGTCACCAAAAAAAGAGATTTATTATTTTAATTAACTGCAATTTTTGGTGTGACTTGAATTTCATGTTTGTTTAATGAAATTCATAATTTTTATTGTGAATTTGGATTTCATTTCATGTTGCAAGTTAAAATTGAAATTTAGAGCAATTTGGATAAAGGGAGGAAGTGGAGAAAATTCTTTAAAAACAAAAAGCTAGAAAAAGTAAGTATGGGTGTGCGGTCTTGAGAGGCTTCCAATTTATTATGTAAATCCAAATTTTTAATTTCAAGATTCCCACAAAATAGGGAAGTGGAGGTGGACACCTAAGTGGATAGGGATTGAAAATTGTTTAAAAAATTAAAAAAGCAGGAAAGGGATAAATATCCCACTTTCTTTGTGCAACATGCCATAAATTTAATTGGTTAAATTTAGCATATAATTTATTAATTTTTCTGCATTTTAAATCTGCTGAGAATGGGAATGCAAGTTGGGAATCTTCATGAAATTCCAAGAAATTAAATTGAAATGAAACGACATTCCATTTCACTTCATGGGTAAGGCATAAAAAGATTGGATTTTTCATTTTCATTACAGTTTTCCTGTAGCTTGGGTGGGAAGACTCAAGGAGGGCGTGGAATACCTCCAAGGAGGTTTTTAGGAATTATTTTTTTTAGGTTTTATGGTTGTGGTGCAGCCATTGAGACTCCAGAGGTTTTTGGTGCAAATGGTCATAGTTATTTGTGTTGAATTTGTTTTGTTGCAAGAGTTGGAAGGAGTGGTTATATAAGCCATTGGATTTTCTATTGCAAATAATTTTTTATTTGATTAAAAATATTTGTAAGGGGTTTTTATATTGAGATATTGTATGTTGAAGGCATGGAAATGAAGCTACAATAGTGTTTGATCATCGAATATTGTTAATTGTAGGTTGCATATGCTTTGTTTATGCATTATTTGCATGAGATGGTTTGAAGAAAGTATGGGAAGATTTAATTTTTTGTTGTTGATGTTATTTTTCTATTTTTAGTGAGTTTATTTGGGTCATTTTTCTACCCTTGAATCCTTAAAGGATGGATTTAAAGTTTAAGCAATAATTTATAATAGAAATTTGGGTTTTGGGTTGTAAGAAGAAACCTAGCCTTTATGATAATTTTCAGCAATGTGTGAATGAATATTTCATGTTTATTTTATATTCAAGGAAGGGTTTTATGTTGTGATGATATGTGTGGTTATCCTCTTTCATTTGTGGTATTAGATAAATTTGATCTCGAGAGTATAAATAGACTACCGAAGAGAGGCAATTTGCACTAGGACCAGAGGGTGGAATGTGTGTGGTGTGTAGACCGATTCTCGAATGTGAGGTAGTCTATACCTGAGAGGTTGAATTTTTAGAGTGAGTGGTAATGTATCTTTTGGAAGGTGTGAACATAAAATTCCGAAGCTCCCTTCAGGTGATTTTATTTTTCTTAAGTGTTGACCATGCCGTCCTTTGAAAAACCAATATCGGGCTCCTTTCACAAAATTTCATGTGAATGTCGCCACTTGTTAGCCAAGCGTTCCTCGCAAAGTTTCCTTCTATCTCTTTTCAAAATATTGCACCATGCTTCCATGTGTCATTCATTTGTAATATTTTGTGCCTCTTTGCATCTCTCTCCTTTTGGACCCTGACCCATGGCACATTGCATTGGTCCTCGCACAAATCTTGGCGGCCCCACATTCGATGCAGTATTTTGGATACCTCCATGTGCCTTTTTCATGGTTTTTCCATCACTTAAATTTGAGGGATGAATGATGGCTTCGACTGCTTGCCACATCATCTTCCAAAGACTTCATCATGAGGGGAATCCAAGTAGATGACAACCTATCACCAACTTCCATGTTTTGTAACTGCCACCATGAGTTTGTAAGTGGTGAATATGTGAATGAAATCAAAACACTTCTTAATATGACATTATATCAATGATTAAACAAATTGAATCAATTCAAAAAATTAATCAATCAAAATCGTCCTATTGCTCTCTATCTTCAAATATATATTAAATATAAATTGCTCTCAGATTGTGTAAGCAAATAAGACTGTTAAAATGACTATCTGAAGAATGAGATAATGATAATGCAATGCTAAATGATAAATCAATTAAACTAGCATGATATTGATGTGAAATAGATAATTGCAGCTACAGGAGGCAGCCATGGTTGAAAATTGGATTGCTTGATGCTTGATGTCTAGATTCCTGCAAAAGTAAGATTGCAAAAGCTTGATTATTTGGATCCTTTTCTTGGTTGAATGAGGCTGTATTTATAGATTTCCTGGCTGTAGAAATGCACAGGGAAAGCTTTGAGAGGCTTGGATTCAATCTGGAGAATTGAATGGTGAGAGATGGAGGAGATTGAGAGAAAGATGGAGATTGTCTCTACCCATGAAAACACCAGGCAAGAGAATAGGAATAATTGATGGAAGAGGATTGACAGATTAAATTCCAAATTTGTCTCCAAAACTTCCCGTGAAGTTTCAATCAATTAATTTGACATATTTTGACATAAATTAGACATGGTTTAGACATAGGAAATCTAATTCATTTTTGAAAGAATATGGATGGAATATTCTTTGTGCAACAATTCAAATATTTTGATTTATTTAAACTAGCAAAAGAAAGATAAATAATTTAATAAAATGAACTATAGGATAGTTGTTTATTAAATTAAAATAGAAGAATAATGACAATTAATCAATAAAGTGTTTTGTCTTTATTTAATTAATTTAGAATCGATGTGATAGATTGAAATAGAGAAATGATAATTAAATCAAACAAAGTATTTATTTTTGTTTATTTAATTAAGACGAGATTTAGAAGAAATTATGAAGAATGTGAATGTGAACTATATTAAATAAATATTTCTATTTATTCAATAGTAGAGGAAATTAGGATAATTAATTAAATAATTCATATTTAATTAATCGGATGCTCCAGACCATTATTAGGTGTATACATTTTGCCCCTCTTCGAAGTGATGTGTTTTTCGCGTTGATTCGAAGAAATATTTTGCTACTACTGCCAGGATTGATGATATGAAAAAAATACTTTCGTATGCCCCAGACATGATTTTCAGATGATAATAAATTCGTGTGCCCCAAACATGATTTTTAGATGATTTGATAATTTTTTTTGAAATTTTCAAAAAAAATATGATTTTCTGATGATTTTATACTGTTTTGATTTTAAAATAATTTATCTCCTGACAAAATGATGACGAAATAGATCTTTCAAATGAGTTTCAATTAATTTCATGGATAAAATTAATCAAAAATGTAATAAAATCCACCAAAAATACCTTTTCAAAATTATAAATAGTGCAAAAGGTCATTTTCAAAGTCATAATTTGCTTTTTGAATTCAAAAATCCTAGTGATAAAGACTTTTCAGCCAGCTGGAGCAAGATGCCTAGCCCTTGCCACACTCACCGATTCGAGCGCGTTCGATGTCACAGATGGTTGCCTACGTATGGACCTCCGGTATGTACCCCTCGACCTCCTCGTAATTCATGCATTTTTGTTTTTTATGCTTTTTAGCTCCTAGGCGTAGTTAGGTTAGTTTCAGCACTTTGAAGCTGCGCTGTAGCGCTTACATTCCGATGTAACGCTTTTGGTAGCTATTTTAGCACTTTGAGTTTTAGCGCTTGTGTTGAAAATTCTAGCACTTCCATGTCATAATGTAGCGCTTTCAATGATTTTGCACTTAGGAGCCAAAGATTAGCGCTTTGAAGTCGTATTCTAGCGCTTTGAGACTTTTAGCGCTTTGGGTCGGTGAATTAGCACTTTCAAGGTCTACTCTAGTGCTTCTGGTAAAGTGGCACTTTGATAGCCTATTGTAGCGCTTTGATGTGAAAAAGTAGCGCTTCGGGACTTTTAGCGCTATGGAAGCCTGGTTTAGCACTTTTGGGTGCTGAAATAGTGCTTTCATGGTTTTAGCACTTTGGGTTCCTGATTTAGCACTTTTGGATGATAAAATAGTGCTTTTGGGATTTAGCGCTTTGGAAGCCTGTTTTAGCGCTTCCATGTCAAAATTGAAAATGTAACTTAGTGAACCTTGAGTTCATCAATTCCGATCATGTCCATTCTTCTGATTGGTATGATTGACAATCCACATTCTTGATGTTGGATTCAATGATTTAAATAAGACTAACTCTCATGATAGGTGAGAAGAAAACCCCATTTATTGATGATCCTCATGATAGGCGAGGAAATGATTCAATATCTGATAAATCTCATGATAGGCGAAATCTAGATAATGTTTTGATGAACCTCATGATAGGTGAGGTTTGTTGATGGTTTGAGAACCTCATGATAGGTGAGGTTTGATGTTCACCTATGAATTTTGATCGAAAATTCATACCAAAGCTTTTGAAATAGACTGATAGTAGAATGACATTTGATTCCTTGACATAGTTCACTGATTGTAGATTTTTTCATTATGTTGATAGGAGGATCTGGGTACTCTCTAGATGCGAGAGAGATTTCTGTAGATGACAGATTTGATACCTCACTTGACACTGGGTGAGCTTCAGGTGATAGGCCAGTGTGGCCTCATGATTTTTCTTGATATGCCCTAGATTAGGATTAATCGAGGTTTGTTGACCGCATTGGCTGAGAGGTGGCATAGCAACCACAACACCTTTCACCTACCCACCGGTGAGATGACAGTCACACCAGAGAATGTGTGGCGTATATTGTGCATTCCGTTCATGGGGGAGATTGTGACATATGATTCTCACGAGACCAACAGCAAAGATGCTCTCTGCAGAGTATTTCAGGATCAAGCCATAGCAGGTCCTAGCATTCGATGGCAAAGGATTGCAGATTCTTATGCTACACTACCAGTAGTGTTAGTTGGATCCATTGGAGGATTCCTTTGCCCTGATTGTAGGTCAAAGGGATTCCTCGTTGGCTGGGGTAGGATGCTTGAGAGCATGATGGTACATGGTACCAGATATGCATGGGAGATGTGTATGTTAGCACATCTATATCATGATCTACATTTGGTGGTGTACTTAGATGCATGTATTCTATCTGTTGGGATGACATTGCTACAGGTGTGGGCTTGGGAGCATTTTGCTATTTTTCAGTTGTTTCTAGTTGCAGACAAACCAGCTGGCAAACCATATGTTTTCAGATACAGTGGTCGATTTACGCAGGCCCAGATGGGAAAGTTAGAGCACTAGAGACAGGTGTTTGATGAGATTGAGATAGTTATATGATGCCCATACCTTGACTGCGAGGAGTGGGATGAGGATGGTGCAGTGTTGGGGTTTTTGTGTGATTCCATGTACCTCATTGGCTAGACTCCATTTGTTCTAGAGAGATTCTTACTCCGTCAGGTATATAGACAATATGGAATTGTTTAGTGCATGCCACAAGGAGTAGCTCATTATGCCAGGTGACGGATGGATGTTCCTGATTGGGGTACGACTCTTTCCTATGGTGTTCTTATGGAGGGGTATAGAGCATTACAGCCATCTCCTTGGGACATGCAGAGAGATATTTTTGAGGTAGCTGTGATAGAGGATTATGCAGCTTTCTTGGCCTTAGTCCCCCATCCTCGCATTACTATTCCTGATGAGCTAGCACCTTTACCTGTAGTGGAGGATGTGGTCGAGGGTTTTTCTAACAATGGTGGTGGAGATGATTCCTCATCCGACAACAGCTCGGAGAGTGGGAGCGGAGACAGTAGCAGCAGCGATGATAGTGATGTCGGGAGTGGAGGATACAGAGGGCCAAGGCCAGACATCAATAATGCACCTTCATCTAGTAGGCCTCGCAAGAGGCAAGTAGTGACAGTGTCGGTAGGCGGACAATAGAGATAGATAGTTGGGCTTCAGGCATAGGTCCAGACTTTACAGGCACAGTTGGTACAGGCTCAGGGTATGCTTGTGCAGACTCAGACATAGATGCAAGCCCAAGCACAGGCTCATGCACAGGCCTTAGCACAGGTACAGGGGCAGTTAGCCAGCATGCAGACACAAGTTGATACCCTGACAGCCAAGCGAGACAGTGCTCAGTAGATAGCCGAGAGGGCACAGGAGACAGCAGATACCCTTCAAAGATTGGCTGATGGCACCTCCATTGGTGTATATGAGAGAGGTTTTGTGGATTGGCCAAGAGGCAGAGTTCTACCGAGGCCATTATCATGATGCCGTACCTGTTGAGCATCAAGTTAGTTATGCCCCATCAAGATCTGGGTGGACTCATACATGGACAGTCAATAAGGGGGTGACACAACCTCCACGCATAGATTCTAGAGATCCGGGTCCTTCTGGGGGTGGTGGTGGTACAGGTCCCGTTGGGCCTACTCACTCTGGCAGTAGCAAGTCATAGAGGCTATTGGTGATCCTCATTGATGTATTTTATGATGTATTTTTAGACTGTATTGTATACTTGACACTTTGATGATATATATATGAGATGCATTTGATGTGATATGATGATGGTTTCATGATTTCTATGTGATGGATTCTTTTATTTATATGATTTTGTGATGATTTAATTCTAAATGTGATGATGTATATTAATTATTTAATTTTAATGCAATGATAAATGCATGTGTAGAATATGATATGTGGATGAATGAATGTGATGCGATAATATGTATGGATGGTTGGATAAATGCTTTTTTATTTAATGGAATGATTTTATGATGAATGATCTTTGATGGGTGTAATGATGTGATTTTATTTATTAAATGTATGGATCATGATTGTATCAATAACATAATAATGATGATGTTTGATGATGTAGGTGATAAAATGTATATCTATTATGATGCAAAAATCTGTATGGACGATGAAATGATGAAAATTTTAATGATGAAATATGGATTTGTAACTATATGATAACTGATGATGATTTTGGATTTTGTGTCAAGTATACTCAGTCTTATTTGTAGATTAGATAATCATTGATGGAAAACCTTTATGCAATAAATACTCTACAGATAATGAATGATGATGGATGCAATCTAATTTTAACCATGTCATGATATGCAAAACAAATGTCTTTTTAATAGTCTTTTTGTGCTTGGTATCATCATAGAGCTTTTATTAGATATTGAAAATGAATACAAGCGTCAATGGTATGTGTTAGACCAATGACAACTTGAGTACTACTTTCATGATTTTTGATATTGCAATCGAACACAAGCATCGAGGTATAATTGAACCGAGATCACCTGAGCATTCATTACATAAACAAGCAATGATTAATCATTTCAATGTGTTAATTCTAAATTTCATCGGTGATACTTTTGCATAGTACATCCCCCGAAAATTCATACATTTATATGATTAATGTACAGACAGTAGATAATAAAAATATCATTCTTTTTCCTTGTTCCTCTAGTTCAATACATCATTGAGTTACTCCAAAGAAATGATAATCAAAAAGTATAATTTATCCATTGTTTACTTAGAGTGTTCCATTCATTATTCATATTTTAGATCATCCATCCTAATTTTGACATGTTTTTGGATTTTCGAGATTTTTGACTAAAAAGACCTAACCTAGTAACCTATCTTAGGGGTCTCGGGGGCTGATTTAAGATTAGCCTTGCCTACGTTACACACACAGAGACCATGTAGTTCGACTGACACAGACCTATGTTTTTGAATGTTTTCCTTTTTCAGAGTTACCTTTTTGACATGTTTTTGGGTTTTTGATATGAGATGGATGGTTGATGCCTTCTGACAATGATGATATTGCGCTTTGATTTTGACTTTCAGTTTTCTTCATACTGTTGTGTTGCCATTTGGTGAAATTGATATGCTTGTATTGCCCCTAATGATATCCAGATGTTTCCCCCAAGCTATGGAGTGATATTTTGACCATGTGACATGATTTTGATATGGATGTAATGATGGCTAGACGAATGATACGATATGAATTCATACTGACTTTCAGACAAATGATCCTGACATATATTCAAATAGATGGGAAAGCTGATCTTAGAATCACATACGATGCCTATTTCTAGGTTTTCACCATATGTTGTGATTATACTCTTTGTGTTTTTGTATTTTTCTCATTTTTCTGTTTTTCTTTTTTTTTTTTGTATTTTTGTGTTTGCCAAGATGCCTGTTTGCTAGGTTTTCACCAAGGAAACAATTTTCAAAAGTTTTCCCCATGCACTAGGAGTTTCAAGCGTAGAATTTTCTGAGATGAATAGTGTTGATAGGTTCATCAAACAGATCCCCTTCTAACATTGATAACTGATATGCTCCTAATCCATACACTGATGTGACGACAAAAAGACCAAGCCAGTTAGGCTCAAATTTTCCTTTCTTCTCCTTGTCTTGCTGATTCCTAGGGTTTTCCTTTAGTACCAAGTCACCAACCTGAAAGACCTGCGGTTTTACCCTAGGATTGTAACTTCTTGACATCCTTTTTTGATAAGCCATTAAATGATTAACAGCTTGTTGATGACGTTCATCTAGCAATTCCAGTTCCTACAGTCTAGATACCCTCTAGTCTTCATCGGAAATGATACCTCTGAGTGATACACGAAGGGATGGAATTTCAACTTCAATGGGCAATATGGATTCTGATCCATATACCAAAGCAAATGGTGTAGCTCCCATCGGTGTTCTGATACTTGTTATGTAGGCCCATAGTGCAGGGTTGAGTTGAACATGCCAATCACATCCAACATTGTTAACCATCTTTTTGAGGATTTTGAGTATGTTTTGTTTGAGGCCTCTACTTGGCCATTCCCTTGAGGATAGTACGGTGTTGAAAATAGATGTTGGATATGAAATTTATCACATAGTTCTTTGACATCTTGATTCTTGAATGGTCGTCCATTATCAATGATAATGGATTGAGGGATTCCATATTGACATATGATGTAGTTCAAAATGAAAGAGGAGATCTACTTCCCAGTGATGGTAGTAAGAGGTACTGCTTCAATCCATTTAGTGAAATATTCTGTAGCCGTAATAATGAACTTGTGTCCATTAGATGAAGATGGATTGATTTTTCCTACTAGATCTAGGCCCCATTGACAAAAAGGCCATGTTGATGTGAAGGGATGCAGTTCCTATGCTGGTGCATGAATCAAATTGTTGTGAATTTGACACTTTTGGCCTTTCTTAACAAATCGATAGGATTCCTTCTCCATGCATGGCAAATAATATCCCAACTAGAGGAGTTTCTTAGCAAGATTTATTCCACTCGAGTGAGTGCCACAAATACCCTCATGAACCTCTTGTAGGGCCATTTCAGACTCGTTGCGTTCTAGACATCGGAGTAGGGTACCATCAAGACCTCGATGATAAAGTATGTCAGCTATCAACGTATGTCTTGTGGATTGGCGGATGAAGTTTCTTTTTTGGTTTTGGGATAAATCAGGAGGAAGGACATCATTTTTCAGATAGTCATAAATTGTTTCATAGATGGAGGTTTTGGTGGCTTCAAAATGGAAAATGGTAGCAGATTCCGAATTGTAATGGGAGGGACATGATACTTGTTCTACCATAAACTCATAACAAACACGTTTCTCAGGCAATTGTAGGAGTGAAGCAATTGTAGCCATGGCATTTGCAGCTTTGTTCTCCGCCCTTGGAATTTGATCAAACGTGATATTGGCAAAAGACTATTTCAGATAATCTATTTGTTGTTTGTAGGGCATCAACTTTTCATCTTTTGTTTGATATTCGTCATTCACTTGACAAATAACTAGTTGAGAGTCCCCATATATTTGTAAGTCTTTGATATTCCACTGAATTGTTGTTTTGACCCCAATAATCAATACTTCATATTCTGCTACATTATTTGTACATTGGAACATGATTCTATATGATTTCAGAATTGTGTGTCCTTGGGGAGAGATGAACAAAATCCCTACTCCTGATCCTCATTGTTTGCATGATCCATCAAAATATAGTATCCATTGTTGTGGCATTGTTGTCATAATGTCTGCATCTGGAAACTCTATTGTCATTGGGCGATTATCTGGTAGAGGAGCTTTAGCTAGCTGTTCAGTGATTGCTTGTCCCTTGATTGTATTTCTCTCAACATATTGGATGTTGAATTCACTTAGGAGCATAACCCATTTCGCCAATCTACCTGTTAAGGCAGCTTTACTTAGTAGATTTTTCAAAGGATCGATCTTTGCAATTAACTTGATTGTATGAGCCATCATGTAGTGTCTCAGCTTTTGAGTATCAAACACCACTGCTAAGCAAGACTTTTCTATGAATGTATAATTTATTTTATAGCCATTTAAAGTTCTATTGATGTAGTAGATGGCATGCTCTTTTCCTTTATTATCCTCTTGTGCTAAAAGTGCCCCCAATGAGATATCAGTTGTAGCAATATACAATATGAGGGGTCTTCCTTTTATTGGTGGCATGAGAATAGGTGGTGACATTAGATATTGTTTGATCTGGTTGAATGTCGCTTCACACCTCTCATCCCACATGAAAATAATGTGTTTATGCAATAGATGATTGAAAGGATGACTTTTATCTGCAAGCTGGGAGATGAATCTTTTGATTGATTGAAACCGTCCTTGTAGTGATCTGAGCTAGCTGATGTTTCTAGGAGGTGGCATCTGCATAATTGCTTTGACTTTTGCCGGATCCACCTCAATGCCCTTTTATGAGACAATGTAGCTGAACAACTTTGTTGATGTAACCCCGAAGACACATTTCTTAGGATTTAACCTGACATTAAATTTCTCCATCCGTGTGAAGATTTTATCTAGGATATGAAAATGTCCTTCCCTAGTAGTAGATTTCACCAATATGTCATCCACGTAATCCTCCATGAAGGTGTGCATCATATCATGGAATATTGTCATCATTGCTCTTTGATATGTAGCTCCTGCATTCTTTAAACCAAATGTCATGATGTTCCAGCAGAAGGTTCCCCATGGACATGTAAAAGCCATCTTTTCTTGATCTTCTGGAGCTATTTTTATCTAATTGTAACCTGAGAACCCATCCATGATTGATAACATGGCATGCCATGTCATCAAGTCCACAATGATGTCTATATTCGGTAGTGGAAAATCATCCTTCGAGCATGCTTTATTGAGGTCCCTGAAATTTGTGCAGATTCTGATGCTATTGTCTGGTTTTGAAATAGGTACTATGTTGGATATCCACTCAGCATAGTCTATAGACCTTATGAATTTAGCATCTAATAATTTCTTTAATTTTGACATTACCATTAATGCAATGTGAGGATGCATTTTTCTTAATTTTTTCTTAACAGGCTTAATTCCTGTTGGCAAAGACAAATGATGCATAAGCAAATTTGGATCTAAGCCTGGCATATCAAAATATGTCCAAGCGAAGTTGATGCTTCTTGCTTTAAAGAAATTGATAAATTCTAGTCTCTCTTGATCAGTCATTGATTCTGCCAGATGTAGAACTTTTTCCTTCTCTTATGTGCCAATGTCCACCGATCGTGTAGGTTCGACTAGAACTGATGATCACTCATGATAGTGTTCTAGGAGAGTGTCAAATCTTCCATCCTTCAGTGCCTCGGAAAGGTTTTCACCGTTGGATGCGTTCTTTATTTTTATTTTTTCCAGATCTAATGCTGCCATAGAATGGTTTTCACCATTAGATCTATTTTCCCTGTTGTCAATTTTGCAACTGGAAGATTTGGCACCCTCCTGCTAAGTCATATTGTTATGAGTATTATAGATGCCATTTGTATTAGGTTCGGTATGACATACGAAATGCACGATGGCATCATCATTTGCAAATTTTGGTACAGTCAATGGTTCGGTAGGTTCCTAATCAATAAGTTCTGGATGGATTAATGGCATGGTATCATCGGACTGATTTCGATCAATGGAAGTAAGGGTGAGGACAGCAACATCATCATAGTTGTTTGTTGGAATATCGAGATCCATGATGGTACTTTCTTCCAGATTGTCTAGTTCGCTCGAGGTTTGTTCATCCCCACTTGAATCATCGATATTTAGTGACTCTCCCACGATTGGACTAGACCCAAAGCCTTGGCCCTCCTCACGTGTGGGTGTATATTGTTGGATGATATCACAATGAATATCCATAAAAGATACATCAGATAATGAATCCCATTCATACTCATTGGAATTGATTTCAGAGCAATCTCTTAGTTGAAGAATTCTTTCTACAACCTTCTCCTTGAGTTCCTATTTCTCTTCCTCAAAATATCTTAGTCCTGGCTTTTCTTTTGTGTGGAGAGTGAGAGGTGTGATAGGTTCTGCGATTCCATTCTTTCTTAATCCAATGGATCCTTGTCCTTCATATCCCATTTTTTCTAAAATAGCCTTTCCTTTTCCATATTTTTCTGTGTTGATGCTAATATTTTTTATACCAATCTCTGATGTTGACATTTCTTCATCCTTATAAAGCCAATCCAGGATTGCTTTATTGTCTGTTTCTTCTGCTATGGTTCCATATTTTACAAATTTTTCTTGAAGAATTATGCTAGGTAAAGATGTTGGAGGTTTGATTAGTGATGGCTGACCATGTTTTCTAGGAGATGGCATTAACTGTGATAAGTTAAGCAATTGCCCCATTGAGTACTGTCCCATTCCTTTATCTGTTAACTGAACTTGCTTTTGAAAGTTGTCTGATAGAGAAGTTTGTGTATTCGGATTGTTTGTTTCCACATGACTTGTTTCCTTTTCTTTACCTTTCTTTTGCACCCACTTGGTAGTGATGCTTGGACTTTGTTTGTTCTTGGATGATGATGAACTTGAAGCTTCCCTGTTGTGAGGGACAAAGGTGTCTTGAGATATTCTTAATATGTCACAATATTGTGGATGATTATAATCAGTAGCTATAGTCACCTCTTGTCCATTCACTGGAAACTTCAGGCATTGATGGTATGTAGAAGGTACAGCCTGCATTTCATGAATCCAGGGTCATCCTAAGAGTATGTTGTATGTCAACTCTCTTTCCAACACTTGACATGCTATATGCTTTATCATGGGTCCCACCTAAATGGGTAATACAATTAAACCTTGGGATGATCTTTCCTCTTCATCATACACTTTCATGGTCATCTTCCTCTGAGCATCAATAGCATCATTGGATTATCCTAGTGCATAGACTAATTTGAGGGTGCAAATGTTCAGACCAGCTCCCCCATCTATTAGAACTCTTTTAACACGATGATTATGGATACATACTTCAATATGTAATGTGGTGTTATGCCAATGATTTAATGAGACATCATCCTGTTCAGAGAATGACAGACAATGTGGGGTAGTTAGGTGTCCCACCATAGCTTGGAATTGGCAAACATCTAGATTATTTGGTACGGTTGTGGCGACTAATGCTTGTTCGAGAACTTCTTTATGTGATGGTGACAACTTAAGGAGTTCCAGTATGGATATTTGCGCGGGGATTTTTTTCAATTGATCAACAATATTATAATGAGATTGAGGCGTAATTGCACGTTGAGATCCCACTCCTTTTAATATTACCTTGGCTTTCCCCCTAGTCATGACGTTTGTTGGTTGATGTTCTTGATTTTCTCGGGGGGTGTTTTGCATTTGATTGATAACATCATAATGTGATGGAGGTGGAACTGCATGTGTGGAGCCAATTCCCTTCAACATTACTTTGGATTGTCCCCTAGTTAGCGCATTGGTGGGTTGATGTTCACGATTTTCTCTGATTTTTAAGACATTTATTTGATTATCAGAGCTTTGCGTGCTTGAGAGTAAATCTAAAGAGGTAATGGTGTTGGTTTTGTTCTCAACAATGTTATTTCTAACTACATGATCATGTTTGACTTCAGATAGACATAGGATTGTTGTGTCATAGACATGATTGGTGTTATTTCCTTTGCTGTTGGAGGATGATGCACCTTTTTCATAATTGGTCAAAGGATCTTTGAAGGCAGAGTGATCATTGTTATTTTGAGGTCCTTCCACATAAACTTTGTTGCTGTCCACCAAATCTTGTACTGCATGTTTCAACTCCATACAGTCATTGGTTTTGTGACCCTTATTGTTATGATAGTTGCAATAATCAGCATCATTCCACCAGGATGGTTTGACTTTTGGATCCCAAAACCTAGCTTCCCATGCAGTGAGAAGGCCTCGGGCAACTAATTCCTTCATTACCGATTCCATTGATTGGCCCAAAGGTGTAAACCTTCGCCGATTTGACAGTTTTTGATACGACTGTGGTTTTATGTTTTCATTGTTTTGCAATGTATTTGTTTTGACATTTTGTTCATTGTTTTGATTTTTTGATGTGGATGCGGTCAAGTTGAAAACCGTTTTAGCATTTGAAGAATCATTTGTTGTTTCCTTGATAGTCGTGTTATGATTCTTTTGCCAAAATTTTGGCTTCTCGCCACCAAAGTATTGATTTGAGGAGTTACTTGTGTTGTTTGTTTTATAATTAAAATGTTTGATAACTCCTCTCTTGACTACCGCTTTTAATTTTAAGACCATTTTCGATGACTTTCTCAAATGTTGGAGGACATTGTAGTTCCAACCTATAACTCATTTCTTCCATCAAGTTTTCAATAAATAACTCCATCTTTTCCTCTTCAAGAATGGACCTAGGATATCTAGCAAACAAGCGTCGCCATCTTTGGAGAAAAGACAAGAATGTTTCTCCCTTGTTTTGCTTGAGATTGTTAAGATATTTGATAGTAACATCGTGCTGGATATTGAATGAGTATTGAGAGATAAATCTGTTAACAAGTTCCTCAAAAGTTCTAATACCTAGTTTCAACTTCGAAAACCATTTCATACAGGATCCTCCCAAACTCTTTGGGAATAGTCGCATTAAATATGTCTCTTCTTGTGCAAACTCAAGACTCATCATTTTGAATTCTCTAATGTGATCAATTGGATCCATTCTACCATTATACTTATCATATTTTGGGATCTCACAATGTCTTCGAAAAGGTATCAAGCCAATTGTTGCGTAGAATGGATAAGGACAAATGTCCTGTATCGCATATCTCTTGGTAGTCCCTTTCATCATATCTTGTATTTTTTGTTGTAATAGTTGCATTTGAGATGTTAAAGTGGCAACCGGATCTATTGTTTGTGTAAGTTGTGGTATCTCAATCTCATTCATTTCCGATGTTTCTTTCAAACGATTTACATCAAAATCTTTTGGAAGTTTTGCCCTTGATTCAGTTAAACATTAAAAGATATTTCTCCATATCTTGTTCTAGAATCTTTTCCATAAATATATGGAGCTTGGGATCTTGTTGCGCTACTTGGATGTCCTCTGATGTTATTTCATTTTTATCATTTCGGTTCAAGTTGTTCCAAGGATTTTCCTCTGCCATTTCTTGTGATTTTAAAATTTCTTGTTCTAAGAATCTCTGTTTTTGGAACCTAGTTAAGATTGGCATACAAATTTTTTCCCTTTCTTTTGAAATGTTGATCTTATGTGCAGGATAGTGTCAATTGAACCTTTTTAAATAAAGTTGAGTAAGATGACCTATCTTATTGATGAGACAATATTTAGAAAGTTTAATCGCTATACTTTGTTTCTTGATGAAGGATGATAGTATCCTGATAAAGAAACTTTTGTATAGTAATTGATTGTGTATTTGGTTTTTTGACACTTGTGATTTACAAGATCTTGATTCAGTTGATAAGTTAGAAAATTGTATAACCTTTCTAACTTTGATTCCTAGACAGTGATTCTGATAAGAAGAAATTTATTTTTGATGAAAAATGTGGATAAAATGACAGACTGATGGACTGTTAAAAATTTTGAACTCTCTATTTTAAAAGTGCTAAAATAGATACCAGAAGCGCTGGAATAGAATCCAGAAGCACTGAAATAAGTGACTGAAATGCTATTTTACCCGAAGCGCTGAAATAGTTTCTGAAAGCGCTAAACAAAATGACAGAAGTGCTACTTCCCAGAAGCACCAAAACAAAGCCCAAAAGTGCTGTGAAAAGTGACCGAAGCACTATTTATCAGAAGCACTAAAATAAAGACTGTAAGCACTAAAATAGAGCCTAAAATTGTTGTTTCATGAAAGCGCTAGAACAGTGACCCGAAGCACTAAAACAGGTTTTCCAGAACTCTTAAAAATAGAATTTTAATTTTCTCTATTGTAGAATTTGGTCTGGCCTTGTGGCATACTATATCAGGGACTATGGAAGATATGAAGGATGGATCCATTGACTACAGTTGTGGAATTATGTGAGAGCTCTTGTTTGAAAGAAGGCTCGTGAATAGAGCGGTTCTATCGCGTAATATAAAGAGTGACCCCTAGCAAAATCGTGATAACAGTGAATGAATGTTCTATGTTGTAAGAAGAGTTTCCAATTTTGATATAGAAAATGTTGTCTCCTCAATTTATTTCTATAACTAAGAGGTTGCTTGGGCCTTGTAACTTTCATTTTTCTCTTGACAAACGTGGTGGATTTCCACTTTCGCAGCATGGATTTTCTAATTTGTTTTGACTTGACGTTTTCAAGATGATCTTTAATCTGATTTAAATGAGTTTGTGAAAACACGGCAAGCAATTTTGAATAAGTGTTTTAAAAATGAAAAGATTGTGTATATTCAAAAATCATGAATGATCTTTATTGATTTTGACAGGTTGTTTTAAAAATTATATACAAATCAAACAGACTCACACTTAAGGACAAGTAGGTCATCATTATACTCACAGCCCACATCTTGCAATTATGTTGACTCACACAGCAATGTCACCCCCTAGAGGGCGCCCATGTTTTTGTCGTTGCCAGGTGCGTACTCAAAGTGACGGAAGTGGATACCGAATCCCTCGAGCAAGCAATCCTTGGTAATTATATGGTGAGTGTCTTGGGGGCAGATTCTTCCCTCCCCTTGCACTACGAGTATGACAATGTATGGATACTAACTTGGCGAGAAACTACTCTATGGTTCGTAGATAGGGTTCCATTTGGTGTGGAAAATAAATAAACTCCCTTAGGAGACCTCCCAATCTTTAGAACAAAGATTTTGGGGATGGTTATCTTGCTCACTACCATCAAGTTGGACTTTCATCAACAACTTGCATTTTTATTATAGTGGGTTGGATAACCTGGCTTTGGTTGTTCCCACTTAGGTCATTCCCGTAGGGTGAGTACTTTTTCCCACTATGGCAGGCCTACTAAAGGATTTAACAAAGCATAAATGACATGAAATAAAAGTGAATCTGGCACTTTGGTCACCCAATTAAGGGGAGAGCATAAGCCTAATCACCACAAGCACATCATATAAGTTTTTCATGTTTTAAAATCCCAAAAAGAAATTTTCTAATCTATGTGAAGGTGATGCTTCACATAAATCATGATGTTCTTTTTAACTTCTACTGTAAGAATGTGATGACTATCCTAGATTGATAAATTTACTTTAAGAAAAACAAGAAAGTGACTATCCTAGATTGATCAATTTTAGTCCAACTTTGAAAATGACTATCCTAGATTGATCAATTTTAGAAAACTTTGAAGTGACTATCCTAGATTGATCAATTTTAGTCCAACTGTGAAAAAATTAAAATCTGGCCGCGGATGCGTCAAATCCAAACTGACTTTTACAAAAGCATTGGAATATTACACCGAAGCGCTAAAACAGTTACCTGATGTGCTAAAACCCAAAAGCGCTGAAACAGTACCCCGAAGCGCCGAAGTTTGGCATGGAAGCGCTAAATTACCGAAAGCACTGAAATATGAACCGGAAGCGCTGAAACAGTGACTAAAAGCGCTAAAAACCAAAAGCACTGAAATATGAACCAGAAGCACTGAAATAGTGACTGAAAGTGCTAAAACAGCAACCAAAAGCGCTAAAACTTTTAACAGAAGTGCTACAAGAAAAACATGTCGAGAACCTACCTGACACTTTCCAGAAAAATGACAGTTTTGATCAAATTGGGGTTAATGCCCCATGGTGGTTGCCAAATTGTAAGTGGTGAATATGTGAATGAAATCAAAACACTTCTTAATACGACATTATATCAATGATTAAACAAATTGAATCAATTCAACAAAGTAATCAATCAAAATCATCCTATTGCTCTCTATCTTCAAAGATTTATTAAATCTAAATTGCTCTCAGATTGTGTAAGCAAATAAGACTGTTAAAATGACTATCTAAAGAACGAGATAATGATAATACAATGCTAAATGATAAATCAATTAAACTAGCATGATATTGATGGTGAAACAGATAATTGCAACTACAGGAGGTAGCCATGGTTGAAAATTAGATTGCTTGATGCTTGATTATGTGGACGCTTGATGCTTGATGTCTGGATTCCTATAGAGTAAGAGTGCAAAAGCTTGATTATCTAGATCCTTTTCTTGGTTGAATGAGGTTGTATTTATAGATTTCCTGGCTGTAGAAATGCACAGGGAAAGCTTTGAGAGGCTTGAATTCAATCTGGAGAATTGAATGGTGAGAGATGGAGGAGATTGAGAGGAAGATGGAGATTGTTTCTACCCATGAAAACACCAGGCAAGAGAATAGGAATAATTGATGGAAGAGGATTGAGAGATCAAATTCTAAATTTCTCTCCAATTTGTCTCCAAAACTTCCCATGAAGTTTCAATCAATTAATTTGACATATTTTGACATAAATTAGACATGGTTTAGACGTAGGAAATCTAATTCATTTTTTGAGAGAATATGGATGGAATATTCTTTGTGCAACAATTCAAATATTTTGATTTATTTAAATTAGCAAAAGAAAGATAAATAATTTAATAAAACGAACTATAGGATAGTTGTTTATTAAATTAAAATAGAAGAATAATGACAATTAATCAATAAAGTTTTTTGTCTTTATTTAATTAATTTAGAATCGATGTGATAGATTGAAATAGAGAAATGATAATTAAATCAAACAAAGTATTTTTTTTTGTTTATTTAATTAAGATGAGATTTAGAAGAAATTATGAAGAATGTGAATGTGAACTATATTAAATAAATATTTCTATTTATTCAACAGTAGAGGAAATTAGGATAAGTAATAAATAATTTGTATTTAATTAATCGAATGCTCCAGACCATTATTAGGTGTATACAGAGTGAATTGCACATGTCAATGCTCTGGTCTGTTAGGACCACTACCATCATTCACAGGGGATGCATCTAGATCTTGGACGTCCTCATTCATGACCCAAATCTTTTCAATTGTAACAACCAAAGGAAAATCATTGTTAATGCATCATTACTCATGACCAAAGAATCTTTCCTGTTACTTGCTCACCAAGCTAGGTTTTCACTATAAATATTGCTTCTTCTTTCAAAGCAAGATTTTAGATTTTGATAGAAGAATTGATAGAAGAACGAGGCCTTTCATTGCTTTATTAGATTATTGTAAAGAACTCACACACTATACCATTATTCGTTCTTTATGTTTTCTTTGATATTTGATAAGTTTTATTGTGTCTTTATTGTACTAGATGCTTCACTCATACACTTCTATAAATTAATACAAGTTTATTGGTTTAGATCATGTCTTTGACTCTTCTTTCTAGTAAATTGTATGAAAGTTATTTTATGTCATCTAGTGAATCATTCAGTCTTTTATCTCTATTTTTACATTTTGGAACACAACAGACTACCAAATAGGCCCTTAAATCGTATCTAAGAGATAGATTTACCATGTCTTACATCTACATCTCAGCGCATCACCTTAGTTAGATCTTTCTATTTTATATTTTCTTCCTTTTCCCATTCAAAAATTTAGTTATAGAAGAAGTCGTCTTCTTTAAAATCCAAAGGTTACTTAGTTTAGAGCATAGGTCCCCCTTATAACTAAGTTTCCCACAAAGGGTTGTTCCCTTGTCATTTTTTGGCATCAACCATTTTTTTTCTCTTGGCACGCTTAGTGGGACCACTTAAATATACCAAATCAAAAGGGTGTGTAATTCATTGGCCTATTACTAGGTTACAAACCACAAATAATCCTAGCTTGTTAGTGCCCCCACTAGTAATAGTGCATACCCAAACTCACCTAGAAGAACCATTGGATCCCACCCATAATATTGATCACGAACCAAAATTATGTGGCTTGGGACTCCAAAATTCCTCTTGTTTCCCTAGTTTCTCCCACTATATGGGCCCCTATCCTAGTTTCTCCTCTTGAAGCTATTCCAAATTTTACCAGATATGGCTCGAGAACACCATCTGAACATCTAAAAGATATCACAGATGTGTGTTTTGTGCATGGAGTAATAGATCAAAACATAGCACTGAGATTTCTTGCAACTTCTTTTAGAGGAAGGGCAGTAGATTGGTACCATACTTTGTCGGCCAATACTATTGGTACTTAGGATGAGCTTAGAGATCCCTTTTATGAGATATTTTCTAATTAAAAAGATAGATCTTTGCTATATCACCAACTATCCACAATAAAGTGGGGCCCATTTGAAGCCATGGTAGATTTCAATGTTTGATTCCATACAACCTGATAGAGAATCCAGAATGCCACCCGACCACCGACCAAGCTAACATTCATGTTCTACTTAAAATCCATCAATGCAGATATTTCCATGATGATCCAGTCACTTGGTGGAACCACATTACCAAATGTGTACAACATAGCGGTGAAAGCAGCAAACAACCTGATTGATGGTAGGAATTTTTCACCTCAACCCATTATGTCGATCTTCCCTAAAATTCCAACTTCCACTTAAGAAATTATATCTACTAGTCTACTAGTGCACCCACACCACCCTCATCCATGTACACATATCCAAGTGTGCCACAAAATTTTGATTCAACATCTAATACTTCAAAGGATGAGATGAGAAAAATGAAGGAAAGGTTAGGAAACATGACAAACGAAGTGACTACTATCAAGCACAACTAGGATGATCCTCCAAGACCATCCTATCAGAACTATCAAGCCGATAGACCTTCCTACCAACAAAACCAATATCAAGGGGTTGTGCTCAAAACTCTGTCGACTCAAATGAATAACCAAATAGTACTGGTATTGACTCCATTTGGAACTAATCAACAAGTAGAATTACAAGTGAAGGATGCATTTTTCACCATACAGATGCAAGGAATGTCCCTAGAGCAAGAAAGTGACATAGCTCCTGACCATTCCCTCCTCTCGTGGATGGAAGAGGATGAATTAGTGTTCACTTATGAAGCATCCACATTGGTGACTCCACAAGTGCAGTCCAACTACAACACCCAGCCGAAGAGGAGATTCATAGGTGATTCGATCACTCAACAGCCTAGGAACATCTTGAGCCAACTTCCTGGCCCTTCTATAATTAATCCACAACCTCAAAAATGCAAGGAGATTGTTATCACCAAGGAAAAGGGAAAAAATCCTCCAAATTTGTCACCGATCAATGTGGGGGAACAATTGAATAAATCTGGGATATATTAGCCATTCTAGAGTAGAAGTCATTGCTACAAGAGGCCCTACAAAAATATGTGTTTGTACAACCAAAAGAACAAGCTTCTGAAAAGACCGTAGATGCATCACCTCCAGCCAAAGTTCTTGCAAATAATACAAAGGAGACTCCGACCGAGGAAAAAGAGGAGAACTCAAAACCTAAACCCTTCTTCTTAACTCTCATTATGAGGAAGAAATTATTGCACAAATCCATGATTGACTCTAGTGCCAACACCATAGTCATTCCCAAGAAAATAGTTGAAGCCTTAGGGCTTAGCTACGAGCCCTTAAAAAGAGGAGTTATGAAGCTAGATGGGAACAAGGTTGAAACTGAAGTTCTCATCAAATTCCTCCCCTTAACTTTTTTTTCATATCCTAGTATCACAGTACCACAAGACATCATGATCATTAACATCCCTCCTATGCTCAACATTTTCCTATCCCAAGAATTCTCATCAAAGATAGGTGAATACATTTCTTTGGATTGGTCTCACCTAATTCTCAAAACCAAACATGGAGCTAAGATAAAGATAGTATCAGAACTCCTACATTCAAAGCATGTAGTTGATGAAGCCATGATCAAATATGAGGCTATCCATACTTCTTCCACAAGGGAATGAACCAAAGACACTCATATCTCTATCACCAACAAAGAAAAGGGAGATGAGAAGGAAACTGAAGACAAAGTCAGTTCTAAAGAGGTCTTTTTGAGAAACTATGTAGATGCCAACCCTTTCGAAAATTACAATGCTACCAAGTTGGGCACCTACATCATCTATGATGAAGATCAAGAGTGTCTGAGGATAGTGAAGGAATCCATGACCGAACAAACCTCAGAGCTATGGATGTTGCACTTTGATGATGCAAGATGCAAAGTTGGTGCTAATGTCAGGATATACCTAACGTCTTCAAATAGTGATCAAATTCTCAAATCTTTCCATTTCCAGTTTTCTTTCTCAAATAATGAGGCCAAATATGAGGGTCTTGTGCAAGGACTGATTTTTGCGGAGCACATGGGTATCAAAAAAATAATGGTCTTCAGAGATTCCAAACTTATAATCAATCAAGTTAGAAACATCTCTATTGCAAAAAAAAAATTGCATGCGATCTTATAGAGATAGAGTATGGGACCTCATTGAAGGATTCAAAAATTTTAACATCCATGCAATTCCAAGGGAGAATAATTCAGATTCGGATTGCATGGCAATGATAGGAGCTCAATTTGATCCTATCTCCAACTTGATGGAGAATTTACACTCTATGTGACTAATCGTCTGACCCTCCATTCCAAATAACAATCAGAGTTGGCAAGTTTCTGAAAGTGACGAACACATCACCTCGTTCATTTAACAATTAAGAGAGTTCGACGATCAGCTTCAACCCAAGATTGAAGAAGCATAAAAAGGGAAAATCATTCAATTAAGATCAAAAAAACTTCCAAAAGGGTTGGTCACGCTCAAAAATATGTTCGACTATGATGATGCAAGGAATGATAGGAGGAAATTTGTTGCAAACCAAGTGGACTATGCTGACCTTGAGGTCAAAAGTGGAAGAAAACTGAAGGTTGAGAAGGAAGTCCGCCAATGCAACAAGGATAGGCTTATACACTTTTGCAAAACATATGAAGGGTTCATGGCCTAGTCTATGATGACCTTAGGGGATATGATTGTGGCATTATCCAACACACCATTGAACTCATAGAAGGTGCTAAACCAGTCTGAAAAAAACAAAGGCTTTTCAATCCAAATATTGAAGCCCTAATGGCACAAGAGCTAGGGAGGTTGATCCAATCAAAGATCATGTTATCAAATCAAACATAGTACATGGTTATCTAACCTCATTCTAGTTCAAAAAAATAATAGAGGAATTTATCTCTATGTTGACTTTCTTGACCTAAACAGGGCGTCGCTAAAGGATCATTACCTATTGCCTTCCATGGAATCCATTTTGCAGACCATGGCAGGTTCAAAGATGTTTTCTCTATTGGAAGGCTTCTCGGGCTATAATCAAGTATGGGTTAAAGAAGAAGATCAATACAGTACCACATTCACCACCAAATGGGGAACATTTGCATATGCCAAAATGGATTTCAGCCTATCAAATGTGGGAACCACCTTCCAACAAACCATGGACATCGCCTTTAGTGAAATAATCAATAAAATCATGCTCATCTCCTTAGATGATCTAACCGTGTTCTCCAAGTAAAAATATGACCATTTCGATCATCTAGAAATGGTTTTCATAAAATTCCAAGATTTCAGGGTATCCCTAAACTGAAAAAATGTGTTTTCGACGTGGCGCAAGGCAAGCTACTGGGGCATGTAGATCCAGAAATGGAGTTTCTATTGATCTTGAAAGGGTAAAGGTGATCAGATAACTTCCCCTTCCAGTCAATAAGAAGGGTGTCCTATATTTTTTGGGACAGGTAAACTTCATAAGAAAATTCATTTCTGATTTTGCTGGGATAGTTTGACCCATCACCTTGATGTTAAGAAGGGACCAATTGTTCAAATGGACCAAGGAAGTGAGAGAATCCTTCAAGAAGGGAAATGACACTATTTCTTCAGATCCTATGCTAGTAAATCCAGACTTGTCTGAAGACTTCATGATGTATTTTTTGTAGTAGCAAGACAAGCATTGCCACTATCTTGACTCAGAAGGACAATAAAGGAAAAGGAGAATATCCAATAGAGTTTCCCTCTCGGATCTTGAAGGAATATGAGGTGAACTATAACTTCATTGAAAGGAAATAATTCATAGTTGTAAAGGGACTCAAAAAGTTCTCACATATGATATCTTGCAACAAGGTGATTGTTTATGTCCCACACTCTAGTGTGGACAAATATATTATGGAAGTAGAAATAACCAAAAAATGGGCCAACTAGATCACAAAGATCCTAGAATACGACATTGAGGTCAAGCCTAAAAATATTGTCAAAGGAAGAGGGTTGTGTGAATATTTGGCACACAACAAAGAGATAGAAATTGAAGTCGAGAAAGCAGAGTTGGTCCTAACAAATTAATCTGAACCCGAAGGATGCTGGTTGATGGATGGAGCAATATTTATGCACACTAGAAAATATCCACTAGGCCTTCCTTCTCAAAAAAAAGGTTCTACTGATAACAAAACAATGGGTACTCACTCATTGAGGGGGTTCTCTTTAGGAGAAATTTCAATGGTGTCCTTTTATGATGTGTTACCATGGAGCAAGCAAAGAAAATTATTGACACATTCCACAACAACTCCGAATACGAAAACTTTTTTGTAAAAACTACCACCATCAAAATCTTGCATGCTAGGTAGTTTTGGCCTATTCTATTCAATGACTCCTACAACATGATAAAATCCTACAAGGAATGCCAATTCTATGTAGGGAGGTGGAAAAATTCCCCCATGCCTCTCAATCTGATAGTATCAGATGAACCATTTGCAAAATGGGGGCTAGACTTCACAAGAATGATCAATCTTACCTCTGACATTGGCCACAAATGGATTCTCACAACAACAGACTACTTCACAAGGTAGACTGAAGCCATACCCATGAAGAATTTCACAAAAGTAGAAATTGTGGATTTTCTTGAGGGGCTAGTAATGCAATTTGGC
The DNA here is from genome assembly GCA_007115665.2 of Sequoiadendron giganteum. Classification (NCBI taxonomy): domain Eukaryota; kingdom Viridiplantae; phylum Streptophyta; class Pinopsida; order Cupressales; family Cupressaceae; genus Sequoiadendron; species Sequoiadendron giganteum. Next base: position 133,942,805 of record CM021109.1, read on the forward strand.
CCACCAAATACCATCATCTCAAACAACACCAAAGCTTTCCTAGGATCTAAGGTATGTCATTTCTCACTTACACATGGAAAATTCTTAAAAACATCATCAAACTATTATCCACAAGGGAACGGCCTGGCTGAGTCAACTAATAAGAATTTAGACAAACTCATTTAAAGGATCAGGTCTGATCATGAGGAGTGACAAGAATCTTTGAACAAAATTATGGGAAGATCGCATAACTCCTAAACAAGCCCTGAAGACTTTTCCTTATGAGCTAGTGTATAGGAAGGAAGAGTTGTTTCCTATCTCTATAGAGATACCTATGTTATAGCTACTCAAGTCTCTATAAATTGAAGAGAATGGAGCTATGGAAATCTGGTTGGCCAAATTACTAGAAATACAAGAAAAAAGGGAGAAGTCCCTAACAACCATGACTAACTACTAGCAGGTGGTTAAAATATGGTTCAACAAGAAGGCATCAAACCAAGGTCTAAAAATTGGAGACCTAGTAATAAATTTTAATGAAAGAGCCACAAAGCCTAGACAACATGGAAAATTTGACAAGATATGGGAAGGCCCTTTCAAAATAATTAAGTGCAAACAAAATAATGCATTTGAAATAAAAAAATATGGATCAAGAGCCACTAGGAATTCTGGTTAACAGGATTCACTTAAAATTGTTCAATTAGGCTACAATTACTTCAAACAGGTGTAAATTTATAAATAGTGTAATTAGTTTTCTTTTTCATGTTTTGTCGGCTGGTTTTTTCTACCAAATTTTCCACAGTTATGAAGAGCAAGAAAATTCATGACACCCAATATTATAAGAATAGAGAAAGGATCTACTAATATTGCAAAGATTAAATTAATATACAAGGGATTCAACCATATTGCAGAAAAACACAAGAATGAAAACAAAAGGGTTGAAAATAAGCAAGTATATTTGATATATATATATATATATATATTGGATAAAACATTGTCAAAATGGCTCTATGGCCATGCATTCAAAAGTATAACCATATATATAGCTTCATTACATATATATATGTGAGCCTTCTTTTAGGTGTATTTATAAAAAAAGGGAAAAAAGTATGTCAAACTTCATATCTCTGGGACACAAGAATTATGTTCATCAATAGGAACATTATTAGGAGTAGTAGGAGGATTTTCAGCAGCAACAGGACCTATAGTAGAAGCAGTGTCAACACCCATAATGAGTGACAAAGGAAACACAAGGCTCCTAAAGTCAATGTACCAATCCATATTGTAGAACAACTCTACATTGTAGCAGCACAATAGGAAATGGCATGCCCAACTAGGCCTATCACAATGCTCTGCAAGTGAGTGAAGCCTAAAACCACTCAAAAATGGAACCCATGGTACCACTACATCTTCTTCAACATGCTTCCTCAGGTTACTTGCAACAAGAAGTTTTTAGGGTTAGAAAGGAAGATATCTAACAAGTTAAATGCAGATTTGAACAATAAAATAGAGTAATTAAACACACATAAAATATAACACAGAGAATTTAATGTGGTTCACCCAATCTGGGTTACATCCACAAAACTGCAGCCATCCAGTGATTTTATTATCCAGAGAAAAACATATTACAATATCACAAATAATGCCATACTACAAATCTCTATCCCAGCAACTTATAACAAGCTTTAAGAAGCTTCCAGAAATTAGGGTTTACAAAGTCAACTTTTTTACTTTTTTCCGTGACAAAGCAAAAAAGGTGAAAATTTTTTCTCAAGGGCTATCACCCAAGGCCCAGATCGGCCCCGGACCCTAGCAACGATACATGAAGAGTGTACAATACAAAAAAGTGTACAGTATAGCATGATTAGTTGCCTCATACAATTAGAAGTCCCAGACCATACACCGCATTGCTCACTACCTCGCTGAGACCTCCAAGGTACTTCTTTGAAAACCTCTGAAGTGTCAATCAAAGGATCATGGCTTTCCAAGCCTAAGAATCAAGCAATGAGGCAATGAAATGTGAGTTGATATATGTATTAACCCACTATTTATCTTCATATTCGATACAGTCTTTGCCCAGGACCCATTTAATGGCTATGATAGTCAGTGAGTGCTTGTTCTTTGTCATACGTTCCAGGCGCCTACTTGAAATCTCCCCCAAAAATGTTGTTTGAGCCTTGTTACACACTAACCTAATTAGAGTATTCATTGTGTCAACCTCCACTCAAAACACCTAGGTCTATTGCTATGCAAATTTTAATCCTATTTGATCACCCAATGCTACTTCTGCTAAAACACTAAGTGTGATTTCGTTACTGTATTAGGGCCATTTTATAGAAATATTCAAGTTACTCTATATACAAAGCATGGTGGTAATTGAGTGCTAAATCAAAAATCTTACCGAAGGGCTAGCTCAATATTCCAACATAGTTGCGTCCACAGGTACAAATTGTTGCATGCAAAATTAAGGAGTGGTAATCGATTAACACAAATTGATGGTAGTCCCAAGTGATGGTTGATGTAGACAAAGGTTAGGTGGCACGACACAATCATTTTCAAGCTCCAAGGATGAATGCAAATATTTTCAAAGTACTCATCGGGATTTCAGCTTGATTATACTTTGTGAGATATTAATTGCTAAGGCAAATAGGGGGATGATAGGAATTACACCGGTGGCTCAATTTCCCATGAAAATAATGTTGAAAAGACTTTATCACCAATACAATTATGAATTCTTGTCTTTTCAAAAGAGGCAAGTAGCTTATTTCACACGAGCAAAGGAGCTGGCAGTACATGCTAAATCAAATGCAAAAAGTTTGTCATTCTCTACTTGATTAAATGCGAGAAATCAAAGAAAAATCTAAGTGTTGCATGCAAAAGGTGGGATAGAGCATAAAAAATTCTTAAGAATGAAAAAGAACTTAGGGAGAACAAAACTATTAAAAAAACCAGGAGCGACACATCTAGCAGTAAAGGAGTTGAACGTAGATAATTGTAGAGAATTCATTGCCTCGATGTGGATTGAACCTAAAATGAAAGGCCATCTGATTTTGAATTCAGAGCCATGCATTATGTTTTTGGGTTCCATTCATACTGCTTCAGTGGGATTTTTGGGTAGATATTCTACAAAATAATGTAGTTGATCAAAGTTCTTAAGAAGAGATGCAGGAAGGGAAAACCCAAAGTTTATTAATTGTCATGCACATGGTGCCAGTCACCTACGTCTTCAAAGATGTTTCTTATGCTTCACCTAAAATACCAAAAAATACAACATGGGTGAATACTCGAGTTGTAGAGAAGAAGAGAACCCGCAAAGATAAGAAACAAACTAAAGAAGAATGGGAAAATATTTATGACCCCATTCTTGCAAAGAATCCTAAATCACTTAGGGAGGCGACCTGTGAAAGGATGAAAAGGAGTAGTGACCCAAATTCCTTAGCACAAAAGTGTTGGTAAGTGGGATTCCTCAATATATGGTCCCATTTGTACACCACTGCCTTGAATTAGTTGATGAGGACATCAAACACTTCAACCTGGAGGCCAACACCATTAAAGGCTAGGAGGTGAGTGTAGCTATCTACAAGGAATCTATCTAGAATATGCTCTATATCTTAGAGTGAAGCTACAAAGTGCAAAAAATGGAGGTAGTTTCCTCAACAAAAGGAGAGTCCTATTGGAGGACTAGAGACCTCACACTAATTTTTTATAACTTAGAGATTCAAAAACCCAAAGAAACTCAGAATAAGTCAATATAGATCCTAGTGGTGCATAAGGGTTTAATGATGACATGAAGGATGCATTCTCAATGATGGCATTTTTTTGCGGCCTAGATAACGACAACGAGGTCCAATATTTTTAGTTAGGTTTGGTATTTCAATTACGAAGGCAACATTCTTTCTTCTAGTATGATTTTGCTGAATTCCTCATGCAAGAGATGCTCGACTAGATAGAAGAATATCAGCTTCAATGGAGGTTTAGGTTCTTGTCCTTTCTTGCACATATGTTCTTGCATCAAAATCTTGACTTCTTCTAAAAGTGTCTTGGGCACTCAATTTTTGATGAAAAACAAAAGAGGAAATCGGTTTCCATGTGCAATCCCCTTCTCTCTATGACATTTGACTATTATGCATTTTCAAATTATTTCTTATATCTGATTTTGCAAGATTTAAGAGGATACTACACTATCTTAGGATTCAACTCAAACCAAATTGAGTTCAAGTAGAACTTCACTCCCAAGTGTGATTGGTTTATGGGTGAATACTTCACGTTCATCCAACTATGCGGCTTCACCGGAGAGCCCTTCTAGCTCCCATCATGTCTTACCAACTGGATAATGTCACTAGAGGTTTTCCATGAGGTTTCAATTATTGACAACACCTTTTGCAGCAGAAAGGAAAATAAGAAGTGATTTTTCAAATGCCCAATCAGCTTCAAGACCATAGTAATGGCTAAGAGGAAGGCTCATGACATACTAGAGGAAAAACTAGCTCATTTGGGGTTGGTGTGGATTTGTGACAAATGGAATTATAGCCTTGATGATGATTTTCCAAACAAATATGTCAAAGTGACATATTACCCCCGACCTTACTAGGAGAAGCATTGAAATCTAGTATCTAATGCAGATGATTTTATTATTGACCTAGCCTATATTCCTACCAAATATGGTCAGCCTCCATGGCTGATATTCTACTACCTGACTGGGTAGTATGACAAAATAATAAATATGTGGACTACTCTCCACAATAATCTAATAAAGAACTATAGTTGGAAGGAAAAAAAGGTAAATTATTTCTGGATATATCATCAAGAGACCCAACAAACTGAGGCTCCATATGATAGCCTAGAAATGGATGACAAGTTCAAAAATTTGTGGAGAAATGAGCATCTAGATTTCGATGAAAGTGACGAAAGTGATTCCAATTCAGAGGAAGCCAAATCACAGTCCAATGACAGGGCAGAACCAAAAATGGAGACACAGGACACCTCAACACAACAAAAGGGAAAGGTTGTAAATCTACCTATTAAGGTTTCCTCTAATGTACGAGTAAACATATCAAGTGTGAGGTCTTCACTAACTTGCACCTAGTCATCAAGGAGATCCTGGGAAACCCAGCTACAATAACCTGAAACCCCTAGCAATAGAAAATTCACCACTAGTAAATCAGTAGTGAACTAAGGTACCTTCACAGAACCTAGATGCAAGCATAGAGCCAACAATAAAATAAGGACCGCAACCATCCACACCATAAGTATCTTTCACTCCCTCTTCTCTGATTTCAAAAACCTTAGTTTCCCTTATTGTATCCACAACACCTCTTATTTCTTAAGCCGACCAATACATTTCAGCCTCTGCTTCAATGATTGCGGGGGTTTTTGCACAGTCCTCTCATGAGGCCCAATTTGACATTACTCCTCCATGAAACCTCACACCATTCGCATTGGCCCTTTCCACATCCCAAAGAGTTACACACTCTTTCCCTACTACCTTCATTGATACATCTCTTGCCACAACAGTATTAGAGTTGATCCACTCTTCCCAGTAGATCGAGCCTATCAAGACTCCAATTCATTTGATTACTTCTAGTTTGTAGTTTAGGTATTGGAGTATACCTCCTTTCTCACCCCAAATAGTCAATGTTTTGAAGAATTCATCTGGCACTGGTATCCTCTCATTCCCTTTTTCTATTCCTCCTAGTGCACCTTTCACAAGAGGACTCATCAGTTTGCCCATGGAATTCTTGTCGAAAGGTGATAAAACTAGACAAGCACGAGCAATCAAAGCCAAAAATAAAATAACTAAATATGCTAGGAGACCGGTAGAACCAAAGATACAGACTATTTTTCATGAGGCTCAATAATTGCTACACTTTGCGACCATGTTCCCAATTATCAACAAACCGCAGGGAGAGATTTAGCCACATGAATACAACATTTATGCCGTGGGGCTCGAATTAAGAATAGCCGACCTCAAAACAAGGTGGAGCTCATGGAGGAAACATAAAAGGTGGTAACCACTTACTTTATTAAATCTAGTCACCAACTTAAGAAAAGGGAAGAGGAGCTGAAGAATATAAAGGATAGAGTCAATGTCCTACTCACCAAGGAAAAAGCTAGGGAGGTTGAATTTAAGCACTTGTCCCAACAGAACGAGATAGAAGAAGAAAATATCTGAGAATAAATTGCAAAGTTTCAGTCCCTTGATCCTAATTTGGTCGCTGAGCTGCAGCGGAAGAACTAAGAATATCAAGAACAATTGGCAAAATTGGGGCAGGACATGCAAAAGAAGGATGAATAATTTTGTCGCTTAGAGCAATAGATGCAACAAAAAGATGCAGATTTCTAGATCCGTCGAGACCAATTAGAGGGTGAGATTGTAGAAGTAAAATATTCACTAGAGGAAGAAGTAGAAAACAAGGAATGAGTTGAGGCCAGCTAGCTCACAGAATCATGGATCCTATAGGGGCAACTCACCATGGCAAACCAAAAGGTCATGAAGCTCACACATGATATAGAAAAAATGGATGAAGAGATTGCCCTATTAAAGGACTCTGCCTTACCACCTACCAATCAAACAGACCTTCTTTAGATAGCCCAATAGTTGCATATTTCATATTGGGAGACAATGAAGAACTTCTGCCTAACTCTTCAACTGACACTATGATTTATGGTAGAGGCAACATATTTAGGTAGGGGGTTCATGAGGAGATCAAGCAATTCCCTCAATCCATCGCGGAAAGAGTTCCAAAGGCTGAGAGATTATTAGATAGGCTATATCAAGTCCCAGACAAAGTCTTGGAAAATGTAGACATTGATTATCGAAGGGTTGCTGCTAAAATATCTAACAGGTTCATCTATTGCCACACAGTGATCCTTCATGCCAATGAGTGTGCTACCTGTTAGAACCCAAAATTTCCATCATGAAACTAAATGCTTTTCCCATTTTGTACTTAATATTTTTACTACCCTTCTTATAAAAAATCATTTATCTCCCTTTGTAATGCTACGAATGGATTTTACCCTTGCATCATTGCCTTATTTTTAGCCTATATAGTTCTTACATGTTGCCCCGATTAAATTTGTTATCCTTGCGCCACCATCGATTATCTTTCCTAGTTTTCACCGCTCTACCATAGTATAGCAATGATGGTTAGGCATTTGCACGATGAGGTTTACCACTATGCCATATGCGGTCAGGTCATACACCATAATAGCATGGTAAATAGTCAATGGTTGATGGAGATAGGTACTTACCGGTGAGGTACCACCGAGATGGCAGTTTTGGATAGTCACCGCAGTACCGTCGATAGTCAAGTCATACACCATGGTGACTGTGGTAAATAGTTAGCAAGGAAGCGCCAGTGTTCGAACAAAGTGATCGCTCAACCGTAGGGAGTCCAAATGCAAACCATGGTAGAGCAGTGGACAGTTTATAAGTGGTGATGTGTAACAATTAAATGGTTACCGTGCAATCACACACAGTCAAGTCATACAATGTAGTGGTGCGGTAAATGATCAGCTGGTCGGGAGAAGAGTCGTTAGTGGTGAGCGATAGGTAGAAATGAAGATAGTTACTGCCATACTGCCAACAGTTAAGAAACAGACCAAGGCAATGAGGTGGCAGTTAGCAAATAGTTGTCACGGAACTGCTTGGAGTCAAGATGAAGACCATGGTAAGATGGTAGGCATTAAAAGGAGATAGCAAGCCGAATACTGTCAAACCGCCAGGGGTCAACAGGTTGACCGCGGTAAGGCAGTAAAGATAATAAAAGTTGCAGTAAACACGACAGTCAGGTTATAAGGAAAGATTAAAGAGAAACTTATGTAAGAAATATTTAAATTGTCGTTGAGGAAACTTATTTAAATGTTTCATTTTTATCAGAATGTAAAATAGTTGTGGCGTGAAAAATGAAGATTCATGACTCTTGAAGTTTTCTGAATAGATATTTGCAAAAAAACTAGTCATAGGTGAAAAAAGAGGGAGGGATTCTTCTTAGAAATTAAAAAAAAATGGGAATGGAATAATGTAAGAAAAACCTTCTGGAAATAGTGTAATGGATATGATTTTCTTTGGCCAAATTATTTTCTGAATTTTTCATTGTTGTGATGTCATAACTAACATTTTTGCTTGGTTCTCTCTAATCTAAGATCTTTTGATCATTTGAGTCTAAATATCTATTACTTTTTGATTCATCGGACTATATTTCTTTACTATGTGTGATTTTATTTACTCGTGTCTGCAAGAAATAATTAAATTCCTTTGATTAAGTCACTGTGTTTGCAAGATTTCCTTTGGATTTTTGAGGGAGGGCAAGGTGAGAAAATATTTCAACACCATTTATGCCAGTCATAAATTCATGAAGTCACATGCCATTCATTAGATCTTCATCTTTTAAAGTGTTTAACAACGTGAATTTTGTTAGAAAGGGAGATATATATATGTAATCAATAATATTTTTTACTCCATTTCCCAATAGATGGAAGGCACTGATCTTTCATATCCTAGAGGATAGAATTCATTATAAATAATATTTTCAAATGTTTCCTTTTTTGTAATAGGTGTAGTTGTAGTATCTTTTGGTCTACCCATTCCCAATTGCCATTGTGGGTAGATTATTTAGCAGGAAATCCAATTCAAATCTGCATGTTTCTATATAGGTTCAGTCACCTAGGTCTAGCAAAACCTAAAGAGAAGAAGGTTCAGTTGTGTAGTTGGGCTTGTACATTGGCCCAAAGTGTTGTAAAATCTTGGCAGACTATTATGGTTAAAACCTGCACTTTTGAGAAGCAACAATTTGGTGACTCTACTCGGGACATAATCTCAAATAATCCTTTGTCATAGAGTCAGTATTTTGTAGAAGACTCTGTTGGGAATAAAGAATTGCATATTTTCTGACTTTTGGAAAGTGAGTGGTGACTCTAAATGAACAAGTGCATTGAAACTGATAAAGTAAAGTATATATCTGAAAGGAATCTTCCTAGAGTTCAAACCATCACAATTGCTCCCAAAATGCAAGGAAGAAGGTCTTTATACAAATATGGTGATGGTCCTAATGGAAAAAATAAATGGATAGAGAAGAATGATAAAATTAAGAAGGTGACTGATGACATGAGACCATCAAACAAAAATAAAACATCAAAGGCATCATTGGACACACATAATTCATATGGTACACTAGCAAATTAAGACAACCCTTCTAGGGAACCTCATACTCCTAAGGAACAGAGGAATCCCTTTTATAATCTAGACCCCGAGAAAGTTAAGGATTTCATGGTTGAATGTGAAGCTGAAAGAGAAACAAGACGACGTGAATATATCAGAAAATGGCATTTCTTGAAGAGAATCAGGATGGACCTGGCTATGAAGCTGCCTCTGAGGAGAACTATGAAAATATGGCTCAAGATGAAATAAATGCAAGACTAGAACATGAGAGACAAGAAGTGGAGAAAACAAGAATAAAATATGAGCAAAGGCTCCAAGCAATCAAAGAATTTGAAGAGTTGAAATTAAGAAAATCTCAGATCAATACTCAAATGGCTAATTTGCGAAAATATGTGCCACCTCACAGGCAGGTTAACAATAATGCAAGCCCATCAAAAGCCCCACAAGTCCATCAAAATCATCCAAACAAACATCAGAATGTTCCACCACAAAATCAAGGTGTTCAACCACCTCCTTATCAACAACATATACCCCCACAAGGCCAACAATATGTGGCAAATAATAATCCATTGTACCAACATCAGTATTACCAAAATCCTCCTCCATAATATGCAAGTATGATCAGGCAATTTGACTTGGATAGATTTCAAATATGTCCTTACCCTATAAACAACAATTGGAGGTCTTGTCCCAAAATTCATAGGAAGTAGTGCAGTTTCAGCTGAAGAACATTTAAGGAGTTTTAATGCCATTTTACAAGATTTGGATATGCAGTATGAAGATGTGCAAATGAAGTTTTTTATGATGTCACTAATTGAAGATTCTAGAGATTGGTTCAATAGTCTTCCAACAATTTCTATTGATTATATTCATGTGTTTTATGAACAATTTTTGAGCAATATGGGAATCAATATGCACCAGAATTTGCATTGCATGAATTGGTGACTATTCAAAAGCATCAAAATGAGTCATCTTATGATTTCAACTAGAGGTTTTCTAAGTTGCATAACAAGATACCACCTGGATCTGAATTAGCTAACCCGGTTGCATTAACCATTTACTTAAAATCTTTTGATCCTAAGACAGGATATGAGCTTAGGAATAGAGGTCCTAGAAATTTGGTTGAAGCTCAAAGGATAATGTTTACTATTGAAAATAATAAGAAGGCCACAAGGATTATGGCCAAGAGGGATAACCCTAGGGTTCCCCAATAGTCTCCTCCAAATAAACAAGAAATCAAATATAAGAATGATAGGCCCAGACTACATGATATGCCCTATAATACAAATTGGAGAGATGGAAAGCCAATGATGGATAATAAGCCAAGAAATAAAGAGACACCTAATCCTTTGAAGAAGAGAAGTACATACATGGTTGATAATATTCCTTGGTGTTCAGTATGTGACATGCCACATTCTTTAGAACATTGTGTTGTAGCTCAATCAATGTCAAGAAAACACATGGTAGAAAATAATAATGAAGAAGAAAATAATATCTATTTGAATTCTCACATTATTCACTCGGAAAAGAAAGGGTATTCATCTTCAGAAGAAGGAGGATATGAATATGATGTTGATCATTAGAAATATAATGTTCACATGGAAAAGGAACAAAAAAATTTTGATTATGAAGAAAGTGATGATGAACAAGGTCATCCTACCACATCATATCAGCCTAATAGGGGAAATATGAGGATACCAAGTGACGAAGAAATTAAAATATTGACTATTACAGTAGTTGAGTTGGCTAATAGAAAGTATCGGCTGAGGAATAGAACAGTGAATGAGAACGAAGGTGTTCCAAGAGGAATATTCTTGAAAGATAAAAATATGTCCCATGAGATATCAAAATACACAAATGATGAGTGCTCTAATAAAAAAGAGCAGAAGTATGTCCCCAAAGAAGAAAATAAATTATTCCCCAAAGATAAAAAAAAGATAGATCAGACATCGAAAAGGGAGAAAGAGGAGAGAAAATGTGAACCAACAAAGAAAAAGAAGGTGATAAGAGTTGAAGGTGCATCTTTTGATTTTGTGCAAGCTTTATCCCAGGTAAAAATATTTGTCCCATTACTTGAAATGATGAAGATTAAAGAGTATAGGGAAAGTTCTATCCAATTAATTTTTGTTGGGAGGAATCAAATTGTAAATTTTGAACAAAATGAGAATCCTGGAATTGCTGATAAGAAAGGAAAGATAAAAGTTTCTGAAGTTGGCCTAAATGATGCATTGATGAATACACCACAAATTGATCCATTTTTTACTACCCTACTCATAAATGGTAATTGGTAATAAATTTCATGATAAACTCAAGCGCTTCTATGAATATTATGCCAGTAGGGGTAATGAAACAACTTGGTATGTGGATAGATATTGAGGGTGGTAAATGTTATGCCATAGATAGTAGGCATGTCCTAGTAGTGGGGATTATGAAGGATGTAGAAGTAAAATTAGAAGCCTACCCATAGGCAACCTATAATATTGATATAATTGTGATTGATACACCTACTTAGTTTGGAATGCTTCTATCAAGATAATGGATTGCAGCAGTTGGAGGTAATGTGCAGTTTGATTTATCATATACCACAATACCTGTTAATAGTGAAGAGGTAAAATTGCATAGAGAACCAAGGGTGAATCATATAATTGAGTGTGTTCCTCAAGGAAAACTTAATTGCTTTTGTGAAGTGGATTTAGGGAGTTTTAGAGTAGAGTTATCTCAACCAAAATTAATGAATACTGACCCAATTAATAGACTTGTTTCTAGAAATCAGCAAGGTGTGTGGAAAATGTATTTTGATGGGACTTGCAGCCAAGAAGGTAATGGATTTGGGATAGTTTTCATATCACCTAAAGGTACAACATTTAAATATTCATTTTTGTTGGCTTTCGAATGTACAAATAACATGGAAAAGTATGAAGCCTTGTTGATTCATTTGAACATGGATTTCAAACATAAGATTAAGTTGTTGTTTGTCTTGGGAGATTCTGAACTAGTTGTGTCACAAGTTCGATCAAAGTACGATGCAAATAATAAGAGTCTGAAACAATATAGAAATTTTGTGTGGGATAAAGTGAAACTGTTTGATGCTTTTTCAATTAATTGGATAGATAGATCTGAAAAATTTAATGGCTAACTTTTTGGCTAATGCAACCTTAAAGAGAAATTATATCACTTTGACAAGAGTGTCTCAAGTTGAATTTAAAACAAGACCAGCAGTCCCTAACAACATACATAGTTGGAAATTTTTTAAAGATGATACTGACCTTTTGAAATTTATTCATTGTATAGATCAGAATGAGGCACAGGAGATAGATTTCAATGCTTTTGTGGAAGAAGTGGATAGAAAACAAACTGTATTTGGGAATAAAGTTTTGCAGCTGAAAACTAACAAGCTTCCCAAAGGGCTTCTAGCATTGTAGAGAATGTATGATGGGGTGATCATTCTCTCATGAAGCAGGCACCTGTTAAGAAAGAATATATTGAATAAATATATTTGGGAATTGAATTAGCACTAAAAAGAGTTTATATTGGAAAGAAAATAAGCCCAACTATTAGGAGAATGTTGATTACATTGATGAGAAAATAAAAGCATGTGTTTGCTTGGTCTTATGAGGATTTGAAGGCATATAGAGAAGATATTTTTTAGCATGATATTTCACTTAAGCCAGACACAAATCCATTCAAACAGAAGCAAAGGTCTATCAACCAAACTCTGGAACCTAAGATGAAAGAGGAGCTAGCAAAGCTCAAATATGGAGGTATCATAAAACCTATTAGGCATTCTACATGGGTCTCAAATTTGGTTCTAGTCAGAAAGAAGAATGGGGACATAAGACTGTGTGTAGATTTTAGAAATCTGAATGTTGCTTCCCTAAAAGCTAATTATCCTCCTCCAAACATGGAGGCAATATTGCAAAAAGTGAGAGGGTGTGAGCTATTGTCAATGATGGATGGATTTTTTGGATATAACCATATCAAAGTCAAGGAATATGAGCAGTACAAGACAATATTCACTACTCCATGGGGAACATATGTCCATACAAGGATGCCATTTGGTCTCACAAATGCAGGAGCTACCTTTCAAAGGGCCATGGATGTGGCATTTGCAGATCTAATCAATGCTATAATGGTGGTATATCAAGATGATCTCACTACTTATTCCAAAAAGGCAGAGAATCATGTTGGGGACTCAGAGAAGATCTTCATCAAATCTTTGGAAGATGGTATTAGTCTTAATTCTAAAAAATGTCATTTTGTTTTCACAGAGGGTAAAATTTTGGGGCATATTGTGTCAAGAGAAGGGATTAGGATAGACCCTAAAAGAGTAGATTCCATAGATAAAATTTCCATTCCCAAAACTGTCAAATCAATCCAATCACTTTTTGGCCAAATTAATTTTTTTAGGAGGTTTGTGTCTAATTTTTCTAAAATTGTTAAACCTATATCTAAGATGCTGAAAAAGGAGAAAAATTAGACTGGACTGTTGAAGCCATGGATGCCTTCATATCTATAAAAAAGGCTATCAAAGAAGCCTCTATCTTAAAGTACCCTAATTTTACTAAGCCATTCCTAATATTTGATTTTGCTTCATTCCATATCATAGTTGTTGTTATGTTACAGAAAAATGATGAAGGTCATGAGCAGCCTGTTTCTTTTTTGAGTAAGTCTTTGCAAGGGTCAGAATTCAAGTATGATATTATGGAAAAATAGGCTTATGCACTAGTCAAAGCAACAAATTCTTTCATACCTTACCATGTTGGAGCTAAGGTAATATCTTATGTCCCACATGCAGTTGTGAAGGATATCCTGGTGCGCATAGAAGTGACAGGGAAGAGATGCAGATCGATTAATAAAATCTAGGAGTTCAACATGGAGATTCAGATTACCAAGTTGGTAAGAGGACAAGGTCTGGCCAAGCTGATGGTGGAAACAAATATTGAAGCAAACCAAATTTGCAATGTAGAAGGTAAGGAAGATATCATAGAAAGTATTGAGCATACTCCATGGTATACAAATGTGATGTATTATTTGAAAAACATGAAGTACCCTTAAGGGATGAATGATAATCAAAGGAGAACTTTGAAGTTGCAGGCTCCTAACTATGTTTCTATAGAAGGGGACTTATTCTGAAAAAATAGGGATGGTATATTATTGTTATGTCTAGATGAATCCCAGGCAATGTATGTTCTGAAATAAATGCACGAAGGGGTATGTGGAGACCATTATTTGCTAAGACTACTGCACACAAGATTCTTAGGGCTGGTTATTATTGGCCTAGGGTATTCAATGATTCCTTTGCATATGTGAGGAAGTGTGAGGCTTGTCAAAAAATTTCAGAAAATTTGAAGTATCAAGGAGCATTTCCACATAGAACTTTGCAGGTAGAAGCACCTTTTTACCAATGGGGAGTTGATTTCATTGGAGAAATACAAGAAAGATCAAGTGGAGGACATAAGTGGATATAAGTGGCCACAAATTATTTTACTAAGTGGGTGGAGGGTGTTCCAACTAAGAAAGCAATGAGAAAAGTGGTAGTTAATTTTCTGATGGAGAATGTTATAACCAGATTTGGTACCCTAGTCAGATTGATCACATATAATGGGATGTGTTTTAGATCTGATGAGTTTAGAGACTTTTGTAAAATGTATGGCATTAATATTTCTTATTCTACCCCATATCATCCACAAGCCAATGGCCAAGCAAAGTCAAGTAATAAAAATCTTTTGAAGATAGTAAGGAGGATATTGGATACAAAAAGAAAGGCATGGGATTCGAAGTTAAGGTTGGTTGTATGGGTAGATAGGATTACAGTGAAGAAGGCAATTGGAAAATATCCATTTGAACTGGTGTATGGGACACAAGCTAAGATGCCACTGCAAAACCTTTTGCCATTTTATAACTTCATTCTACAAGAATTCTTGGATATTACTAACCCAATGGAGGAAATAATGGAGCAGCTTGTAGAGCTTGATGAAGTGAGAAGAATGGCTCAGAAGCAAAATGTGAAATTGCAGTCACAAATGAAGTACCTTTTTCATAAAAAAATCCAAGGACAGAAAGTTTGAAGAACATGATTTGGTGTTGATGTGGAACGCTCGGTGTCAGGAGAAGGGGAAAAATGGCAATTTTGAAGCCTTATGGTTGGTTCCTTTTGTGATAATTGGTAAAGGAGGTGAAGACTCCTATTTCCTGAAGAACATGTCTAGAGAAGAGCAAGATTTTCCTATACATGGGCAGTTCCTGAAGCACTTCTTCTCTTGAGGATCAGCTGAGGGTTAAGGATTGCTAGTGCATGGACAATTCTTAATAACCCTCTTTAAATATTCTTTCCATGCATAGTATTTTAGGAAATTTTGAGGGGTCTAGGTTTGCCAATACATGGACAGTCTCAAGAGTTCCCTTTTCGAAAGCATTGCTTTCTTTCCATGTACAGTAGCTTAGGGTCATTTTCACCTTCCATTCTCCATGCTCCACATTCCATTTTACATCTCCTTCACTCTTTCTTTCCTTCCATCCTCCATTTATCTCATTTTCATGTCCATTCATGTCTTGGTCTGCTCTCCCAATTGTATGCTGGATTTTTGCAGTGATTTGTTTAACCACTCATCCCCAACAGGAACCACTGTTAGAACCCAAAATTTCCATCATGAAACTAAATGATTTTCCCATTTTGAACATAATATTTTCACTATCCTTCTTATAAAAAATCATTTATTGCCCTTTGCAATGCTACGAATGGATTTTACCATTGCATCGTTGCCTTATTTTTAGCCTATATAGTTCTTACATGTCACCCCCATTAAATTTGTTCTCCTATATTTCCATAGAATAATTCATTTTATTCCCATTCATGACATTAAAATATCTTGTGTCACCACCAATTATCTCTCTTGGTTGTCACCACTCTACCATGGCCTTTTTCAAAGTGGATCATAGTATAGTGGTGATGGTTAGGCATTTCCACGATGAGGTTTACTACTATGTCGCACGCAATCAGGTCATACACCATGGTAGCATGGTAAATAGTCAGCAGTCGACATAGATAGGTAGTTAACGGTGAGGTAGCATCAAGATGGCAGTTTTGGATAGTCACCGCAGTACTGTCGACGATCAATTCATACACCGCGGTGACTGCAGTAAAAAGTTAGCGAGGAAGCAATGGTGCTCGAAGACAATTACCGCTCAACCTTAGGGAGTCCAAATACAAACC
>CM021109.1:133959253-134136155 GCA_007115665.2 Sequoiadendron giganteum
GATTGTCTTGCCGATGGTCCTGAACATCAGGGAGACTTCACCGAAGTCTGAGAAATAGGAGTCGGTGCCATGTGCGATAGCCTATGGATAGTCTGACATCGGTTCAACACATTTTGTTGTCTCACCGATGAGCGACAAAGTTGAATTTGATTGACCAAGTTTTTGTCCTATGTGTTCTATATTGGACCAATGAGTGATATAGAATGTGAACCAATTTGGCAATTGAACTGTTGTGACCATTTTCTTGTGGGAAATGAACATAAAACTTAAGCGATGGATGAACAATTTTTTGGTTAAGGGTCTGGTCTAGTTGGTTAGTCGAATGATCAATGAGTGAATTCCATGGTATGTTGAATGAATGCATTGTAAGAGTGTAATTCGATACAAGGTTGATTAGGGAAATATTGTTTCTATAGAATTGTCATCTAAAAAGAAGAGATTGTAACTTGTATGTAATTTTATTACTGTAATACAAGTGATCTTTCTTTGGTGTGGTGGGTTTTTCTCCCGTAAGGGTTTTCCCATGTAAATTTGGTGTCAATTATGTTATGTGTGTTTTTCTTAGTTTTGTTATTTCTTTCATGTCTGTCTTAATAAACTATAATTGTAAACATTAAAAGACATATCTTTCTTCTCCTCTAAGACTTGGCATTAGGAAAATTTGTTCCACTATTGAATTTTTCCTAAGAAGTGGTATCAGAGCCTGGATAGTTGTGTTATCCTTGTGGGTAGATTGGTTTTTTCTGTCAATTTCTGTTGAGTGGGAGCTTTGTAGAAGTCTTGAATTTTTCTAATTACAGATTAAGATGGCAATGACAAGTACATCTAGAAGAATTGAAATTGAGAAATTCAACGACAACAATTTTGAGTTGTGGAAATTTAAAATGGATGACCTATTGGTGGATCGTGATCTTTGGATTGTTGTGTCTAGAATGAAACCTACATCCATGAAGCAAGAAGGTTGGGATCTCATAGATCGAAAAGAAAAAGGGTTGATAAGACTCTGTTTGGCAGAATTTGTTCTCCTAAACGTTCATAAAGAGAACACTGCCTCTACGTTGTGTAAAAGACTGGGAGGTATTTATCAGGGCAAGTCCTTGGTAAATAAGTTGTTATTGAGGAAAAAAATGTACTCTTTGAAGATGGAGGGAGGAATTTCTATTTTTGATCACTTAAATACTTTTAACATGTTGATTGATTAGTTAACATCTATAGGTGTGAAGATTTAAGAAGAAGATCATTGTATTCTCTTGTTATGTTCTTTGCTAGATTCTTGGGATCACTTGGTGATGACGATTGGGAGCATGAAAACCACTTTCAAAATGGAGGATGTGGTTTCTTCTTTGTTATCAGAAGAGATGAGAAGTAAATCTTCTGAGATGGCGAAGGAGGCTCTTATTGTTCAAGGCAGATCAAAAGAAAAAGGACAAGAAGTCCAAATCGAAATAAGAAGGGAGATCAAAGTCACCCGGTAAGAAGTCCAAGGTGAAATGTTAGAACTGTGGGCAGCCTAGTCATGTCTGAAAGAATTGAAAAGAGGAGAAAAATAAGTGGAAGAAGAATTCTTCTAACAATGATTCTTCTCGGAGCGATGTAGATGCCTTTATTGCAGCCTTGGCAACCCATGCATCAGATGATGTATGGCTGATTGATTCTGGAGCATCATTTCACATGACATCTCATAGAGACTGGTTTACTAAGTATGAAGAATGTGATGGTGGAAAGGTGTATCTGGAAAGTGATTCATCTCTAGAGATAGTTGGTCGTGGAAGAGTCGTAATTCAGTTTCCTAATGGTAGAATTAAGGGAATTGATGGCGTAATGCATATACCAGGTCTGGCTCAAAATTTAATTTCTGTAAACAAGCTAAATGATGTTGGACTGCAAGTCTCGTTCTCTAGCAATGGCTTTAAAATGACTAGAGCCTCGATGGTGCTAGATAGGGGTGCTCGAATTGGTACTCTATTCAAGTTGGATGCATTGATTGTTCAATGCAAAAGTGTCTCTACAAAATCACAGAAGGTTGTTTATAAAGAGAAGAATAAAAATGTTCCTATTGGAGAAAATTACTTGGAAGTGAAACTTCCAGCTAAAAAGACTATGCTCTAGCATCAAAGGCTTGATCACATTGGTGAAAAAGGTTTGAAATCCTTGAAGAATAAAAATCTGGTTGAGGGGCTTGATGATTCTAATCTCGATTTTGAATAATGTCAACATTGTATATATGGAAAACAACATCATGTTTCATTCTACTCTAGTCCTCATAAATCTTCTGGTGTTCTGGATTATATTCATTCTGATGTGTGTGGTCCAGTGGATGTTCCTTCATTATCAAAGTCTAAATATTATTTATTTTATTGATGATTATTTGAGAAGGGCATTTGTCTATTTTTTAAAAAGTAAATCAGAAGTGTTTAGTCATTTTAAGCAATTTAAAAACCTTGTGGAAAATTAGACTAGAAGAAAAATAATGTGTCTAAGGAGTGACAATGGCGGTGAGTTTTGTTCTGATTAGTTTGAAATGTATTGCAAATACCATGGGATTAAGAGGCATAAAACAATACCCTACACTCCACAAAAAAATGGAGTTGTTGAAAGGTTGAACAGGACATTGATGGAGAAGGCAAGAAGTATGTTGGGCAATGCTAGTATAGAGCATATGTTTAGGGTTGAGGTTGTGGCTACAACATATTACTTATTGAATCGATCACCTTCTTTAGCACTTGTTGATATAACACCTATGGAAGCTTGGTCTGGTAAGAAGCCCTCTCTCAGACATATTCATGTCTTTGGTTGTGAAGCATATGTTTATGTGTCGGATGTGAAAATATCTAAATTGGACAACAAAGCTGAAAAATGTATCTCCATTGGGTATGCCCTTGGTGTGAAAGGATACAAGCTTTGGAATCATGTGACCAAGAAGGTATTATATAGCAGAACTATTATCTTTCGGGAACTGAAACCTTCTTCAGTAGATCTACAGTTAGGGATGAAAGAAGAGGAAAAGAAGAATGTCGTTGTTGAGAGATGTCTAACTCTAGGAAAAGAGGAACAACACATTGAAAGTGTACCTGAAACTGAGATGTCTAACTCTAGGAAAAGAGGAACAACACATTGAAAGTGTACCTGAAACTAAGGAGAGTTCGAGCAGCTTTGAGAGTTCTAAACAAGAAGAAGAGCCACAACCTCAGCCTCAGCATATGAGGAGGTCTACACGTGAGAAGAAACAACCATATAGGTATGGATTCTCTATGTTAGATTCTAGTCGTGCCTATACTTTGATTACTAACATGGATGAGCCTAGGAATGTAACAGAGGCAACTAAAATGTCTGATTCAGATTCTTGGTTGGAAACCATGAATGAAGAAATGGAATCATTAAGGAAAAATGATACTTGGGATATGGTCCCATTGCCTAAAGGTAGAAATCCTATGGGCTGCAAGTGGGTGTTTAAAAATAAAACTGGTCTGGATGGTTGTGTTGAAAAGTATAAAGCCAGATTGGTTGCGAAGGGTTATTCCCAGGTAGATGGAATTGATTACATGGGGAAAAAAATTCTCCTGTAGCAAAGCTGACATCTATCAAATTTCTTTTATCTCTTGTTGCAGCATGTGATTCAAAGATTGAGAATATGGATGTGAAGACAGCGTTCCTTCATGGTGATCCCGAAGCAGAAATCTATATGTCCCAGCCTAAGCACTTTATGAGAAAAGGTAAAGAAAATCTAGTTTGCAAGTTGAAAAAAATCTTTGTATGGTTTGAAGCAATCACCTAGAATGTGGTACAATAAATTTGACACATTTATTCTATCTTTGGGATTTGTAAGATTAAAATCAAATCATTGTGTGTACTACAAGACTGGAAATGATCGGATTCTTATAATTGCCCTTTATGTTGATGATATGTTGTTAATAGGAAATAGTAAGTTAATTATTTCTGATCTAAAATCTCAGTTGTCTACAAAGTTTGAAATGAAAGATTTTTGTGTAGCTAGGTATATTCTGGGGATGGAAATAACCAAGGATAGAAATTGCAAAAAGCTTTGGCTTAGCCAGAGTAAGTATATTAATACTGTTCAAGAGAGATTTAGTATGAATGATTGCAAGCAACTAGTTCCAGTTTTGCAGGGTTCAATGAAGCTATCTGTTGAAGATTGTCTGAAATCTCCTACTGAGATGGAGGATATGGACAAAGTGCCTTATGCTAGTGCAGTTGGTAGTTTATTGTATTCAATGGTCTGTACAAGGCTAGACATTTCCCAAGCGGTGGGATTTCTTAGTCGATTTATGGTGAATCCAGGAAGGACACATTGGGATGCTATGAAAAGAGTGTTTAGATATCTGAGGGGAACTTTAGACTATGTGTTGTGTTACCATGGACATTTTGTTGGATCATAGAGGGCTCTCAGCATTCATGGATTGGGTAGGGGACATTCACAGTAGAAGGTCCACTAGTGGATATACTTTCATGTTGAATGGTGGTGCAATTAGTTGGATGAGAAAGCGACAATTTGTAGTTGCTTTGTCCACTATGGAGGCTGAGTACATGGCAACAACTCATGCCTATAAAGAATCAATTTGGTTAAAACGTTTGTGTTCTAACACTAGGTTTGATGTAGGGAAAATTATAATTTACTATGACAGTCAAAGTGCTATTTGTCTGGAAAAGAATCCTACTTTCCATGCCAGGATGAAACATATTGATGTGCAATATCACTTTGTACGAGATATGGTGGAGGATGGAAAGGTCTCTTTAGAAAAGGTGGATACTCTCGAAAATGTTGCAGATGCATTGACGAAACTAGTGAGCACAGAAAAGTACAGGTGGTGTACCAGTTCGATGGGCCTTGGTGCCCATAAAACTTAGGAGTTTTGTTATGATCTAGAGGTGTCAATAAGATCTTCATGAATTGGGAGATTATTGGAAAAAGTGCCTCAATTCTTAATGACATTGAACTCCTGAAAGAGAAATATCGGTGAGACCTTTGGAATGTCTTGCCAATGAGAAACTAATCAGATCACTATGACCTTGGATCTGTCTTGGAAATGAGAACCATCAAACTAACATGATCTATCAGAGTGAGTTTCCAAACTCACTCCGATAGTAGAATTCTTGGCGATGTCGGCATGACCTAGTGGTTGTCTCAATGATATCGGGGTGCCCAGAACAGTCGGTGTGACATCTCCACCTCGCTCTGATGGTAGATGTCTGGGCGATGAAGATCGTCGAGGAGATTCTAATGGCATTCTCAAATTTTGCAAATTTGAGATGCCCATTTCAAAATCTTGCTTCTGCACTTTCAGAAGTACACCTGATAAATCAGTCCTGACAGACCCACTTTGGAGGCTTGTAATTTAAAGCCTATTGATTGTCGTGCAAAACTCATTTGCAGACATATTCAATTGACCTATGTGAGCAGGAATGTCAAATTTTACCTTCCCATGATAAGTTTTGACATGGTTTCGAAAAGTGAAGCTGGAGGGTTTGCACATTGTTTTGTTGTTTGCAGACATTTAGTTCTACAAAGTTGCTTCCTTTTGAGCTTGGATTTCGCAACCAGTTGACCATCATGTCAGAATGAATGTTGTTCCATATTCTCCATACCTAAGTGATCTCAGGTGTCAATTTTTAGAACCTCGTGATCTGATTTTCTTTTTTTAGAAAATCGAAACCAAATGCAGTTTGTTCTATTTTGCAGCTGCATTCCTGATAGCCTTTCTGAGAGGCCAACTTCGACCATCAATAACTTTTAATCAATGGTGTTTCAATCAAATTCCTTTTGCACACGTGCTCAAGGTACCTAAATTATTTACTATGTCTGATGGAAGCCCGCCAAGAGTTGATTTGCTATTTTTACAAATTGGCAGCTAAATGAGTTTTAATTGGTTCGAAATAGCTGTTGTTTCGAAAAAGTTTAATTGGGAAACGTTGTTGATTAATATCCGGTTCCTCGTGATCTATTTCTCTGAGCCATCTTTTTCATTGTATTCTCGTATCAAATGACTATATGCTTGCAAGTTTTTATGGTTTCACATGGTCGTTTGACCAGTTTCCCAGATTGATTCCTGAGCCAACTTGGCTTGTTTTGACCATTTTCTAAAAGGGGCAGAAAACAGTTTCTGATGAAGACCCAGTTCATTATTCAGCTTCAGAGGCATTCAAAAGGCAGTGTCAAATCATTTCATGGTGAAGTTTGTTTCAAAACAAAAAAAAATTTAGTCGGACCCACATGGGGACCCGACATGCTTTGCACCATTGAGGAATTGTTCGCCTTCAAGATTCAAAATGAAAATTGTGATCCTTTCTTAAGTATAGAGTTTGAAGGTTATGCCATCAGGTAGAGAGTGATACCAAATAGAGAACAATTTTGTTTCGAAGACGCAGTGATTGCAAACATGGTTGGATAGTGGCACAACCTTGAATTGAAGATGATTTGGGTGAAAAGGATGCTCAAGTTGAATGCATGCAAGAATATTATCATGGGAAATTGGTGAGGAAGAAAATACACTCCCATCACCAAACTCTACTAAAAGCAGAAAGGGCAAGTTACATAATTCACAGCAGAGAAAGATAATACTTCTACAAGGCATTGAATGGAAAGCGGCAAACGCAAAGTAAATATGGTCTCATGGAATGCCATGTTTGCAGCCAGTGCATAAAACAAACATGTTGAGAAGGCTTTAGAAGCTGTCAAGCTAATGAAACTATTGAAAGCACCTCAAAAAATTTATAGCAAATGCAAATGGGGATATTGGTAAGGTGCGGCCAGCATATAAAAGAGGGGCTTGTGCCAAGTGATGATGGGAACATTGGCATAGGGTATGCATAGCCACCAGAAACATGAGGAAGCCCGCACATTGGAGATGAAGGCCCATAGCCTGCAAATGGGACACTTGTAGGATATACATAGAGTGAATGCATTGGAAGTGTTCTGGAGACTTTCCAAGAGCCCGATGCATTGGCAGAGGATGTGAATCATCATTGTTTGATGGCAGAATTTCCAAGTGAGGAATTTGCACCTAGCAATACACTGTCATACAAGTACAACCAACAGGTTATGGATATCCATTAAGGCATTGGAGGGTGTAACCAGCATTCTGAAAGGTAGCAGATGTGTGATGAATGGAGCTGTAAAAGTCTTAGTAACTGTTAGCAAATGCAAATTGTTGATCTAGAGGGGTGCTGGCCACAGGAACAGAATGCACATAAGTTGGATATGTTGTAAAGTTTTAGAAACTTTTATGCAAATGCAAGAGCGATGAAGGTCGCCATTGTCCGAGCTTAAAGGAGAGACCCGAGCAATGTGGAGGAGGTTGTTGGGCGGGACCTGCAACAAATTTGGGAGAGACTGGCCTGTGCATAGCAAAGAGGAGACCAGATGACGGAGGCACGAGCAGTAGGAAGTAAGGAAATGTATAGCCCGCGCAAATGCAAATGGAGACCCTCACGCTAGGTGGAGGGGCTATGGCGGCCATGTTTGTAGAGTGTCCTGCACAGAGATGAGATTAGGGAATTTCTCGCAAGGCTCGCAAGAGGAATGATGACGCAAGAAAAACTCTTGTGAGGCTAGCGAGATCTAGCCACATGCAACGGTGGGTCCTAAATGAAATTTTTAAATTTCTAGATGAAACTTTTGTTATAGAAATTTATCAAATGTAAAATGCAAGTTTCGAGCACGGGGAAAAGTGAATTTATTATTCACTTTTTAAACAAATATAATGTGCTAGGCAATAAAATAAGGTTTGGGCCCAAATGTTAAAGTTTTAAAATTGTAATCTTTGTTGGGAGATAAAAGGTTCTTCACGGGCCACAATCTTATTTTACCAGGTGAAAGTGAATAAAGTATTCACTACTGTTGAGAATTATATTTTAAATGTTGAGGTGAAATATTTTATTGCTGGGCAATAAAATATAACGTGAGTTTAGTGAAAATTTTAAAGTATGGCTTGATGATTTTGAAAGACCTTCATTACTTTTAAATTAATAATGAGAGGGGACAGGTAAAATATTTGTATGCCTGATAATGTAATACTTGAAGTCATCATTATTTTTAAAATGTTGTTTTAAATATGAAATGTAAAAGGGCTTTCATGGAAAGGCTGAATATTTTCACGGGTAAATAATTTATTTGCCAGGCAAGATAAAATTGCAAGGTGTGGTTGGAGCAAATAAGTGAATTTTATATTCATCTATATTTGGGGATTTTATTTTGCTGGGAATAAAGCTACAACATTATAAAGTGGGGAAATATTTTAAAGTATTGTTGCAGCAAATGAAGAGCAAAAGGCAAAAATAGAATTTGCACGGGAAGAGATATTTTCCAGCAAGGTGAATTAATTGAATCTCCACATGGGTATATTTTATGTTGCTGCGCAATGATGAGCAGGTGTTGTTTTTGAGGGAATAAGTTTGTTGTTGCAGAGAAAGAGGAGAAGATATTCTTTTCAATTTGATCAACGGTGAATGGAGCTTCCAGATGGCAATTCCAGATCGAATTTAGGGCTGCTCCTGCTTGCCTCTCTTCTTCTATATCTTCTATTATTCTCTCATTGTAAAGGGTTCTGAATTTTTGTATTGGACTAGGTAGATAGAGATTGGTATTTTCTGAGTCATTGTTTGAGCCTGTAAGCTGTAATTTTATGAATTCAAGAGTAAATATAGCTAGTTTATGCAATTAATATCATGAAGGTGTTTCCACATTCATGAATGTCATCAGATTGTCTCCATTTTTGTACACTTTTAGTTATATCAAGAGAAGGATTGTTGGTGCAAGGCACTAACAGTTAATGCAAAGCATTAGCAAGTTAAATCCACTGGTTGAAGACTGTTTGCTAGAGAATTTGTTTTATATGTTTGACTCCATGGCCCAAAACTGGCAGTGATCTATTTTTCAGATGCTATTTGGACTATTGTATGTCCTGCTTTCCAATGGTTGAGAGAGGGTTGAGTTACTGAGAATTTATCCAAATTTGAAGTTGTCAATGCTTCCCTTAGTGTTGTTTCATTGGGAATTATCTGCTTTGTAAAACAATGTCAGTGTATGAGTGAATTAAGTTTTGAGCATTGTTTAGGTTTACCCACCTTGGTCTTGCAGAGCCAGAAGTGTAGGAGATGTCATTCTTTGACTAAATCTTGCCAGTTGGCCACTAGTCTTTGTTGTTCTTTAATATAGAGGTTGGCTACTTCTTAGAGAACTACAAATCCTAGCTGGGTTGCATTTTTAAACACCAACAGAGTCTCCTACCAATGGTGTTTCTCTCACTAATGGATTTTCTCTTTGTGAACGATCTACATGACTCTTGTCGATATGTGTGGTCTTAGTGTTCGTTGGGTCATTGGGGAGAGATGAATGTTCTTTGTGACTTCCGAGTGTGTTCGCGATAGTGATTGTCTTGTCGATGGTCCTGAAGATCGAGGAGACTTCACCGAAGTCTAAGCAATAGTAGACAGTGTCATGTGTGATAGTCTATGGACAGTCTGACATCAGTTTGTCACATTTTTTTGTCTCACCGATGAGCGATATTGTTGAAATCGATTGACCAAGTGTTTGTCCTACGTGTTCTGTCTTGGACCAATGAGCGATATAGAATGCAAACCAATTCGATAGTTGAACTATTGTGACCATTTTCTTTTGGGCAATGAGCAGACAGCTTGAGCAATGGATGAACAGTTTTTGGTTGAGGGTTTGGTTTGGTTGGTTAGTCGAATGATCAATGAGTGAATTCCATGGTATGTTGAATGAATGCATTGTAACAGTGTAATTTGATACAAGGTTGATGGCGAAAATATTGCTGCTATAGAATTGTCATCTGAAAAGAAGAGATTGTAACTTGTATGTAATTTGATTACTGTAATACAAGTGATCTTTCTTTGGTGTGGTGATTTTTTCTCTCGTAAGTGTTTTCCCACGTAAATCTGGTGTCAATTGTGTTCTGTGTGTGTTTCTCAGTTTTGTTATTTCTTTCATGTGTGTCTTAATGAAAACTAATTGTAAACATTAAAAGACATATCTTTCTTCTCCTCTAATACTTGGCATTAGGAAAAAAAATTCTGCTATTGATTTTTTTCTAACAAGGTGGAGGTACTTGAAAACACCTTGTGATTAGGAGAGGATTTCCTCAAAAATGAATTCCTTGTCCCCATATGGGGCTGATGGTGACAAGTGAGAAATTTTAGAAAGTCCTCTCTTATCACCATGGAGATGGGAGAAGTTGTTGGAGAAATATATGTGAATTTTGAATTCACATGATTGGAAGTACCCTGTGAATAAGACAAGGTCCTCTTAAAAGAGGTCCTTGTCCCATGTGACTGATGTGACCTATGAGAGATTATGGGGAAGATAAATGCATGGGATGAATAAATGGAATTTAAAATTCTATTGGAAAGGATATGGGAATTGTAAATAGAATTAAAAATTCTATTAAGGGTGTTGGAAGAATAAAATGATTAAAAATTTCATTGGGATGTGGGAAGAGTTGACCAAAGGGGGTTGATTACACTAGTGATGAAGGATTAAAAGAGGGTTAGGTGGTTAATGATGATTAGGAGCCAACTTGCGAAAGTTGGAGGATGTGACACATCCTAATCATGGATTAGGGATGTGTCACATCCCTAATGATGTGATTAGGAGATGAATTAGGATTAAGTGTGGATGGGACATAAAGGGAATTAAATAAGTGGGTTATTTATTTAATTCCTTGGAAGAAAGGGATAAAAGGGTAAGGTATTTAATTATTTAACTAAATACCTTAGGGATTTAGAAGACTTTAGGGGTATTAATTAAATAATAGTAACATTAGGGTATGTGCAGGATCATGATGGGCCAAAAAGTGGCGATATGTAAGTGATATGATGGCCTATGTGGCTAACAACATTTTCTTACCCAAAATTGACGAAATGAAAAGGGTTTTTAAAGGAGATTCTCAACTTTCCACCAATATAAATTATGTTTTACTTTAAATTTAATAAATAATTATTATTCATTTTCTATTTGAATTACGACTAAAGTCTTGATTGATAGGCTGATTAAAAAGCATCTATAGCTTTCAAAAGGTGTCACATTTTTTGAATCTAAAATATGTGTCACATTCTATGCTTCACATACTACAGGATTAAAAAAAAATGAATTTCATGAAGTTTTGACCAAGTTAAGGTGGTCAGACATACAATTTTTTTATATTTTTTAAAATTTGTAATAAAAAATTCATAATTAATTATTTACTTGGAAAAAAATTACAAAAAAATATGCATCAGATTGGGACATGAGTCCTCTACGTATATCTAAAATATTATAAAACAATATTATCATTTTATTGTGGTTAGGGTGGTCAGACAGACACCTACTTCTTATTTTTCCCTGAAATTTAAGTACTACTACATTGAAATTTCAAATTTTCAATAAATAGATTTTTCTTAAAATAAACCTAGTAGTTTAGAAACTACATTCAATTTGATTCAAATTATATTCTTACATATTTTTGAAATAATATAAATAACTTATTCAAATTTTTACATCAAGTTGCCTAACTCTAATTCTCTGAATTTTCATCACCACTTAAGGACCTATTTTTTCTATGATGATCCTGCACATACCCATTATTTAACTAATGTGGATAAAATGATATTTAGATGATATATGAGCATGAATTTACACCCCTAACACAAATTCCCTTTTACCCTCTTGCACTTTAGAAAACCTAAGGCAGAGGCTTAATTCCATTTAAGCCCACTATCCACATCGCACTTTTGGCACTTATTTTGTGTGTCGGTGGGAGCGATTCTGTCAAGGACACCCGCACGGTGTGCAAACATCCATTTGATGCTCTTACATCCTTGGTAGATTCTTGTGGTTGGAGTCTGCAAAGATGTTACATTTTTTATTGGGAGTTGAAGATTAATGCACCCTCTTCGACTGGCTGACTTGAATATGGCCATTTTTCATCCTTGCTTCCATTTTGAAAGTGGGCTAATCTTCTTCACAAGCTTACACAATCTCTCCATGCTTTGAGCATCTATCTACAAGGTTTGTAGCAACACTTCACACTCCATTTTAGCAATCTACCACTCCATCACTCTGATAGTGCAAGCATAGGACACACACCATTGTAGCAGAGGCTTGAGTTCCTCTCATTTTCTCCTCCACAAGCCTTGAGCACTTTGGACGGAGGTGGTAAGCTCCTCTCATCTTCTCTATCATCTTGGTTGAGTAAGCATGTACTATATTGTAGTTTCTTTTTTTTACATAGCTTGTATTCATTTCTTTATCTTTATTCCTATCATTGCAAAATTGGTTGTCCAGGGAGGTGGAAACACCAAAATGGGCATTTGACTGAGGTAGGCCCCTAAACAACCCCAAATTTTCCCCTTTTTCTGGTTGTAGGTGGAGAGATCACGAATCAAGATGGCGAGAGGATTGTTGTATGAAATTATCTTCGTCACCCTTGCGATAATATTTTTCTTTTATCACATTCATATTTCACTCCTCTTAATCTCATTTTGTTGTTCAAGAAACCTCTAAACTAGGCTAGTAGTCCTTTTTTGAGGATTTAACCTCATCTCTCTGGTTTTCTAGCCATACAGATGCCAATGCACATGTGAGAGGCCAGCATGCCATGATTTCATCCCAAAACTGTGCTTTTGTCCTCTAACAAAGATCTACCTAAGACATAGAGTTTGACCTTAAAAATTGACTCACCTAGTCTCCCTTCAACTCTCGGGATTGCAGAGTGATCAAAGGACACGTAGTCTTCATCATTCTCATCCCACCTATCATAACCTTCCTTTAAACTGAGGTAAGTTACAGCAGCCTTTCCGCTCTTGGCCTTTCATGACCTGAGGCCTTGTAGTGGTTGGTCCCCCTCTCTTACAGACGAAAAGGGTAAATTTGGCCAAATATAAGTGGTCAAATTTATATGTCTACATTTTTCCCCTCTTTGAGATGGTGTTACGAAGTAGCATCATTTCAAACAAAATTAAAATATAGCACCTAGTAGAAGATGGGTAGATTAAGGAAGATGCCCTAGTCATTTGAGTGACTAGGAGGGAAGATGATGGGAGTGAAGATGAATATTAGGGATGGAGGATGCCCCCTCAAAAGGACATGTGGGTTTAAGAGAACATAGGTGTTCTCTCGAAATGGATGAGATGATGCAAAATGATGGATGAGAGATGATGATAATATGAAGAGATGAAGTAAAACATAAATGGGTTCTAGGAAAAAGGTGATGTTGCCCTAGTCAAGCTACAAGCCAAGATGGAGTGATGATGGATGGATTGTTGTTGATGAGGGAATGATATATCCCAGAACAACACAAGGATAGGGAAGGATACATCCTACAAATGATGAGGAAAGTGTTGTTGATGAGGGAAGGATACATCCCAAAACAACACAAAAGGATAGGGAAGGATATATCGTGATGATGATGATGAATGGATAAAGGCTTGTAGCAAGGCTAGGAACAAGACCAAGGATGTGATTAGATTATTTGTGCTAGATTGAATGGATTAGGATTGGATGGAGATGTGAGATGGTTAAAATGAATGAAGATGATGTAGGTAAAGATGCAATGGAAGAGAAAATGAAATGAAATCCTAATGCAATTTGTCATTTTTAGAGCATTGATTTTTTCTATAGCATAAGACACCAAGTACTATGGTACATAGAACCAAGGTGTATTAGTGTCTAATGCATACAAAAACACAACAAATATAGAGGCTTTCCCAACACCCCAAAGTCATGATGACTTTGGTCGGGCCAGGTATTGGGATAACCACAAGCACAAAAGGATGCCCCGGCATAACATAAGACCTTAGGGGTCTTGGTGGGTATTATGCGAGACAACCAAGAAGATAGCAACAAAAAAAGATCAAGATATGCCCCTATTGTAACTAGTCAAAACACGCCATAATATGATAGATCATGGTGGCCTTGAAAAGTGATGATGGGGAGCTCAAATGATAAATAGAATCCAAAAGTATCAAAAGATTGAGATCAATTTAAAAACATCCTTTTTTGTAGGATCGAGAGGATGGATGGATTTGATGAGGTCTGTTAGGAAGGATACATCCTGTTGAGACCAAATATGGATACTAAACAAAAAGATCGATATGACTCAGGATACTCGAAACTGATTAGATCTCGAGATATTAGTGACCTTTATTTTGGAAGCACTAGCTAGGATAGGGACGTGCTTGACGACACAACAAGACAACGATACATAAAATGACAAAACGACAAGGCAAAAAAATAGACACATCCTAAAGACCTAAGGGACACAAGACCGTCATACCCTAAAGACCTAGGGTACACAAGACCGACACACCCTAAAGACCTAGGGGCTCGGGGATTGATCAAAGATCAACCTTGACTACGTGAAAGCACAGAGACCTCGTAGTTCGATATAACGCAATGGATAAAAGTGGAAAGAGGAAAATGGAGACCTTTATGGATGGTGTAGATTGGATGAACAAATTCCTTGGGGGTGGATCAAATGATCAGCCTTGCCTACGTGAAAGAACAGGGGCAACATAGTTTAACACAAGGCTAAAGACGGATGATGAAAGATGACAAGATACACAAAAGATAGAACCTTGGGGGTGGATCAAATGATCAACCTTGCCTACGTGAAAGTGTAGGGGAAATGTAGTTCAAAAAAAGACCAAAAAAAGAAAACGGATAAGGGATGATGAGATGACCATGATAAGGAGATATGATGATTGAGCTGATATGATGAGCCAGGATAGGTCATGTTGATGGGATGGTTGATATGTCTAACATGTGGATTATGTGAATCTCAAGGATGCGATAGTTATTTAGATCATTATAATATTAATTGGGAGGATGAGGCAATGGATAGATGAGTGACAAAAAATGATAAGATATTAGGAAGATGTGAGGAATAGATAGGAATGATGATAGTGTAATGTATGGCATTGGATTGTGTGGGAGTAACCTATAGCTAGATACCAATGACAAGGGATTATGAGATAGGAGGAAAATAGAGATAAATGGATGCATTGATAAAGATGGGAAGATAGGAAGATTCTAGGATAGGTGGATAGAGGGAATCAAATTTGGAAAGATGGATAGGAAGATAAGGATAGGGAGATGGATGGGATGTTTAAATAGATGGATGGGGAGATAAGGATGAAAGGACTAGTGGATGAGAGTATAGGAAGATAAGGATTTGGTAGATGGAATGGATTACTTGGATGGATGGATGGTGTCACCAAGGACAATGTCACATATAAGGAGATGCCCCACTCTAAATATGTCATGCGTGACTAGGCAATAGGGATGCCAAATAGAAAGATGGTTGAATAAGGGAGTGAGACGAACATGGATAAGAGATATAGATAATGAAGGGAGATGGATGGTGGCATGATTGGATGGATGATGAAGGTATATGAATGTAGATAATATGCATGGATCAGAAAAGTAGATGGGGAGGATAAGGAAAATGATAGCGTATGGATAAGGGGAATATATGCCAAGAGGTTTCCAAAGCAATGTATATATATGTGCCCATTTCTTTATCAAGATCACAAGGAAGATGTAAGGACTGGGGTAAATGGGATATGATGGATAAGATGTAGAAGATAGGTGGATGTAGGAGATGGAGGAAGGGAATGCATAGATGGAAGTTGCCCGCAATTATGGCAGTAAACTAGATGGAAGATTTATGCATGACGTATGTTTTCCAAGTTTTCATCATGGTACTTATCCAAGGTGCTTGTTTGCTAATTTTTCACCATTGGATGAATTATTTTCTCTTTACTATTTTCCTTTTTCTTTTCTTTATTTCTCGTTTTTTATTTTGTTTCGATTTTTTTTTTCTAACCTTTTGGACTAGGATGTGGATGAAGATGGATAAAGATAGGGATATGAATATGTGGATTTGGAAGATAGGTGATAGAGGGGATGGATGAAGGACTCAAGCATCAAGTTCTATAGGAGGTAATAAGATCCTATGTGTAAAGTGACCATCGGATGTTGGTACAAATTTATTAGAATGGATGGATTATGCAAGAGGATGGATTAAAGGGATTTGATGGGGGAGATATAGGGGATAGTGGATGGGGTGTTGAAAAGTGTATGGATGGAATGATGGAATGGACGTGTGATGGGGGAAGGTGTTCAGGACCAAAATTGGCACATGTGGTGGATGTAAAATGATGGGAGGGTGTGGGGATAATGGAGGAATTGGGATAGTGAATTTTGGGACATAGGGACCCAAAATAGATTTAGGAGATGGAGGAGGTGAATTATTTTTTGGTGGATTAGAAACTTTGGATGTCATTACAGATTTGTCATTTGAAGAAATGGCATCTTTTTTCTTTGGTATCTTCATGGTTTTGATGCCTTTGTGGCCTTTTGGATTGATTTAGATTTTGGATTTGATTTTTCTTTCATCAACATGCCTTTTAAAGGGGACATGAGGAGCTTTAGATTCATGTGGACATTTGGATTTATACATTTTTTCTTCGGCATCCAAAGTGATTTTTGTAGCAATGGGATGGGTATGGGGAGATGGATGATGTGGAGAGGATGTGGATGGAGTGATAGAGGTATGCTTGGGAAGATGATGATTGGATGGAGGATGCGAGATAGCATGCATGGAGGGGTGCCTTTATTGATCTTGATTAGGAGTTATGAATTTAGGACTCTTGTAATGTATACTAGGGATAGGTTATGGAAAAATAAGAGGATGAAGAGGATAAGATGGAGGACTCAAAATAGAGGCAGTAGATGGAGGGACATAAGGACCCAAAATGGACTTAGAGGATGAAGGAAGAAGATGGATGGTTGTTTTGAGGTAATATGATGGAGGAGGGGGGATGGTGACAAATGGTTTGGTAGAGCAATGGGAAGTACCTCTCATTCCTTTGGAAGATGCTCGCTTAGGATGTATGGAGGTTGTACCAACATTTTTGGATTGTGATTCTTGGGAGATATATTCAAGACCTTGTGCACCTAGATGTTATTTGACCTAAATGGGCTCTAAAATACCTTGCCCATGAAGGCCTAAACCTTTTCCTTGATAGTTCATGTTCTTGAGCATTTGATCTATGGTAGGGTGCATATTTATTTTGGAAGTATGATACAAGTCCATTATTAGGTGGAGGAGGGTGGGATGGTGCATATAATTTGTTTTTATTCTACAAGAAGACCACCATGCATGAGTGTAATGTTACCGAGGTGATATAAAAGTGGTGTTGGGGTGAAAGGGCTAGGCTGTGATGGAGACGAGGGGATAGTAGCATCTTGATCAAGAGGAATGAGTGATAAGGGATTGAGAGAGGGATTAGGTGGTATGAAAAGATATAGGTTTACGACTGTGGGTGATAAGGGCTCATGAGATGGGGTGATTGGATCTTGGGTGTGAAGGGGATGATGAGATGGAGCAGATGAGCTAGTGTGATCTTGAGATGGAGTAGATAGGATGGTAGGATCATGATTTGGTTGAGGAAAGGAGTCGTGACATGGGATGGATGGGGGACTATGATCTTGCGATGGAGTGGATGGGATGGTAGGATCTAGATTTAGAGGAGGGGGTATGCTTGTATTCTTTGGATCAAGCCCTTGGCATGGCTCATCGTGTGTGGGAGGCATGATGACGTAGGATTGTTGGAGGGACTCCTTAGGTGGGGTCGATAGGAGGATGGAGGATTCATGAAGGTCATGGGATTGAAGTTAAGTAATATTAGGACTAGGAGGAGTGAATTGGATGGATCTAGCAGTAGAAAATGGGGATTCAATGGATTCGATGGGTTCGACGGGTTCAACCATTTGGATGTTGTTAGGAATGGTAATGGGAGTGATAGGTGTAGGATGGAGGAGGGCCTCATTACTATTGATTGTACATGATAGAGTGGGAGGGAATTGTTTCATAACATCAAGATGTGGATTTGGGGATGTCTCTTCTATCATGAGCCCTTCGACAAAATTTGGAAGGGATGTAGGATTAGGTGGGGTGATGGGAATGGATGGAGGATTAGGGATGGTTGAAGGACTAGGATTAGGATTAGAGGAGTGGATGGGATTGGATGGGGTACTAGGAGTGGTTGGTGGACTAGGATTAGGGATTAGTGGATTAGTATTAGAGGGAGGATTGAGATATAATGTAGTGAAGGGGGGAGTGATGCAAGGGGACACAGATTATGAATTAATATAGGAGGAGGTAGATGTTGGATTAGGTTGGGAATATTAGGATGGTGGGTAGTAGTAGGAATATTTGGATGATAGATTAGGATAGGAAGATTGGGATGAGGGATTAACGTAGGAAAATTGGGAGGACAAATTAGGACAAGAGGACATGGGTGGTAGATTCTCGTATGAGGACATGGATGGAGGATTAGGATAGAAATATGTGGAGGATGGATTAAGGTTGGAAGATGTAGGTGTGAAATTAAGGTAGGGATATTGGGATGGTGGATTGTGATAGGAAGGTGTGGATGTTGGATTAGAATGGGAATATTGAGGTGGTGAATTACCATAGGACATGGATGGTGGATTGGCATAGGAGGATATGGGTGGTGGATGAGGATAAGAACATTGAGATGGTGGATTGGGATAAGAGGAATATTGGGATGCTGGATTATGATAGGAAGGCGCGGATGTTGGATTAGGATGGGAAGATTGGGATGTGGGATTAAGGTAGAGGTATTGGGATTGTTGATGATGATAAGGATAGGAGTATGGGGATGGTCGATTACTATAGGAGGATGTGGATGTTGGATAGGATAGAGGTGGAAAGGGAGGACATGATGAATATGTGGATGGTGAGGAAACTAAATATCCCTTGTCAAGGATAGGATAAGAACTATTATTAGATGTGGATGAAGGCATGGGGAGATAGTTCAGAGGAGTGGTTAGATTTTGGGAAGTGATTAGAAAAATATTGCTAGCAATAATAACATCAAGGGAATCTATATTATACTCTTCTTGATCAACAAGACTTTCGTTATCATCATCAATGTAGTTATGATTCCCCTTGACTACTATTATTGGTTGTGTGGGAGGAGGATAAGGATTCA
Organism: Sequoiadendron giganteum; assembly: GCA_007115665.2. Taxonomy (NCBI): domain Eukaryota; kingdom Viridiplantae; phylum Streptophyta; class Pinopsida; order Cupressales; family Cupressaceae; genus Sequoiadendron; species Sequoiadendron giganteum. Next base: position 133,978,289 of record CM021109.1, read on the forward strand.
TGACCTCAGATAAAACAGACACGGATGAGAAAGATAAGAATAGATGATTAGTAAGAAATAATGGATGATGGAAGAGGAGGAATTGGAAGAAGATGGGGGAAGAGATCATAATATTTTTTTTTATATTAGAGGATCTTGGGTGTCAATGGACTAAAGCTTGGATTGGGATTCAGGTTAAGCTTAGATCAAGATTGGATATTAAAAGCTCAGATTCGGATTAGATTGAAGCTCAAATTAGGATTAAATTAAAGCTCAGATTAAGATGATGGGATTAAATCTCAGATTAGAATTGGATTGGAGCTTAGACTAGGACTAGATTAAAGCTCAGATTATGGTCTAGATCAGTCCAAGGGTGACAGGATTGAGAAAAACCAAAAATTAATTTTTTTAATTTTTTGTAGTTTTTCTCTATGTGGTAGTAAATCACATTTTCAGAGGTCTTCAAAGTGGAATTTGGGGTTGAAACTTGCATCAGTACCTAAAATTAATTCATTGAAGGTGCACCATTTTAAGGATTCGATTAGTACTCTTAGAGACCTTTCCAACGGTGTAAACGGTTCTGAACTCTGAGCACCGAGCAGAGATTTATGACCCCAACAAGCTGGGGTAAACAAATTCATAATTTTTTTTGAAAATTTGATGATTTGAGGATAAATAAGAAGAGGGGAAATGATTGGGTGATGATTTTGGATTGAGGAATATGTAGATTAATTATGGTATGAAGGATTGACTCTCTGGATTTTGTATGGGGAGCAAATTCACTTGTTCTGGGTCAAGGTCGCCTATCTTGGGACAAGGTCGCCTGTTCTTTGGCAGGGTCACCTATTCTTGGGAAGGGTAGCTTGTTCTTGAGCAGGGTCATCTTTTTTGGGGTAGGGTCTTCTGTTCTTGGGTAGGGTCACCTATTCTTGAGCAAGGTTGCCTATTTTGGGGCAAGGTCACCTATCTCGCTTGTTCTAGGGTAGGGTCGCCTGGTTTGGGGCAGGTTCACCTGTTCTAAGATAAGGTTGCCTATTCTTGGGTAGGGTCCCCTATTTTGGGGTAGGGTCACCTGTTCTAAGGAAGGGTCACCTAACTAGCTTCCAGATTTGACTAAGTCTGAAAAACAGTCAAAAGATGTCAATAAGAGGGTAACGGGCAGATAAAACGGGTGGCGAACAGATGCACTGATTGAGAAAATGGACGCTCATATTTGGAAAATGGATGTTCAGAATGAGTAAATGGATGCATGCAATGGGAAAATGACACCTGAAATGGGTGAAAAATTGTACAAAATGGGCAAACGGATGCACGTAATGGGAAAACAATGCTCGAAATGGGCGAACAGATGTACGAAATGGGTGAACGGATGCTTGCAATGGGAGAATGACACTCAGAATGAAAAAATGGACTAACTAAATGAAGTTGAAATTGACTATTCAGAGGGCAAGGTCACCCCTTTGAGGGCAGGGCAGGGTCGCCCCTTTGAGGTTAGATGTCACCCCTTTGAGGGAAGGGTCACCCCTTTAAGGTTAGGGTCACCCATGTTAGTTGATATGGACCTAACTTAAGGAAAAATAGCTATGGGAAAGGACAAGAACAGAGCAATCCACAAGCAAAAGGCCAACACTGATAGATACGCATTGCTTTTACACAAAGAAGATAGTTCAAGCAACACAATCCTAATATTAGTGTGAAGGTATGGTCAACATAGTCCTCTAGCTAGGTTGGACAAGGCAACTAAGGGAGCCCCTGATATACTTAGGGTACGTGGGGCACAACTAGATACGACGTGACACCCTAGCTTTGACGCTCCTCTAGACACGACGTGACAGGAATGAGGTACAACTTTCGCTCTCCCCCCTTTATATACCCCACCGGTAACATGTGGTTGGGATCATCCCTTGGCATGATGAAATCCCCAAGTAAGTCCCACTAAAAAGAAGGTACACAAATGACTAAGTGGACTATGATTTCTCTTCACCCAGGATTGCCAAATGCCAAAAGAGGATAAGATACGTCAATATTCTACTTTTAAAATCATGACAAACAAATTCTTTGACTCCCCCTAGTTAGATCTATGCGCCTAGTTAAAATAAAAAGGACAAGCAAACAATCTAACTAATTAAGGTGGTTCTCTCCTCCTATAGCAAATATGTTAGTATTTTTTTGTTTTTGGCCTTCGACAATCATGAAACAGTTGCATAAATGTTAGTAAAAACCAACACAGTCACAAACAAGACAAGTTAGAGGGTTAGTACTAAGGAAAACATCAGTAACAAAACTTTGGAAATAAAATTTTAACTCTGTTTTACCTAAGTTACCTCTATCCAAGGTGAGGTCGCCTATGTATTCTAGGCAGAGTTTGTTCTATGGGCAGAAACGACTCTTTGGGTGGGGTCACCCCTTTGTGGGAAAGGTTGGCTCTGTTAGAGTAGGGTCACCCCTTTCAGGGCAGGGTCACCTCTATTAGGTTGGGGTCACCTCTGTGTTCTAGGAAAGATTGCCTTTGTGTACTTGAACTTGTAAAATATCAAAAAATAGCAAACATAAAATAAATAGACCCGTTTGTGGGTCCCACTAGGCATGCCAGATATGTGTGCAAGTGATTTTCTACTTTAAGCTACAAAACCAAATGAAATTCAAAAGGAAAAACACAAACACTCAATGATTAGCCAAAGTTGAATCTAAATAAAAGCAACAAAGAAATGAAACGTTATACCTTTTTCTTATATTGATGAATTGGTTGGCCCTTTGATGGAAAATTTATGCAATAATGTATTCAAAATGGATGGGAGTGGATGAGGATTACAATAATGGAGATGGGTATTGTAATGAGAGTGGTAGGTGAATGCAATAAAAGCTTCAATGGTTGCAAATACTAAGTGTTCTAATGGCTTGGCTTGAATGGTTGAATGCTCTAGTTTCTTGAGTGAATGCAAAATGATCTAACTCTTGTCAAATCTCCTAATTTGAGACCAAGTCTTCCAGTTTAAAGAAAAATGGATGGCTAAGATTTTGCCAACATGGACAAGATGAAGGGTTGTGGTGAGTTGAGGACTCACAAGTCCTCACATCTTGCCATGTGGAATGTGAGGTGTGAAGAGGACAAATGATGTGGAAAAAGACATGTGAGGTTGAGGTACTTGAAAACACCTTGGGATTAGGAGAGGATTTCCTCAAAAAAGAAGTCCTTGTCCCCATATGGGGCTGATGGTGACAAGTAAGGAATTTTAGAAAGTCCTCTCTTGTCACCATGGGGATGGGAGAAGTTGTTGGAGAAATAAATGTGAATTTTAAATTCACATAATTGGAAGTACCCTATGGATAAGACAAGGTCCTCTTAAAATAGGCCCTTGTCTCATGTGACTAATGTGACCTATGAGAGATTATGAGTAAGATAAATTCATGGGATGAATAAATGGAATTTAAAATTCTATTGGAAAGGATATGGGGATTGTAAAAATTCCATTGGGATGTGGGAAGAGTTGACTAAAGGGGGATGATTACACTAGTGATGAAGGATTAGAAGAGGGTTAGGTGGTTAATAATGATTAGGAGCCAACTTGCAAAATTTGGAGGATTTGACATGGATATTTTAGATAATTATTGATGGCATCATACCATTCACATGGATTATTGGAAAAAGTAGGACAAATATTAGGAGGTTGATCGTTGATGGAGGGTTTCATAAGAGGATGAATGGTGAAGATTGTTTGCTTAGAAGGGTCGTCAGGAGAGACAAGAGAGGTTGCACTAGCCATTGCATTCGTGTGGCGATAATCTTTGTGAGGGATGTTATCAATGGTAATGGATTCAAACTGGTCTAATAGATTAAGAACAAGCTCCTTATATTGCAAGAGTTTATCATGTTTAGTTTGATTTATTTTTTAAATGACTAATTGTGAATCACCATAGATCTTAATATTTTTAACCCTCATGACAAGAGCAACGTGTAACCCAATGATTAATGCTTCATACTCAACTATATTACTCGTACATAGGAAATTTAGATGATAGGATAAGGGAATAGGCTTACCAAAATGTGGAATTAAAATAACTCTAGAACCGGAGCTTTTTTGACACTTGGATCCATAAAAGTACAATTTCCATGTAGGAGTGTCTATAGTAAACACACTGTCATCAGCGAAAGAGTTATTCATGGGTAACGCTAATGGTAAAGGAGCATCAACTAAATGGTGAGTTAGGGCTTGACCTTTGATTTCTTTCTGAGAAATGAACTTAAGGTCAAACTCAATTAACAACATGACCCATTTAGCAAGATGTCTAGAAAAATTTGTTTTAGTGAAAATATATTGTAAAGGGTCAAACTTTTTCATCACGTGTACCTCGGCATTGAGTATGTAATGTCGCAACTTACTAGTAGTAAATACAAGAGCAAGACATTGTTTTTCAATTATGGAGAAATGATTCTCATAATCAAGGAATGTTCTACTAATATAATAGATAGGATTATCTTTACTGTTGGAATCCTTTTGAGCCAACAAGGCAGCAAGAGCATAGGCAGAAGAAGTGATATAAAGGATGAAAGGTTGATTGGGTATAGTGGGCTATAAAATAAGTGGATTTATAAGGTATTCTTTCAAACTTTCAAAGGCATATTTACAATCATAATTCCAATCAAAATTGACATCCTTTTTAAGGAGGTGAGTAAAGGGTAACTAATGATCAGCTAAGGAAGCAACAAAATGACGAATGGCTTGTATTCGTCCTTATAACGTACTTAATTGGGAAATATTATGAGGAGGCGGCATATTGATGATAGCATCAATTTTGTTTATATCCACCTCAATGCCTTTGTAAGATATGATAAACCTCAAAATTTTACCACTATCCACTCCAAAGACACACTTTTTTAGGATTTAAGCGCATGTTATACTTACACATACACTTGAAGATTTGACGGAGGACATTCACATTATCTTGGCAAGTTAAGGATTTGGCAAGGATGTCATCAACATAGTTTTCTAGGATTTTGTGAATGTAATCATGGAAGATTAGGGTCATTGCTCACTGATAAGTAGTGCCAACATTCTTTAAACCAAAAGGCATCATAACCCAACAAAATTTTCCCCAAGTGGATGTAAAAGTCATCTTGCATTGATCTTGTGGGTTAATGAAGATTTTATTATACCCTAAAAATCCATCCATAAAGGATAACAAAGCATGTCCAACGTTTGAATCCACGATCATATCGATGTTAGGAAGAGGAAATTCATCTTTTAAAGAGGCCTTATTCAAGTCTCCAAAATTTGTACATATCCTACCATGATTATCAGGTTTAGCCACTGTGACAACGTTTGAAATCCAGGAGAATAATCAATGGAGCCAAAAAAACCTACATCAAGGAGTTTTTCAAGTTCTCCTTTAACATGCAAGGCCACCTTAGGATTCATTTTTCTAATCTTCTGGCAAACGGGCTTAGCATTTTCAGCAAGGACAATGTTATGGGTAACTATCTAGGGATCTATTCCTAGCATGTCAGAATATTTCCAAGAAAATAGTTTAGGAAAGGTATGAAGCAAGGTTGCAATATCCTCTTGTTCTTCATCATCTAGGAACATCCCAATTTTAATGATTTTGTCCTTGTCATCAATATCTATGGGGATGTCAAGGGTATCTCCTAAAGGGAGTGAATTATATTTGCGAGCTTCAGGATCATATGGTTCCAATCTCGAGTGAGGTTCATTAATAGCACTAACAGTAGACTCAGAGCTCAACATAGCACAAGAAATATGTCTCTTGGAGTGGGAAGGAGTATCTGAAGCACCTAAGAATTTTTTTAAATCATCCTCATCATGAACATAGGTGAAGAGGGGAGAATCCACATCAAGAAATTTGGGGTGTTTAAGTGTAAGGGTGGTTCTTGATGTGCAGGATATAGTATTGATGTTGAGAGAGGTTTGTTGAGTGGCTTTTGTACCTTTAGAAAAGGAAAACCCTAGACCAATTTTAGTTCCTTGTGTATTAGGTTCAATGGGGACACAGATTCCTTGTTCATGCTTGTCACATCCTTTACCCTTTTAACCCAACTATTTCAAAAGATCATAACCACATCCATAAAGTCTTTCCATTTCTTGTGGGTTAGGGGGTTGTTGATAATCTATCTCATCAAAATTTGTTGTATATGTGGCATTTTCTTCCAAAAGAGATGAGGTAGATATGGGGGAAGGGTGTTCCTCATGTTGGGTAGAGAGAACAATGGATTGATCATTTTGAATTTCCTCTTTGTGTGTTAAACTACACTCACCCATGAAGGAAGGAATAAACTCTAAAGAGCCCCAATCATCACCAAGTAAATTAAACTTGGTTTTATATTCAGGTTGGTCCTTCTTAGGAGGGGCAATATTAGAGGTAGGAATTAAGGTATGGAGATCACCTGATGTGCCCTTTTTGAGTTGCAAGAAACTCTCAGGTTCAAGATCGATGTCAATTTGATAAAACTTATTATTATAGACATATTTCATTTTGAGATGAAGGGTCGAGGGTACCTCATGCATCTCGTGAATCCATGGTCATCCCAAGAGGATATTATAAGAAATATAATAGGGCATGACATGAATAGGAGTCTGCAACGTAACCATGCCGGTAGTAATGGGTAAGGTGACGACACCAAGAGGTTTTTTGGTAACATTATCAAATCCTCTAATGGATAAGGAATTAGATTGGATTTGCAAACTGTCCACATGTAACCTATCAAGAAGCTTCACATTGCACACATTTAGGGCAGAGCCATTATCAACAAGGGTCCTTTTAATACCTATCTGATCATATTGGGCTATGATCATAATGGTGGTAGCTCATGTTGATAGAAATTAATATCCACATTAGTTGTTTTCATGTCATTTAGGAGAGCAGTCACATCAATAGTATTCATACCAAGAGGGACCACTATCTGTTGTAAGGCTATTTGAAGCATGGAGTGATAGTTAGGGGAATTTTGAAGGAGATCCCAAAGGGATATTTTGGCGGGAGTATTTTTAAGTTGTTCAACCAAATCATACTCCCTGATTTGTGAGTTGAAACAAGGGCATACAAGTAAGATAGGGTTGGGTAACATAAGGGAAGTGGAGTTAGATGGTTATTGAGGATGTGGTTTATTACGAGTATAATGAGTGTGGGCAACGGTATCATTCTTAGGAGGGTAAAGGGTAAACTTAGGTTGGGTTGGGGTTGGAGGTTTAGGAAAAGGTGGGTAAAAGAACAAATTGGGGTTGGATGACATTGACATCTTTTGTGTTGGTTTGGTCATCACAACAAACCATAGTGGATGAAGTATGGGAGATGAAATCTTTGAGGACATCATCACAAATAAAAGGTTTGGAAGACAAGGGTGGGGAAGTTGTAACTACATCATCACCAATCTTAGTGAATGAAGTGAGTGAGAGGAAACTTTGAAGAGCTTCATCTAACTTATCAAAATCATCACTACTAAAGGATTTAGATGATATAGTGTTCCTATAGTGAACAATTTTGTGCATTGTATGATGTGAGTTATCTATGTTTTCAGGTGTAGGTTTCACGAAATCTACTTTGAAAGAACTAGAAACTAAATCAAAAAAGGAAACATGTAAAGCTTTTATGCCACTCAGAAATACCATTTTAAGCTAAGAATAACCATATAATAGAGAAAATCAAAACTGAAACCAACAATAACAAAAAGAAACAAAGAGTACATAATCTGGAAAGAAAATACATAAATTACTGGTGCAAAGTGCCTACTATGACTAGGTCACCCAGGTTGGCAACTTAGTTGTGGTATGAAGTTTTTTTCAATTTTTGATGGATTTTCTGATGAAAAATGCATGTTTTTGGAAGCTAACATGCAGAGGTATAATATATATGTCAAATTTTTGTATCATACAAGGAAATGAATGGAAACTATGGGGATTTTTCACTAATGCAAAATGAAAAACCCTAGGATGCTTGTTTACACAATGCAACATTCAATGCAAAGCTAAATAGAGAGCTCCTAGTATGCAAATGCAATGAAAATCAAAAGTATGTAATGTGTTGAAATGTAGGTTCATGAAAATGAACCAAACAATTTGGTTGCCTTTGGATGGAGGTAAAATAATGGATCCTCTACCACTTTCTATGGTTTTCACCTAGAAGGAAGAGGGTTTTCCTTCACCTCCAGTGGGCATTAAATCTTGTGATTTGTTCAATGTTTAGGGATTGAAACCCTAAAGGAGTGAGGAGTGCAAAGGTACTAAAATGTGCTCTAAAAATGTAACCACTTAACCTACACTAATAACACTTATGTTGCTGGAAAACACATGATGTAATACAATATAAATGAAAGAAACAAGAGAAAATTAACCTAACAGATCAGAGAAATGTACCTAGAAACTAATGAGAGCTGAAACTGGGATTGTGGAAGTCACTGGAAAACTAGAAAATCAGGGTTTTGAGCCACCTTGGACACTTACGCCAACTAGGGAGACCTAGTCCCTTTTTTAGAAATCTGCTCCAGAAGCCATTTTTGCCAACTAGGCCCCCAAATCTACAACTTTCAATGTCAAAAAGCTTTAGTGGAACTAGGTCGCCATTATGGGTGACCTAGTCCCTTTATACTTTTTTGAGAAACTAAAAGTGGACTCGAAGGCCTTAGGTCTGTATTCTAATTCTTCATGAGAATCCTGCTCCAAACCTACAAAATAACCTACAAAATAGAATGTATTTGGGTTTCTAATGTGGGGTTTACCTTGGTCAAACCCCTAGTTTGTATTTAAACTTGAAATGAAATGGAAATCTACATAAACCCTAGCCCTAAGTGTGTATAGAACTAGGAAAACCTAAAACAAAGAAAATCCCTATTCTATTGTGCTAGAATAAGATGTATGTAAAATATTTGAAATGATGCAAGACTCTAAACCCTAGAAATCCTACACCATTGCAAATGGGATGCAAACCTCAAATATGTAAATCGGTTGAAGGTAGAATATGGAGGCACTTTGAAATTAGTCTTTAGGAGTGATTTCGTGGCTAGTTGCACCTCCTCAACCTAGATTTCTCCATGAATCTTCATAGGCATCTATCTCCATCTTTGTCAATGAGTGATCTTGGATGTGAAGTGAGCTTCAAGACCTAAAAAAAGTGCTAGTTTGTTGTCTAAAAGCTTCAACTTTTATTGTGTGAGAGATGAATCTTCTTGAGGAAGATGCTTTTGCACTTGATTTTTGGAGTTGAGTGTGAAAAATGACCAAGAGAGAGTTGCAAAATGACCTAAAAACAAGTATATATAAGCAACATGACCTAATTGTCAGGAATTTTGACCTAAGAATCTGACACCCATCAGGTATTTTTAATTAATTATTCATTTTCTTGCTTAAAACCTCAAAAATCCTCAAAAAGGACTAGGTCACCAACTTGGACAACCTAGTCCCACTAAGGAATTTTTCAGTGGGAATAGTACTTTCTAATTGGTTTTGATGTGCTTTGTCTGAATTTGAATGATCTCGTGGGTATAACAGGCCTCCAGGTCAAAATTAGCAACCTTAGAGGCCTATAAATGTTGTTTTAGGGTGAAAATTGGTGAAATAGGACCCAAAGTAGGACCAAAATGGGCACAAAATTATCCTTTTCTTCAAAGGTATACAATTTTTGGTGACACAGTGTGCAAACCAACAAACTCTATGAACAATTCATCAACCTTGTGTGCCAAGTGTTGAGTGACCTTTGAGGTGAGATGGAAAGTCTTTCAACCTCAAAAGGTGTGTGTATGACGTTTACCAAACAACTTGGTAACCTCTAGAGGTTTAAAGGTTGCACATTCAGCTAGACAAGATGTTGTATAACCTCATCAACCTAAGTACACTTAAGTATAGTGAATAAATTAATTATTCACAAAATAGAGGTTGAACCTATACTATTCCCTTTTATAAGAAAGATAGAGGTTTCACAATATGATGACAGAGGTGGTCTCATGCCATAACAAGGGAAAAATCCATATAGAGATGTAATAGTTTATTCATATTTTTATTAAGGTATATATTAATTTCATAATAGGAGAAGAAGAATGTTTATCATGTAGAATGAGTCAAATAAAGGTGAACCTCAATGTCACTTGTCATCCAAAGAAGAGACAAGGTCATTAATAGATGGAAGAGTGATGACACATTTACTAAGAATTCATTGGATTTTATCCTAGAAGGCTCAATATTCTCTTGAAGAATGGCCAAGTGATTGATGATATGTACAGAAATAAATTTTTGGTCATGTTGGAAAATACTACATCATTAGTATTTAGTTAGTTTCTAGTTTAGATAATAATAATAAAATAAAATAACACATAGGTGTTAATTTATAAATAAATAATATAGGTTATTTTTAGTTAGCAATAAGTAGATAAGTAGGAGGTTTCTTCCACAACATGTCAAATTGTGATATTGCTATCACGATTCAACCATGTAGTTCTCGACTCAAACTCATTGACCCAAGATTCATGAGTAGTGGTTCATAAGAACCCATCTCTCATGATAATGAATGGTCCACTTAGCACTCATTGCATCTAGGTGATGCTCACAGAGGTGAAGCATTGGTCCATCCCAGGAGGTCACCCATCCCAGTACTGCTCCAGCTCAAGCACGCTTAACCACAAAGTTTCCCCCAAGGTTAAGCCCACTTAACTTGCTACCCCATTTGCAAAACCTTCAACAAGTTTTGTGCCTTATGAACCATTCATTATAGAGCCCATTTAGCTCATCAATTGATAAGTAGGAGGTTTCTTCCACAGCATGTCAAATTGTGATATTGCTATTAGGATTCAACTGTGTAGTTCTCGACTCAAACTCATTAATCCAAGATTCATGAGCAGTGGTTCACAAGAACCCATCTCTCATGATAATGAATGGTCGACTTAGCACTCATTGCATCTAGGTGATGCTCACAGAGGTGAAGCATTGGTCCATCCTGGGAGGTCACCCATCCCAGTACTGCTCCAACTCAAGCGCACTTAACCACAAAGTTTCCCCCAAGGTTAAGCCCACTTAGCTTGCTACCCCAATTGCAAAACCTTCAGCAAGTGTTGTGCCTTATGAACCATTCATTAAGTAGTTTAATTAATTTATATTATTGTAGGTAGTTACTAGAAAAATGAAATTCTGTAAAAATCCAATTTGATCGTACTAAGAAATTATCTCAAATAATTCAATCAAATCATATTATATGTTTCACTATGTAATAATATTTTAATTGGTTTTTTATTGTGTCGCCAAAAATTGTATACCTTTGAAGAAAAGGATAATTTTGTGCCTAATTTGGTCCTACTTTAGACACCCTTGCATCAATCACTCTCCTAAAAACAACATTTATAGGCCCCTAAGATGCATTATCTTTGACTTTGAGGCTTGTTTCACCTACGAAATCATAAAAGTCCTAACAAACAACCTCAAAATCACTCAAATATCATAAATCCCACCTCAAAAATGCTCGATGGGACTAAATCGCCCAAGGTGGTGACTTAGTCCCTTTTAGGGTTATTTGCATTTTTGAGTGGGAAAATCTTCGACTTGATAAAAAATTCTGATGGGTGTCAGCCTCTTAGGTCAAAATAACTAACAATCAGATATTGTTTCTTATAAATACATGTTTTTAGGTCATTTTTTAGGATCCTTTAAATAGTCATTTTTCACAAGAAAATTCAAAAATTAAGTGTTGAACATCTTCCACAAGAAGATTCATTACTCTTTCTATAGAAAAGTTGAAGCTTTGGAGAGAAAACTAGGGTTTTTGTAGGTCTTCAATCTCACTTCTCACTCAAGATCTCACTTTGCAAAGGATTGATCATGGATGTCTATGGAGAATCATGGAGAAATCTAGGTTGAGGAGATACAACTAGCCATCAAATCAATCTAAAGACTTGTTTTCAAAGTGGTTCCATCTTCCATTTTCTCTCAATCTTCAGCCTAAGTAAGATTTTCCTATCATTAAGATTCATCTCTAATGTGATATAGGTCTCTTAAAATGAGTCTTGCATTGTTCTAGTTTCATTTATGCATCTTATTCTTACACATTAGAATAGGGTTAAATCATACTTCAAATTTCCTAGTCTTAGACACACTTAGGGCTAGAGTTTTATGTAGATTTCTTATGTCTTTCAAAGTTTAAATACCAACTAGGGGTTTGACCAAGGCAAACCCCACATTAGAAACCAAAATACATTCTTTTTTGCAGGTGATTTTTTAGATCTGGGCCTGGATTTCAGTGAGAAAGCATATTGTAGACCACAGGCTTCTATTTCCACTTTATGATTCTCGTAAAAGCTGGAATGGACTAAGTCACCAATGGTGGTGACTTAATCCCACTGCATGATTCTTTCAGGGATTTTTGGAGATTTGGGTACCCAGTTGGTTGGAATGAAGCCCGAAACAGTTTGCCAGAACTAGGACTAAGTCACCCAGCTTGGCGAAAGTGTCCTAGTTGGCCTAAAAAGCATATTTTCTAGAATTTTAGAGGCTTTTGTAATTCCCACTTCAGCCCTTGTCAATTTCCAGGTGCACTTTTCTTGTATGCTATCTTATCTTATCTTGTATAGTCTTAACTCTATCCTTTTGTGTATCATCATGTGTTTTCAAATAGCCTAAGTTTCATTAGTGTGCATTCAATAGTTAAATTATTCCTTTTTTCAGTTCATTACATTTAGGGCCTTCATATAGATACTCTTCAAATCACATTTAGCAATCAATATTGAATGAACTTCCAAGTTTAAGAGCGAGAAAGAGAACTATCTTCTAGATTCTAGGTGAAAACCCTAGAAGCCCATTGCGGAATACTCTTTCCCACCAAAATTTGAGGTTAATTTATGTGCATTCTAACATTTCAATATGGTATCAGAGCAATTAGAATTATATAGCATACATTCATGAATACTTTTTAAAATCGACTTTACTAGCTGCATAGAGCATCAATCATCCTTGTTCTTGCGAAAAAGAGTAGAGGAATTTTTTGTTGTGTAAGGATACAAATAATCACATGAAAGGAAGTTGTTGATGTATGGATACCTTCTTTTTATTAAAACCCTTACTTCATCAAAAATATTAAAAGAAATTTATTGGTTTATTCCATGTCAAATTTGAAGGTATGTAAAACCACTAAAAGAATCCAATTTTAAATTTTTCACAATTAAAAAATCAAAGAAATAAAGATTCTAATCAAAACAACACTTAGAATCTATAATCTCTTTTATTAAATTTAAAATCTTGTGCCGCATATACCTAATGAGGCTTAAATATCCTTGGAAAATGTGATGATTCCTCTCCAACAATTTTTTCCAAAGGAGAAACATAAGGCCAATATCCTAGGCAACTAGTAAAAAAAAAAGTAATAGTAGGAGGACACCCCAAACTAGCCCAAAAGTAAAATAAGGAGGTAGCATGAATAAAGGGTTGGTTCCAAAAATACTACTATTGTCTCCAGAGACCAACAAAAAAAGGCACATTCAAAGAAAAGATAAGAAACATATTCCTCATGAATTTCACAAAGGACACACTTAGAGGGTCCATGAAGTCCCCTCTTTTTGATATTATCCCAAGTAAGAAATTTATTGTAACATAAAATCCAAACAAATAAATTACAATTGGGCCAACAAAAGTTATTCCAAACCTTTTTCCACAAAGTAAAACCCTCCAAGCCATTCTTCTATAGATCTAACAATTGATATCTATTATAAATAGAGTAAACTCCTTTCGGATCAACTATTTTCTTTAGTTTGATAGTAATCTAACAATATTTTTCTAAATTTCCTTAGGCTATTTTGGCCTAAAAGAAATAGTTGGTTATGAGAAAAATATAAAAAATACCTTTTCAAATAAACAAGGGTATGTTTTCATTTAAACATGTAAAAAATACAATAATTTTCAAAAAATAACAATTGAAAAAATTAATTTCCAAACTATGTTTCTTTGATAGGTAGGGTCAAGTTCAAAATACAAGTTTGATATGAATATTACAAATTTATCAATATGTTTAGAAATTACGAGCTAACCCTCAACATGGTTAGAAGTACAACTAAAACCTAAGAATATAAGTGTAACAATAAGAAGAATAATTGTAACAAGAAAATAGTAAATGGGTTCTGATTTATCAATCAATTTGAAATACTTGATCCTAGGAATGGCTACAACTAGGACAAAAACTAACACTAACATGGAAGAACAAGAAAATAATACCTCTTTTTTTGAATGGAAAATAGCTTGGCTTTAAGGCATTGGATCAAGTCCTCAAGATTAGCAAAATGTGCAGAAGTTTTCAATTTTGAGCAAGCTTTGTTTGTCAACCATTCATGAAATTTCTACATTTGAATCTCTTGATAATTAATTAATCTGAGGAAAATGGACAAATGCTACATGTTTTCAATATTCCAAAACCAAACAAAAAAAGGAAAACATGAAAGAAACCCTATGAATACAATACATAGATAATTCCAACACATAACAAACCTAATCAACATATTTAACAATTCAAAATAAATAATAACTTTTAAAAAAAAATGAAAACAAATTGTGTAAAGAGAAATACAAAAAGGTTAAAACTAAATGATCTCATTAAAACACATACCCAAAAGAAAATAAATGAGAGAAACCTTGTGTATATTAAGCCCTAAAATAATTCCAAAAATAGTAAAATGGTTTGACATGTTTCCAAAATCACAAAACAAGTGAAATAGACAAAGGCAGTTCCAATAGATTAACATAATAAATTTAACAAAATATATGAATCTCATAATTAATTTTTTTTTATTGCATGGAAAATACAAAATAATAAAACCTTGCATGGGAAAGCCCCTCAACCAAAGTAAAAGAAAAATACACCGTGAAAGAAAACTTGTGCCCAACACACAAGCCTCATTAAAATACGATAACTTTAGAAAATTCATGAATTTGACACCAAAATCCCTGCAATTAAATGATGCACGAGGAATAGAGAATAGAAACTAGGCCCCTGAGGTCACCCTCTTTGATCTTGCCTTGGATTTCTTGGAGAGTGGAGGGTTTATTCTATGCTGCCTCTATCAGTCGTCGCCTCAGTCACTTCGGCAGGCTTTGCGGTGACCCATTATTATAATTATGATTGTTATTCCACTCCACGAGTTAAACATCAAATGCAATTTCGACACCACGGGCGACCCCATCTCCACCCATGTCCACCATATCCACACTCGCAAAGACCGCCATTTTGTGGGTCATCTGCACAAATAAAATAAACAATGAAAAATCAACAACTCACCAAAGAAAACTCAGAAATGGGTGCATTCTGACAATGTCGGAAAGAAGAGGGGACCTTTCAGCGGCGGTCGATATTGACTTTGTCGAAAAAGTTGTAGAACTGACATTCCTCTGCTCGTTTTTTTTTAATATACTTCTTGTGAGTGCATACCGTTCCATCATAGATTGGTCGTTGTTCAGCGACAAGAAGAAATGCGCAAATAATTAACTGTTCTCACACAATATTTCCTGCATTTAACATTCGCTGATTATTGATGATTGCTAAATTAAAAAATGTTTGGTATTTTCCTTTGCCTCTGACTCATGCCGACAAAGAAAGAATCTCCCACAAAGCGAGCCATCTGTAATGTACCAACATGTTGGCAGTGGTGGACAAGCTGTACATGTAAGAGATCGAATGCAACTTCCCTTGAAGTTTCCTATGGATTTAACGTATATCTTACAACATTCTATAAAAGGTAACACATTGCTCGTTTATTTTTCATTGGGTTACTCAGAGTAGTTTCAATTCCAAATCAAAGCAACACCAAACCACACTGTTGGGCGTTGCAATTTTTGAGGTTGGAAAGAGCCTTCTATGACAATGGATTGTATTAGGACCCAACTCATCTCTCCAACAAGAATTCGGTCCGATCTCTACTGTTTCGACAATGTAGAACAATCATGGCCGGCTTCAGTTCCCTGCGTGCTCTCAGTTTTGTCATCGCTTGTGGAGAGAGTTGTTGGGAGGAATGATAGATTGGCTGTGTCAAATGGCCTTAATTTCAGCCCAGCTAAGTACGAGGTGTTCACTGGAGTGGAGGTGCCGGACATGAGCATACAACATTATTTGGAAAGGATTTTCAGATACATTCGCTGCAGTCCTTCGGTATTCGTGGCGGCATATGCTTATATCGACCGTCTTATTCAATTCCATCCACAATTCAAAATAACCTCTCAGAATGTCCATAGGCTCATCATTGTCACTGTAATGATCGCCTCCAAGTTCGTCGAAGACATGTAAGTCTTTCTAAACACGATATTTGAAAGAAGCGGGTGATTTTTTTATTTGGGAATTTGGGTCACTACGTAAACAGCAGGTGCATTGATCACAATGTTTACATGGAGACCCACATTCACACAAAGAGATATGTTTTGACTATAATACAGTACTTAATATAAACTTTCCCTTAAACAACAAGTATATTGTTTGTTATTTAGCACATCATTTACTTTTAGCCCATATTAGATCTTTTAAAGTCTCGGCTAGTAATTATATTCCTGCAATTGCTTATGTACAGTAACTACAAGAACTCCTACTATGCCAAAGTTGGGGGTTTCAGCACAGAAGAAATGAATAGATTAGAGATGGAATTTCTTTTTCTTCTTGGCTTCAAATTGCAAGTGACAGTGAATGTTTTCGAAAGCTATTGCTGTCACCTGGAGAGGGAAGTGGCAATGGGCGGAGGATTTCAAATCGAGAGGAGTCTTCGCTTATCTTGTGCAAAAGATGAAACTTCTGGACCGAACCCAAAATCCCAGATGGGTATCTATGGCTTATCATCGTATAGGCATACAAAGAATAGAAGAGTTTAAGCAGTCGATGAATTGTATGCACATGTTTAATTGAGTCAGTAAACTTTTAAAACGCCAGGGGCAGGCTCTTGTTTGGATGAAGCCATAGAGAACAGGCAAGTCCAATGAAGGCGGCGAGCAATTGTAAATATGTAAATACTTACGAAAAGAAGCTATATTACTGCTTAGAATGCCCATTTAATAACTCAAGACTGAAGCGATTGGTCAAGTAAATGGTAGTCTATTGGTCTTTTCACTGTACAAAGCAGTACAGAGAGATCCAAAACAATCTGTAACAGCAATGCTCAATTTTCCTTTTCGTAAAGAGCTACCACAGATCTTTTATCACATTTTGGTTGTTCTTCGTGGTGATAATTTGATCAAGCTGCCAGGATCATTCAATTTTAATTTCTCGACAACAAATTAGGTTTACAGTTGGTATCGTTGTGGATGGAGAATACAACAATCCGTGTGTAGTACAAAGTGGTCCATACCCCTTTATGCAATTGTCTTTTGTTCGACGAATACATTGAAAAAGGCGAGACATAATCTAACAAAGATATCACAAACCATCTGTAAACAGCTACGCTAGTTTTGTCCTTTTTAAATGTCTTTTCTAAACATCGTCGGCCTTTGCTATTGAAAAAGGTATAAAGAGAAATTAACAAACTCTCTTTATTATGTTGTCTTTTTATAAGGCTATAAACATATTTTTAAAGAGATTTGCTTAAACATCAATCGTTTTATCTTTTTAATGTGGCGTGAAGGTAGAGGGAAACGTGGCATGAAGGTACAGGAAATATAAAATTCTTACAAAAACAAAGGGAAATTGGATAATTAGACTCTAGGAAATTTATAATGGGATAACCAAGTTTAAATTTTCCAAAATTTTAGTCAATTTTTTTTTTCAAAAAAACTATCGTTGGATAAGCTTATTCCAAGAATAAACCTAGAATATCAGCTCCTACTTTTATTGATGAGTGATTGGTGATTTGACAAGTTCAAGAACATTTGAATCCGTTGACACTAAACCTCTCTTTGTCTTCTTCATTTACATGCCAAAGATTTTGCATTCCTTTGAACCTTGTCAAAGGTTCAAGAAGTTCTTGAACATATAAAAGCTCCATCACAACACTAAGAGATTCTTTTTTTTCATGTCAAAACTTTGGACAAATTTTTAAACTTGGTCAAAAGTTCAAGAGGTTCTTAAACCTCTAAAATATTTGATGGATTTGCACATAAAAACACACAAGGCATATACTTTGGTTAATTTTAGGGATTCTTCACCTTAAAAAAATAATATAGGCATGGGGGAATCTAGCACAAGAAATAGAGCTCATTTAATCAATGTGGATCATTAAGGATCTCCTAGATCTAGTATAACTCAATGAAAAATTAAGCCAAGTAGATGAAGAATCTAGGACATAATGTAAAATTTTGGCACTAAAAATCTAAGTCCTAGAAAGGTTCATTAAAGGATCTATATCACTTAATAGAATAACAAAAATCTATCTATCCTTGGGGATAGACCAAAATGGTGACCAAAAATATTCAAACAAAGTATAATTCATTCTGACCTAAAAGTATCAAGATTGCACAAAGACATAACAAAATATGTACAGGACAAAATTGGTAGTTCAACCACCAAAAAGGTTTATGCTTAACAAGGGAAAGAGGATTCCCCTTACTAGGCCCCTAGGGTTTTTCACTTAAGGAGCACTTGGTTTAGGAATGACACTCTTTCCACTTTGTTGATAGGCTCTTTTTGGTGATTGCATTCAAAGGAAGGGATTGCATGAGGTTGTGTTGTGTGTGAAAAGTGTGGTTGAATGCTGGAAATGAAATGAAACTAATCTAACTATGAGATGTAAATGAAATAAAATGTAAACTAAATGTAAGCTAACTAAATGACTTAAATGTATGTAAACAAAAAGGAAACCAATAGTGGCAACCTAGTCCTTATGGTACTCTTAGAAGATTCAGGGTCTGATTCTGTGGGTCCCCACTTCTACTTTCCTTTTCTGTAAAAGCCCGTGTTTAAATCTCCAGAAAATGACTTGCAACTTGCCCTTTTGCTCCTCCTAGGGTTTGGTGTCTTGAGTTTTGGAACTTTATTCCTTGCCAAATTTGAGTACAACCGGCAAAACACATGCAAAGACAAAGAGAATGTTGGGGTTAGGGAATAGGGGTTTGCCTAAGTCAAACCCCTTTGATGGTAACTTAAACCCAAATGAGAAACAATGAAAGGAAAGATGATTCAATGATGAACAATGTAAACACTCACCAAATACTTTGTTGTTGAAGTCTACAACATGCAAGAACCAGCTCTAATGGAGGTTGCTTGAGATGCCTTTTTGTTTGATTGCTTTCTTTGGAAGCTTGAGTGCAAGAGTGCTTGTGAATATGAAAATGAGCTTAGGGGGGGGGGGAAATGAAGGTGCAAACCCTTATTTATACATACTATGCCCTAATTTCCAGAAAATGTTGATAGGCTGACACTAGAGTTTTGGAGGCAAATTCCTGTGAGGTTTTTGATTTAATTTTGAATTTTATTCCTAAAGGGACTAGGTCACCCAAGGTGGCGACCTAGTCCACTTGGGAAAATTCAAGTAGTGGTCATGAATAAAAAGGTGTTTAGTGATTCTTATTAGGATTGCCTCCTGAAACGCACTCAAGTCGGGCCTAAGAGTACATTAAAGAGACAAATTAACATAAGAAAATGGTTAAATTAGTGATTATAAGCCTAGGAAAGTATGAAAATGCATTACAAAACTTTTTCACAAGGCTCGGAAAGGGGGTGAAAGGGGGCTCTTTAGGTGAATTGTGTTGAAAGGGTCTTATAAAAGTGGGAAGATGTGTTACAACACTTCACAACACCTTATTAAAACACTGTTAGATTATTGTTGAATAAATAGCATTCAAGAATAAATCAAGCCAAAACAAGGCCAAAATCCAAGGGAAAAGGCCAAAATGAGTAAAGAAGTGTCAAAGACTACACTTTTTAGCAACACATTTAGCCCCCACTTTAGTGAGAGGATGAACTTGCTTCAAACGCACACTAAAGTATTTGATTCATGCATGTTGAGCGGGATCCAATGTATTCATGCTAGTAAGGTGAGATGACTATAATCAAGAGGGGTGATCAAGCCCCCAGGATCAAGATCCCATGGAAAACCAAACATAAGAACCAAAGATCACACAAGGAGTGATGTGAAAGAGTGGAGAGAGAGAAAAGGTCAGATCAAGCTTCGACCATTTGTCCAACTAGTTGTGGATCAGATCTAGGTTGTTTGTCTGACAGGAAAGGGATGTACTCACTCTGGGCCGACGAGACTTTTGGTTGTCCGCTGGGTGAGAATGCCGAAAAGGAGGTGAGATACATACACATGGTTGGTATGCACTCACACACACAAAGGTGGATTTGGGTAAAGTCATGTTGCTAGTTGGGCTTCCCGCTCAACCATACCAAAGTTATACCTCCTGGTAACTTTGATAAGGCACCACAAAAGACAAGGGTCGCATTTCATGAGACAAGCAAAGCCTTGGATGCTTAGAACTCATGAACAAGTGCAAGATGGCACCGCAGGCATGCAAGTTGTGTTGTGCAAGGTGGCCATGTACGTACAATGCAAAAATGCAAAAAGAGTGTCCTAAGGAATCTTGTTTAGTTCATATGAGGCCTTTGACCTAGGGAACATTGTGTCTAATGTCTCCAAAAGAGGACCAATCAAAGGATATAAGATCACAACTTAAGGGATCTAGTGTGTCGCATTAGGCCACTAAGAGGAATTTAATATGCTAAGATAAGTCACATTTATGAAGGAAATTACACCCAATGTCATCCACTAAGTGAGAAAATGCATCATGTGAAGTGACAAGGCAGCACTAGGAACCAAGGAAAAAGAAAAAACAAATGCAAATGCAAAATAAATAATGTCAATGTATTCCCCCACTTTAAAGGAATTTCCATGCACCATTTTGTGAGCAATTGCTTTAAAGTAGAGAAAGGAAAAAAGAAAAATGAAAGAAAAGGACATGAGAGCCTACTTAAAAAGCCCTATGTCAAGTGATACGTGTCCAAGAAAGACAACATCATGCAAAGGAAGAAAAAAAATAAAGGGAAAGGGGTTGCCCCCAAAATGGAAAACCACAACACATAAGGGATCTATGGATTTGGGGTCAGTATGTTCATTGCTACAATGCTTTTTTAGAGAGCACGAAACTATTATCATTCCCCCAAATACATAGAATTGGAAGAAGACACAAAGAGAGCAAAATCAAATGAAAAGAAAAGGGTCATTTTGGGTCAACATGGAAGAGACATAAGATGTTTCGATGCTTTGCATCATCCCTAAAAGGACAACAAAGGCAAAAATGAAAAGACAAAGAAAAAGAGGCTTTTTGAGTCAACATGAAGGATACATTGTGGTCTCAATTCCTTGCATCATCCTCAAATGGAAGGAAAAAAGAACAAAATAAAAGGAAAATGAAGTTCCATTTGGTTCAACATGAAGGAGACATTGATGTCTCAATGCCTTGCATCATCCTCAAATGAAAGGTAAAAAGGAAAAGCAAAAAGCAAAAAGGAATGCACGACATAGAGAAGAATGGAGATACAAATAGAAGAATGTCACAAAGAGGGGGAACATCAAACATGACAACACGGGGAAAACATGTCACATAAATGAAAAAAGAAAAAGACTAGTGAGGCACATGTGCGTCACTCAGTAAGCCAGTCATCTGTCTCCCAATCTTGCTCAGTATAGAATTTTCGGGTGGGCGACTAGTGAGTGGTACAACAACAATTGTTGAACTAGTGTCAAGGTCAACACTTGTCCTAGAAGAATTGTCATGTATGCTCATAGAAGAGGACAAGAGTGAATTCAAAGTGTGGTGTACCTCTTTTTCTACCCTAGCATTCTCATCATTATCATCGTCTAAGTTGATGAAAATGGTAGTTCGAATGACAATATTAGTGGTGGCATGTAAGATTGGTGGTGAGGGAAGTATAGGATTAGGTTGTGGAGTTGGGGGAGGAGGGTCATCAGGCACTATTTCAGGTAAAGATGGATCATGGTTTTCCATGTTGGCTTCATCAAGTGATTGGCGAGTAAGAGAACGATGATGACATCTACATTCTCTAGCTTCTTTATTCCTTTTTGTTCTTTTTTTTAAGTGGTATCAAGGAAGGAGCGGGTTGATCCACCATAGGTTGTTTATCGTTCCTAAGGGGAGGAATGGGGGGAACTGCAGGTGCCTCATCTACTTTCTCCTTAGATTTATACACTTGTTTGAGGCAAGGGGCGAGGATAGAATTGTTGCCATGATCCATAGGCCTCTTGGATGATGTGGAGGAGGTTTCAGGTGTGGGTTGATTAGGCATGTCAGAGTTGGGTTACAACATAGCTTCATCAAGGATGGTTGATTCCAAAGTAGAAGGGGGTATGTTGCAGAGAGAGAGTTCAGAGATTTTCTTTGCTTTAAAATTTTGATAGGCAATGAAAAATAAATCTCATCTAGGAGTGATGGGTTCTATGGGCTTAGGCCAAAAGGCTTCCAAGGAAAATTTTCCTTTGGAGGATAAAGGATTGAAGACACTATGATGGACAGTGAATATTTCATTGTCCATAGGAAACTTCACACATTTGTGGATAACAAATGGGACCACTTTCATTGAACGAAGCCATAGGTGGCCAAGTCGCAAATGAAATTGGTCCAATTGGGGTATGATGGAGAAGGTAACGTCCAATGTCTTAGGACCTATTTGTAATGGAAGAGTAATCAATCCAATCATAGGGCATGCGAAACCATAATGCATTTTGACCCAAGCAGTAGGTCTATTATAAACATCTTGAGCGATATCATGTAATACCAAGAATTCTTTTGTGATCATGTTCTCACCACAAGCGGGATCTATGAGTATCCCATTAGTGGGCTTGTCATAAATTTGGCTAGCTATGTAGAGAGGACCATCAGGAAGATTTCTTAGTATATCTTGAGGTGAAAAGGTAATCTCAAGAGGTTCTTTGGTTTGGCCCTTATAATGGAAGATGTCAATCACGCCTACCATTTCATTTATAGGCGTGACATGGGTCGCCATTGGAAGAGAATTGAAATGTGTATCTTGTGAGTCAACATTCATAACATCAGTGTGTAAAGCTTCGCTTGCTTTGACAAATGAAACATTATGTTTGGGCATAGGATTGGTGAATATTTGCAAGTTTTGGTTGGCGGGTTCCATGGACTTATTGCCTTTATCATTGATGCCAACAATGGATAGACGACCCGAATCAATGAGGTCTTACACAAGGTGCTTGAGACGCTTGCATTGTTCAGTGTCATGTCCATTATGTCAATGAAAATAGCAATAAGTAGTGGAATTATAGGATGGAGGTAATGGTTTATTCGGTTCGGGTGTATGGACAGGAGGTAAGGATATCATTTTTTTTTTGGAGATGTTGGGTCATGGTATTATGGAGGGTTTCAGGTAAGGGCATGAAGGTTCGCTTAGGATCACCATAATTGAAGGGTACAGCAGATCGGATAGCGACCACTTGGTTATTGGTAGGTAGAGGGGTTTGGGATGGAGGGTTAAATTGTAAAAACCCTTTAGTTGGTTTTTGAAATGGTTAAGAGGTAGGTTGGGTGGAAACATCGAATTTTTCAACTCTACTAGAAGTGGATCTCATATCACGACTACTAGTGGAGTTGTGATAATCATAGAGTTCTTGACACAAGTGCATGAAAGAAGGGAATTTCATGAGGGTGAGCTTGTCTTGGAGAGGTGTTAATAGGTTTTTAGTGAACATATTTTTAAGATGGGTGTCATGTATCTTGACATCGATTAAGGAATAAAGCGCCTAATAATGAGAGAT
Organism: Sequoiadendron giganteum; assembly: GCA_007115665.2. NCBI lineage: Eukaryota > Viridiplantae > Streptophyta > Pinopsida > Cupressales > Cupressaceae > Sequoiadendron > Sequoiadendron giganteum. Next base: position 134,001,945 of record CM021109.1, read on the forward strand.
AAAAATTTTTATCTTCTCATTAGTGTCTTGGTTGCATCTCATGAGATCAACCAAGGTTTTCTTAGGGGTCGTGTGGACCTAGAAGTGGTTGATGAAGGCATCCACCAATTCATTGAAGGAACTAATGGAATTGTTGGGTAAGGATGAATACCAGTCTAAGGTGGCATATTTGAGGGTCTTAGGAAATAGTTTAGCTAGAAACTTGTCATCAAGAGCAAAGTCACTACATAAGGTAGTATAGGCATTAACGTGATTAGAAGGGTCACCCTTCCCTCCATACTTCTCAAATCTAGGAATTTTTATTCCCTGGGGTAGTGGGGTGCGTAGGATATCTAAGGATAATGGATTGTTATGAACATAGTGACTAGGTGAACCATGTTGGCTTTGGTTGATAATGGAGAATTGTTGTTGCATTGAGGTGACGGTGTGAAAAAGTTGTTTGATAAGGGGATTGATGTAAGTGGTATGATGTGGAAGGGAAAGTGGTGATTGGGTGAAGGTGGTGGAAGGGGAAGTGGAAGGGATGTTAATAGTATGGATGGTGGAAGATGTTAAGGGATGTGATGCCACAAGCAAAGTAGGAACACTAGTAGGAATGTTGAGGGAAGGTACCACATTACTAATTTGTTGCACGATTGTTGTCACACTAGGAGATGCATAAGTGGGGATGGAAGCTATGGTTGAGGGGGGAGGAGTGGAAGGTCCTCCTTGGCCAATAATAGGGGTGGGTGAGTGAGATACCCTAGGTGTGGAAGAGGATTGCTTTTGGTATATTTTTGCTAACCGCTTCATAACACTTAGGCCATGTCATTGCATTTAAGCAAGCGGTGAAGGTTCTCTGTGATGGGGATGGCAGTGGAAGATATGCTATATAGGGTTAGGTCATGTTGAAGATCAACTAAATCAGCATGGATGTGAAATACCTTATCATTTGGGAGGTCATCAAATTTTTTCACCATGTGTGTCTTTGAGGTACAAAGAGTTTCTAAGGATTGTCTCTAAGCCTAGTGTACTATTGTCAATACTAGGAATAGAAGCCTGAGAGATCCTAAGATCTGCAAAAATAGTGTTATTGTTAAATGCCATGAGTCTAGAGCTTTGTCTCACAATGGTATCAACAAGAGAAAACCAAATGATCATACAAAGTTGCCTAAGGGTGCGGTGAATGCTAATGCAATGTTAACAAAAGAGACTAAACTACTTGTAAATAAAATTCTAGAAAAGAAAACAAACATGCATAACCAGAGAACTGAAATGCATAAAATGCTTGAAAATTTCTAGAAATTACAGAGTGAATGGTGCAAGAGGACTAGGTCGCCCAGTGTAGCGACTTAGTACCAGTAGTATTTTTTTTTACAATTTTCAGGAGTTTTTAACTAGTTTTTATGATTTTTATGATTTTTTGATGTAGACAGAGAATGAAAATGCAAATATTTTTGTATCTTCTTAATGAAAAATGCAATGCAAAGTGCAATATAACATGAACTTTCACTAATGCACTTTTTTATGAACCCTAGGATGCAAACAATGCAATTTTTTTAATGCAATGCAAGCTATTTCCTAAGATGAAATGCAAAATCAGAAGGTTAACAAATGGTCTACGATCGGGTTCACCAAAATGAACCACCAAAAAGGTTTATGCTTAACAAGGTAAAGAGGATTCCCCTTACTAGGCCCCTACGGTTTTCACCTAGGGAGCACTTGGTTTAGGAATGACACTCTTTCCACTTTGTTGATAGGCTCTTTTTGGTGATTACATTCAAAGGAAGGGATTAGATGAGGTTGTGTTGTGTGTGAAAAGTGTGGTTGAGTGTTGGAAATGAAATGAAACTAATCTAACTATGAAATGTAAATGAAAGAAAATGTAAACTAAATGCAAGCTAACTAAATGACCTAAATGTATGTAAACAGAAAGGAAACTCGAAAATGCAGAGATTGTGCACCTGGAAATAGAGATTTGTAAATGAGAAGCCCTGGAATGTTCTGAAATCTACCTAAAATCTGAAAAGGGACAATTACGCCAGAATGGGTGACCTAGTCCTTCTATCGGGAAATTATGTCGAACTGGGTTTCGAAGAAAAGGGTATCTAAAAAAGTCAAAACCCTTTTTTAGGCTTGGTACAAGGACAAGGTCACCAATAGTGGTGACCTAGTCTTCCTGGTACTCTTGGAAGATTCAGGGTCTAATTCTGTGGGTCCCCACTTGTACTTTCCTTTTTTGCAGAAGCTCGTGCCTTAATCTCCAAAAAATGACTTACAACTTGCCCTTTTGCTCCCCTAGGGTTTTTTGTCTTGAGTTCACTTGAATGGAATGATTGTACCTTTCCCAACACTTCATTCCTTGCCAAATCTGATTACAACCTGTAAAACACATGCAAAGACAAAGAGAATGTTGGGGTTAGGGAATAGGGGTTTGCCTAAGTCAAATCCCTTTGATGGTAACTTGAACCCAAATGAGAAACAATGAAAGGAAAGATGATTCAATGATGAACAATGTAAACACTCACCAAATCCTTTGTTGTTGAAGTCTGCAACATGCAAGAACTAGCTCCAATGGAGGTTGCTTGAGATGCCATTTTTCTTGATTGCTTGCTTTGGAAGCTTGAGTGCAAGAGTGTTTGTGAAGATGAAAATGAGCTTAGGGGGGGGGTAAATTAAGGCGAAAACCCTTATTTATACATACTATGCCCTAATTTCCCAAAAATGTCACATGATAGGCCGACACTAGGGTTTTAGAGGCAAATTCCCATTAGGTTTTTTATTTAATTCTGAATTTTATGCCTAAAGAGACTAGGTTGCCCAAGGTGGCAACCTAGTCCACTTGGGAAAATTCAAGTGGTGGTCGATAACAAAAAGGTGTTTAATGATTCTTATTAGGCTTGCCTCCCGAAACACACTTAAGTCGGGCCTACGAGTACATTAAAGGGACAAATTAACATAAGAAAAGGGTTAAATTAGTGATGATAAGCCTAGGAAAATTTTAAAATGCATTACAACACTTTTTCACAAGGCTTGGAAAGGGGGTGAAAGGGGAACCTTATTTAGTTGAATTACGTTGAAAGGGTCTTATAAAAGTTTGGGAAGATGTGTTACAACACTTCACAACACCTTAGTAAAACACCATTAGATTGTTGTTGAATTACAAGAATTCAAGACTAAATCAAGGCAAAACAAGGCCAAAATCCAAGGGAAAAGGTCAAAATGAGTGAAAAAGTGTCAAAGACTACACTTTTTGGTGACACAGTAGTTACAAAATGATGTTAGTCCAAAATAATTATGGATTAGAAAATTTATTATCCTTTTGGCCAAAATCTTGAGATGGTATGCAATATTGCTATAGCATCAAAAAAAGTAACCCTTTTTCACACTTAATTTGGAAATAATTAATACTAAAATTAACTTAATTATGCCTTGATTTAGTGTTGTAATGTGTTTTACACATTCACACTAACTCTAGGACCCTTTTAACTAAAATGAACTTAATTGTGCCTTATTTAGGGTGTTGTAAAGTGTTTTCTTACACTTTCACACTAATTTAGGGCTTTCCTAATTAATTGATGTTAGTTAGAGCTTAATTGGCCCCTTAAATTCAAATCCAAACCTTATTTATTACTTTTTTAGGGATAAATATTGAAACTCATTAATGATGTTGCATAATACTTATTTTTCCAAGGTTTGAGTCCTAAGGTAGTGACCTAGGAACCATTCGCCACCTTGGGTGAATGGATCCCCACTGTGACCTAGGACCCTCTTTTACATATTAATTCATCTCCCTGAAACTTGGTCCTAGAAAACTGTGCTAGGACCCATTCACCCAAGGTGGCAAATGGGTCCTCCTTACTAAGGACACCCTTTTTTAGGCTTCTTTATGGAAGGATTTTAATGATTTTGAATCCTATATCTGATGTCAACTTGTGTTTTTTGAATTTCGAGATTAAATCTTAAATATAGTATAAATATAAGGTTAATTCATATGGTTTCATAACTAGAAGATCTAAGAAATTCAAGCTATCATTAGAGAACTTTCACAAGAGCATTATAGAGCATTTCAAAAGCATTCAAGAGTATATTATCAAGGTTTTATTGCAGCAGTCAAAGGTAATATCATCATGTCAAAGGCATAGTGCATCAAGCATGTTGTTCATCAAGTATATAGTGATGTAGCATTCAAGATCCAAGTTAAGAATTGTTCCACATCCAATTCAAGATCAAGATATACATTCTTCATGGCTCCTTCATGTTAGATTATAGATTTACATTCCAAGACATCATTCAAGGTATCATTATTTCATGTTTCTTGTTCATGTTTCATTATTTCATCAAAAGGTTTAATTACCTAAATGGGGTTTGACCAAGGAAAACCCCTATTCCCTAACAATCAACAATTTTTTCTTCTCTTTTGATGTGTGATTGCAGGTTTTAGGTGTAAAATCAAGTGGAGAACAAGATAGGAGAAAAGTTGTTAAAGTTATAAAGTTGCAAATTTGTATTGCAAGAACACATAAATGAAGTTACAAAATTGATTTCATATTTTCAAGAGTTGGTCACCTGGGAGCTAAGAGTGTAGACATTGAAGAACATAACCTAGAACTCAACTTTCAAAAACCCTAACAAGGACCTATTCACTAATTTTGGCAAATGAGTCCTCAATGGCCCCAAAAAACACTTTTTCAGCAAGGTACATATTGTTTCAGCATCTTAGAACCTCCCTTATTGTTATTATAACAGTTAAGATTGATTTTTTATTGTTATTCAGCCATTTTACCCCTCATAAATTGAGTGAAACCCAAGAAAAACCTATTGGTTTATCATCTTGTTGATTCATTTTAATAAACTCTATTTCTATATGTTTCAATTCCCATACCACTCAATAAATTCGTACAACCATGCCACATACAATATACTTATTTCTCTAAAAAAATTGGCATGCAACTCATTTAGACACTTTCCAAACATATAAACATAATTTTGGAATTGCAACTTAGGTATTCCCTCCATGTTGACTATCATTCCATCCAAGGAGATAAATCTCATCCTTAAGTGAAAATTTTCACTTTTACCTCTTAGATCATAACAAAAGGTGGATACAACTAAGTTACTTCACTAAATTTATTTGCATCCATATGTACTAGTGTCTTCCATGGATGTTGTCTTATCTTCCCACAGTGCACATCTCTAGTTATCAGCACATGGGAATCTACTAATTACTATAACATATTTCTCTCCCCCATCTTTATTACAATGGCTCACCTCGAAAATGGCATTGATATTTAGTTTCATAAGTTCATCAAGCTTGACACATACATGCTCTATATCATTAGGATCACACCCCAACTCCAAGCCAAGAGAATACAAAAAATAGAAGCTAGGGACATGGGATATGCTAGTAAGGTCATATTGATAATAGGGTAGTTGATCCTCCTTTCTCAAATATAAATTATCTTTGATTTGGTCCTTCTCAAGCCCCCCATGCTCCAAGTTACTTTCAAAGAGAGGATTATCTCTACACCAATAATAATTTAGATATACATTATCTAGTGGAGTTGTAGGCTCATCATAGAGTATATTGTGCCTTATGTTCATTTTTTCCATAAATATTTCAAACTGATTGACACAAAGGATTAAATTCATCTCAAAATCAAAATACTTAGAATCACAACAATCATATGAAAATTATAGAGATAAAATTTTAACATCATTTATACCACCAACAATTTGTGTTTATCATCCATGTTCTAGAGAATCACCATGGAAAGAATCATGTTCACTCTTAGGAAATCACATGCCCCTATTACTATTTGGATCAATACACTTGATATAAATAAAGGTTTCCAATTCATCTTCATCAAAGCAATAAAAATAGTAGAGATACATTTCAATTCATTTTTGTTAACATCAACAAAGAAAAGAAGCACACCATGGATAAAATCCTATTCAAGGTCTTCCAATGGACTACTTGCATATCTATCTTCAATAGCATCACTAGTAAGCTACAAATGAATATCGATAGTACTAAATTCTCATCAGCATAATAATTTGTAGGTGTATAGTAGTTCACTTCCTCCTCATATTTATAACATGGAAATCAATGCAACCATGTTCCTTATAGGTTATAAAATCTACCTAAGAGCACAAAGTAAACATTTTAGTTCAAGCTATTTATCTACTTTATTTCTTCCACTATAATATGCATTTTTATTTTCTACCCTACATGCTTTATCTACATATGTTATGTCTTTATTTTTCTCACTTAGGGAATTCACAATTATTTTCACATATTCCTCTCACCTTTTCAAGAAACATAATTTATTCAAATATATATAATTGATCCTAGTAGGACTCAAATAATTTGGTATAGCACTTAAGCCCAATTTATAAGCCTCCCTAAATAAATAAATAAAAAAATTTTGATGCACATGGATTCAAAATAGAGCAAACATAAACCTTGTATAAATATCAAATGCCAATTCCTTTTCATGGTTTTTATATGTTTGCATGTTCAAACTTTGGATAAAAATAGTGCTCCTTTGTATCAATCAATAATTTTATCTTCTCACATTCTTCTTGGAATTTTTTATGACCCTAATTCTTTCTTGGAGACTTAAATGTAATAATATAATTGTGAACTTGTAAGGAAAATTGTCCTCATTGTCCATTCTAAATTATTTATCTATAGGAAATATTTTACAATCATCAATGCCTACAAATGCAACATCTTTCTGTAAGAGAAGGGGATCAACCATGTTAAGGCTTTGGGTGATGGAGAGATGAGAGCAGAGGGATGCCCTAGCTTACCTCATTCTAAAGGGATGTCTTGAAATAGGAGTCAAGAATGATGAGGAATATAATGTACTTCAATCACTCTTTGAAACCAAAATCTAGGTTTAGGCTAGGCGAGTTGGTTTTCAAAGTCGATATTGTACCTTAGGTAGCTCTTTGTCCGACAATGTGAGTGAAATTTTGGGATGAAGGCATGATACGCTGGCATCTCACAAGTGTGTTGGAATCTTTATAGCCATAGGACAAAAATTATAATATGAAATACCACAAAACAAGCTGATAGCCTACCTAAGTACTCCTAAATGAGAAAAATAGGACTATAAAGTATGAAAGGTACAAAAGGAGATGATAAAATAGATACATGAGAGCTAATAGTGACAAAGATGATCTCACCAAGGTGCCATTTTTCAATCTAGCTCTAAATGCATGTTCACCTACACACAAGAAAGAGGGGAATATTGTTGGGGTTGTTTAGGGGTCTGCCTCAGTAATACCCCCATTTTGGTGTTTCCACCTCCACAAATAGACAAATAGAAATGATAGTGAAATATGTGATAAAGAAGTAGAGAAAGTAGAGATGTAATAAACACTACAAAACAATAAATAGCTACTCAACTAAATCACAAAGGAGAGGAGAGAAATGTTACCACCTCCACCCAAAATCTCACTAGTCAATGGTGGAGAAAGAAAAATTGGAAAGGTCACCACAACCTCGACTGTGAGGAAGGGAGGTCTCACAATACTCCAAGCCCACGCTGCTATGGCTTGCTTCACACTTTCTTTGCAGAGTTGAGGGAGTGTTGTTGTAATGGAGTGTTGAAGTGTTATTTAAGAGTGAAAGAGATGCTAGAAAGTGAGATTAAATTTCTAGAGAGTGAAAATAAGATGAGTTGAATGAAAAATGGATGAATTTGAAGGAGAAAGTGGTAAGAATCTGCCATTTCTAGGGTCATTTGGTCAAAGAGGGATGTTATAAATCAACCCCAATCGAAAGTGTAACACCTCTGCCAACTTCAGATGTAGGAATCCATTAGGGACGACAATGCACTGTGTGTATGTTTGTGTGTTGCATGTGCATCCCTGACAAATATTCCATCACCGACACAAGAGACAGATGCCTTCAGATTTGGTTTTCTAGGGTGAGGATGTGTAAAAGGGGAATTTGCGCAAGGAGTGAAAATTCACTCCTATACATTTTTCCCTCACTTTAGTGAGCATTAATACTGATGAGTTCCTCAATAAAGTAGATCAAAGAGTCTAGGTAGAGTTAAAAATGTATACATGAACCATCGAGGAAGTAGACCACCATATGGTGAGCTCAAAAGTGTAGGACAAAACAAAAGATTCCATATCCCTACAGAACTATGAAGCTGCACAAGGTACACCAAAGACCCTCAGATCAATGATGGATAAATCTCATAGGATAAAATCATATTACAAGCCCAAAGACCTACAAGAATGTAGCCCCCAACATCTCTCACATGAAGGAAGCCCCATGAAGTATGCACCTTACAAGCCCATAGACCTACAAGAAGGTATCCCACAAGATTTCTCACATGAAGGAAACCCAGATGAAATTGCCTTACAGGCTAGTAGACCTACAAGGAGGCATCCCCCAAGATCTATTTCAAGGAAGAAAACCAAAGGAGGAGACTTTGCAGAGTTGAATTGGAAAGCAGCATTACAAGCATAATTGCATAGTGACATGTTTACCCACAGATAAAGCATGTCAAAAATAAAGCGGCCACGTAAGTAGTCAAGTGGACAGTCATGTAGACCATCAACAAATTGGAAAGTTTTCAAAGGGGTCCCTCAGGAACCTAATGTGAAGAAGGGTCCGCTCAAGGGACGCACTACTTGAAAGTGCAAAAGAGATCGATTTATCATCAAGGAATCCTTTTGAAAGATGTTCACTTCATCAAGGAATTTGAAAGGAATAAAATTCCCCCTCATGAGGGGAAGGTCAAAGATACTCCCACCTCAGAGGAAAGTTCTCAAGTTATTTCTTTACAAGCCCATGATGAAGCAAACATGTTCCATTAGGGGTCCAAGTCAAGAATGTGATCCTTGAAAGAGTTTTCAAAGATTCTTGATAAAAGATTCATTGACAACGAATGCATTTTCTAAAAATTGGAGTATCATAGAAATGACGTTGTCACACATGAGAGGGACAACTCAAGCAAGGAAGAAAAAAAGATAAGAGAAGAGCGAGAGAGAAGTAATCACAAACAAAGGATACAGGGGGATCTGGTTTCGCAAAATCAGATATGCTCATGCTTATATAAATAGTAGGTAACCGGGGTGCAAGGCGAAATATCATCATTCCCCAACCAGATTAGGAAGAATGCACTAAAGAAAAAGTAAAAATTAAAAATTGGGTCAACATGGAAGAGAAGCCTAAATTCCCCCAACACTTTGCATCATCCCTAATTTGTAAAAAATCAAGCACAAAATGGGAGGAATGATGATATAGATAGAAGAAATTTTACGACACAAAAATTCACTCCTATATCAAAGAACCAACAAGGGTGACAAGGGTCACCCAGAAACACATAGCACAAGTACGAGGGAACACATTACAATGCACACACATCTAATATAAAGATAAAGAAGAGGCCTCCCCCTAACACTGATTGACCAAGAGGTCATCCGCTTCCCATTCTAGATCATCATAAGGGGAAGTAGGAAGAGCTTGTAGTGGTGGAATATTAAGGGGTAGATCTTCTGACCCTCTCATGATAAGGGCCAAGGAAGAAGGCCTCACAAGTTCTTCTTCATTTGGATCTTGTGGAGCTATGGTCAATAACTTTGCGAATATCATTGACAAGGTTGAAAATTCATCTAGAGAGTTAAACATGTACTTTTCTAGAGTGCCATGTTGTACCTCAATGGATGGAGAGGACAACACCCAAGATTTGCGACTTGGCTAACTGAGTGATCCGAGAGTGGTGAAAAACTCAGGAGAAGTCGGACCTGGCTCCATCACTAGAATGGAACAAGCTAGAATGGGACCACCTCTTGGATAAGGTGGGCTCCTCTTACGCCATCCATTGCTAAAAGGGCCAACCTCTACCCTCAACTTAAAATCAGGCATTGGGAACTCCCCACAGATGAAGCGAGAGGTGTAGGAGAAGAGGAGGATAAAACCATGACAGATACCACCAATATTTTTGGCATGTCCACGGGTTCTAAGAAAGGTGGGATGTCCTGAAGAGACAACAAAAAGGGTGGCTCAATTGAAGGAGTGATAAACACCTACACCTTTTTGGGGTCAGGCACACTCGTGCTCACAACGGAAGCCAGAAGCAATACAGAGCTTGATTGAACAGGAGAAAAGGAGGTGTGAGAGGAGGATGTAGTAGGAGGCCTTGAATTAGGGGTGGTCATCTCCTCATCCTTCTTCTACAAAGAAACCTGCTCAACTACAAGAGCCTTTTATCGGCGCTTGCACTCATGTGCAAGGCGGTTTATGTGACTCTTCAAGCTAGAGGCCATAGGTTGCAAAAGAGTGAAAGACTCCTTCTTATCCATGGGAATGTCCACCACAAATATTTCCAGTCGATGGATAGACTCATGAACAATAGCAAGAGGGGTAGGTTGGGAGACAATGGGGGGAGTTGTCTCTAGTGCCTCGATAGTGGGCTTCTTCCCGTTTACTATTAGAGAAAGAGCAGTAGGAGGTCATAGATGCTCAGACATAAAAGATTCCCCATGAGGACCCTTCCTTTTTCTCTATCGAATGGGCTTAGGATCTATGGGTAGAAAAAGAAGCTCAAACGCAAGATGTTTAGGCTTTCGCTAGGTAGGCACCATGATAGGATTCTCGCACAAACATGGAAAAAAAAATTTGGTGCCACAACAAGGTGAGTGGGGGCGTCAAGATGAAATAGTGGAAAAGGAAGAAGAAGGATATCAAGGGAATTTATCTTATTCCCTTCTACATGCCTTGGTGGCAACATTGTTATCTCTTAAGCAAGCCTTATATGAATTAGCATAAGGTGATGGAGGGTATCTAACTTTCGGTGTTAAGCGCCCTTTCTTGTACTTCTAATATGTCTGGTACAAGAGGTCCTTCCTAGGTGGAAGAGGACCTATAAGTGTAGGCCAAAATTAATCTAAGAAGTAGTTATCATGTGTGACTAGTGGTTTATAACCAGTGTCATGAATCACATGCACTAAACCCCATGAATGAATTTCAAGAATTTGTGCACAACCAAGGGAACCATGTTCATACATACTAGCCAGGGGATACCCAGCTTCACTCTGAAGAGTTCAAACCCTAGGATTATATCAAACAACAGGTTCAGAGTCTTAGGTCCAACAAGGACTGACAACATGATACTACTAAGGGGAGGTACAAAAATTATTTTGTGTGTATGGATGGTGCTCATAGGTATATTATACATATCTTTGTGTAGGAAGTTAATTAACATAATCTCCTGTATTATGATATTCACCTAATACATCAAGTCAATATGAACACCCACTACAATGTTCCCATTGATCCACATAGGGATATAAAGAGGAGATGATTCTTTGTTGAAGCCCATCAGTAGGTCCAATGAGGTGAATGTTATACTTGGACCACCACTTGTAGGTTGCTTAAAGGGGATAGGTTGATGCAGAAAAGAGGCCATCACACATGCTAAATAATATTCTCACAAACCCCCCCAAAGGTTATAAAATAGAAAAGTGACCCACTTAAGGTTTCATTGTGCAACACTTATGAAACCTTCCAACTATGCCTACTAGGGGTCACAGGTTGGGTTGCAAGGAAAAAATCCATGCAACGCTCACACATACAATGCTCCTAAAACATGGGGAAAAGAGCTTTTAGTAATACTAAACGAAACCAAAATGGTTCATGTCGGGTTCACCAAAAATGTAAGAGAGGGGGACCAACTACATCAAGGCTCCAGGTCATGAAGAGCTGAGAGCAAAGGGATGCCCTAACTTACCTCACTCTAAATGGATGTCTTGAAATAGGAGTCAAGAATGATATTTCTATAATGTACTTCAATCACTCTTTGGACCCAAAATCTAGGTTTAGGCTAGGCAGGTTGGTTTTTGGAGTTGATATTGTACCTCAAGTAGCTCTTTGTCCAAGGATATAAGAACGGTTCTGGGATGACAATGTGGCACATTGGAGTCTCACAGGTGCACTAGCGTCTATATGGCCAAAGGATAGAAAGTACAATATGGACTACCAGAAAAAAAAGCTAACAGCCTAGCTAAGCACTCCTAAATGAGAAAAATAGGACTATAAAGTATGAAAGGTACAAACAAAGATGATAAAATAGATAGATGAGAGTTAATAGTGACAAAGATGATCTCACCAAGGTGTCAGTTTTCCAACTAGCTCCAAATGCATCTTCACCTACAAATAAGAAAGAGGGGAAAATTGTTGGGGATGTACAGGGGTTTGCCTTAGTCGGACCCCCATTTTGGTGTTTCCACCTCCATAGATAGCCAAATAGAAATGATAGAGAAATATGCAATAAAGAATTAGAGAAAGTAGAGATGCAATAAAAACTACAAAATAGTAAATAGCTACTCAACCAAATTACAAAGGAGAGGAGAAAAACGTTACCACCTCCACCCAAAAGCTCACTAGCCAATGGTGGAGAAAGAAGACTTGGGAAGGTCACAAGAGCCTTGATTGTGATGAAGGGAGGTCTTACAAGACTTCAAACCCACGCTACTATGGCTTGCTTCACACTTGCTTTACGGATTTGACAGAGTGTTGTTGTTGTAATGGAGTGTTGAAGTGTTGCTCAAGAGTGAATGAGATGTTATAAAGTGAGATTGAATTTCTATAGAGTGAAAATAATATGAGTTGAATGAAGAATAGATGAATTTGAAGGAGAAAGTGGGAAGAATCTGCCATTTTTGGGGTTAGTTCAACGAAGAGGGATGTTACAAATCGACCCCAATCAAAAGTGTAATGCCTCTAACAACTTTAGATGCAGGAATCCCTAAGGGAGGGCAGTGCACTGTGCAGATGGCTATGCTCCGTGCACACATCCCTGGCAACTATTCCCTCATCGACACAAGAGACATATGCCATGTGGAAGGAAGGCAGTTGGGTGATGTGGAATTTTTCCTTTGGATTTAGTTTTCTAGGGTGAGGATGTGTAAAAGGGGAATTTGCGCAAGGGGTGAAAATTCACTCCTATACACTTTTATCATTGAGATATTCATGTATATATCCAATATCTATCTATACTATATGTGTATTGGAGTGATATAATATTTTTACCCCTAAACAACGAAACTTGATTCTTTATCAAAGGATCCTAAATATAAAACTAGGCAATTTTTCATTTGGGCTAACATCTTAAGTGTGATGTCTCTCATTGCCTTTGTAATTATCATGTTGAAATAGGAACCATTTCTTTTTCATCTTTTTGAATATCAATGATGGCATTAATCAATGAATTTATGAGAAATGTATGTTGTATATCATACATGCATTCAAATAATGGAGACCCTATCTAATGGGAAGACACTTTAAGCTAAAAAAAGATCAAGATAGTCTCAAATATTTCTTGGAGTGAAGTTTTTTCATTTTAGGAGCAACAAAAATGGGTCACAAATATACTAAGATATAATTTTGAGACCATATCTAATAAGGGAAAGGACAATATTATGGTTAATTCTCTATCAAGGAAAGATGAATCCATAGGATCACTATTTTATATTATTTCCATAGTATAAGAAGATTGGGTGAATGAAGAAAGATAAGAGTGGGACAGGAACTTAAATACTCAAAATCTCATCAAGAAACTCCAATAGGGTTCCAGTGTGCTAGAAAAAATTTCAAAGGTAATGTTTTAATATAAAAGGAAAGGTTGTACCTTTGCTATGTTTCAACCCTTAATTTTAAGGTGATGATATAATCATATGCTTCTCCAATAGGTGGGAACTCTAGATCCTTGAAAACTTATAAGAGATTAAATAAGATTTATTTTGGGAGGGACTAAAGTGGATGCTAAAAAATTTAGTAACAAATACATGGCGTGTCAACAAAATAAAAAAAAAAGAGATAATTAAGACTCAGTATATTTTGTATCCCTTATCTATCCAAAGTTAGTGGTGAGAAAAGGTATCCATGGAATTTATCATAGGGTGTCTCGGATCTAAAGGAAAAATTCATCATGGTTTTTGTGGATCATCTCACCAAATATACACACATTTGTTCTTTGGCACACTCATTGGCAGAAAGAACTATAGCAACTTCCTTGATGAATAGTATTCATAAACTACACAAGACTTAAAAAAGATATAGTAAGTGATCACGATCGTATATTTACAAGTAATTTTTGTATTGACTTATTTACATGCTTGGAAACTCAAATAGCTCTAATTTCATCATATTATTCCTAATTTAGTGGATATAAAATGGTGGTCACCAAATTCTTGGAAGGGTATCACCAATATTTTGTTTCAAAAAACAAGAGACATGGGTGCAATGGGTACCATTAGAAGAATGGTGGTATAACACTTCCTCTCATGCTTCCTTTAATATGTCTCTATTTTTAGCACTATATGGATTCCAACCACAATCAATCAACTTTTATATGATGGCATAGTCAAAGTTTCAAACATTTTAACATATTCAACATCAACACGTGAGGTACTTTATAGTATCTAAGAGAACCCAACAACAACACAAAACAAAATGAAGAAAAAATATAATCAAAATTATGGTGAATGGAATTTTGAAGTGGTAGATTGATTCTTTGTGCAACTACAACCATATAGGAAAATGTATCTAAACCAACAACAAAAATTGTGACAAAATTTCACCAAGTATTATGTGTTGCAAAATATTGGTGGTGTAGCATATGAATTGGAGTTGACTATGTTAATACAAAGTCGTCTATTTTTCCATATTTCATGATTGAAAAATATTATTGGGGAAAGTTTTGGCATATATTGAGTTATTAGAGATTGATGAGGAAAAGTAATATTTTTTTATCCTAAGGAAATTATTCAAGCATGAACCAAGAGGTTGTGAGCACCCAACATAGTTTTTCCCCTAGCTAGAAAAAATAGAAACAAAAAGCATGTCAATAAATGCTCTAGATAATAAAAGCATAAAGAGATAAACTAGTAAAAAAAAAAAAATTTAAATGAACAAAAAAATTATCAATAGCAAAGCACTTGCAAACCTCTATGTGGTTGAGTTATCTAAAAATATCTACAAGAACAAGGAAAATAAAAAAATGTTTTGATGTTTTTAAGGGATTTATCTTAGCCAAATTCCTTCTTTAGTATTTCTACCTCCATAGCAACCAAAATAAATAAATAAATAAAAATAGTGTGTGAATTCTCATATCCCAAATATTTTAAGGAATGGTAAAAATTATAAATATGAAATAATGGAATTAGAATGAAAGAGAATGGATGTGATAATATCGAGGTACTTGGGGCACAATAAAATAAGTGTTTACAATATTAAAATAAGAATAATTTATTACCTACAAAGTCATGGTGAACCCAAAGAGACAAAGAAAGATAAAAGAAAAATTTAAGAGCATTGTTGAATACTCTAGAGTTTGAGAGTCGTAGTTGGTTGTAGAATATAAGAGAGATTCAAGAGAGAGAGTTCAAAAGTTAAAGAAAATAGTTTCAATAATGAGAAAAGGAGGCAAGAGAAGGTTGTTGATGAGTTTTCTAGATTACTCTTGAGTCATTTCTATTGACTTGGGGAGGTGATACATCTAGAAACAATTGGATATGGCCACCAAATGAAAAACTATCATTGAATGCTAGCACAACACATTGGTTTCCATGTGATTTTCTATTGTTTAGATAATTTATGCTAAAAAAAATAAGATACTAGAAGAACAAGGGGATAACACAAAAGAAACATAAAAGGTGACAATGGGAAAGGAGAAATGAGCACCTTGACAAGGAGAAAGGATAATTCAAGGGATAAAATGATCCTACAAATAGACTAAGGTAATGGACACTAAAATGGACACAAAATATAATATGAAATTGTAAGAGTATGTAATGTTTAATTTTAAGTTTTTCCATAGTTAAGTAGGTTTATGAACCAGCATGAATATGCATGCTAGATTAAAAGGGAAAATATTGGAAAGGAAATAAAATTATGAAAATTGAAAGGATACTATAAAGGATTATGAGAGATATTCAAGTGGAGGAACCATGCCTTAGGATGAGAACCTACAAAACAAATGTATTAGACAAGAAAAACTTGCATAAGACAACATAGTTAGAAAATAAAATCTTACAAAGCTAATAGGTTAAAACATCATAATTACAGTAGTATAGAAAAATGTATCCCTCTACATTTTCACACTTCTTCGGGCCCTCCTTGCTAAAATTAGGCTTCTTTATGCCTTACTTGGTCCTATTTTGCATCCACAAGCCCTATTTAATGCATCTTTTTGAGGATAATCCTGACACATATCTAATAGCCAATCATAATTTAATGTTTTTGGATTGTATGGCCAAGATTTAGTGATTTGGAACTCATACACCACCTCAGTCATATGGGTCCCACCTAAGTTTGCGGGCTCGGTCCTGAATCTAGCATTAAACTTAACAATTCTTGAAATTTGTGTCTTAAGCCTAGCCTACTGGGACTCATACACTCCAACTAGTGTATGAGTCCTGCCTATCTTGGACCTATTTTAAATTCAAATTCTTGGCATTATTTTATCCTCCTAGATTCAATGTCAACTCATAGTGTTGTGATTTCAAGAAATCCAACATAAACAAGTATAAATACAAGGTTATTTCACATATTTTCTCCTAGCACTTTTTGAGATCGAGCATCATAGAAAATTTGAGTTTACAAGAGAATTCAAGAGAATTCAAGAGCTTATTATCAAGCATTTGGAGCTACATTCAAGAATCAAGCATCATGCCAAAGTCATCATGCATCATGTTTGTTTTTAGCTAACATTTGTGATGTAGGTTCTTATGATTCAAGCAAGTATTCAAGTCAAGGTCCATAACATATAATCAAGAGTCAAGATCTAAATTCATGATAGCCATATCATACAAGACTATAGCCTTTGTTCCAAGGGTTTGGTGAGTTGCAACATAGCTTATCTGTTCATTCATCATTCCTCCATTCTATTTATATTCATTTCAAGGTTTGATTACCAAAACAGGGTTGACAAAGGAAAATCCATATCCACTAAAAAACAACATTTTTCCCTCTCTTTGATATGTGATTTGTAGATTTAGATTGAATATCCATTAAAGAGAATGATTGGAGAAATTTTTCAAAGTTGCAAAGTTGTCAAAGTTGTTATCTACATTGCAAGATCACGAAAAGACATCTATAGAGTAGAAGTTAGTGTTTCAAACTTAGAGATCGAAAGGGGGAGAAGCTACAAGAAAACACTAGAGGATATCAGATTTTCAAATCAAGGTTGGAATAAATCACCACTTGTGGCATATGAGTCCCAGTATACCATATTTCAAGTATTTTCTGTAGATCCTCGTTTAGCAATTGCAGATTCTAGATTCAGCCTGAAACCCCAAACTAGGACTGAATCGCCCCTACTGGCGTATGAGTCCCAGTGTGCATTAAAATTTATATTTTTTGGAGTGTAGACCTTGTTTTGAGCATCTTCAATTTTCCAAGTGCCCCTCTGTCCTTTCTCAGTTCATTATTCTGATTTTCAGTTTCATATCTTAAGTTGCATACTTAGATTTGTATATCATTTGCATTTCCTTCTTTCCAAGCATTTTTCTAGTGGTGAACCCCCTTTTATCTTTAATCACAACCAAGGATACTATATTAACCATCCAACCCTTCCCTCAATCAATCCAACTAGTTGATGGATCTTGGTTTCCTTTAATCAAACATAAGTGAAATAGGTGGAGGAATCCTAATCCCCCTTAAGCTCCCTCTTGGAATACATTTTTCTTCATTTTATTTTTTTGAACCTAGCCTTTAGAACACCTTATTTTTTATTTGGAGTGCATCATAGTCCTAGATCTAGCTTACATTAACTTTGCATTACGTCTTGCATTAGTTAATTGGCATCTAGGGTTTCTAAATCTTGCATTAGTGAAAGAGCATATAGGTTGCATTTTTGCATCTTGCATCTTGCATCATTGAATTTTGTTTGAAATATGTAATTGCACATAGTATAGACATCATAAAAACCAAAAATCCTAAGATTCACTCAAAATTTGTTGAAATTAGTGTCAAAAACCTAACTTGGGACTCATTCACCCCTCTAGGTGATTTAGCCCTGGTGCAGCGTTTTACTTGATTTTTGGGAGTTATGTGTTGACTATTTCTCAACATTTGAATCCTTGAAAAACCCTAACTAGGACTCATACACCCCTTTAGTCGATTCAGTCCTAAATTAGCCCTGAAACTATATTTTATACTATTAAAAACCTTGTTTTTGTACTTCCTAGGCTTTTTCGTAACTTGTAGTATTAGTCTAGAAAGTTTTATGAAGTTATATTTTACGTTGGTTCCCAAATCAGCAATCGATTTGAATCCTAAAGGGTTGTCGGGCATTATGGTTAGATTCAAGTAGATATTTGGCCAATGAATGAGAGATTGAATTAAAACACTTTCTCCCCTGCACTTCGGGCTCTGTGAAACTTGGGAGGGTGATCCTAAAAGTGTGTTTGTAGATACTCGTGTGCTAAAGTATCAAATACACTATAAACAAATAATTTTCCTTTATATGCCTAACAGACACAATACCCTAAAGGTTTGGTTGACCTTCATGGTAGTGTCCAAATTAAACATGAGAGATGTAACATATTAAGTTCAACACACACAATCATATTGAGATAGGAAATTAAAGTTGATTTAAATTGTAGCTACTCACAAACAATCTCAAGAAACTACAACATTAAAAGATCAGTGCCAAATCCCAAGGTGCAGTCACCTAAATCAGGTAATTTAAAACTCGTCACAACATTCATTTTTTTATAATTATGCCTACCAAATAATGCCTTACATTACTGATACCAGAAACTCAACTAGCCATGCTTAATAATCCTAGCACATAGTTGCATAAACCTCTATTTGTGCTAATACAGTTTAATTCATTCTTTGAATGACAGTAATAACACCAAACAAACATTCAAGGAAAGACAATAAGAAAAATATTTGCAATCCTTGATTACTCGTATTTAAAATCCATACAATATGCACTATGGAGAAAACTAGCTTAGGTTATCTTATCATCTACATACAAATATGACAATTCTTTGATTTATTTGTCCATTACATGATTCAGAAAACACCAGAACCCAAAATTAACTCTGTTCACTTTCAGACCCTATTAAAAAATTTGTCTCTGTGAAAACCAAACTATAAACAACAACCATTTCAAAACTCAAAAATTAAATCTTAAAAAGAAGAAGAAAACCCTAAAATGAGAATCAACTCTCCATCTGACACCATTTAGGTCCTTGATCCTTAACCACCTCCACCGAAAATCCTCATCTGCATATTTTCCCATCTCTTGCTTGCCTTTGCAATTTCCTGCCCTCCAACAAAAAGTTTTGTTTTTTTCATAGAAAAACCCACCTCTTATTATTACCCTGCAGCTATAAATTATTTGCTACCACCGTCAAATCCCTTCACCCTGTATTTATCACTTAACTGCCCAACACACAAAGCTTCTTGATTTTACCGTAGCTAAAAAATCATTTATTTATGAAGGCCATCCTTCATTTCTCGGGCTTTTAAGTATTTCTCTTAAATAAAAGTTTTATCTTAACTTGGTGAAGGCTTCAATTATTTTAATCTAGCTGCAAAAACTATTTACTCGAGCACCTACTTTTGCACTTTACACTTTAGTGCCCACCAGTTAAAATATTTTCTTTACTATGTGAAGGCCCTAATTATTTAAATCAGACTATGAAAAGCATCCTTCCCATGTATTTAATATTTTACTTTACCTTTACATTATTTCTCCACCATTTAATCAATCTTTAAAAACTGCCACAGATGCTTTTCATGGTCCCACCATCATTATACAGCAACACCGCCAGGGTTCCATCGCATATCTTTGATGCCATGTGGAAAAGGTGACACCAAATAGCGATATGTGAAGAGGAAGATATGATATCGCCCATCATTGATAGGATGTGGGGATGAAGAGACATAACTACAATGGGCGAAGCTGTGAACGTGCCATCACGCCATCGTCAATGTTGTGTGGAAAAAGACAAGGAAAACCACGATGGGAAAAGGGACGTTCCCCATCAGATTCAACAGCTTCTCCAAGAGCATCAGCGGCAACAAACAAATATTTACAGTACCCAACATGCAACTCCAGCTTATTCTCATTGATTCCATGGGAGTACGCAGTCTTGCCATAGCTAACCACTAACCGAACACACATAATGCAATCATTATTTCGAACCCTATGAGCAGCATGTCTTGCATTCAAAGTGTTGAACAAGAAAATTATATATTGTAATTCCATCAAAAAGTGTAGCATTTGATTTGATTGCACCAAACACATTCCTCATAATGATGCTCCTTTACAATCCGCCATTGTTCTACCACACAATGTGCTCGAACTGGAAATATTTGGGTGCTAGCACCAAAAATAGGGTTTCTTCAAAAAATTGATACATTTTTATAGCAAGTGCAAGTTGTCCTTGCATAAAGTAATTGTGTGTTGGATTTACTCACTCTATAAGCATCTGAAGAAATATGTTTCTCATCACAACATCATGTATAGAGAAAAAATGTTCAAGAACTACCCACACATCAAGCATCTCAAACACAGACAATTCCTGAAGAAGCTGCATGTACATGTTTAAGAAATTTCTTTGCAATATTAAATCGGCATCCTTCGATGAGCATAATGGCTGCTACATTCACTAATCTCTATGCCAATGCATTACAATATATTTCGCAAGCCTTCCAAGATGTATTACCTCATTCATCAGATCCCTCTTTCATAGTAGCGATGCAACCACTATAAAGATACTTGTTGAATATCAAATTTGCACGATACAAATTCAAGGTTCATATTTGAATATCTTGGTATGATCTAAGATTGTAGAACATGTGAGTTCCAATCACCATCAAAAAATATGCCATCAATAAAGATCCCAATGACCTATCATAGCTCGACAAGGAAATGCCAAACATAATTCCAAAAGATTTGCTCACCATTCCTTAAGCTTTGACCTTGGCTACTACTTTTGCAAAATTATGTTGTGCAACAAATCCATAGGTACTGTTTTCTAAAATATTTGCAAAAAGTCTCCAAACCTATGGATGAACATTAAAATGATTCACATACTTAGATAGCAGAATTTTACTTAGGTAGCCAATGCCATTTTTTTGGACCCAATTCATTGTTGCAGCTGTTGGAATAGCACCTTTACCCAATCCTATAGCATAAAGTAATTCTTGAGTTGTAAGAGCATAGTCCATTTGACTGGCAATACCTTGACCCATCCGCCATAGATAATGGTCCAAATAATCACTAGCCACACTCTTAGGATATCCTTCTACTAGCATAAGATGAAGAATAAAGTCTTTGCACCGTCCTTTGTTCTCTATTTTCATGTTGCCAAGTAGACACAAAACATTTGATGAGTTTTTTCCACTTTAAATATATGCCCAATAAATTCTAAGCTCGGATGGAATTCATTCCAAACCCAAGCCATGCTTGCAAGGCCTTGATACACATCCACATAAGTAGGAAACCCCAACAATATTAGCTTGTGTAATATATTTTCCCTTTTTAGTATCATGCAGTTGTTCAAGAAACCTTCGCAAGATTAAATAGTGTTGTGACTTTATCCCATGGTAGCTCTAGTGAAACACCGCCTTCATTTGTTCGATGGAAGAATTCCAAATACTTTGAATATGGTGTTAATGGTGTGTGTTGTTGGGGACATGCCATTGTTTTATTTTCTTCAGAATTTCCATTGCTTTCTCAATATCCCCAACCTAAAACAAACCATTTATGATGGCATTATAAAAAATAACATTTGACTTCATTCCATAACCCTCTATCTAAGATTTGATTAATTTCAATTCCATATAAAGTTTTTTTTTTTTTTTTTTTTGCAATGAGAGCACTCACAAAGATTGTATAGATAACAAGTGAGGGCCTATGTCCCTCATCTATCAAGCTATCAAAAACAGATTTAACCTCTTCATCCTTCCCCATATGTATCAATGATTTAATCATCTTTCTTGTGGAAAAACTAAAGTGATATTTCCTTCTCTAATTTGTTAAAACATTCAGTACATATATCTCGATCTACGCATTGTGAAAAAGATTGTCATCTACAATCTTCATTATAGTTCTTAAGACTATCCTTCTAAAGGTTAGGGACTTTCCTTGTGATTGAGTTTAAAAGTCACCGTTCTTTTCCTTTTGCACATTTATGATTGTCTTTTGAGTTATTACCAATGAATTGTTTTTTTTAACTGCAATATTGCTGCCCATTTGCCATATTCATGAGCTTACATCATTGTCCCTTTTAATTATTGTTCTCTTATGGATATGGTTGCCCTTATCATTATCACTTAGTCTAATTCACTTCCATCACAAGCTTACTGCCCCAATGAAGATGAAAGTCAACTTCATGGAAATTATTAAGGTTTTCCCCACTTCATAAGTGTTGTTCATGGTTTCATTTTGTAAATGTGACAAACCATTGGCATTTGTTGCTTGCCAATAAGGATCTTTATTGACTGATTTCAAGAAAATGCAACCACTAACATTTTTCATTTTGAGAGCTCCATTAGTGGATCTTTTTGGGGCATTTGTTCCTCAGTGAATGAAGGGAGATCTAAGAATATTTTGGAAGAGAATATTGGGTGCCAAATCCATTGGCTGACCCATAGTGCTTCAATTTTTTAAACCCCATTTGGTGGCCCTGGGCCACCAAATGAAAAAGGAAATCCATTGTTTCCCTCTATCAAACACCAATATGTTAAAATAGTTGATCCCCTTTAATCCATACTTGCCTCTCTCACACCATAACATGATCAACTTCATTCTTGCAAAAACTATTGTCAGGCTGCCTTTGAACAAGCAAGAACTTGCTCCATGTTTAGTTTTATTGTCACATGGAAACCATATCACATAGGCCAAATTGTTTCCACTCATTTCATTTTTTTATTTTGTGGCAAGTGAAAAAATATGAGGATAATGATCAATACTATATGAATACATAGTCTTATCATATTTACTAACCCCCTCATAATGATGAGGCTCAAAAAAGATATCATGCCTTAGAAACAGTGTGCAACCCTCTTGTGTATTCAGCAAAGAATGCTCACAAATTTGTAACTCCTTCAACTGAATTGCATCACAAGCGAGTTTATCATCATCACAACAACACAACCCAATCACATTTTCATATGTCTCAAGATTCTGGAAACAAGACTTATCAACATCCACAAGCTCATTGTGCACATCAAATCATAGTATTCAAAAAATACATTAGCATCCCAAAGAATATTTTCCACTTAAGATTCATAAGCAAGATTATTAGCACCTATAATGTTATCACACAAAAAAGCTTCAAGTGTAGGTTCATATGACCCAGAATCTTTTTTTTGCAATAAATCCCTCATAGTGAGTGTTCAAAACACATTCACTATTGCAAAGAGCATCAAATTCAACATTACCTCTTGCTACATCAACATGACAATCTGAAGCATATTTCTCTTATGAAAGACTATGAGTTGCAGATCCAGAAAAAAGGTCCTCATATGCATCCATGTGATTGACACAATCACATTCTTCAATTGTAAACCCATCATAAAGAGCTTCATTTATTGTACCAATGTTTATCTCTACATTTTCACTTTCATGTACAAATACATCTATGTTATCATCATGCAGACATTTAGTGTTAACTTCAGAATCACAAAAAGGACTGGGAGAAGGTGAAGAATCAAACAAGAAAATAATTCCATGTTCACCACTTACATCACCAACATATGCATGCTCCTCATAATCAACTACTTGAACTGATTCATCCAATGAATTTCTTGCATACATATCACCTTCCTTGTTCATATTGTTGCAACAATCAGCATGGTCCCATTCCTCCTTGTCAAACTCAAAACCAACATTTGTTTCTTCATCATACCTACTTATGGATGATCTCTCCAATTGAAATCCATTGCACACTTTGTCATTTACATCATAGCACTGCTAATCACACATTTCTTCTTTAAAAAAAATTTTCAATTCATATCCATTATCTTTCTCTTGTCTAAGAGGACTTGGAATTCCATTGTCCCTCACAACATCATATTCATTGCTTGAAGAGAAAATATTCAAGTCACCTTGATTTTCAGCATTGAACCTTTTTATACAAGGCTCAAAAAATCTTATACCATCAATACACTGTGAATTGAGATGACCATTCAAGGAGCACTCAAGACTATCATAGGTTTTCATAACATCACCATACATTCGTGAGATTTCAAAAATATTGTCACCATTATTATTTAAACACTTCTCACTTAAGGAAATCAATTCTTTTGCTTTCTCTTGAGAAGAATCAAAATCATTAGGGTTGCAAATAGAATTGTAATGTCTTTGATCATCTGGACAAGAATGTGTTTCAACTAGTTGCACATTTACATCTGCAATATTAATGTTTTCACTATGAAGACATGAAACTTTAGAATCAACATAATCTTCAACTGTGTATTCAAAGTCCACAGAGGAGAAAATACTTTCATTATCATCCACATCATTGCATCCTTCTTGATATACAAAAAATTCGCTCTCTATTTCTGCATTTTTAGAGAAAATAGAAGAAACCTCAAATGTTTCATTCATTTCATCATGATTGTTATCTCTACAATCTTCTTCTGATATTTTCTCCATGGGTTGATTAGAAACAAAATACTCACCACTGAATGATGCATTATCATTTTCTTCTACTATAGTATCAAGATCTATTTGATTGAGTCTGGAAAAGGTACCATCACATAGGCTAGTCTGGAGATCACTTCAATATTTCTCTATCATTTCTTCAATCACATAAATCCATTGATATAAACACTTAAGGTTAAGAGGCTTCCAATCAGTTTGCATAGTCCTCAGACCTAGCTGACAATTCTCATAGAATAAATCAATGCAAAATGATTTATCAAGTCTTTATGATTCTGGTATATCAAACAAAAATTTCATGAATCTATCATTAACTTCATAGGGGGATTCATCCTCAAATCTTTCTATATCACACAATGCATCAATATATGACACAAGTTCAACCTTATTTTCAGATTTCTCTTCAAAGTCTTCCTAGATATGCATATTTCTACTTTCAAACAAGCACATATTACTATTTGGTATTCCTTCAAATTGATCAATGAACAATATCTTAAGCTCTTGCCATGAACATATGAAATCCATTGACAAACTAGAAAACCGTTCTTCAGCAATACCTTCTAAAGTTCCTACAAAAAACCTCATGATAAAATCATCTTCTATTATTTGACAATATTCCATCAACTCAACAAAACCCTATACATGTTTTGATGCTGATTTTTCAAGATCTCTTTTAAACTTAGGCAAATATTCCTTAATTCTCCTTGGGACAGAATGTGGGTAACCTTAGATTTTACTGAAATCCAGAGGGTTTTATCTTTCACTAGTAAACACCTTCCTTTGAGGACATGACTGTGTTCTAGGCATGCCATTATAGCTTGTAGAGGGAGAACTAGGACATCAATACATATTTGAAAATAAAATTTATTCCCTCTACAACTATTCAATTCTCAATATCCCTTTATTTTAGTGCCCAATTTCACTAAATAAGGGAACCAAAGTTTTCTATGACCCTCAAACATGGTCTTCATATACAGATTTATACTTCTTGAAAACCAAAATATGAAAAATACTTGGGTATGTTGCAGATGCTACAAATTCTTCTTCCTGGCCGGGAATCTTTATAGATCTAAAACTTTCCTCACATCTTCATCAGGCTCTTTTGATAGAGTTGCCACCTCTCTTCATAGAGGACAAAACTTCAAGCAATATTAAGCTCCTTCAAAGATGATTTTACTTCTAAGTTCTTTTCACCAGTAGAGCACCACAGATCGTGAAACTTTCAAGTTCACTATTTATTTCTTTGAGTATGAATTTCTTCAATATTTGAACCAAATGCTCATATCAACAAATAATATGACTCTGTGATAGGATATTCTACAACTAGAGATTTAAATTTCATCCCCATCAAATTCACCAATTTGTTGCTTCCCAAATCTGTAATCAACTTGAATCCTAAAGGGATGTTAGGCCTTATGGTTAGATTCAAGGAGAGATTTGTCCAATGAATGGGAGATTGAATTAAAACACTTTATCCCCTACACTTTAGGCTCTGTGAAACCCAGGAGGGTGATCCCGATAGTGTGTTTGTAGATACTTGTGTACTAAAGTCTCAAATACATTGTAAACAGATAATTCTCTTTTATATGCTTAATAGACACAGTACCCTAAAGGTTTGTCTGACCTTCATGGTAGTGTCCAAATTAAACATGAGATATAACATATTAAGTTCAACACACACAATCATACTAAAATAGGAAATTAAGGTTGATTTAAAATTATAGTTGCTCACAAATAATCTCAGGAAATTGCAACATTAAAAGATTAGTGCCAAATCCCAGGGTGGAGTCACCTAAATCAAGTAATTTAAAAATCATCACAACATTCATTTTTTCATAATTATGCCTACCAAATAATTCCTTACATTACTGATACCAGAAACTCAACTAGCCATGCTTAATAATCCCAACACACAATTGCATAAACCTCTATTTGTGCTAATATAGTTTAATTCATTCTTTGAATGATAGTAATAACACCAAGCATACATTCAAGGAAAGACAAGAAGAAAAATATTTACAATATTTGATTTCTTGTATTTAAAATCCATACAATATGCATTATGGAGACAACTAGCTCAGATTATCTTATCATTTACATACAAATATGACAATGCTCTGATTTATTTCTCCATTACATGATTCAGAAAACACCAGAACTAGCATGTGTTTGAGTGTTTGAAACATATTACTCATAATGATTCTCCTTTAAAATCCATCACTGTTCTACTACACAATGTGCTCGAACTGGAAAGATTTCAGTGCTAGCACCAAAAATAGGGTTTCTTCAAAAAAATTGATACATTTTCACAGCAAGTGCAAGTTATCCTTGCACAAAGTAATCATCTGTTGGATTTACTCACTCTAAAAGCATCTAACGAAATATGTTTCCCATCACAACTTCATTTATAGATAAAACATGTTCAAGAACTACCCACACACTAGGTATCTCAAACACATACAATTGTTGAAGCAACTTCATGTACCTATGTAAGAAATTGCTTTGTAATATAAAATTGGCCTCCTTCAACCAACACAATGGCTGCTACATTCACTAATATTTTTTGCAACACATTATAATAGATTTCTCGAGCTTTCCAAGATGTATTACCTCATTCATTGGATCCCTCCTTCATAGTAGGATGCAACCACTATAAAGATACTCGTTGAATATCAAATTTGCACAATATAGATTCAAGGTTTGCAGTTTAACATCTTGGAATGATCTAAGATTGTAGAACATATGAATCCAGTCACCATTATAAAATGTGCCATCAGTAAAGATCTCGATGAGCTAGCATAGCTTGAAAAGGAAATGCAAAACATAATTTCAAGAGATTTTCTCACCATTCCTTGAGCTTCCCCCTTGGCTACTACTTCTACAAAATTACTTTGTGTAGAAAATCCACAAGAAGTGTTTTCTAAAATATCTATAAAAAATTTCCAACCCTATGGATGAACATTAAAATGATGCCCATACTTAGATAGTATAATTTTACTCAGATAGCCAATGTCATCTTCTAGGACCCAATTCATCACTGCAGTTATTGGAATAGAACCTTTACCCAATCCTATAGCATAAAGTAATGCTTGAGTTGTGAGAACATAGTCCATTTGACTGGCCCATCTGCCATAGAGAATATTCCAAATAATCATTAGTCACACTCTTAGGATATCCTTTTTGTAGCATAAGATGAAGAACAAAGTATTTGCACCATCCTTTGTTTTATGTTTTCATGTTGCCAAGTAGACACAAAACATTTGATGAGTTTTTTTCCACTTTAAATATATCCCCAATAAATTCTAAGCTCAGCTGGAATTCATTCCAAACCTGATCCATGCTTGCAAGGCCTTGATATGCATCCACATAAGTAGGAAACCCCAACAATATTATCCTATGTAAAATATTTTCCCTTTTTAGTATCATGCAGTTTTTCAAGAAACCTTAGCAAGATTAAATAGTGTTGTCAATTTATCCCACGATAGCTCATGTGAAATACTACCTTCATTTTTTTGATGGAAGAATTCCACATACATTGATTATGGTGTTAATGGTGGGTGTTGTTGGGGACATGCCATTATTTTATTTTCTTCAAAATTTCTATTGCTTTCTCAATATCTACAACTTGAAAGAAATCATTTATGATAGCATTATAAACAATAACATCTAGCTTCATTCCATAATCCTCTATCTGAGATTTGACTAATTTCAATTCCATATAAATTTTTTTTTTGGGGTAGTGAGATCACTCACAAAGATTGTATAGGTAACAAGTGAGGGCTTTTTTCCCTCATCTATCAAGCTATCAAAAATAGATTTAACCTCTTCATCCTTTCCCATCTGTATCAAGGATTTCATCATCATTGTTGTGAAAAAACTAAAGTGATAGTGCCTTCTTTGAGTTGTTAAAAAATTCAGTACAAATATCTCCATTTGGGAATTGTGAAAAAGAGTGCCATCTGCGATCTTCATTATAGTTATTAAGACTATCCTTCTATAGGTTAGGGAATTTCCTTATGATTGAGTTTGAAATTCACAGTTCTTTTCTTTTTGCTCAATTATGAATGCCTCTTGAGTTAGTACCAATGAAATGTTGTTTTTAATTGCTATATTGCTTCCCATTTCCCATAGTAATTAGTTGACATCGGTGTCCCTTTTAATGATTGTTCTCTTATGGACATGGCTTCCCTGATAATTAACACTCAGTCTAATTGACTTCCCTCACAAGATTGTTGCCCCAATGAAGATGAAAGTCAACTTCATGGCAATTATTAGGGTTGTCCCCACTTCGTAAGTGTTGTTCATGGTTTCATTTTATAAATATGACAAACCATTAGCATTTTTTGCTTGCCAATAAGGGTCTTTATTGACTTATTTCAAGAAAACGCAACCACTAAAATTTTCATTTTGAGAGCGCCATTAGGTATCTAGGTCAAATCATCTATTTAGTGTACTCTTTTTTAAATCATTTTATTATTAAAAAAAATTCTTATATGTAAGAAATTTGTTTACATTTCGAAAGCATTGCAAAATTTAAATAGCTTACTTTTTCATGTTAGCATGTTTTCTTTTCAAACATTTAGTGTTCATAGAGTATCACATGGCTTGTATGATTTTATTTTCCCTACTCATGAGCATAATCTTGGAAAACAAAATAAAACCTTTGACAACCACATGGGCTACCCTTCTAACATCTATCGGATTTGTAAGAATGTCATAACACAATAGGATGCAAACATAGATAATCATGACAATCATAATTATTATTCTCCCTATTGGTTGCTTTTACTGTAACTAGGTTTATCTTCTAATCTACCTATGGAATTTCCAATTCCAATCAAGGGTAGCTCAAAG
The DNA here is from genome assembly GCA_007115665.2 of Sequoiadendron giganteum. NCBI lineage: Eukaryota > Viridiplantae > Streptophyta > Pinopsida > Cupressales > Cupressaceae > Sequoiadendron > Sequoiadendron giganteum. The sequence goes on from CM021109.1 coordinate 134,031,437, forward strand.
GACCTAGACCAATTGATGAGGATTTGAAAAGAACTCCTACACTTTGGGCTCTACAAGACTCGAGAGGGTGATCCCTTAATGTGTTTACAATCTCTACAACAAAGTTATAAACAACATTAACTATAACAGATAATCTCACTTAATAGCTCAACAGAATGGGATAAAACTGAATAGAATTGGTTGTTCATCGGTGATATCAACCATTTGGAGTGTGAGATAATTACAACACAACTTCATAGTGAAAGATAATCATTAGTTTTGAAATTGTACCAAGCTCCAGGTGAACACAAACTAACATTGAATCACAAAGAATAAATGCAACTCAAACCAGTGCCTTACTTCCATTGGATGAGTCAAATTCACCAATACCTAATGGTTCATAGCAGATTCAACACATAGAATATAATATCTCTAATTGTATTGCCTTACAATATCACCAATATGTACCTCAGCTCAATACTACTTACCAAATCCTTGTACAAAACATATCAACTTGCAATCTCATTTAAGTATTTTAATTAACTCCTTGAATTAAAGCTAAAACAAGAATTGCACACACCACAACAGTGAGATGAACAAAATAACCCTTGATCACTTCATTCAAAATTCAAATACACTTGCACATAGGAGACACATGAGCTTGGATTTATCAATTTAACTCAAATGCTAGTACTATTATGAAACACTAAATCTCCATGAATTCAAATCCTACAATAAAAAGACTTAGAATCAAATTTGCATTTTCTCTGTCACTACAGATTTTACAATTTTCAATCAGCTTCACCCTAGATTTCCGAATTGCTAACCTATTACAACGAGACAAGAAAAGAATATGTAGAGGAAAGGAAATTTCTAGAAGAAGCCCTAAAATGAAACTCCTGATGACATCTGGAAAATTCATTCCCATTGATCAACAATCTGCAAAGAATCTTCTCCTCTCCTTGCAACAAACCCATTCTGTCTCCAAAACAACATTTTCCCAAGTTATTTTGCAACTTAAAAATGCCCAAGCTGCTCTCCAAAAAAAAATATTCCCATACGAGAATGTTCTCCACTCTTTACCTGCAGCTGAAAGAAATACTTTATCCCCGTGAAAATTCAATTTTGCCTTCTTATTTCTGTTGTTGCACATTATATTTCACTCCACTTTATTTCCTAGCACATACAATACATTCCTAAAATAAAGAATATAAAAATTCACTTAACTGATCCTCCCTCCATGTAAATTTATTTATAAAGTGAAAGAATTCACTTTATCAATATCCATGCCCACATTTTGAAATTTTAATACCCGTCACAAAACTAATTCACCCCATGTGCATTTCACTACCTTTTCTAGCATAGGCTTTTAAAAATTTCATATTGAGCATCCATTTTACTTAAAATATTTAAATGTTGTATAGAACAATCATTTAATTTAATTTACCCATATTTTAACAGGCATCGCTTATTTCACTAAAAATTCTAATCCTTCACCCAAGAAAATATAGAGTGGGTCCCACCCCTCTATTTAATCTTATTTGACAAAAATTTAGTAACACATTTAATTTAAAATGTTTTTCTCTAATTTATCGGGCTCCCTTACCTTACCCGAGCCTTTAATTTTATTTCTGGGGACCAACCTCCAATTCCCCTCTCACCCCACCAACCCGCAATCAATATCACGTGCTTATCTTTGGATTGCGAAATGGCGGGCAACAGTCGAGATCATGTTGCATTCATCTTTGTTCTCTGACCGTTGAACATCTTGACTCCTCCATTTGTGTTTTTCCCTAATTCATTTTCTCGCTCCTGTTGTAACTCATTCATTTGTGCTCTACAATTTCTTTCACTGTAAGTCATGGTGGCCCTTTCACAAATCCATTTTGAAACATATCATGTTGCGTGGATATCTCCTTTCTACTAGTATGGTGGCATTTTATTTGCTGCATAGTCACTCCATTGACAAGTTGAAACCTCCTCCATACTTGCTCCAAGCAACCAAGAAAAGATGAAAAAGTGTTGCAACCTTATCCCATGGTAACTCAAGTGGAACACTACCCTTCTCCGTGTGAGCTTTTCCCTTATCCACTGGCTACACCCATTATTCATCACTTTGTCCTATGTTTTTTGATGTCGTGGGCCTTCCACCTCCACCCCATTCATGCATTGCACCCTCCATTGATGGCACCCGAAAATGCCTCCCTCGCCATGCATAGTCTTGGACTCATGCTCAAAACATGCCCCGTACATTTAGCAGAGAGTCTCAGATGCCTTTTCAATAACTACTTAATTTATATCGGTTGCATATTGTGGTATTCTCATTCACAACAACATACCTATTGTGTGTATGTGCACGGCCCCCATGCCATTTCCTTCAGTTCATTTACAAACATGGTGGCTTCTCGAAACTTGAATCATCCTCTAGAAACAGAAAAGTGAGCCCCATTTTAACCTAACTCAAGCCCCCTTAAACTGTTCAGCCACTCCTCCCAACAATGACAGCTCCTTCCCAACTGCACTCGCTAAAAATTTTCCAAAGTCTTAACAATCTGGCATACAACAATATGTACTTACCCATTGGGAGGACTACAAGAAACATCCAAGCATGTAGAGCATTTTGATGGTACTTCCGATTCCAGAAGACATGACCCAAAACGGCCATTTACATTACAATTTGGAATCACGTACTTGGCAGCTTAATACTTGGAAGTCACTTTAGTTTTAGCAAAATACCCAACTTCAGTATCAGAAGCATAGTGGTGGCTTGTTCTAATTCATTGTCAGAGCATAAGCCAATTCATTTGAATGGATTATTGGAAATATGAGGTGATAAGTCAGCAAATCAGAGATTGTCAATCACTTATGCTTTCTCTTCCAGCATGCATCCTATTTTCCATGCCTACCCAACCAGTATTTATTGGAAATGTTCTATAAATTTTCTTTGAATTGTCAGTTTTTTGTATTGTTCCATTAAGAAAAAGCACCATGAAGACTGAGTACTATCCCCATGAAATGAATCACTGGGATGATTGCCATTTCTTGCACTGCCCATGTTCAACTCCTTTCTGTCAACAATTTGCCTCTCTTAGTGAATTTGGCATTCCATTTAGGCACTGAATCACATATTTGGTATCATGTCTATACTTCAATATTTGTATGCACCTTTACCCGCTTTCAAATATTGATACGTGCAACAGAGGTTTTCTTATCTTTTACATGAACCATTCCCTCCTTTTAAGATTCTTGCTCCATTTGGATTATCCCCTTTATGACATGGTTACCATGAGTTCATATCTTTGATCCTGAGAGACCGTATTTCGACATGAATTCATATTATCTTGACTCATAATATTCCCACTATAATGTATGAATGCTCATACAAGCCCAAAACTGAACAAGGCATGTCGGGTCCGCAAGTGGGCCCGGCTAAAAAAATTTGTTTTCCAAAAAAATTTATGCTCAAAATGACTTGATGCAACTTTAGAGTGTTTCTAGATTTAAAACACGAACTGGGCTCTCACTAAAACCTGCTTTCAGGCACTTCTACACAATAGTCAAAACTGGTTGAGTTGGCTCCAGAATCAACTTGTAAAACAAGTCAAATGGCCTTCGAGAGCAATGAAAAATTACAAAAATGTATACGTTTGACACGAGAATGCAATGCAACAAACAACTCAAAAAAATTTATCACGAGGTGGAAGATATTAATCCGCAAAGTTTCTCAGTTGAACTTCTTTGAAACTACACTCGTTCTAAACCAATTAAAACTCATTCAACTGCCAATTTGAAAAAATAGCAAATCAACTCCTGGTGAGTTTCCATCAAACACATAAGTTCATTTAGGTACCCTGAGCATGTCTACAAAAGGAATTTCCTTGAATCATCGTTGATCAAAATTTATTTAAGGTCAAATTTGACCACTCAGAAAGGCTTCAGAAACTGCGAGTGCAAAACAAGAGAAATTGCATTCGGTTTCAATCTATTAAAAATAACAAATCAAATCATGAGGGTCTGAAACAAGACATGAGAACTCATTATGGTATGGATAATGCAAAACAACATTTATTTTGACATGAAAGTCAACTGGTTGCAAAATCCAAGCTCAAACAGGAGGCTACTTTGCAAAACTGACAATCTGTAAACAGCAAAAAAGAGCAAAAACCCTCCAGCTTCACTTTTGAAACCTTGACAAACCTTATCGTGAGAAGCTGAAAATTGACACACACATTCACATATGTCAATTGAATATGTCTCCAAATGGATTTTTCTTGAAAATCAACAGGCCTCAAATTTTGACTCTCCAAACTAGGTCACTCAGACTGATTCTCCAAGTGCACCTCTGAAAGTGCAGAGGCAAATTTTCAAAATGGGCATCTCAAATTTGCAAAATTTGAGAGTGCCATCAGTGGCTCTGTCTGGGGATGTATGCCCCCTATGAGCATAGCAAGATTCCATATCACTAGGGAGAGTAGACCAAATGTTGATTCCATTAGGTGTCCTCACACCGCTCCTTTATTCAACTTTGTTTTCAACTTCATCTGGTGACCCCATGTCACCAAATGAAAAATTGGAGTCAACATTTACCTCTGTCAAATACAATTTTGTAGAAAGATTTGATCTCCCTTAACTCATGCTTGCACTTATCAAACCACAACAAAATGAACAACTGCACCTTTGCAAACACAAGTGTCAGGCTGCCTTTGGGCAAGTAGAAACTTGCTCTCTGTTCAACTTTGTCATCAAGTGACAACCAAATCAAATAATCCATATCACTATTACCTTCTTCATCCTCTGATTTAGTATTAGGTGACATGATTTGAAGATAATGATCAAGACCATATGAAAACATAATCTGATCATAACCATCTGTCTAATCAAACATGCTAACCTCTCCTAACAGATAATCATATTCAACATCATCAACATGTTCACAATCACTATGCATTTGAAAGGCAAGCATAATTTCAAAATATTAACTATTATGTAGCAATAACCTATCATATTCATCATTTGAACCACTCTCAAGCTGCAAACAACTTGCCTCAGTATCTTACATATTGCCACACTTTATGAAAACTCCTTCCAGCTGACAAAAATAACACTCACACTTTGCTATATGGCTCAAACTATTGGGCTCAATCTAATCATTAGTTTTCATGTCAAAATTTAAACCATCACAAGAGCTTACCAAAATATCTGACTCATCATGCAAACTATCTTCAAGTGCATTCAAAGAGATACACTCATGTATTAGCACACTTCGTAGTTGTTCTTTATCATGTTGGTACTGAGAGTCATCAGATATTTTTGACTCATCATCATCTATAGTCATATTTTCATCCTCTGAACACAACATATCATCATTTTCAGCAATAGAAGAATTCACATCCACATAATGTTGCATTTGATCAATAATGAAATCCTAGTCACCACTAACATTCTTTGTACAAACTGATGCAACATTCAATTCATCTGAGTTCTCAACAAAGATTGGATTATCTCTGTAGCAATAAGGATCATCATTAGTACTAACTGATAAAAATGGAGACTTATCAAATAAGGGGTTTTACCAAATATTAATTGATGGTGCAAACATCTTTGTCCCCTCCACGCAGAATTTTGAAATTTCCTCAGCATCACTCATTTTGTTATCCTTTGAACACAAGGTATCAACACCTTCAATGTCACAAGCTTGCTTAACAACAAGAAATTCTAATTTAGAAGCATAATCTGATTTCTCATTGAAATCAACATTTGTATTCACATTCAAAGGCCCATGGCTAGGCCCATTCAAGTCAACAGATAAATACTTGTTCAAATCTGCATTGAAAACTGCAATACTTGACTCGTTAGATATGCAATCCTCATGGTTATCAATTGTTTCAAACTCATCAAAATAGATTTCTGAATTTGCAACAACATGCTCAATATCATATTCATCATATATTGCATCATTACCATCAAGTGACTACTTGTCTTCATCCTCATTATCATTGTTATGAACAACTGGTTCATCATTGGAAAAAGAATCAGAGATATATGCATTACACCCTGCATCATGAAGGTCATCATTACTATCAAAGTCAATAGGGGATGCACACAACAACTAAGAGTTTTCTTCATGTGCACATTCCTGATATTTTGTGGTCAATAAATCTGAAATTTGTCCACAACTTAATAGATCACTGCTCTGATCTATCCTTTCACCCACTTCCTCTTCTTGACCTTCACTTGCATTAAATGCACTAGCAAACTGCAAATTAGGATATCCCAAGGTGTCTCTATCATCAAAATCTGAAAACTCAATGGGTTGATCATAAATAGGAGCTCCCCAATCATATGAGACTGAATTGTTGATAACATTTTCACACACATAATCACCATCCGTCATAGAAAATAGACTGTTCACTTGTTCATTCTTACTCACTTTTGAGCTATCATAACAATAATCCACATCTCTTTGCACTTCAACATTGGACTGGGTGTCTTCACTGAGCTTGTCATTTGCATCGTCTTGAGGGTAGACATAAACATATTCTTTATCAAGCTGAAAATCACAAATGGTATCCTAATTGTAGTTTCTTGTAGCTTGTCTTTCAAACTAGATTTCATCACATACTTCTTCATTTGCAGCTAATAAACTGATGTTCTCAAGAGAATTCCCTAAATCAGCAAACCTTTTTGTCTCAACATAGAGACTTGCATCAGGACTACATTCCTCACATGTAGAATAGACATAATCAATTGTATCATCACCTTTCTGATCACATTTCTCTTCTTCAAAGAGTGAATCCAACTAACATTTCTTATCATGTTCTTGGCTCGAAAGACTCAGTTGCTGATTTGCATTTGGGTATACTTTCTTTGTGAGTTGTTCAAAAACAACTTTCTCATCACTTGATGATGCATCTTTCTTTTTTTCAACCTTCTCAAATATGCACTGGTTTGAAGACCTTTGATCATTTGCATTTACACAGCTATTGATTTCATCAACATGTTTACCCATAAATGAAGACAAAAAACTTAACACATATTTAGTTCTCTGTTTCTCCTAACCATCTAAAAATGTATAAGCCATTTGCATGCTCAATATTTCAAACTCTTTTAACAATGCACTAGATCCTTCTTCATAGGCCTCAAAGTACATATGAATACAGTCAGGAGTGCTAGGTCTGAAAATTTCTAGGATTAGTGAAAGAGCAACATCGAATTTGTGACTGAAATCAATGCTTGAATCTTCTTTTTGCTTTCTAATCTCTTTTAATATTGTGACAAGATCTATATTTTCTCTTGTAAATTATTTTCTATAAGCATTAAATAATTTATCCCAGCAAGGAAATGACTTCTCAGGAAAACTTAAATACCAATCCCAAGCTCATGCTTCAAGGGATCTGACAAAGAATCTCATCCACATATCCTGATCTCCAAATGAATGTTTCTCCATGAAGCTGGAAAAACCTTTAACATGTGCATCTCCTTCAAAAATATTGCAGCCATCAAATCTAGGAATCTTCTTATAAACTTGATTTGGCATACATTTCACTTTGTAATCAACCCATGATAAATCTAACTGAGCATACAATGGGTCAAATGAATTGAAAAATGGTACAATGACTTGACAAGTAGACACAGTTTGATGGTCTCTTAACTGGGCTTGTTGAAACAACTGGTGTCTTTTATCCACCTTTTTAAATCTTTTTTCATTTCTAACATTCCATTCAGGACTGAACCTAGGCTTATTAACTCTTGGGTTCTTACACTTTGGGGTATTAAATGCTTGAAGATCATGACACTTTCTGACAAGCTGAATCAAAGTGTTCACTGGTATCGTTACTTTACCTTGATAATCCATGGATATTACAAATTGAGGCTCACTAATTACGCATAGTTACAAGCATGACCAAATGAAGGATTACTATGACAATGGCTGACATAATGACAACCTGAGCTTGAATCATATGATAATACAAATGGATGGAAATCACTAAGATACACAAATGCATTCTAACCATCCATATAAGCAAATATTTGAGCACTAGACAAAACACTTTCAATGGAACTGAAATTGCATTTAGCAGATCCAGCAAATGGAAGTGTGCAAAGTTAAATTTACTATCCTTTCCCTTTGGTAGTGCTAAATCACTATGTAGGGAACCAAATTTATTTCTAAGAAGTTCAAATATGGTTTTCATACAAGAGTTTCTTGAAAACCAAGAGTGCAAAATACTTGGAATTGTTGTAGCAGCTGCAAATTGTTCTTCTGATTGGAAAAAATTGTAAATCTGGAACCGTATTCACATCTTCATTAGGTTCTTTGGTAGATTCACCACCTCTTTGCATAGGAAAAAAATTTGAACAACTGGAAATTCTTCATAGGTCAAATGTGTTCAAGAAGCAGCATATGCACTCCAACATCTTCTTATCCAACAATATGACATCATATGGATTCCTTCCTCAAACTCGTCAGGGTACTTCATCACAAGAGTTTGAATCTATTTCATCTCTACAACAAATCCTTTGGTTCTTTCCCAGTTCTTCTCAAATAATGCACACTAGTGCATAGATCTCGGAGTCGGCACTCAAAATTTGTGAGATATTATGAAATAATCATGAAGTATGGACAAATCTAGACATAACTTACATTGAAAGATGAATTACAACAGATTCTCTAGCAACATTCATGATAATTGACTCACTTGACAAGGAGATTGAAACTATCATAACAAGCTCATGACTCTATAAGGCAGAATGATTTTCAACAATGATCCCCAGTAGAGTCGCCATTTTGTTGGTTGTTTTTACTGTAACCAGGTTGATCTTTTAATCTACATATGGAATTGGCAATTCCAATCAAAGGCAGCTCGAAGGACCTGGACCAACTGACGAGGATTTTAACAAAACCTCCTACACTTCGGGCTCTACAAGACCCGGGAGGGTGATCTCGTAATGTGTTTACAATCTCTACACCAAAATTATAAACAACATTAACTATAACAGATAATCACAATTAATAGCTCAACAGAACAGGATAAAACTGAATAGAATTGGTTGTTCATCAGTAATATCAACCATTTGGAGCATGGGATAATTACAAAAACACTTCATAATGAAAGATAATAATTAGTTTTAAATTTGTAGCAAGTTCTAGGTGAACACAAACAAACACTGAATAACAAAGAACAAATTAAACTAAGACCAGTGCCTTACTTCCATTGGAGGAGTCAAATTCACCAATACCTAATGGTTCATAGTAGATTCAACACATAGCACATAATATATCTGATTATATTGCCTCAAAATATCACCAATATGTACCTCAGCTCAATACTACTTACCAAATCCTTGTACAGAACATATCAACCTATTATCTCATTTAAGCATTTCAATTAACTCCTTGAATTAAAGCTAAAACAAGAATTGCATATACCATAACAGTGAGATGAACAAAATAACCCTTGATCACTTCTTTCAAAATTTGAATACACTTGCACGTAGGAGATACATGATCTTGGATTTATCAATTTAACTCAAATTCCAGTACTGTTATGAAACACTAAATCTCCATGAATTCAAATCCTGCAATAAAAAGACTCAGAATCAAATTTGCATTTTCGCTGTCACTATAGATTTAACAATCTACTATCAGCTTCACCCTAGATTTCTGACTTGCTAACCTTTTACAATGAGAAAAGAAAAGAATATGTAGAGGAAAGGAAAGTTCCAGAAGAAGCCCTAAAGCGGAACTCCTAATGACATCTGGAAAATTCTTTCTTGTTGATCAGCAATCTACAAAGAATCTTCTCCTCTCCCTGCAACAAACCCATTATATCTCCAAAACAACATTTTTGCAAGTTGTTTTGCAACTGAAAAATGCCCAAGCTGCTCTCCAACAAAAAATATGCCCATACGAAAATATTCTCCACTCTTTATCTACAGCTGAAAGAAATACTTTATCCTTGTGAAAATTCAATTTTGCCTTCTTATTTCTGTTGTTGCACATTATATTTCACTCCACTTTATTTCCCAGCACATACAATACATTCCTCAAATAAAGTGAATATAAAATTCACTTAACTGATCCTCCCTCCATGTAAATTTATTTATAAAGTGAAAGAATTCACTTTATCAATACCCATGCCCACATTTTGAAATTTTAATACCTAGCACAAAAACAATTCACCCCCTATGCATTTCACTACCTTTTCCAGCAAAGGCTTTTAAAAATTTCATATTGAGCATCCATTTTACTGAAAATATTTAAATGTTGTATAGAACAATCATTTAATTTAATTTACCCATATTTTAACGGGCATCCCTTATTTCACTAAAAATTATAATCCTTCACCCAAGAAAATATAGAGCGGGTCCCACCCCTCTATTTAATCTTATTTGACAAAAATTTAGTAAAACATGTAATTTTAAATGTTTTTTCTCTAATTTACCAGGCTCCGTTACATTACCTGAGCCTTTAATTTTATTTCTGGGGACCCACCTCCCATTCTCCTCTCACCCCGCCATCCCACAATCAATATCCTGTGCTTATCTTCGGATTGTGAAATGGCGGGCAATGACCGAGATCATGTTGCATTCATCTTTGTTCTCTAACCATTGATCATCTTGACTCCTCCGTTTGTGCTTTTCCCTAATTCATTTTCTCGCTCCTGTTGCAACTCATTCATTTGTGCTCTGCAATTTCTTTCACTGTGAGTCATGGCGGCCATTTCACAAATCCATTTTGAAACATATCATGTTGTGTGGATATCTCCTTTCTACCAGTATGGTGGCATTTTATTTGATACACAAGCACTCCATTGATAGGTCAAAAATTCCTCCATACTTGCTCCAAGCAACCAAGAAAAGATTAAAAATTGTTGTGACCTTATCCCATGGTAACTCAAGTGGAACACTACCCTTCTCTATGTGAGCTTTTCCCTTATCCATTGGTTGCGCCTATTATTCATCACTTTGTCCTCTATTCTTTGATGGCACGGGCCTTCCATCTCCACCCCAAAATTCCTCCCTCACCATGCATAGTCTTGGACTCATGCTCAAAATGTGCCCCGTACATTTAGCAAAGTGTCTCAGATGCCTTTTCAATAATTACTTAATGTATATCAGCTACAAATTGTGGTATTCTCATTCACAACAACATACCTATTGTGTGTATGTGCATGGCCCCAATGCCATTTCCTGCAGTTCTTTTACAAATATGGTGGCTTCAACAAACTTGAATCATCCTCTTGAAACATAAAAGCGAGCCCCATTTTAACCTAACTCAAGCTCCCTTAAACTGTTCAACCACTCCTCCCAACCATGACGGCTCCTTCCCAATTGCATTGGCTAAAAAAATTCCTAGGTCTTAACAATCTGGCATACAACAATATGTACTTACCCATTGGGAAGACTACAACAAACATCCAAGCATGTAGAGAATTTTGATGGTACTTCTGAGTCCAGAAGACATGACCCAAAATGGCCATTTACATTATAATTTGGAATCACGTACTTGGCAACTTAATACTTGGAAGTCAGTTTACTTTTAGTAGAATACCCAACTTTAGTATCACAAGCACAATGGTAGCTTGTTCTAATTCATTTTCAAAGAATAAGCCAATTCATCTGAATGGATTATTGGAAATATGAGGTGATAAGTCAGCAAATTAGAGATTGTCAATCACTTATGCTTTCTCTTCGAGCATGAATCCTATTTTCCATGCCCACCCAACCAGTATTTATTGGAAATGTTCTATAAATTTTCTTCAAATTGTAAATTTTTTGTATTGTTCCATTAAGAAGACGCACCATGAATACTGAGTACTATCCCCATGAGATCAATCACTGGTATGATTGCCATTTCTCGCACTACCCATGTTCAACTCCTTTCTGTCAACAATTTGTCTCTCTTAGTGAATTTGGCATTCCATTTAGGAACTGAATCACATATTTGGTATCATGTCTATACTTCAATATTTGCATGCACCTTTACCCACTTTCAAATATTGATACACTTAATAGAGGTTTTCTTATCTTTTACATGAACCATTCCCTCCTTTTAAGATTCTTGCTCCATTTGGATTATCCCCTTTATGACATGGTTACCGTGAGTTCATATCTCTAATCCTGAGAGACCGTATTTTGATATGAATTCGTATTATCTTGACTCATAATATTCCCACTATAATGTATGAATTCTCATACAAGCCCAAAACTGAACAAGGCATGTCGGGTGCCCAAGTGGGCCCAACTAAAAAGTTTCATTTTCAAAAAAAATTTATGCTCAAAATGACTTGATGTAACTTTAGAGTTTTTCTAGATTGAAAACACAAACTGGGCTCTCACTAAAACTTGCTTTTAGGCACTTCTGCACAATAGTCAAAACTGGCTGAGTTGGCTCCAGAATCAGCTTGTAAAACAAGTCAAACAGCCTTTGAGAGCAATGAAAAATTACAGGAATGTAGACGTTTGACACGAGAATGCAGTGCAAAAAAATGGCTCAGAAAAATGTATCACAAGATGGAAGATATTAATCTGCAAAGTTTCTCAGTTGAACTTCTCTGAAACTGCGCATGTTCTAAACCAATTAAAACTCATTCAACTGCCAATTTGAAAAAAATAGCAAATCAAATCCTATCGAGCTTCCATCAGACACATAAGTTCATTTAGGTACCCTGAGCACATGTGCAAAAGGAATTTCCTTGAATCATTGTTGATCAGAAATTATTCAGGGTCAAAGTTGACCACTTAGAAAGGCTTCAGAAACTTCAAGTGCAAAACAGGAGAAATTGCATTCGGTTTCAATCTATTAAAAATAACAAATCAAATCATGAGGGTCTGAAACCGAACATGAAATCTCATATTGGTATGGAGAATGCAGAAAAAAATTCATTTTGACATGACAATCAACCGGTTGTGAAATTCAAGCTCAAACAGGAGGCTACTTTGCAAAACTGACAATTCGCAAACAACAAAAAAGTGCAAATGCCCTCAAGCTTCACCTTTTGAAACCTTGACAAAACTTATCGTGAGAAGCTGAAAATAAACACACACATTCACATATGTCAATTGAATATGTGTACAAATGGATTTTTCTTGAAAATCAACATGCCTCAAATTTTGACTCTCCAAAGTGGGTCACTCAGACTGATTCTCCAAGTGCACCTCTGAAAGTGCAGAGGCAAATTTTCAAAATGGGCATCTCAAATTTGAAAATTTTGAGAGTGCCATCACTCCCAATACATCTCCTTTTAGTGATGAAGGTATCTTGGTGAAAGAGGTTAAAATCATTGAGAATCATGAAAGTTTTGTTTTTCCCTCTGCTCCTCTCCCTTGGGAAGATATTAGGATACAAGAAGATGAGATCATTGAAAATTTTCTTAAAACCTCCCCTACTTATGAGAAGGCTTTAGTGAAAGAGTATGTAATCATGCACAATCATAAAAATCACATTTGCAAAGAAGATGTGTTGGTATTAAGAGATCCAATGATATAAAGTTATAGCATTATTCCTCTCCTTCCTAATGTCCCTAACATTTGGAAAGGTCTATTTGAACAAGAGGATCCAATCATTGGTAATCATTAAAATCATAGTTGTCCTTCCCTTGATGCCTCCCCTATTTGCGATGAAGTTACTTTACAAAATATAGATTTCATGGAATGTGATGAACTTCTTGAAATCTCTCCTAATAGGGTAGATAGTATGACACAAGATAATGAGACCTTAGAAAAAAAGGATGAAATCATAGACAATAATAACAATCATATTTTTCCATCTCCTAATATCTCTCCTAGTTGTGAAGAAAATATTTTGGTCTTAGAGGATCAAACCAATGAAAGTTGTGGGAATCTTATTTGTCTCTCTTCCTTTAGGGAAAAAAATATTGAACAATAGAATGCCATCATTGATAAGAAAGAAAATTCAACCATTGATAACTCCCTTACATGTGATGAAGCCATTTTACAAGACCCAACCATTGAATGTCATGAACATCTAGTTTTTTGCTCTACTAAAAACTCTCCTACTAGGGAATATATCATGGTGGAAGAAAATGATAACATTGACACATATATTTCAAACAATAGTTGTGTGGCTTCATTTGATAAAGATGATGAAGTGACATTAGACTCCCCTTCACTAAGAGATCATGAAAATAAGGACAAGACTTTTGGTGTTATGCACATTAGATATCCCCAAAGCAATATCCCAAGACTAAACTTACATCCTCACAACAACCACAAGTTTAAAATAAACTTGTACTTATCTTAGAATCACCTACAAGGAAACTTGATAATGGTAGTGTTTTTCAGCAACTGACTTACAATACCATTGCTCATATATTAATAAAGTGTATATAATCAATGCCAACCCTGAACCTCAAAAAAATTTGCATGTTGAGAAAGAAAAAGAAAGCATATTGAATAAGTCACAAAGCTATTGGAAGATGCTTGGGAAACCTTTGATTTCATACTTACATTCATGGGAGAATATAAGATCATAAACATTGTTGTAAATACAAGCTCTATTTGTGTCATTCTTGTTTCATGAGCATTTGGGGAATGATGATAGTTCTAAGATCTCTAAAAAACATTGTAGCAAAGACATACTGACCCCGAATCCATGGATCCCGTGTGTATTATTTTGGGATTTCATTTTTGGGGCAATCCCTTTTAATGATGAAGCTTCATTTGGAAACATATGGCTTGGCATAGGGCTTTCTAAATAAGCTCTCATGTCCTCTTTATTTTTACATTTTATCATTTTCTACTTTAAAGTAATTGCTCACAACATGGTGTTTAGCAATTTCTTTAGAGTGGGGGCATACATTGGCATTATTCATTTGCATTTAAACTCATGTTTCATTGTGTAGTCTTCTTACTTCATGTGATGTCTATTTCTCTTTTCTGTGACATTAGGTGTGATGTCCTTCAAGAGTGTGATCTCTCTTAGCATATTGTATTCCTCTTAGTGGCTTGATGCAACACACTACATCCCCTAAGTTTTGAGTCTTCTATTCTTCGATTGGTCCTCTCTTGGAGATATTAGGCAAAAATATTCCTAATATAATACCTTACATGAAATAATAAAAACTCCTTGGAATGTACCTTACACTATTTTTCATTTACAATATATTAGTTATATGGCCACCTTGCATAAGACACTTTGCTTACCTGTGGAGCCATCCTATTTGTTCATGAGTATCAAGCATACGAAATTTTTTCCTCATGGATATTTTTGTTCATGTTTTGTTGCATCTTATCAAATTTATCAGGAGATATAGCTTTGGCATGGTTACCATATGGGAGCCAAACTTAGGCATGACTTTCCCATAGCCACTTGCTTGATTGTGTGAGCACATACCAATTGTGTGTGTATGTGTCTCGCTTGGGGCTCACCTAATGGATGGCCTGAGGTTCCATTAGCCCTTGTGAGCATATGTTTGGTTTGCATAGTGTACATCGTGTTCCACTTGTAAACATTTTTGGACAAACAACTTAGATTTGATCCACTGCATGCGAGAAAAATGGTCGAAGCTTGGTCCACCCTTTTTTTTCTTTTCTCTTTATGTCTTTGGCAGTATATTTTTGTGTCTTTTTGTTTCTCCTTACATTATTTTCACATGTGTTATTTTGTTCCTAAGTTGGCTTTCTATAGGATCTTGATCCTAGGGGCTTTCACAACCCTCTTGATTGTTGTTGTCCTATCTTACTAGCATTTGTACACCTTGACCCCTCTTGATGTGATTTTGTCTACTTTATTGTGAGTTTGAAGCAAGTTCATACTCTCACTAAAGTGGGCGATAAATGTAGTGTAGAAAAATGTATCCCTCTACATTTTCACACTTGTTTGGGCCCTCCTTGCTAAAATTAGGCTTCTGTGTGCCTTATTTCATCCTATTTTGCATCCACAAGCCCTATTTAATGCATGTTTCCAAGGCTAATCATGACACATCTAACAAAAAATCATCATTTAATGTTTTTGGATTGTAAGGACTAGATTTACTGATTTGGGACTCGTACAACACCTTGGGTGTATGGGTCCCACCTAAGTTTTGGGGCCTGGTCCTGAATTTGGCATTGAACTTATCAATTCTTAAAATTTGTGTCCCAAGTCGAGCCTACTGGGACTCATACGCCCTAACTAGCATATGAGTTCTTCTTAGCTTGGACCTATTTTAAATTCAAATTATTGGTGGGATTTTATCCTCCTAGATCTGATGTCATCTTGTAGTGTTGTAATTTTGGGAAATTTGACATAAACAAGTATAAATACAAGGTTATTTCACATATTTTCTCCTAGCACTTTTGAGATCAAGTATTATAGTAAATTTGAGTTTACAAGAGCATTCAAGAGTTGATTATCAAACATTTGGAGCTACATTCAATAATCAAGCATCATTTCAAATTCATCATGTATCATGTTTGTTTTTGAGCTAACATTTGTGATGTAGGTTCTTATGATTCAAGCAAGTATTCAGGTCAAGATCCATAACATATAATCAGGAGTTTGTAGTGTAGAAAAATGTCCCCCTTTACATTTTCACACTTAATTTGGGAATAATTAATGTTAAAATGAACCTAATTTTACCTTGATCTAGTGTTTTAATTCATTTTACGCATTCACATTAGGTTTAGGATCCTTTTAAGATAGATACACCTATTTTTCCCTTAATTTAGTGTTATAAAGTGTACGTTTAGGGCCCTTGTAAGATAAATAAACTTAATGGTGACTTATTTCAGGTGTTTTAAAGTGTATCCTGAAACTTCCACAATAATCTAGGGTTTGATTAATTAATTGAGCTTATTTATGCCTTAATTGGCTGTATTTTGCATCCACAAGCCTTATTTTGGTATGGGACTCATATGAGTCCCACCTAGGTCTTGTGACCTAATTTTGAATTTCACCTTAAACAGAACCTGTCTTGGAGTGTGTGCCCCAGTTTTGAGCCACTGGGACTCATACGCCACCTTGGGCATATGAGTCCTGGCAATCTAATCAGGACCTAATTTAAATTCAATTTTTGGTGGGATTTTATCTTCCTAGATCTGATGTCAGCTTGTAGTGTTGTAATTATGGGAAATTTAGCATAAACAAGTATAAATATAAGGTTATTTCACTCATTTTCACCTAGGAATTTTAAGAGAGTGTTCCTAATACCAATTTTTTGATTACAAGAGTTCATATAGTATTCAAGGACATTCAAGAGGATTTCTAAAGAATTCAAGGGAAATTTTCTTCATCATTTATTGCAGCAATTCAAGATCCATCATCATGTCAAAGGAATAAATACATCAAGCATGTTATTGAGCTAGTGTTGTGATGTAGCATTCAAGATCCAAGTTAAGCAGTGTTCCATATCTAGTTCTAGATCAAGATATGCATTATCCATGGCCACTTTATGTTATATTATATCTACCTACATTTCAAGACATCATTCAAGGTATCATTGTTCATGTTTCATGTTTCATTGTTTCATCACAAGGTTTAATTACCTAAATGGGGTTTTACTTAGGGAAACCCCTATTCCCTAAAAAAACAACACTCTTTCTCTATATTTGTGTTATTGTAGGTTTATAGGTTCAAGAGGAAGTGGATTTGAAGCCCTCAAAAGTACCAAAATGAAAAAGTTGAAAAATTTGTCAAAGTTGTCATGAAAATTTGTCAAGGCTCACAAAAACTCAGATCTAGAGAAAGATATCCTACCTATTTGCATGAAATCAATTAGAAAATGCTTACTTGATCTCCATCTTTAGAGGCTCACAAATTTTCTCTTAAAAATTATATTCTAGGACACTTCATGACAAAACAAGAGTGATACGCTACTTGTGGTGTATGAGTCCCAGTATAGTGTTTTTTTCTAGATTTCAAGAGTTCCAAACTTTTCATTATCAGATTTTTGTTCCTACCCAGAAATCCTAATCTAGGTCTAAATTTCCCATCCTAGCATATGAGTCCCAGTGTGCATTAACATCAAAATTTTCATCATTTCAAATATTTTTCTGAGCTCCTATAGGTTTCTAGGTGTACCTCTATACTTTTCCAATTATTTTTTCTGATTTACATTCATTCTAGGTCATTCATTTAAGGTTTACATAACATTACATTTTGTCATTAGATATTGCATGTTACTAGTCTTTCCAAGCCCTAGCTTCATGGTGAACCCCTTTTTAATCTCTAAACATGCCCTGGGTCAACCTTTAGCAAATTTCTTTCCTTCATTCCATCCTAAAAATTGAGATATCTAGGGTATCCTTGAATGATATTTGGAGAAAAGTGTTGATCTATCCCCCAAACATAGAGCGACATTTTTTGAAAAATCAGAGTCAAGATATATATTCGTGATATCCATCTCATACAAGATTTTAGCCTTTTTTCCAAGGGTTTGGTGAGTTGCAACATAGTGTATTTGTTCATTCATCATTCCTCCATTATATTTCTATTCATTTCAAGGTTTGAATACCAAAACGGACTTTGACCAAGGAAAACCCCTACCCACTAACAAAACAACATTTTTCCCTCTCTTTGATGTGTGGTCTATAGATTTAGGTTGAAGTTCCATTAAAGAGAAAGATTGGAGAAAGTTGTCAAAGTTGTCATCTACATTGCAAGATTACAGAAACTCGTCTACATAGTAGAATTCAGCGTTTTAAACTTGAAGATCACAAGGGAAAGAAGCTATAAGAGAACACTAGAGTATATCAGAGTTTCAGATCAACCCTGATACTAGGACTAAATCACCACTTGTGGCATATGAGTCCTAGTATACCAAATTTCAAGTATTTTTTGTAGATCATGGTTTAGCAGTTGTAAATTTTGGATTCATCCTAAAACCCTAAACTAGGACTAAATCACCCCTACTGGTGTATGATTCCCAATGTGCATAAAAATTCATATTTTCCGAAGTGCAAAACTTGTTTCGAGCATTTTCATTTTTCTAGGTGCCCCTCTTTCCTTTCTCAATTCATTATTCTAATTTTCAATTTCATATCTTAAGTTACATAGTTAAATTTGCATATCATTTGTATTTCCTTCTTTCCAAGCCTTTGCTTGGTGGTGAACCCCCTTTCGTATTTAATCACACCCAAGGAAACCATATTAACCATCCAACCCTTCCCTCAATCAAGCCAATTAATTGAGGTATCTTGGTTTTCTTTTGTGAAAAATAAGTAAAATAGGTAGAGGAACCCTGATCCCCCTTTAGTTCCATCTCTTAAAAGGTTGGAATCCTATTTTATTCATTTCAATTACATGTATAGAAACATAGACACAAATAAAAACAAAAAAATAGTGAAAAACCTAAAATTTTGAGTCAGCAAAGTGAAAGAGACCTAAATATGAGAGGTTGTCTCAATAATATGCATCATCCCAAAAATATAAAGCAAATAAAAGAAAAAAAACATAAAATAATTCTTAAATGATGAGAAAAATGTCATGATCCAATTAATTTCTTCAAGGAGAGAATGTATGCTAGATACAAGGAAGAAATCAATGTGAACAAGAGGACATGACTCAAGAACTAGCTTCCTTTATTGCTAGGGACCATGCAAATCACAATACAAAAATGAAGCGTAGTTTAGCATGTTGTGTTATGCTAAGTTACCATGGATATAAAAGGGTAAGTGATATGAAGAACATAGGCTAGAAAGTTACATTATGATACATGGCTCATACACTACTGAGGTAAGACATGAATTCCCACTATAGCTATCAAGTTTTATTATGATTGGTGGTTTGTATTCCACCAATGGTATGGGGAGCATAACAAAAACCAACACTACAAGGATGAAAATAAATATAGCACATGTAAGGATGCATGTGTGATTATAAATACATGCCCCTTTAAAATGTTAACATGTATGATATGAAAATATTTTAAAGAAAAAAAAAGGGGAGCATGAACACAAAATAGTGAGTCCCACTTGTGGAACATCATATTTTTTAAGGTGTTGGGAGCTCAAAATTTTAAAAATCCTTCATTCAATTTTTTTTCTTTGAATAAAGGTGATGAGCATGAAATAGTGGGAAAGGGAACCCTTTTAGTTTTCACCTTCAGGTTTGACACCTTTCACATATTTCATTTAATGTGTGTTTATGTTGTGGTTGCGGGGGATATATGAGTGCAAGGATGGAATGGGGGTTTGATGGATTTGGATAAAGTATGAGGTTGACTTACAACTTGATACATGAGTCAACTAGCCCTTAACCAAATCTGGAAATGACCTAATAATGAAATGCAATTATCTAATTGTCCTAATGATGCAAATTAGTGTTCTGATGCAAATACAGAAAATTTGAGATGTCACAAAGGAAAGCAGACACCAGAAATAGAAAGGGGGGGACATTGTGCACATGTGCCACTATCCTGCTAAGTATTTTTTAGATCTATTTTCACAATCCTCTAATTTCAAACCTAAACTTTCATTTCCCATATACAAACTTTTTTGATCGGTGTCGAATATTTTTGTAATTGACTTTTCATTGGTTGTCAAGGCTAAGGGTTTTGAAAATGAAATAATGAATAGTGTCTTCAAAATTCCTTTCAATCCTCTTCAACTTGAGATCTACACATTCATAAAGAGAATAAATGTTGGGCCATTTTAGAGGCTTGCCTCAATCAAACTCCGTGTAAGATTTTTCATTTCCACAATGGAAATGTCAATGATAAATGGTTAAATGAAAGGACGGAACGATGAAATCACAAATTGCTGCAACTCACCACCCTTCAATGGCTTCCTTGAGGACTGAAGTCATACACATCTCTTCAAAGATATTTGATCTTTCTTTCTTGATTTTCTTGAATTCTTTCAAGACCTGCAACAAAGGTTAGACTTCACTAAACAGTGATAACACATGAAATCACATACATTTTGACATGATGTTGGATCTTGAATTGCTAGAATAAAATTTGAAAAATGTTTCTCTTGACTTTCTCTAGATGTTCACCTCTTGCTAGTTGATATTCAAATAATACAAAACTAGGTATTTAAAGGTGAAACAACGAAAATGATCGTTCTATGTTTTAGGAGATAGAACGAAATGGGGATTACGATCCCTCCACCAATTTCCTTTAAGTTTCATTCAAGGAAACCCTGGAGATCTCAATCTAAGGATATAATTGGTAAAAGAGATCTACAATAGGGTGTTCTAGGGGTGTGATTAAAGACAAAAGGGGGTCCACCACCAAGTAAAGGATTGGAAAGAAAGAGATGTAAATGATATGTAACCTAACTATGCAACTCAAGGTATAAAACTAAAAATCAGAATAATGAATTGAGAAAGGAAAAAAGGGGCACCTAGAAAATTGAAGAGGCTTGAAACAAGGTATGTACTCTCAAAAATATAAACTTTATTGCATACTGAGACTCATATGCCAGTATGATTGATTTAGTCCCATTTTAGGGTTTTAGGCCAGAACCAGAATCTAGAACTGTTGAACTAGGATCTACAAAAAATGCTTGAAATTGGGTATACTGGGACCCATATGCCACAAGTGGTGATTTAGTCCCAATATCAAGGTTGATTTGAAACTTTGATATCCTCTAGTGTTTTCCTATATCTTCTCTCTTGTCAAATCTCTGATTCTAAAGCATTGAATTGCAAATTGTAGGTGACTTAATGTGATCTTATAATGTAGATATAACAACTTGACAAGTTTCTCCAAAATTGATCTTCAATGGATCTTAAACCTAAATCCAAAATTCACACATCAAAGAGAGGGAAAAAATGTTGTTTTGTTAGTGGATAGGGGTTTTCCTTGTTCAAAACTCGTTTTGGTAATCAAACCTTGAAATGAAATGAAATAGAATGAAGGAATGATGAATGAAGAATATGTTATGTTGCAACTCACCAAACCTTTGAACAAAAGGCTAAAATCTTGTCTGTAATGGCTAGCATTAATGTATATCTTGACTCTAGATTGTATGTTGTAGATCTTGACTTGAATGTGTAAGAGAGGGGGACCAACCACGTGAAGGCCCTAGATCACGGAGGGTCGAGAGCAAAAGGCTTACATAACTTACATTCACTTAAGGGAGTGTTAAGAAATGTGGGACGAGAATGGTGAGGACTATAAGGTCCTTCGATTGCTCTATAGACCTGAGACTCGAAATGGGGCTAGGCGAGTCAATTTTTAGGATCAACACTGTGTCTCAAGGAGCTCTCTACCTAAGGATAAAAGCACAACTCTAGGACGACACCACGACACACTGGCATCTCTTAGGTGCATTGGCATTCATACAACCAGAGGACTAAAGAGACAAGGTTAAACATGGAAAAACAAATTGACAACCTAGCTAGCTACTTTCAAAGGGCCAAAATAACACTATGAAATGAATGAGATATGTATGAATATGATAAAGTAAATATAAGAGAGTGACGATAGAAAGAATGATCTCACAAAGATATTTCTTCACCAGCTAGCTCCAAGAATGCTCCCACCTACACACAAAAGAGAGGAAATTTTTTGGGGGGCTATATAGGGGGTCTACCTCAGTCATAACCCCATTTTGGTGTTTCCACCTCCATGAATAGCCAAGATGATGATAATGGAGGAAAGGATAATAAAGAAAGAAATGAAGTAAAGAGCACTAAAGCACTACAAATCAATGTTATGCTACTCAACCAGATCATAGAGGAGAGGAGTAGAAATATTACCAGATCCACCAAGAGCTCACTAGCCAATGGAGGAGAAAATGAGAGGACTCAAGCCTTTGTTGCAATGGTGTTTGTTCCACACATACTCTATGGAGTTGATGGAGTGTTGTTGCTACTATGGAGTACAAAAATGTTGCTTGAGAGTGAATTCAATGCTAGGAGCTATTTGTAGAAGATTTGGATTGCTCAGGGAAATCAAAATGAATGAAGAAGGGATGAATTTGAAGTAGAGATGAAGTAAAATGGCCATATTTGGGTCGGACCATCAAAGACGGCATTAAAAATTATCTTCCAATCGGAAGTATAACGCTTCTACAGATATCAAACACGGGAATTTACCAGGGATGTAAGTGTGTTGCACAGATGTTTGCACACTACGTGCAGAAATCCTCGACAGTTATTCCCCTATTGACACACAAAAGAGATGCCAAGTGGAATGAAGGCAGTGAGCTTATGTAGATATTTTCCTTCGGATTTGGTTTTCTAAGGTGAGGATGTGTAAAATGGGAATTTGCATAAGGGGTGCCAATTCACTCCTATACATTTTGCCCCCACTTTAGCAAGCACGAATACCAATGAGTGCTTCGGTAAAGTAGATCAGAGAAGTAGTAGGGTTAGAAATGTATACTTAAACCTTCAAGGAAGCATACCACAATCTGGAAAACCTGAGAGTGCAGGACAAGAAAATGACTTCATAGCCCCGCAAAACTATGAAGCTGAAGAAAGAAAGCATCTTACAAGCCTGCAGACCTACAAGGAGGCAACCTCAAAGATCTCTTGCATGAAGGAAGCCCCAAAAATTAAGCGCCTTATAGGCCTCGTAGACTTGCAAGGAAGGTGTCTCCCAAGATTTCTCACATGAAGGAGACCTAGGAAAGAAAACTTTGCAAAGTCAAAAAGAATCTTTTTTCCTACACCCATAAATTGACATATTTACCTATAAATAGAACATGTCAAGAAGCAGCCATGCAAGAAAGTAAGTGGACAATCATGCAGACTGCCAATAAGTTGGAGAACTATCAAAGGGATCCCTCTGGAACCCTTCAAAAGGAGGAGGGGTCCACTCAAGGGACACACTATTTGAAAAGCGAGGTCTAGTCAGGCTATCCCCAGGCTAGACACAATTATGTGAAATAGGTCTAGTCGGGCTTCCCCCAAGCTAGACACCATATAATCCATTTGAGATGAAAACTTTCAAAGGAGGTCCCTCAAGAACCCTTCAAGATAGCAAGGGTTCCACTCAAGGGACATGCTATTTGAAAGTTGGTTCTTTCTTTCTCAAATTGATTCATCATCAAGGAATTCAAAAGGAATAATACGCCCCCACATGAGGGGAAGATCAAATTTGTCCCCTCTTTGAAGGAAGGTTCTCAAGCTCTTTCTTTACGAACCCATGATGAAGGAAACATGTTTCATTATGGTTTCAAGTTGAGAATGCAAGTCTTACAAATAAGTGTGTGAATATTCTTTAGAAAATATTTGTTGGCAACAAATGTGTTTTTTGAAGATCAAAGTGGTGTAGATATGATGTTTTCACACATGAGAGGGACAACTCAAGCAAATAAGAGAGAAATATAAACCAACGTCAAAAAGGAAAGAGAACATGAACACGGGGCATAGGGGTAGCCTGATATTTCAGGGTTAGAATTGCTCATAAATATATGTGTAATAATAGTAAATAAATGAACTTTCATCAACCCCCTACTATATTAGGCCATGTGAAGAATGCATGAGAAGAAAAATAAAAAATAAAAAATTGGGTCAACATGGAAGGGAAGGATAAATGCTTCCAATACTTTGTATCATCCCCAATTTGTTGAAAGTCAATCACAAACATGAAAGAATGATGATACAAAAAGAAGAAAGTTTACAACACAAACACCACGATTTTATCCAAGCACCAACAGGGGTGATGAGGGTCATCTAGGAATACATAGCATGATTACAGGGGAAGCACATCACAAGACATGCACACATCTAATATAAAGATAAAGAAGAGGCCTCCCTCTAACATTGATTGACCAAGAGGTCATTTGCTTCCCACTCTAGATCATCGTAGGGGGAAGGAGGATGAGCTTGCAGTGGTGGAATGCTAAGGGGAGGGTCTTTCGACCCTCCCGCAACAAGGTATAAGGAAGAAGGACCCGCAAGGTCTCCTCCACTCAGCTCTAGTTGGTCTAGCATCAACAACTTCATGAATATTGCTAACAAGGTCAAAAATTCATCCATCAAGTTAAACATGTTGGTAGATGGTCAGTGCTCCCCTAGGGATTCATGACATGGACTAACTGCCTCCCATGGATCTATTAACTTTGGCAATTGTATCAGGCATTAAAAGGTCGATCTTTTGATGCAACGACAAATTTGGGCCAACAAGTGGTATTAGAGCCAAAGGTCCCAGGATTGAATCCCCTCGAGTAATGTTGTGGGGGAATTTGTTGGTAGATGGTCAGAACTTCCCTTGGGATTCATGACATGGACTAATCACCTCTCGTGGATCTGATAACTTTGGCACTTTTATCAGGAATTAAAAGGTTGATCTTTTGGTGTAATGGCAACTGTGGGACAACAAAACATGCACTTAATAGGAGTTCCATATTTCACCTTGATGGATGAAGGAGGGTGCATGCAAGGTTCACTGTTGCGCTCACCGAGTGATACAGGATTGGTGAAAAACTTAGGATAAATCAGGACTCGTTCTATTACTAGGAAAAAGAAAGTCAATGCAAAGCTACCTTTTAGAGAAGGTGGGCTCCTCTTACGTCCTTTGTTACTAGAAGGACCACTCTCTACCTTTTTATTCATTGGGGGAGGTGAACTCCCCACAGATGAGGCAAGAAGGGTAGAGGAGGAGGAGGAGAAAAGAATCACAATAGATATGATTGAGGTGTTAATCATATCTATAGGCTTTGGGAAAGGAAAGAAATCTGAAACGGATGTCAACAAAGGTGGCTCCAATGAAGGAGCAATGAACACCTACACTTTTTTGTGGTTAGGTGCATTTGCACTCACAATGGAAGTTGGAAGCGATATAGAGCTAGTTTGAGCAGAAAAAAAGGGGAGGAGAGAGGAGGATGTGGTAGGAGGTCCTAATACAAGGTTGTTCATGTCCTCTTCCTTCCTTTGTAAGGTAGCCCGCTCAGCCAAGAGATCCTTTTGCCAACACTTGTGCTCACATGAAAGGTGATTTATGTGACTCTTTGAACTAGAGGCCAGAGGTTGCAAAGGAATGGAAGACTCCTTCTCAGCCATGGGAGTTTCCTCTACAACTATTTCAAGCAGGGGGGAAGACTCTTAAATGAGAGAAAGAGGATCAGGTTCATAAACAACAAGAGGAGTCAGCTCTAACACCTCAGTGGCAGGCCTTTTCCCCTTCACTTCTTTAGGAGGAAAGGCGGTAGGAGGTCATAGAGGCTAGGACATAGAGGATTCCCCATGGGGAGATTTCTGCCTACTGTACCAAACGGGCCTAGGCTCTATGAGTAGGACAAGAAACTCGAGCGCGGGATGCTTGGGCTTTCACCAAGTGGGCACCATAGTATTCTCTCACAAACATGAGGCAGAAGCGGATGGCACCTTAGTAGAGCAACAGGAAGCGTCAGGCTGAACATCGGAAGTGGAAGAAGGAGGATCTCGGGACCGCTTCTCTTCTTCTCTTCTATGTGCCCTAGTGGCATCACTATCAACTTTTAGGAAAGCCCTATATGAAATAGCATAAGGTGAAGGAGGTTATCTCACTTTCAGCCTGGAACACCCTTTCTTTTAATTTTGATATGTCTGGTGTAAGAGGTCCTTCCTAGGAGGGAGAGTACCAACGGGTGCAGGCCAAAATTAATCTAAGGAGTAACTAACATGCGCAACCGACAGTCTATAGTCGGTGTCATGGATCACATGCACAAAACCATCATGAGTGAATTTCAAACATATATGCACAACCAAGGGAAATGCATTCATAGCTACTAGCTAGGGGATAACCTTCTTCACTTTGAAGAGTTCAGACCCTAGGATAATGTCAAACATGAGGTTCATGGATTTAGGTCCAACGAGAACCAACAAAGCAATACTACCTAGAGGAGGTACAGAAAGTTCATCATGTGTGCAGATGGTATTCACAGGTGCATCGTATCCATCCTTATATAGAAATTTGAGTAACATGATCTCCTCAGTTATAATATTTACTTGAGACGTTGGATCAACAAGGACACCTACTACAATATTCTTGTTGATTCGTGCATGAATGTAAAGAGGAGATGGTTCTCTATTAAATTCCATCGGTAGGTCCTATGAAGTGAAGGTTATATCAATACCACTACTCACAGGATACACAAACGGAATAGGTT
This sequence comes from Sequoiadendron giganteum, assembly GCA_007115665.2. Taxonomy (NCBI): domain Eukaryota; kingdom Viridiplantae; phylum Streptophyta; class Pinopsida; order Cupressales; family Cupressaceae; genus Sequoiadendron; species Sequoiadendron giganteum. The sequence continues at coordinate 134,058,407 of CM021109.1, forward strand.
GATGTAGGAAAGAGGACATCACGCACACTAAATGACACTTTCACAGAGCCTCCTAAAGGTTACAGGAAAAGGTAGTGAAGCAATTAAGGTTTTGTCACACAATACTTTTGGAACCTTCCATTTATGCGTATTAGGGGTCTCAGGTTGTGTTGTAGGGAAGAAGCCTCACAACACTCTTACCTAAAACACTCCTAGAATATGAAGAAAGGAGCCTTCAGTATTGTAGAACTGAACCAAAATGGTTCACGTTGGGCTCACCAAAAATGTAAGAGAGGGGGACCAACCACGTCAAGGCGCCAGGTCATGGAGGGTCAAGAGTAGAAGGCTACCCTGACTTACCTCAGCTTAAGTGAGTGTTAAGAAACATGGGATGACAATGATGATGACTATAAGGTCCTTCAATCACTCTGCAGATCTGAGACTCAAAATGGGGCTAGGCAAGTAATTTTTTAGGATCAACTGTGTCTCAGGGAGATCTCTACTCGAGGATGAAAGCATGGCTCTGGGATGACAACGAGGTGCACTAGAATCTCTCAAGTGTGTTGAAATTCATACAACTAGAGGATGGAAGAGACAAGGTTAAACATAGGAAAACAGGCTGACAGCCTAGCTAGCTACTTTCAAAGGGCCAAAACAACACTATGAAATGAACGAGATATGTATGAATATGATAAAGTAAATATAAGAGAGTGAAGATAGCAAGAATGATCTCACAAAGATGTTTGTTTGCTAGCTAGCTCCAAGAATGCTCCCACCTACACACAAAAGAGGAAATTTTTTGGGGGGCTATATAGGGGTCTACCTCAGTCAGAACCCCATTTTGGTGTTTCCACCTCCACCAATAGCCAAGATGATGATAATGGAGAAAAGGATGATAAATAAATAAATGAAGTAAAGAGAACTAAAGCACTACAAATCAGTGTTATGTTACTCAACCAGATCATAGAGGATAGGAGTAGAAAGCTTACCACCTCCACCAAGAGCTCACTAGCCAATGGTGGAGAAAATAAGAAGACTCAAGCCTTTGCTACAATGGTGTTTGTTCCACATGTTCTCTACAAATTTGATGGAGTGTTTTTGTTGCTGCTATGGAGTACAAAAATGTTACTTGAGAGTGAAGTCAATGCTAGGAGATATGTGTAGAAGATTTGGATTACTCAAAGAGATCAAAATGAATGAAGAATGCATCAATTTGAATTAGAGATGAAGGAAAACAACCATATTCGGGTCGGTTCCTCAAAGAGGGCATTACAAAATGACTTCCAATGGGAAGTGTAATGCCTCTATAGATACCAGATGTGAGAATCTCCCAAGGACATAAGCGCACTGCATGAATGTTTGCATGTCACATGGGAGTCCCTGATAGTTATTCCCCTGCCGACATAAAAAATAGACACTAAGTGGAATGAAGGTAGTGGGCTTATGTGGAATTTCTCCTTCAGATTTGGTTATCTAAGGTGAGGATGTGTAAAAGGGGAAGTAGCATAAGGGGTGCAAATTCACTCCTATACAAAATGCTTTCTTGAGTCATAAGAGCCTACATCACAAATGTTAGCTCAAAAATAAACATGATGCATGATGACTTTGGCATGATGCTTGATTCTTGAGTAATTCTCTAAAACACTTGATAATCACTCTTGAATGATCTTGTAAATACAAACTTGCTATAATTCATGATCTTAAAAAGTGTTAGGAGACAATATGTGAAATAACCTTGTATTTATACTTGTTTATGCCAAATTTCCTGAAATTACAACACTACAAGCTGGCATTAGATCTAGGAGAATAAAATCCTAAGAAGAATTTAAAATTAAAATAGGTCCAAGCTAAGTAGGACTCATATGCTAGTTGGGGTGTATGAGTCCCAATAGGCTAAGCTTGGCACACAATTTTTCAAGAAATGTTAAGTTCAATGCTAAATTCAAATCTAGACCCCAAAACTTATGTGGGACCCATAGCCTAATGTGATGTATGATTCCCATATCACTAAATTTATTTCATACAATCCAAAATCATTAAAATATGATTATTCATTAGATATGTGTCAGGATTATCCTCAAAAAGATGCATTTAATAAGGCTTGTGGATGCTAAATAGGACCAAATAAGGTATAAAGAAGCCCAATTTTAGCAAGGGGCCCAAAAAAGTGTGAAAACGTAAAGGGATACATTTTTCTACACTACATCTAGCCCCCACTTTATTGAGAGGAGGAACTTGCTCCAAACTCACACTAATGTAGATAAACTTGCACCAAGAGGGCTTCAAATGTACCAATGCTTGTAAGATAGGACAATAACGATCAAGAGGGATTATCAAGCCTCGGGATTGGGATCCTATGGAAAACCAACATAGGCACAAGAGAACACACATTAACAATATAAGGATCAACAATAAGGCACAAGCATAAACTACCAAAGAAAAAAATAAAAAGGAAAAACAAAAACAAAAAGTGGGGTGGATCAAGCTATGACCATTTATCACACATGTTGTGGATCAGATCTAATTTTTTTATCTAGGAAATTTTACAAGTGGAACATGATTTCCACTATGCAAACCAAATGCATGCTCACAAGGGATAGTGGAACCTCAAGGCATCCACTAGGTGAGCCCCCAGCGAGACACATATGCACACGACTAGTATGCACTCACATAGACAAGCAAGTGGGTATGGGAAAGTCACACCTAAGTTCAGCTCTCATATGTACAACCATACCAAATCTATACCTCCCGATAACTTTGATAAGGAACCACACAACATGATAGCAGGATCCATGAGGCAAGAAAAGATTCATATGCTTGACACCCATGAACAAAAAGGATGGCTCCATAGGCAAGCAAAGTTTATTATGCAAGGTGGCCATATAACAAATATTGTAAATGAAAAATAGTGTAAGGTATGTTCAAAGGAGTTTTTCTTAGTTCATGTAAGGTCTTAACTTAGGGAAAATTGTGCCTAATGTCTCCAAGAGAGGACCAATCGAAGAATAGAAGATTCACAACTTAGGGGATGCAGTGTGTCACATCAAGCCACCAAGAGGAATATAATATGATAAGAGAGATCACACTCTTGAATTACATCACACCCAATTTCCACAAAAAGAGAAAGACACATCGCATGAAGCAAGAAGACTACACATGAAACGTGAATTGTTAAACACCATGATGTGAGCAATTAATTTAAATTAGAAAATAATAAATTCTAACAATAAAGAGGACATGAGAGATTATTTGGAATGCCCTATGCCAATTCATATGTTTCCAAATAAAGCTACGTCATAAAAAGGGGTTTCCCCCAAAGTGAAATCCCAAACCACATAAGGGATCCATGGATTTGAGGTCAGTATGTCTTTGCTACAATATTGTTATAGAGCTTGAAACTGACATCATTCCCCAAATACTCATGGAACAAGAAGAATGACACAAAGAGATTGAAAATAAAGAAAAAAATTCAGGTCAAAATGGAAGAGACCTAAATGTCTTGATGCCTTGCGTCATCCCCAAAAGGAAAACACAAGACAAAGAAAAGATAAAGGAAAATATTTTGGGTCAACATGGAAGAGACCTAAATGTCTCAATGCCTTACATCATCCCCAAAAGGAAAACACAAGACAAAGAAAATATAAAGGTTTACGAAATAGAGAATGATATAGAGACAAGTAGAGGAGTGTCACAAAGAGAGAGATACATCAAATCGAATAGCACAATGATATCACATTAAGCACATGCAATCACATAAAATAAATATGAAAAAGGAAATAATGCAAAATACTAGTCAGGCGCATGCAATTCAACCTCCAACAGGTCGTCTGTATCCCAATCTTATTCATCGTGTACAGAAGGCGAACAACTAGCCAAAGGGACATCGACAAGTGTCCAACTAGGATCATCACCAAGTTCAACACTCTTCCTAGGAGAATTATCATTTAATCTTATAGAAGAGGAAAAAAATGTATTCAATTCATTATGCCCTTCTTTGTCAATTTTAGCAACCTCATTATCATCATCCAAGTTAATCACAATGGGAGGTTGAATGATAATGTCCAAAGAAGTCTTTAGCTCTTGTTGCACCAGCATGGTTGTGATATAGGATCTTTGTTTTGTGGAAAAGAGGTAAACTCATCATGTATTGCTTTAGTCAAGTTTGGGTGCTGATTTTCTTTCTTGTTCTCTTCATTTAACCTTCAAGCAAGAGCATGACGTCTCAGCCTACACTCTCTAGCATTTCTATTTCTTTTTGTCATTTTCAAGTTGTGTTTATGTAGGAGCGGGTTTATCAACCATAGTTTTATTTTCTTCTTTAAGGGGAGGAATGGAAGTAACCAAAGGAGGTTGTTCAACCACTTTCTCTTTAGCTTTGTAAACTTGTTTTATCTTAGGAGGCATGATGGAATTGTTTTGGTTATCTCTTGGTCATTTATAGGAGATAGGAAAAGGATATATCTTAGGCCAGTCTTGGTTATTTGGAATGATTTTTGGTTCAATCATGGTTTTATCAAGGATAGGATGTTAAATTATAGGTTGAGGCATGTTTTTAAGGGATGTTTTTTCTATGAATTTCACCTTAAACTTTTCATATGATTTGGAAAAGAAGTCCTCATGGGGTTTTATAGGTTCCATAGGCTCATGCCAAAAGAAATCCAATGATAAGTTCCCATGGGAAGACATGAGATTAAAAACACTATGGTGTACCATAAATATTTCATGTCAAAGGGAAAATTTAAGCATTTATGCATGACCAACGAGATGGCTTCCATGGAGAATAGCCATAGATAACAAAGTTTTACACAAAATTGATCTGACATCAAGATGATGCAGAATGATACATCTAATTGTTTCTATTTTATTTTTAGAGGAAGGGTGATTGATCCCATTGTAGGGAAATTGAAAGAATTATGCTTTTTTATCCATGCTTCCGATTTATCATATGTTTCTAAAATGAAGAAAATAGTGGGGTCCCTTTTCACTTCTAGGGTTTTGGACCTAAAAGGAGAGAGGTTATTTTCTTTATTTCAATCACGAATAGCCTTTGAGATTCCAATGTAATGGAGATTGAAATCTATAAAAGGGTGTGTTCTAGGGAATTGAATGATGTGAATGAGGGGTTCACCACCAATTTTAGACTTAAAAAGATAAGGAAATGTAAAAACCCTAGTTTGATGCAATGCTTTAAAGAATGACATAGAAATGCAAGCAAGCAACAATAGAAAATTGTAAAACTAGAAATGTTCACTTGGGAAACTGGAGAAGCTAGAATGGAGGTCTAAAACCCTAGAAAATTCACTTTTGAATCCAATTGGGACTCATTTTCCAAGTTGGAAGAATCAGTCCAATGTCAGGAAAACTATGTCGAAGTAGGGTTTGGACAAAAGGTTACTCAAATATACAAAAACCCCTAACACGCATGTACAGTGGGACTCATTCACCAATAGTGGTGAGTCATTCCACTTTTGGATTTCTAGAAATTCAAAGTTGGATTCTATAGCACTCAGTCTGTTATGTTGTTCTTGATTCAAATCTGGGTCTGAAACTCCTAAATTCAACCTGTAGGTCTTCTCCAAGTTCCTCCAAGGCTTGTTCGCAATCTGAAAAACTTTAACTTGATTTTACAAATTGATGACAACTTTTCCAATCTTTCTCTTTGATAAAACTGCAACCTAGACCTTCAAATCACATGCAAAGAGAGGGAGAAATGGTTGTGGGGTTAGAGAATGGGGGTTTTCCTTGGTCAAACCCCTTGTTGGTAATTAAACCTTGAAATAGAAAGCAAATTTAAAGGAGAGTGATGAATGAACAAAAGGTGATGTTGCAACTCACCAAACCCTTGCAATGAAGTGTTGCAAATATGATTGAAATGGCCACAATGGATGTGGTTCTTGATTCTTTCTTGAATGCAAAGCTTGCTTGGATCATGAACTCTACACCACAATTGTAACCACAATGACAAACATGAAGAATGTGATCTTTGACATGATGATTGATTCTTGAATAATGCTCTTGAATTCTTGATAATCTACCCTTGAAAGCCTTGAATGATCTTTCTCAAGGGCTCAATGAATGCTTAGGAGTGCTAGGATGTTAGAATTTCTAGGATTGAAATGATTGAAAGAACCTTGTATTTATACCCAATTATGCAAGAATTCTCAAAATTACAACACTACAAGCCGACATTAGATCTTGGAGAGTAAAATCCTATCAAAGATTTAAATTAGATTTTATTTTTGAGTTGAGGGGGACTCATTCGCCACCTTGGGTGAATAGGTCCCACCTAAGGGGACTCATTCACCTAGAATCACGAATGAGTCCCACCATAGGAATTTGAGGTGGGTTTTTGGGGATTTGATGTTTTAAATGCTATTTGTTCATATTATCCTTAAAAATGCACCAAAATAAGTCTTTTGGATGCAAAAAGGGGCCAATTAAAGCATAAGAGAGCCCAATTATTAATGAAAATCCTAGAGGAATGGAAAGTGTGTTACAACACACCAAATAAGGCAAGGCTAAGAGAATTATGATGGAAATAAAGTTAGTTATGCTTAGAAATCCTAGAAAAGTGTGAAAGTGTTTTACAACACTTTACAACACCTTTACAAGACATCATTAAAGTAGAATAGTTCACAAGGTCCAAAGACCTAATTTGAATGTTTTATCCACATTACAACACTAAATCAAGGCTAAAATGAGCCAAGCTCCACAAGAAGGAGCTAAACAAGCATGAAAAAGGCTAAGAACCCTTTTTTCGAAGTTACATTTAGACACCACTTTAGTGAGAGGATGAACCTACTTCAAAGTCACACTAAAGTAGACAAACATGCATCAAAGGAAGGTTCTAATGTACTCATGCTAGTAAGATTAGACGGTAATGCCCAAGAGGGTTGATCAATCCCCTAGGATCAAGATCTCGAGGAAAACCAAAATAAACAAAAAGGAACACACATGAAAATAATATAAAGAACGACGACAAGGAAAATCATACAATGTCAAAGATGAAAGAGAAAAGAAGGAGAAATCCAAAACAAGCTTTGACCATTTATCCAATGCAATGTGGATCAGATCTAGGTTGTTTATTTTAGAACTCATGGCTATCCGCCAGGTGAGAAGTCCTAAAAGGGTGAGAAATATAAACTCATGGTTGCTATGTACTCACACACACGCAAGTGGGTATGGGGAAAGTCATTTCGTTGGTTGGGCTTCTTGTGCACTTTTTGCACACACGCCCCACTGAAAGTAGGGACCCTCTTTTGCTCTCTTTTTGCTTTCGCTCTTGGTCTTTTGGCCCTTTGAATTTTGGGGTTTTGATTTCTTGGGCATGTGCTTTGATGTTTATCTTGCCTGCTGGAATGGTCCATCTGGGATACCTAATGAAAATCCTAAGTTTTGGACTCCTTTTGGGTTTTTCTTTGAACTCAAGAAAATCCACTCTTCCCAGATTGTCCCAGATTCCTTTCGAAGTCCGATGGTGACTACTTTTCATTGGAAATCTAGAGATTCTAGTCCTTCACGAAATTCCATTGGGACCGGATTCCTCTGAATGTCCGTCACCTTGTCGGATTCCTAGATTCTGGGTTGACCCATTTTGACTGCATTGATTGTGCGATTGCCCCAGGTGGGTATTAAGTCAACTCTTGGGGAATTTTGTGCCATTTGAACTTTATCCTTTGCTTCCTCTTTTTTCTAGAGTGCTTGAGCTTGAGTGTTGGTGCTGAGTTGGGCGTTTGGATTTGGAGTCGATTGTTGTAGTTGGATTTTCTAGAGGTCGTTTGCACTTTGCTTGGCTGTCTTGCCGACTTTTGTTATTTAGGTTCTTCTGTCTTCATGGTAAGTGCACAATGCCCTCCCTTCTTTGATAAATGATTCAAATTTATTCATGGTGTACATGTCTATACTATGAGTTGAAGTGTTGATGTGGTAGGATTTGGTCATTTTGCCTACATTTTTGGTCTTGCATCATTTTGAGGTTCGAGTTCCTATGTGATTTCTGGTTGGGTGTCTCATGGTTGGGGTTTTCCCATTTCGTGAGAATGTTTATCCCAAGTGAGTCAGGGAAAACTAGCTATTAACCTTGCCTTCATGAGAGTCGCGTTCATGCTTGTCATGTGCGTTCATGGAATAAATTTAGGGTTTTGTACCTACCCGTTTTGATTGCATTGATTATGTGATTGCCCCAGGTGGGTATTAAGTCAACTCTTGGAGAATTTTGTGCCATTTGAACTTTATCCTTTGCTTCCTCTTTTTTCTAGAGTGCTTGAGCTTGAGTGTTGGTGCTGAGTTGGGCATTTGGATTTGGAGTCGATTGTTGTAGTTGGATTTTCTAGAGGTCCTTTGTGCTTTGCTTGGTTGTCTTGCCGACTTCTGTTATTTCGGTTCTTCTATCTTCATGGTAAGTGAAAAATTCCCTCCCTTCTTTTATAAATGATTCAAATTTATTCATGGTGTACACATCTATACTATGAGTCAAAGTGCCGATGTTGTAGGATTTGGTCATTTTGCATGAATTTTTGGTCTTGCATCATTTTGAGGTTTGAGTTCTTCTGTGATTTCTGGTTGGGTGTCTCATGGTTGGAGTTTTCCCATTTCGTGAGAATGTTTACCCCAAGTGAGTTAGGGTGAACTAGCTATTAACCTTGCCTTCATGAGAGTCGCGTTCATGCTTGTCATGTGCGTTCACAGCATAAATTTAGGGTTTTATGCCTAGGGCATCATCACCACTCCCTCTCATTTCCCTTTGGGTGAGTTTTAGGTTCGAAATTGATTTTAAGGAGGTTTAAATCACACCATTTTAGGCTTCGAATTTTCTAATTCGCGATTGTTTGATCGATTTGTGGGAGGTCAGGGAAAACGTGAGTATCTGGGCTTTTGACGTCATCGTGGAATTCCCTGACCTTTCAGTTTTAGTCTATCTCCAGGAGTGTGCATTGATTCGGCGATTTTGGCCCTTCAAAGAATTTTGTTAGGGCCGGATTTCCCCAGTTTGTCTATCCCTTTGTCGGTTTCCCGAAAGTTGAGTTAAATGGAGAAAGTTGCATTAGTTTCATTGGAATCCGTGTCTTTTGGATTTTCCTGAAAGTTCTTTGCCTCTTCATTTTCTCGGAGTTTGTGAGTTGTTACCCTTCTCGCAGATTTCCGTCCCTCACGGATTTTCCTGAGATTTTGTTGAAAATGGAGAATCAAGGGGTTGCATGAAGTTTTCTTAATGATTATGCATTTGATGGTTTACTTGGCCTTGTTTTAAGATGCTTCATGGTGCTTTATGATTGGTAACAATTGATTGAGTGATTATTGAATGCTTATGTGCTTGCTTCGCTGGAATCTGCCTAGCTGGGAATTTCTCAAAATTCCTCTCTATCCTAGATTTCGCGGAAGGGCTATAAACCTGAACTTTGAAATGATTAACTTTTATGAAGTTTTTGAGCATTTGGCTTATCATGGGATTTATGTTAAGGATGAACTTATCTTTGTACTCGATTAACTTGTGTTCCATGTGTCTTTACTTTGGTTTCTTGTCAAATGCAGGTTGAATCAAGTAAAGCAATGGCAAGTGGAGCCAAGGCTAAGGTAGTGGACCAGGGTGTAGAGAGGTCTTCCATTTCCAAGGTAGAAAGAATCAAGTTGGATATCAAGAGTAGAATTCCATAGAGCAAGATATCCTCTATCTGGTTAGGGGTGACTGATACTAATGTTGGACTATGGGAATATGAGTATTTCAAGACCAAGATGGTAGCACAGGATCATCTTTTGCTGCCTAAGAGAACAGTGGAATTAGGATTGGCCCATGTGGCTGGATTTCCCCCTACAGTGCAGTGCTATGAGCTAGTACTTGAATGTGCAAGGCACTATTATAGGGCTACACAGAAGATAATTGGTCCCCAGGGCAGGATTGTAGCAAATTTGGATCTGGTGTCCGTAGCCCAAACCTTTGACATTCCTGATAGGTCTCATATGGTGGAATTTTACATGGATGTGCCAAGGAAGTTCTATGAGGAGGATGTTGTCAAATTCCAACAGGTTATCAATTTCTGGCTGGAGAAGCCTAAGTCCCATTTCTCCAAGTTGCCCAAGTAGTTGGTCAGACTTAAGTTTAAAAAGGAGTACTATGATGTTATTACCCTTCTCAGTAGGGTGGTAGGATTGAAGAATGTAGGAATGTTTGAGAATTGGATGGTCCATGTTATTTCTAGGATGGAACAGGGTACAAATTACCACTGGGTAGGCATTATAAGTGCCAGAATTCATGAGCAAATGTGCAATGTCCTGCAGACCAAGAGTTTCACAATGACCTCTTACCTATTCTATGCTTTGTCTAGGTTTCACCCCTATTAGGGATTGAGCACAAGGGGTATATTTGCACAAGATGTAATTTATGAAGTTTACCCATAGCTACACTTGGGTAACTCAAGCTATAGGAGGGTAAATGATGCATTCACCATGTATATCACCAGGCTTCTCCAAGGTGCAAAGCATGTCCAGATTTCAGACAGAGCCAAAGAATTGATTAAAAGGTTTGGAGCTTGGTTCATTCAGTTCCCCACCTTTTCTTACATAAGGATTGATGGTTGTCATAGGGCTCCATACATACTCCCTAGGTACCCTATTGATCATGTTGTTCTCCTGGAAGTCACAAGGAAGATCTGTAACTTTTATGTAATTGTGAAGAAGGAGAAGCACTAGACCGGATTTCGTAATGACTTCCCTTAGAGGATAGGCACTAATGAAGTATTTCATTCTATCAACTCATCCTATGACTCTAAGGAAGAGATGAGCACTCTTGGTCTCTCCTTCCACTCCAAGAGATCTAGGTTTGATATAACTAGTGAAGCCCAGAAGAAGGCAAGCAGAGAGTACAGCCACAAGGATAATATAGAGGACTACAGGGCCAACCTTGGAGATGAATTTGAAGTCAGAAAAAATAAATTCTCTAGGTTACCAGTCATCTTGGTGCGGTTGTACAATATAAGGGTTGTTCCTGACTAGGTTGAGGAGGATGGGAATCTAATACAAGGTCATAACTTTGAGGTTGTGAAGGATAAGCCAATTAAAGAGGTCGATTGGCTGGAGGAAGAAAAGACAGAGCTAGAGCAATTTATGGCTCCAGTCATCAAGTATACTAAGCTTTGGCTGAAGCATAAAATGTTAGAGTTGGAAAGTGAAGGTGTGCAATGCACCTATGACCTCATGGGGGACTTGGAGTCTCACTCTGCATCTGAGGAGTCACTTGAGCAAGATCCTAAAGGAAGAACCAAGGTGGGCTCTCCTTTTAAAATCAAGATTAAGGATGTTCATGTAGGAGAGGTAGGAGAAGAAGAAAAGTAGAGGAAGCCAATAGCCAAGAAAAGGAAACATGTCCCTAAAAAAAAGAAGGCAGAGGGAGGTGAACAAGAGAAAGAAGAGGCCAGTGTCCCCTCACCAAAGAAAAGGAGAATTGTGAGATTATCACAAAATGAGGCTTCAAAATCAAACAAGGAGGGTGCCACACCTGTGGTGGAAGTTGAGAGCTTGGGAGAGAAGACACAAGTATACACTAGGAGGTCAAGGACTCCTTCTCCCAAGGATGTTGCACCAAGAGAAAGTCTTCCCATGACTGCTCCCACCACCGAGCATGATGACATCCCTCCTCTCCATGAGACTGGAAATATGCCAGATGAATCAAAAGATGTTGAAGATCCTAAGGACCTTGATGAGGAATAATTTTGAGAAGGTGATCTCTACAATGTTGGGGTAGAGATAGATAGGGTTTTGCAATCTCCCTTGATAGCTGGTGGGGATTTTCCTGTAGGAGATGAGGAGGAAAGACCTTCTCCATAGGAAGAAGTGCTAGTTAGGACTCCTTCACTAGTACAGGAGAAGGAGGAACATAGTGCAGATAAAGATGATGCAGCTAAGAAGACTCCTGAGGAGCCAAGAATGGAAAAGGGTGCACCCAGTGTTCAATAGGAACAAGATGGGCAAGATAAGGTACAATTGGAATCTACTATTCCAAGCTAGTTAGATAAAGAGTTGAAAAGTAAGTAGATAGTAGTGTATGACACTCCTGCCAATTGGGGTGACCTACTGGAAAATATCGGAAAGGGAAAGACCAAGAAGAAAGCCAATCCTTTCTAGGATTGAGAGGGATGATACAAATAATAGGGTAGTCCACATTGCTACCCTTGCTCCTAACAAGAGGATAGGGATGATGTGACTGGGAAGGATTATAGTGTGTAGACTATCAATCTTGGGCATGCTTCCATGGAGCAAGACATTGAGGAGTATGAAGGCTCCAGTACTGTGATCCTTGGCCGATTGAGGAAAGAGGCATAGACTAAGTCCGAATTAGAGAAAGAAAATGAGAAACTCAAGAGATATTTGCAAGAGTTGATGAAACCCTTGCAATCCATTGGTGCTTCCTCATCTGCTACAGGTTTTCTACCCCAGGAGACAATATCAGAGCTGGAAAGGATGAAGAGCACCACACATTCTACAGCCGGCTAGTTGCATGGAGTGTAGACCAAGGGGGATAATGCCATCAAGGACATCCTATCGACCAGAGGGGATGCAATGAGATCCTTGTATTGGATGAAGAATGTGTTGGCTCGGGATAAGGAAGATATAGATCTCCTACTACAAAAGACAAAGACTATCATGGAGCACATCGAGGACCAATTGGTAAAGGATGGAATTCTTCCTTCCTCAAGAGTTGTAGAGCCTTGGGAGTGGTTTGGAATTCTACAGATGATGTAAAAGGCCTTGAAGAAAATATACAAATAGGGAAGGCGGATTGAGGACACTTTGAGTGATATCTATAATAAGTGTACCTCTTTCTTTGAAGTAATGATAGGGAGAAAGAAGTTTTCTCTGAAGCATCTCAACTTGGAATAGTTAAGAAAATGGTGGTGAGATGTCTATTCTCTAATCAATGATACTGAACATCAGCTAGATGATGTTGCAACTTACATTGCAGTCATTGAAAGGTATCAAACAAATAAGGTGGATTGGGATAATATAGTGAAGTAGTCAAGAGATGACATCAAGTGCCTTGAGCAAAGAGTTAGGGTTTTGCCTATGACACCTGTTGCTGACTTGGATAGGGTGTTATTGTTGGTGCATTATAAAGTGGAGCATGCTAAAGACAAAGGGGGGAAGTAGTTAATGCAGGGCTACATCAGAATTTGTGCTTCCCCATTATTTTCTCCTCTTCCTTCCCATGCATTAGATCGAGTTTTTGGAGACCCCAAGCCGACTTGGATGAAATTGGTGCAAATTGCACATTTCATATTATTTTTGAGTATCTTTTGGCAAACCTATTGTGTGGCATTTATCATTGTAAACCCTAATTGGTCCAACATATCTTTGGGGGGTTCTCTATAAGTTTGGCGTTATGCCTCATTTGTAAGGGTAGAAGTCAGACAAAAAAAATTACACATTAGATAGAATTTTAAGAGCAAGAATTAGAGTTAGAGTTTAGTTTATCTTCAAGAAAGTGTTGTAATAGAAGACTAGAATTGTTGCCACTTTGGGTGATATAATACAAGAAAAGACATTGTGATTTGCTGCCTTTCTTGTGTTGAATTTTATCTGGCATGCTTCTTGATGTTCTATCTGTAAAATTTCTTAAGTGATTTGATGTTAGATGGTTTGATAATGCTTAGGTTTTATTCTTGAAGTGTTTGCAGCAATCTCTAGTCCATACTTTTTTTAGTTAGTTGATTGTTAGCTGCTTTGTAAAGTTAGCCTGGACTTAAAACTATGCTTAGTTCAATTATGAATGTTTGTTCATTTCAATTGCAATAGGGTTGTCTTGAATGAATATGCATGATTTTAAAATATTTAACAGCTTAGAAGATTGCACCATTTTTGTAAGATTGCATATTTATCTGGGTTAAATAGTAAGTAGTTTCTAAGAGATTAGTCCATTTTGAGCATTTTATCTTTTGCATTGTTAATCCTAGGGTTAGAATTAGTCTTAGAATTACCTCTGAAACCCTTATCTTTTGTTATTTCTTTTATTATCTAGGTTAATTATAGGTCTTGAAGTTTCAATATATTGCTAGATCTAATAAATCTGAGGTGAGTGTTTGCTTGTAGTAAGGTGCCTTTGTGATTACCAACATTTTCACATTATCTCTGAGTTGTTTTATTTGCATTGTCAAGAATTGACATTAGAGACCTTGGGGTTATCTCTTGAGGCTTGCTGATAGATATTTACCTTTCAAGAGAGATAGGATATCATATTATGTCTGAGTTATTGTTGTGCAGAAAACACCATCAACAAGTTCTAATGTACTCATGCTAGTAAGATGAGATGACAACGTCCAAGAGGGTTGATCAATCCCCTAGGATCAATATCTCATGGAAAACCAACATAAAAAAAAAGGAACACACATGAAAATAATATAAAGAACGGTGACAAGGAAAATCATACAATGTCAAAGATGAAAGAGAAAAGAAGGAGAAATCCAAAACAAGATTTGACCATTTATCCAACGCGATGTGGATTAGATCTAGTTTTTTTGTCTGAGAAAAATGAATACTCACTCTGAGGCAACAAAACTCATGGCTACCCGCTAGGTGAGAAGTCCCAAAAGGGTGAGAAATATACACTCATGGTTGGTATGTACTCACACACACGCAAGTGGCTATGGGGAAAGTCATGCCGCTAGTTGGGCTTCTCGCTTAAACCATACCAACATTATACCTCCCAATAACTTTAATAAGGCACCACACAAAATGAATGGATTTGGTTTTCAAGCTTCATGAGACAAGAAAAAAATTGTATGATTGGAGCGCATGAACAAATACGATGGCTCCTCATGCATGCAAGTTGTGTTATGCAAGGTGGACATAAAAACAAATGCAACATGTAAAACTATTTAAAGGAGTCTTTCTTAGTTCATGCGAGGTCTTTAACTTAGGGAGAATTGTGCCTAATGTCTCCAAGAGAGGACCAATCAAAGAATATAAGATTCACAGCTTAGGGGATGTAGAGTGCCACATCAAGCCACTATGAAGAATATAATATGCTAAGAGAGATCACACTCATGAAATAAATCACACCCAATGTCATCCACAAAGTGAAAAATACATCGTATGAAGAAAGAAGGTTGTACTAAGAACCATGAAAAGGAAAAATGCAAAAGAAATAATGCCAATGGATGCCCCCACTTTAAAGAAATTTCTAAACACCATGCTCTAAGCAATTACTTTAAAGTAGCAAATGAAAATGCTAACAAAAAGAAAGACATGAGAGCCAACTTAGAAAGCCTTATGCCAAGTAATATGTTTCTGAGTAAGGCTATGTCATGCGAGGGAAAATAAAAGAGAGGGGTTTCCCCCAAAATGAAAACACCAAACACATAAGGGATCTATGGATTTGGGGTCAATGTGTTCTTTGTTGAAATATATTGAAGAATCTTGGAACTGTCATCATTCCCCAAATACACATAGAACTAGAAGAATGACATGAAGAGAGTGAAAACAAAGGAAAAACCTCTTGGGTAACCATGGAAGAGACATAGGGTGTATCAACACCTTGCGTCATCCCCAAAAGGAAAACACAAGACAAAAGATAAAGATGAAATGAAAAGGCAAAATAAAAGAAACCCTTTTGGGTGAACATGAAGGAGACATGAATGTCTTAATGCATTGCATCATCCCCAAAAGGAAAAAACAATAAAAAAATAAAGAAGCAAAAGTGATGCGTGACATAGAGAAGAATGAGGGTACAAAAAGAGGAATGTCACAAAGAGAGAGAAAAAAGAACGTTGCAAGGGATCACATCATGCACATGCAATCACACAAAAAATAAATAATAAATAATCCAAAATATTAGTAAGAAAAATGTGTGTCAACCTATGAGCAAGTCGTCTACCTCCTGATCATGTTCTATGTAAATCAAAGGCGGTTGACTAGCCAAAGGGACAAGAGCAAGTGTCAAACTAGGAGAAGCACCAAGTTCAGAAGATTTGACATTTAAGCTCATGGAAGAGGAAAAAAATTTGTTTAGTTCATTAGCACTTCTTCATCAATTTTGGCATCCTCATCATCATCATCTAAGTTGATCACAACAGGAGGCCAAAGGATAATATCCATAGAAGATTTCAACTCTTGTTGTGGAGGATGCATGGAAATTTCTTGTTGTGACTGGGGAGGAAGAATGCCATGTGTTGATTCATTCAAGTTTGGACCTTGATTTTATTTTAACTCATCATGGAACTTGTGAGCAAGGGAACAATGTCTATGTCTATTCTCCCTATCACCTCTATTTCATTTAGTTTTTTTTTCAAGCTATGTAGGAGTGGGTTGATCAGCCATAGGTTACTTTTCTTCCCTAGGGGGATGAATGGAAGGAACCATAGGGGGGTTCTTCAACCTCTTTATCTTTGACTTTGTAAACTTGTTTAATTCTTGTAGGTGTGGCAAGGTTGGTTTCATTGTTTCTTTGTCACTTTTAAGAGGTAGGTAAGGTTTCTATTTTAGGTTGGTCTTGGTTGTTTTGGTCTTTTTTAGGTTCAATCATGGTTTCTTCAAGCGTGGTAGGCTTGAATATGGATGGAAACATGTTTCAAAGAGATAGTTCTATTATCTTATTTTCCTTCAACTTTTGGTAGGACAATAAAAATAAGTCTTCTCTTGGCTTGATAGCTTCCATGGGATCGGGCCAAAAGGCATCTAGGGAAAAGTTTCATTTAGATGACAAGGGGTTAAAACCACTATGGTGAATAGTAAATATCTCATTTTCAAAGAGAAACTTCAAGAATTAATGCACAACTGAAGGAATAGATTTCATGGAGTGAAGCCATGGGTGGCCAAGCTTCACACAAAATTCTTTTGGTTTGTCATAATCATCTTCATATAGTTCATGAAAGAGTAGGAATTCCTCAGTGATCATGTTCTCTCAACAAGCGGAATCTATTAATATCACCTTAGTGGGTTTATCATAGATACGGTCATCTATGTAAAGAGGACCATCGAGAAAATGTTAAAGTATATCCTTAGAGGAGAAAGCAATATCAAGAGGACTCTTAGTTTGGCCCTTACGAGGGATGACATTTATCGCCCCTGTCATTTCATCAATAGGATTGACATTAATAGAATTATTAGGAACAAAATTAGTGTTCTCATCATCTATATCAACATTCATCACATCATTCTTAGGTGTGTCATTAGCTTTAACAAATGAGATATTATGTTTTGGCATGGGATTTGTAAAAATTTGCAAATTTTAGTTCGGAGGGGCAACAGACTTATTGCCTTGATCATTAGTACCTTCAATGGCTAGACGGTCAGAATCAATGAGGTCATGAAAAATATGTTTAATACGCTTGCAATGTTTCGTGTCATGTCCATTTTGTCGATAAAAGTGGCAATAAGAATTTGATTTAAAGCTTAGAGGAAAAGGCTTATTAGGGTCAAGTTGTCTAACGAGAGGTAAGGTAAAAATTTGTTGGTTTAGAAGTTGGGACATGGTATTATGAAGGGTGTCGGATAGGGGAGTGAATTGTCTCTTTGGATCTCCATAACTAAAGGGTATTGAGGCTTTGACAGCAACAACTTGGTTATGGACATTTTCAGTTTCTTGTTGAGGAGGATTGAACTGAAGGAACCCTTTATTTGGTTTTCTAAAGGGTTTGGAATTTTTTTGGTGTACATTCACGAATCTTTCAATTCACCTAGAAGTGGAATTTTTATCGCGACTACAAACCCAATTTTGGTAATCACGGAGAGAAGTAAACAAGTCCATGAAGGATGGGAATTTCGTCATGGTCAATTTGTCTTGGATTTTTTTTTGCAAGTTTTCTATAAACATATTTTGAAGGTGTGGGTCGGGGATCTTGACATCGACTTGGGAATAAAGCGATTCATAGTAGGAGATAAAGTCAGTTATCTTTTCTTCCTCTTTTTGCTTACATATCATCAAGTCGCCCAAGGTTATCTTAGGGGTCATCTACACTTGGAAATGATTTATAAATGCCACAAAAAGTTCATCAAATGAACAAATTGAGTTATTCGGTAAAGAAGAGAACCACTCCAAGGCACTTTCTTTCAAGGTTCTAGGAAAGATTTTTTCCAAAAGTTAATCATCAAGGATAAAGTCACTACATAGGGTAGTGTATGCATTAATATGGTTAGAAGGATCTCCCTTCCCTCCACATTTCTCGAATCTAGGCATCTCTACACCTCATGGCATCAATGTGCATAGTATCTCTAGGGATAATGGACTACTCTTGACATAATATGTGGGTGGACCATTTTTATTTAGGTTGATGGTGGAAACTTGTTTTTGAAGAGATGAAATGGTTTGGAAAATTTGTTGTATAAGAGGGTCATTGCTTGTGTTATGAGATGGAAATGAAAGTGGTGATGGAGTGTATGTGTTTTTGAAACAAGTGAATGGAATTATGATAGGTGGTAAGGTAGTAGGAGCTATAACATGAAATTCCACATAGAAATTAGAGATGCTAGTTGGAATACCCAGGGAAGGAATCACATTACTAACTTGTTGCATTAATGTGACTTGAGGAGGGGTGTAGGTAGGGAATGAGGGTATTGTTGTGGGAAGAGGAATTTGAGTTCCTCCTTGGCTTGAAGCATTTTTTGTGGGTAAGGGGCAACTAGTAGTTGAGGGGAGATGCTTGCCAAAGATTTGCACTATTTTTCACAAGGTCTAGGCCATCTTTAGTTTCAAGCATACGATGAATGTTTTCAATTGTAGGTATTGCAATGGTTGAAATGTTTCCAAGGATGATTTGATGTTGTAAGTTCACTAGGTCCTCATGAATGTTGATTAGGTTTTCTTGTGGAATGCTATCATTCTTTGGTTCAACTTGCATGCTACTTGAAGGAAAAGAGTTACCTAGGGTGTTATCCATGCCTAGTGTACTAGTGTCAATAATAGGATCAAAAGCTCTAGATAACTGAAGATCCACAACAATTGTGTTATCACGAGATGACATGAGTCTCAAAATTTCTCTAACTATGGTATTAGCAACAGGACACCAAACACTCATGCAAAAGCTACTAAATGCAGGGTGGGTGCAAATGCAATGTACACTAATAAGAATGAGATGCTTGTAACTGAAATTCTAAAATGTAAAATTGAAATGCAAAAGCAACAAACAAAAACTTAGAAAATCAACTATAAATGACAAAAATTGTAGAGTGCAGATTATGCAAAGGGACTGATTTGCCCAAGATGGCGAATGAGTCCAAGTATGGATTTTTTTTTTAAAATCAAAAAATTTGAATTGGATTTTATGGTTTTTATGTTTTCTAATGAAAATATAAGATGCAAAAGCATAATTTCATTGATTTTCAATGAAATTAAGTGCAATAATGTAAGATAAATGAGCTTTTCCCTAATGAAAAGATTAAAACCCTAGAATGCAAATTAACCAATGCAAAATTGAATGTAATGTTAATGCAAGCTAAATCTAGGATGTAAATGCACTCCAAATCAAAATTATGATGCTCTAAAATGTAGGTTCGCCAAAATGAAATGAAAAAAATAGTGGGGTCTCTTTTCACTTCTAGGGTTTTGGACCTAAAGAGAGAGGCTATTTTCTCTATTTCACTCAAGAAAAACCCTTGAGATTCCAATGCAATGGAGATTGAAATCTAGAAAAGGGTGTGTTCTAGGGGATTGAATCATGTAAATGAGGGGCTCACCAGCAATTCTAGACTTGGAAAGATAAGGAGATGTAAAAACCCTAGTTTGATGCAATGCTTCAAAGAATGACCTAGAAATGCAAGCAAACATCAATAGAAAACTGTAAAAGTGGAAATGTGCACCTAGAAAACCAGAGAAGGTAGAATGGAGGTCATAAACCCTAGAAAATTCATTGTTGAATCCAATTGGGACTCATTTGCCAAGTTGGGTGAATCAGTCCAGTGTCGGTAAAACTGTGTCGGAGCAGGTTTCAAACAAAAGGGTACTCATATCTACAAAAACCTCTAACAAATAGGTATAGTGGGACTCATTCACCACTATTCCACTTATGGATTTTAGGAAATTCAAAGTTGGATTCTATAGCTCTTAGTTTTCTTTATTGTTCTTGATTCAAATCAGGTTTGAAACTGCTAAATTCAACCTGTAGGTCTTCTCCAAGTTCCTCCAAGGATTGTTCACAATCTTGATATCTTTAACTTGCTTTGACAACTTGATGACAACTTTTCAAATATTTCTTTGATAAATTTGCAACCGAGACCTACAAATCACATGCAAAGAGAGGGAAAAATGGTTGTGGGGCTAAAGAATGGGGGTTTTTCTTGGTCAAACCCCTT
Source organism: Sequoiadendron giganteum (assembly GCA_007115665.2). Classification (NCBI taxonomy): domain Eukaryota; kingdom Viridiplantae; phylum Streptophyta; class Pinopsida; order Cupressales; family Cupressaceae; genus Sequoiadendron; species Sequoiadendron giganteum. Next base: position 134,078,660 of record CM021109.1, read on the forward strand.
TTTGGTAATTAAAACTTGAAATATAAAGTGAATGTAAAGTAGAGTGATGAATGAAAAAAATTTGATCTTGTAACTCACCAAACCCTTGCAATGAAGTGCTACAAACATGCTTGAAATGGCCACAATAGATGTGGTTCTTGATTCTTGCTTGAAGGAGATAGATCTTGAATGCAAAGCTTGCTCGGATCATGAACTCTACACCACAATTGTAAGCACAATGACAAATATGGAGAATGTGATCTTTGACATGATGAATGATGGTTGAATAATTCTCTTGAATGCTTGATAATATACCCTTGAAAGCCGTGAATGATTTTTCTCAAATTCTCAATGAATGCTTAGGAGTGCTAGGATGTTAGAGTTTATAGGATTGAAATCAGTGAAAGAAACTTGAATTTATACCCAATTATTCAAGAACTCCTGAAATTACAACACTACAAGCCGACATTGGATCCTGGAGAATAAAAACCTACCAAAAATTTAAATTAAATTTGATTTATGATTTATGGGAGACCCATTCGCCACCTTGGGCGAATGGGTCCCACTAAAGGGGACTCATTCGCCCAAAATGGCGAAGTAGTCGGGCATCTTAGGAATTTTAGGTGGGTTTTCATGCATTTGATGTTTAAAATGCCATTTGTCGAGAATATCCTCAAAAATACACCAAAATAAGGCTTTTGGATACAAAAAGGGGCCAATTAAAGCATAAGAGAACCCAATTATTAATGGCAAGCCTAGAGGAATGTGAAAGTGTGTTACAACACTTTACAACACACCAAATAAGGCAAGACTAAGAGAAATTATGATGGAAATAAAGCTAATTATGCTTGTATACATCTAAAAATGGTCACGGTTAATAAAACCCGTTAATTAATTAAATATGAATTATTTAATTAATATTATAAAGTCATCTACATATAAATAAATTTAATTATTTATTTATATTGTTCATTTTTCTAATTCTTCTAGTTTAATTAAATAAATAAGTTTATTTAATTATTGCTATTATTCCTTTTAATTAAATTAAATAAATTTTATAATTTATTTATTTAATTATCATTTTAATTCTAAGTTTGAACATTTAAATTCAAACAATGGAATATTTATTCTTCACTTCACATTTAAATTAAATATTTTATATTTAATATCTTTTTCACCTCACTTAATTAAATATTGTAAATGTTTAATTACTCATCTTTTTCACCTCTCACATAATTAAATATTAATTATTTAATTATGGAAGCTTCCATTTGCACATGTCACAAGAAATTAAATAAATTTATTTATTTAATTGGCATTTATCCTCAATTTTCAACTAACTTTTCAATTAATGAAAAGACAAATGTCATTATTGTCTCCATTTTTGAATGAAGATAGTTTCGTGGGTTGAAAACATTCTCCATTTTTCTCTCAACCTTCCATCTTTCTCTCAACTTACAGAATCTCCCACCATTCATCTTGACAGGTTTGAATTTCAACCGTTGATCTCCGCCAACTAGATTCTTGCCTCCGAAAATCTATAAATACAGCCTTCTCATAAGTAGATTTCATCCTAGATTTCATACGTAGTTACTATAGTTGCATTTCGAATCAACATATTAGCATTTTAGCAATATCATAGCATTTCAAGTTCAATTTCATAACTTAAATCATTAGCACTGGACATGCATTTTCAATCAATCTTGTTCTCCTAAGTTGTCATTTCAACAAGTTGTTGCTTACACAACTGAGAGCTAGTAACTTTAATCAAATCCTTAGAAATAGAGGACAATGGGACGAATTTGAAGGAGTTGTTGTTATTTAGAGTTTTTTTTATGTTTTTAATTAGTTTCTTTCAATCTAATGTTTCATTGGTGTGTTAGTTTACTTTCTAATTAATCCACTTATTCTAACAACACATTTTTGGTGCCCACCGTGGGGCCTTGCCCCATTTTTAATCTTTTTTGTCGTAGGTTTTTTCCTGACAAGTGACGGACTGGAGTCGCATTTTAGCGCATACAAGCCTTGTTTTAGCGCATCCATGGGCTGTTTTAGCACATCCATGAACTATTTCAGCGCATCCATGGACTATTTTAGCGCATAGACGACCTATTTCAGCGCATTGTTGTTTGTTCATTTAGCGCATTGGTGGCTTGTTTTAGCGCATACAAGGGTTGTAAAAATTAAATTATGATTTCGACACCATCTGCGGACAGGATTTTTCAATTCGGTTTTAATGTAAAATGAAGCAATCCTAGGATAGACATTTAAAATCTGGAATTTATCAATCCTAGGATAGTCACCAAACTTTATTTTATGCTAGTTAAAATGAATCTAATGTTTTTTGTGAAGCAAAATCTTCACTTATCATAGAAAATTATCATTTGGATTTAAAATTGGACCATTTGTTTGTTGTGTTTGTTGGATAATAGGTATATGCTATCCCCTTTACTGGGTGATCAGAACACCAGACTTACCTATTTCATTTTTTACAATTCGTGTTTTATTACATCCTTTAGAAGGCCTGTCGTAGTGGGAAAAAGTACTCAACCTACAGGAACGACCTAAGTTGGAACAACCAAAGCTAGGTTTTCCAACCCACTCTAATCAAAAGTGAATTTTGGGGAAACCCATATTCAACGAAAGTGAGCAAGATAAGCATCCCCAAAATATTTATTCTAAAAATTGGGAGGTCTCCTAAGGGAGTTTATCTATTGCCACGCCGAATGAAAACCTTTAGTATGAACCATAGTGTAGAAAGCCAGTCATGTTAGTATCCAAACATCATTTTAATCACAGTGCAAGGCGAGGGAAGAATCTGCCCCCAACACACTCACCATATAATCACCACGGATTGTTTGCTCAAGGGATCGAGAAATCTAACCTTGAGTATGCACTTGGAAAAGACAAACATGGGCACCCTCTAGGGGGTGACACAATTGTGTGAGTCAACACGATTTTAAGCTGTGGGTTGTGATTCCTATGATGACCTATTTGACAACTAAGAGTGAGTCTATCTGAAATGCTTATTTTGTTCATACCTGTGAAAATCTCAAGAACATACACTCTTTGTCTAGATTTTAGGATTTACAAAACAACTATATGCCATGTTTTTCACATTTAAATCGGATTAAGATCATCAGAAAATATCAAAACTGTCAAAACATGTTTGTCACATAAAAATAATTGGATAGTTTAGCCATCCCTGGTCTGTTTCGGCGCATTTGTGCTTTGTTTCGACGCATTTGTGCTTTGTTTTGGCGCATCTGTGCTCTATTTTGGCACATTTGTGCTCTGTTTCGATGCATCTATGCTTTGTTTTGGTGCATATGTGCTCTGCTTTGGTGCATCTATGCTCTATTTCGATGCATTCATGCTCTATTTCGGTGCATATGTGCTCTGTTTTAGCACATTTGTGCTCTGTTTCGGTGCATCTGTGTTTTTTTTTAGTGCATTCATGCTCTGTTTCGACGCATTTGTGTTCCAATCCTAGGTAATTTTTTGACATTTATAAAATCAGTCATCTCAGTCTAGTCTTTTTCTATGCTCAAGGTTTGGAAGTCGGCAACTTTTACCAAGAAGTCCCTAGAGAGGAAGATTAGAAAGCCAAAGAAATCTTGTAGTTATAAAAAGTTATTGAAAAAGAGGAAATTTTTTTACCAAAGTCAAAAGGTTTTTCATGAACATAGAACCTTTATTCATCAATATCACGACTTTGTTAGAGGTTTTACTGACGATTATGTTGTAGAACCGTTATACTCACTAGCTTTCTTTCAAACAAGAGCCCTTTCTCAAAGGCATAATCGTAGTCAATGTATTCGTTCCTCTAGCATACCCCAACCTACAATTGTATACTCTACTCATCCTAATCAATTTATGCAATAGACAACTCAAGAACGTTAGGCATTTATCACAAATCCTTATTTTTTACAAAGCTATGATCAAACCTCACAAAGTGCAAAATCATCTTTATTTTTTATCTTTGGTTTAATTCCCGCCAATAGGATTATCATCCTTTCAATTAGGGAATCAAGAGCTAAAAGATTAAAAATCTCATAAGTCATAGAATCTTCATTCTATTTTGACTTTCATATTCCTCAAAATTGTACTATTACATTCTTTTGATCAAAGTTAGTAGAAATTTGGCAAAAGCTTATGCCTATTGTCATAAGATCTTGAAAGCACATAGAAAGAGACGAAAGGGAAAGTACATAAACAAAAATGGGTGATAATAGTGATAGGGAGGAGAATCCCTTTCATAATTCAAATACTAAAGAGATAAAAGAAGAGAAGCTCCAAGAAGCAGAGCAGGATCCCCAATTCCATACTCTTATGGAAAGAATTTTGGAACAGAAAAAGGAAAGATATTTCCTTTCATTAGCTAATCAAAGAGCTAAGTTACCTGCCGATTTTGACACATAAGGGATTAAAGAGAATCCTGAAACTTCTCTTAATGATTTTAATGCCCTTACTCAACAGATAAAAGCATTACAAGGGAAAATAAATGAAATCCAAGGGGGAACTACAAAGAAGTATGTTTTGGATGATATATTTCCTTATCCATTTGAAAGGAGTCTTCAAATTATTCCTTTTCCAAAACATTGTGAAATCCCTAAATTTGATAGGTATAATGGGAAAATTGACCCCATTGAACATGTGAGGGATTTCTGAAATATGAGCTTAGAATTTGCTCATGAGGATACCTACTTAATGCGATTTTTTCCACAAAGTCTAGGTGGACAATCCATGGAGTGGCTTTCAAAGATCACTCCCCTCATCAGAACATTTGAGGAGTTAATAAATAAATATATATCACAATACTCCTAAAATATCCAACACCAGATAACCATGCTTGATCTGTGTAAGGTGAAACAAAAGGTAGGGGAATCTTTCACCACATTTTTACAAAGGTGGAGAAGGGTTTTTTCCAAATACTCCCGTCCTATTTGTGAAACAGAAAAGATAGATATCTTTAGCGATAGTCTGAATCAAGAGATGAGTTACAGACTAAACCTTCACTGCTCTCAATCATTTGAAAAATTTATTGAAAATGCAATTACTATTGAAGGTGCCTTGGTCAAGCATGGAGTTCTGAAAATCAATAAAGAATGTCCAAATTCATACAACAACAACAACAATAGTAACAACAATGAAAAGTCACGATTTTGGCCTCAAAATAAAAATGTTGTGAATGATGGTGTAGTAGATACTAACAACGTGAATGTGAATCCTATTGTTCTTAATGTATCAAGTGTCCAACATAGCAATAATGCTGGAAATTCTAGTACCCAAGGCAATATTTCCAATCAAGGGAATGTGACCAATAATCATGGAAATAATTTTGGCAATAATCAAAATTCAAATGTGCCGAGATCTTCATTTTTTTCAAATCGATAGAGTTTTACTCCCTTGGGCCAATATTTAGAGTTCATTCTTAAAGAATTGTTGAATCAAAATGTTATTACATTGCCACCACAAAGGGATTATGAGCCTCGAGTTAAACCACCATTGTGGAATGACTCACACTTTTGTGGATATCATAGGTGTAAAGGTCATAAGACAAATAATTGCCAAGGGTTAAAGAATATTGTTCAGGATTTGATTGATAATTGTACCATTACGATTGAAGGACATAATGCCAATGATGACCATCAAGTGTTCAAGGATCCTCTCCCCAATTATCAAAAAGGGGAATCTTCGGGTGACAAGGGAAAGAATGATAATTATGTCCATGACACCATTATCAATCATATTTATATGGACGATCAGCAAATCAATGCTATTAGAATCAAAGTTAAGAAAGAATATCGAAAGGTAAATGCTATGACAAGGATACAGGCCAAAATCATTGTAAAAGGAAGCTCATCTAAAGCGAAAATTCCCCCTCCAATTCAATACAATTTGGTCAATCAACTATGAAAAACATCGGCCCAAATTTCTATCTTCGAGCTTTTAAAATTATCACCTGCGCATAAGGACATTTTGGAAAGGGCACTTGTTCACACAACTGTGTCTCCTAATCTGGATATCAATAAATTTCAAGCCATGGTGGGACACTTTTCCTCATCCACATGTTTATCCTTTACTAAGAAGGATGACTCATCCATGACCCATCCTCATAATTCATCACTCTACCTAGAGGTTATGGTTCACAAAGCCCGAATTAGACGCATCCTAATAGATGGAGGAGCTGGATTAAACATTTGTACTTTGAAATTGGTCCTCACTTTGGTATATTCAAAAGAATGTATAGACCCACAAAGGAAAATTACAATCAAGGCATACGATGATGAGGAAAGAGCTTCTAAAGGCCTCATCATGTTACCAATCAGAGTGGGACCTATTGTGAATAATACCTTTTGTCAGGTTCTAGATCAGGATCTATCCTATAACATACTCTTGGGTCATCCATGGATCCATGGCATGCAAGTTGTTCCATCTACTTACCATCAATGCTTGAAGTTTACATATGATGGATAGGAAGTAACAATACCTGTTGATCACATTAGCAGTCAAACTTGCTCTAACCTAAGAGCAACTCAGGACACATTCGTCCCACATAATAGAGAGGCTTTGGCCATCTCTACCTCCAAATATAATGAACAAGCAAGAGAAATGATAAGTAATTTTTGCACCAAGCTAAAATTGAAAGATAATGGGGTGGGAGAATATTCCTTATCTCTCTCTAATTTACCCATATCTCCAAGATCCCATGGTCAACCATCAACATCCATACAACAGGCTATAGTAGCTTTAGCCTTTGCTTCAGTTCCCATCACCAAGTTTAATGGAGTATTTATCAAAGAAAATGAAATAGAAGATAGAGCTATCCTTGATTGGCTCTATAAAGATGAAGAAGAATTGGCACAATATGTCAAGTTACCCACAGAGCAATATGGAAAAGGTTATGCAATAATGTAGCAAATGGGTTATGAAGGAAATGGCCCTATAGCTAAAAGAAAGGAGGGTATTGTTGAACCTATCCACCTCAAAAATAATGCACCCAAAGGATAAGACAGGGTTAGGATATGGTGAAGATACAAAGGAAGAAGTAGTACAAAGAATGTCCACTGAGGAGTTAGCTGAAACAGTTCTGTGAATTCAAGAAAACAATTCTGACACTGACTCCAATGAATATGAATGGGATGACATCTCTGATGATACATTCTTGATAGATAAAAGGGTGGATTTCATACACAAATTTACACCCACAATCTTACAAGGGGAAATCTCAAGGCCTTTGCTTGATTACGTTCTACAAAGCGATCATGACTCAAGTGAGAACGATTCGATTCAAAGTGAGACAAATCATCCACAGGAGGATACCATCCTAGATATTTCCCATAATGAGGTTAATAATAGCATCATGACCCTAACGGCTAGTGACCTTACTCATCCTAATGATCCATTTCCTTTGGTTCATCCTGAACTTATTGATTGGGAACAAATTGCACCAATTGATATCCCAACTTTTCCAAATGATGAAACCATCATAAACTTCCTTTGTTCATCCCAACCATAAACAAGTTCCATCGGAGAATCACAAGATCAGACTTTTCGACAAGAAAGTTCCAAGTTTCTCAGCTATGAAGTAAATAACATAAAAGAAAGATCTAATGGTGAAAACCTAACAAAGGCAGTATTAGATCAAGAAAAGAGAAAAATAAAAAGCGTATCCAATAGTGAAAGCCTTTCAAAGGCACTAGAGGATGGGAAACTTGACACTCTCCCAGAACATTACTAGGAAAGGTCTTCTATTCTAATAGAACCAACGAAGGCACTCAATATAGGTACTATGGAACAACCCAAAGTATTGCAACTTTTCGCATCTCTGACAGAAGAGGAAATACCGAGATTCACATAATTTCTCAAGAACAATCAAATCAATTTTGCATGGTCCTACACGGATATGCCTGGATTAGATCTAGATCTCATCATGCATCATCTATCTATCAGACAGGGGGCAAAACCTGTGAAGAAGAAACTCAGAAAAATGCATCCACATGTTGCATTGTTGGTTAAAGAGGATTTAAATAATCTTTTAGATGTCAGATTCATTCGGTCTATCGACTATGCAGAATGGATCTCCAATATCATACATGTTTCAAAGTCAGATGGAAGAATCAAAATTTGTACAAATTTCAGTGATTTGAACAACACATGTCCTAAGGACGATTTCCCTTTGCCAAACATAGATATGATTTTTGATTTGACTAATGGAAATGTGATGTACTCATTAATGGATGGATTTTCTGGATACAACCAGATAAATATTGCACCAGAGGATCAGGATAAAACAGCGTTCACATGCCCTTGGGGTGCCTATTGCTGGAACGTAATGCCATTTGGGTTGAAGAATGCAGGAGCTACATACCAACGGGAAATGACAAAAATCTTTCATGATATAATGCATACATTCATGGAGGATTACATTGATGATCTCCTTGCCAAATCTAACACTAGGGAGCGGCACATAGCTATCTTATCTAAAAATTTCAAAAGAATGGAATAGTTTAAAGTGCGACTTAATCCAAAGAAATGTGTCTTTGGAGTGAAAACTGGAAAGTTGTTGGGTTATATTGTATCAAAAAAGGGAATTGAGGTGGATCCAGCTAAGGTACAAGAAATTCTTCATATGCCACCACCAAGGAACATTAGTCAATTATGCTCTTTGCAGGGACGTTTACAATCCATCTGAAGATTCATTACGCAACTGGCAGATAAAATTCTACCATTTATTCATCTCATGCACAAGAATGCTCCATTTAAATGGGAAGACAAATGTGAAACAACGTTTGATCAGATAAAGCAATATCTAATGAATCCACCAGTGTTGATTCCACCAGTGCAAGGTGCACCACTCATATTGTATATTTTTTCCATAGAAGTATCCCTAGGAGCATTATTGGCACAAGAAGACAACTCAGGAAAGGAGCAAGAAATCTATTACATCAGTCAAACTTTGATAAGTCATGAGCTAAATTACACCTTCATTGAAAAAGCATGCTTAGCAGTAGTGTTCACTTCTCAAAAGTTATGACACTATATGCTAGATCATACAATAAATCTTGTGGCTAAGATTGATCCACTCAAATATCTTCTCAGTAAGGCAACCTTAACTGGCAGGTTGGCTAAATGGGTCATGATCCTGAGTGAGTTTGGCATTCATTATGTGGATCGCAAAGCTATAAAAGGACAGGTAATTTCATATCAATTAGAAAAAGCACCAATGCCAGCAGAACACCCCATACACATTGATTTTCTTGATGCAGATGTATTCACAACAGTTGTTAAATAGTTATGGGCACTCTACTTTGATGGCTCCTACACTCAATATGGTTTAGGAGTAGGGATTCTTTTCATTACTCCTCAAGGAAATACAATTCCAAAATCTTATCGGCTAATGTTCCCTTGCACAAACAACATAGCTAAGTATGAGGTACTATTAATTGGCATGAGAATTGCAGTAGATTGGAAAATCATAGAACTTCAAGTTTTTGGTGATTCACAGTTTGTTATAAATCAAATCAATGACAAATATCACACTAAGGATGAAAATTTGATACCTTATAAAAGGATGGTGGATGATTTCAAGAAATACTTTGTTGATATCAAGTTCATACAAATTCCACATATCGATAATAAAGCAGCAAATGCTATGGCTACAATCGCATCTCTACTCGAGTTGTCAGAAAATCAAGCACGGTACGATTTCCTGGTGGAACAATTGTTTTCTCCCACCTATGACAATCCAGAAACTCAAATCATTCGACACTTGACCAGTTCTGATTCTCCCTTATATGGCCAAATCTATACTTGCCTAAAGGATACTATTTTACCTTTAGATTTGTCTAGAAATCAAAAAAGAAATTTCATCTATCAGTCCTTCCGTTACACCTTAATTTTTGATGTCTTATACCAGCATGGTCTGGATGGTACCCTCCTTAGATGTCTTGAATGCAATGAATCGGAAAAGGCTTTACAAGAGGTACATTGTGGAATTTGTGGGACACACTCAAGTGGACTAACCTTAGCAAAGAAACTTGTTAGATTGGGTTATTATTGGCCAACCATGGAGAAAGAATCATTCATCTTTGTTAAGAAATGTGCAAAATGTCAGATTCATGGGAATCTCATTCATGCTCCTGCTCAGGAATTACAACCCTTCACCACAACATGGCCTTTTTCTCAATGGGGATTGGACTTGGTTGGAAAGATACACCCATCATCTTCAAATGGACACAAATTCATCATCACAGCCACTGAGTATTTTACTAAGTGGATTGAAGTTTTTCCCCTAACAACTATTATTGGCAAACAAATCTCTTCATTCATTTTGAACTATATCATCTGTCGATATGGTATTCCCAACTCCATTATCATAGACAATGGAAGACCTTTTAAAAATTAGCATGTTGATGAACTATGTGAAAGATTTCGCATCCAACATAGGTTCTCTACATCTTACTATCCACAAGGGAATGGTCAAGCTGAAGCTTCAAACAAAATGATTTTGAATATTTTGAAGAAAACAGTGAATGAGGCAGGTCGTGATTGGCATGTTCAATTGAATCTAGCATTGTGGGCATACAGAACAAGTATTCACACACCAACAGGTGCTACTCCCTATGCTTTGGTCTATGGAGAAGAATCTATTCCACCACTAGAAGTTGAGATTCCCTCACTTCGAGTATCACTAAAGGGGTTGATCAATGATGAAGACTACAGAGTATCAAGGTTGCAAGAGCTGGAACTACTTGATGAACGACGTCAAAATGCAGTTAATCATTTGAAGGGATATCAACAAGTGATGTCCCGCAGCTACAATCACAGAGACAAACCATGAACTTTTCAAGTGGGTGACTTGGTTCTCAAGGAAAACCCTCGTAATCAGTAGGATCAGGAAAAGAAATGAAAGTTCGAACCTAATTGGTTGGGCTCGTTCATTATCATTGCAGCATATGGATCAGGGGCATATCAGTTGTCAACATTAGAAGTGGACCTGTTTGAAGATCTGACCAACAGCATTCATCTGAAGAAGTTTTATGCCTGAAAAATATCAAAAACATTATAAAAAGTCCTGAAAAAATACAAAAAAATCAAAAAGAGTAAAAAAAAATACAAAAAAAATCAAAAAGAGCAAAAAATAAAATTAAAAAAAAAGAGAAGAAAATTGTTGCCTTGATGAAAACCTGGAAAATAGGCATCTTGGTAACAACAAAAAAATCATAAAATCAAGAAAAAGTGCAATAAAAACAAATGGTAAAAACCTGGCAAACAAGCATTGTTTGTGATTTTGTTTGGCTCTCTCATCTATTAGGATACATTTTGCATATTTATCTTTCATCGACATCACATCCATGCGTGGCCATCACATCTGCATCATGCATTATAGCATCACCTTGACAACGACAAGGATTTCATCATGGCTTGATGATTAGGGTTATCCTTAGCAGTAGTTTTGTCTAACAAGAGTCAGAGTGCAAGGTCACTAAGGGGGCAATTCACTTTTTGGAGCTCTCTAGCAAGCAAATGGCAACATGTGTCAAGAATCAGAATACCATAAACAATAAATTTTTCCAATTAAACTGATTCTACACGACTGTTTGATAGATAATGAAAATAAATTGGATGATCTTAATTTGAATAAAATAGTGACAAACTTAAAGCATAATTTAAATTGTTGTTTTGACATTTGATGACATCATATCTTTGGAGTGGTTCAATAATGTATTGAACTACAATCACAAGGAAGGAGTATGATTTTTCTTTTCTTGTTCTCTATAAGTTAATCATTAGTATTGTGCAAATTTGTCATGGGACATGCTCTACAATGTATCATTGATGACATTTCGGAATTTGCATAGGAAAATGGTTAAATTTTGTCTGTTTATGCAAATAATACTCAGGTCATCTTCGTTCAATTATACCTCTATGCTTGTATTAACTTGTTATATCAAACATCATGAAAGCAATACTCAGGTCATCATTGGTGCTAACATACCCTTTGATGTTTGTACTAACCTTCAAAATATCAAAAGGCTCAATGATGAAAATCAAGCGCAACATGGAATGACAAATAGGAGAATGGTTCAGTACTACATTTTAGGACTACTTAATTCATTTAGATTTGCATTTTGGAGGCTATTTAAGTAGATTTTTGAAGGTTGGAAAAAATTTCATATATCTTTTCAGACAACAATTGAGTACACTTGGACATTTATGGCATCTCATTGCATTTTCATTCATTACATATCATTTCATCATGACTATTCATTTAATTTATCATTATCATTACATTTGCATTACTTTCCATTTTCACATCATATCATTTCATTTTTATCAATATTATCATTATCATTATTCGATCTCATTTTAGTTTATCATGATCATTATCCATCTTTAAATACTCATTCATTAAGTACAATATCATTCATTGATCATTCATTTCATATTATATCATTTTCACAACATTTTCATTTGCATTTGTTTCATATCATTTTACATAAATCTACATTGATAAAAAGATTGTATCCATTTTATTTATTATCATATTATCATTTAGGTTATCATTTTCATATCAATTGCATCATATTATTAGGTATTATTAAATTATCATATTCCATTATGTATCATTTCGTTATCATTCATTCATTTCATTTTTCAACATCATTATCATCATTATCATTATTTATTATTATTCACCAATTCATATCATTATTATCGTCATTATTTATCATTATTCATTTTAGTTCATATATATCCCATTTTCATATCATGTGCATATCATTCATTAAATATTCATCTCATTTATATTTCATCACATTATCTCATTACATTTCATCATCATTTAGGTCATCATTATCATTTCATTTCACATCCATTTACATCACTTTTCATATTGATCATTATCCATTTAATTTACATCATATCATTTTTAGGACATATCATCTCATTAAAATCATTTCATCATAACACATATTACATCATATTATCATTGCATCATCATACATAAAATAAAAGCATCATCATTTACATATCATCATCATTTGCATCATCATCATAAATATCATACATGACATAGCATATAGAAATAAAATGCATACATAAATCCATAACACATACATAATCGAATCACCATTGCATATCATAAATCTCATCAAAACAAATGTCTAGGGGTACAAGGATATCAAATATTTCAACAAGATATATAAAATACAATGAATAAATGTGTCAATCGCTCATCACTGCGGAGCATCTGGCCATGGCACATGGCTACTACTGTCTCTCAAGGCGGTAGGTCTCACTGGATCTCTGCTCCCAAAAGCTTTGATCTCTCATCTGACTGGATGACCCACACTCCAGGTGGCACTCCTGGTATGGCTACAGGAATGGGTCTGAGACCGAGTACCTGACTGTGTATAGGAAATCCTCCTCTTGGGTGGCACTACCTCAAAATATCTCATCCTATAATACTCGTCCTCCTGAGCGGTCTCTAATCTCTCTGCTACAACCTCTCCAATAGAGGTGCTCTTGACTAATCTTAGGATTCTCTCAGCTACCCCCTTGGCCTGTATGCATCTCTCTTGAAAGCTATCTCACTCTGTTGTAAGCTAAGCTACCTGTGGGTCAGGAGGTGGTGGTTGTCCAACCTGTGCCTATAACTGGCTGATAGTCACCTGGGCCTATCCTAACTGACTCCAAAGATTCTGAACCTCTTCCTACAAGTTATCCATTGGTCCCTTTGATGGAGCCTTGATAGTAATCCGTGGGGTCAAAGTACTCGACTGATCCACCACTCTCGATGTTTGAGGCCTCATCCTGAATGGTACATCAAAGAAGAACCTTTGGCCTCCGCCCCCTCCACTCCCATCACCTTTGTCATCCCCACTATCATCATCACTATCCTCTAAATTTCCTGAATCCTCCGCATCATCCTCCTCATCATCGACATCCATGGCCTCCACACCCTCTGCCTCTATAGGTACCTATGCCTATGCCCCTGCCTGTGCCTGACCCTGTGGTTGCCCTACTGCTGCCTATGCCTATGGTTGCCCTACTACTACCTGTGCCTGTGGTTGTCATTGTGCTCGTTGTATAATTGGTCCTCCCAATAATCAGACATGCTCCTCAAGGCTGGTAAACCTCGAAAAGGGATGTGTGTAGAAGTATGATGCATACTCATCTATCATCCCTGCATCTGTCAAATTTGGATGTATTACCCAATAATCTAGTTTTAGATCTGCATACTCTACTCTGACAGCCTCTATCGTCATAAATGGACCCCACTCTGCTACATCCTCCTGGCACCTGGCATAGTGTGCCACACCCTGTGGCATCATTTGTACTAACCCGCACTGTCTCAGGACCCTCATCCCTAGGAACTGCTCAATAATAAATGGGGTCCAACCAATCAAATATCTCGATTTGGTACAGAAGGGCATCTCTATATCATCAACCTCCCAAGGATCACAATTTAGATACGGTCTCTAGATGACTGTATCCAAGTCATCTAGCACGCGCCACCAGTACTCTAATTTTCCTAGCATTGGCTGGACAAGGGGACCTGTGTAGCCATAAACATATGAAAAACCAAGTGGTCGATCTCTCCGAACAATGGGGCGAGTAATAGAAAAATGCTCCCATGCCCATATCTGTAGCAGAGTAACTCCACAGGAGAGACTCTTCCCTCTTGTGTACACGACCTGATGAAGATCATGATATAGATGAGCAACCATGCATGATCCCCATTCATATCTAGTCCGGTGGAGAAGCATGTCCTCCAAAATCCGACCCCAGCCAACTAATAGTCCCTTTGACCTATGATCAGGACAAAGGAAACCACCGATGAACCCTACTAACACTTAAGGAAAAGGGGCATAACTCTTTACCATATCTCTCTAAGCAATATCATACTCGCCGGCATGAGGATCCTAAAAGACTCGTCTCAATGCATCACTCCCTCCAATCTCCTTGCGATCATAGATCACAAGCTCACCAACCACAAGAATACCTAGAACCCTATATACATCCTCGGGTGTCACAGTAATCTCTCCTTTAGGCAGATGAAAGGTGTTATACTATGCCACCTCTCAGCTAGTGCCGTCAATAATGCCCTGTTGATCCTATACTGTGGGATCCTCAATAGTGGACTCAACCCACACTAGTATATCACCTCTAGATCAATCTAGGACAGTCGAGGAACCATATCCCATGTGTAGGGAAATTTCTCTCTGATCTAGAGGAGGTCAAATTCCTCCTTTATAACATTAAAAGCAATCATGCAAATCAATCAACAGGGAATATTTAACATTATCCAATCAAATCCGTACATCAATTAGTAAATTATCAATATATTTGTCTTTTCAACAGGCATGAAAGCAAATACATCAATCAATCAATCATATCAACATAAGCAATCAGTTCACAATCTTATTTGTTCTTCAAGCAGGAAGGCAAATAAATCCTAATCTATTTGTTCTTCAAGCAGGAAGGCAAATGAATCCTAATCTACTATTTGTTTTTCATATCGCATGGAAACAAATTTAACATTCAATTGACTCAACATTTATCATTTCTAATATTTGTCTTTCAATTGGGAAAGCAAATTTATTAGACTTATTACTATTTGTTCTTCAAGCACGAAGACAAATTTATCAAATCAAGCTAATCTATCTTGATGTTTTTCAATGGCATATAATCATTTGTCTAGTCTAGCAACAATCATCAAGCACATATCAAATTTCACTTCAAAATTTGGCAATTGGTAAAATCCCATGGATGCGCTAAAACAGTCAGTCAATGCGCTAAATCATGTATGCGCAACTTTAATCCATGGATGCGCTAAAATAGAGTTGCAATGCATAACTTCATCAATGTGTGATTCTATCTCGTCTATGCGCTAAAATAGACCTTCTATGTGCTAAAGCACCTATGTGTTATTTTATCCTACGGATGCGCCAATCTATATCATCAATGCGCAAATCTAGCATCCTACGTGGGCAGAATTCTTGGATGTGCTACTTAAGGTATCCTATGCGCTATTTTACGCTATGCACTAATCTACACATCTATGTGCTACTGTTTTACATCTATGCACTACTTTGTATGTGCAACTCTATCTATCCTGTGCGCTAAACTATGGCTCGCATGCACTAAAGCAGCGTTTCAAAAATTTAAAAATTTAAAAATTCTTAAAAATCACGAGGATCACGTCAACTTACCGAAGGTCCATACCCAGTTGGTCTCTTATACCGATGGGCTCGCTTGAATCTATGGTGCTCCTAATGAATCGGTATTGCAAAAATTTATCTCATAGCTCTGAAAATTACCAAAGTTACTGTTCAAATGACAATGACTTTTCACTTTTTCCACCTTTTAAGGGGGCAAAAATGAGAAATTATTATTATTATTACTATTTAAAGTGCTATTTCGAGAGCTAAATCACCAAATCTTTCCAAAAATCATTTAAATTCTTTCAAATCATCCTCCTCATCATTCAAATCACATGATTTATCTCTCGAGGGGGCATATAGCATCGGTAAATTTTCAAATTCAGGGGCAAAATTCTTTAAAGTAATGCGTAAAACACATCACTTCAAAGAGGGGCAAAATGTATACATTTAAAAATGGTCACGGTTAATCAAACCCATTAATTAATTAAATATGAATTATTTAATTAATATTCTAATGTCATCTACATATAAATAAATTTAATTATTTATTTATATTGTTCATTTTTCTAATTCTTCTAGTTTAATTAAATAAATAAGTTTATTTAATTATTGTTATTATTCCTCTTAATTAAATTAAATAAATTTTATAATTTATATATTTAATTATCATTTTAATTCTAAGTTTGAACATTTAAATTCAAACAATGGAATATTTATTCTTCACTTCACATTTAAATTAAATATTTTATATTTAATATATTTTTCACCTCACTTAATTAAATATTGTAAATGTTTAATTACTCATCTTTTTCACCTCTCACATAATTAAATATTAATTCTTTAATTATGGAACCTTCCATTTGCACGTCACAAGAAATTAAATAAATTTATTTATTTAATTGGCATTTATCCTTAATTTTCAACTAACTTTTCAATTAATGAAAAGACAAATTCCATGTTTGTCTCCATTTTTGAATGAAGATAGTTTCATGGGTTGAAAACATTATCCATTTTTCTCTCAACCTTCCATCTTTCTCTCAACTTCCAGAATCTCCCACCATTCATCTTGACAGGTTTGAATTTCAACCGTTGATCTCCGCCAACTAGATTCTTGCCTTTAAAAATCTTTAAATACAGTCTTCTCGTAAGTAGATTTCATCCTAGATTTCACGCATAGTTACTATAGTTGCATTTTCAATCAGCATATCAGCATTTTAGCAATATCATAGCATTTCAAGTTCAATTTCATAGCTTAAATCGTTAGCAATGGACATGCATTTTCAATCAATCTTGTTCTCCTAAGTTGTCATTTCAACAAGTTGTTGCTTACACAACTGAGAGCCAGTAACTTTAATCAAATCCTTAGAGATAGAGAAAAATGGGATGAATTTGAAGGAGTTGTTGTTATTTAGAGTTTGTTTTATCTTTTTAATTAGTTTCTTTCAATCTAATGTTTCACTGGTGTGTTAGTTTACTTTCTAATTAATCCACTTATTCTAACAACACAATGCTTATAAATCCTAGAAAAGTGTGAAAGAGTGTTGCAACAGTTTACAACACCTTTGCAAGGCATCATTAAATTACATTTGTTCACAAGGGCCCAAGACCTAATGTGAATGTGGTATCCACATTAAAACAATAAATCAAGGCCAAACTGAGCCAAAATTCACAAGAAGGAGCTAAACAAGCATGAAAAATGCTAAGAACACTTTTTTCGACGTTACAGTTTCTTGATAGAGTTCATGCACAAGTAAGAGTTCTTCAGTGATCCAATTCTCTCCACATACGGGATCAATTAATATCCCATTAGTTGATTTTTTATTAATTTGGTCGACTATGTAAAGAGGACCATCAACCGCATTTGTAATGATATCCTTAGATGAGAAAAGAATGTCAAGAGGCTTTTTAGTTTGGCCCTTACAAGGTATAATTTCAATCAATCCCACCATTATCCATAGGATTTTGTTCATCAGTATCCATAGGACCTTGTTTGATAGTATCCATGTTGTCATCATATATTTCAGCATTCATCACATCATTCTTCTTATTTTTACTAGCTTTGACAAATGAAATGTTATGGTTTGGCATAGGGTTGGTAAATATTTGCAAGCTTTTTCTAGGAGGGGAAACAGCATTATTTTGTTGATCATTAGCACCTCCAATTTGAATTCGATTGGAATCATTGAGGTATTGTACAAGATGTTTAAGACACTTACGATGTTTTATATTGTGTCCATTTTCTTAATGAAAATGGAAATAAGAATTCGATCTAAAGTTCAAAGGTAAAGGATTATTAGGATTGGGAGTTTTAACAAGAGGAAAAGTGATCATTTTATGTTCTAGAAGTTGTGACAATGTGTTACGGAGGGTATCGGGTGAGGGAGTAAATTATCTAGCAAGATCCCCAAATTTAAAAGGACTTGTCTTCTTTATAGAAGCCACTTGGGTATCCACATGTTGAGTTGGTTGAGGGGGGTTTAGTTGAAGGAAGCCATTATTATGTTTCCAAAAAGGTTGATAATTATTTTGATTTTTGGATTTGTACTTCTCAGGTCGGCTAGAGGCAGGTTTTATGTCATGACTACTAACCGAGTTTTGATAATCACGAAGGGTAATACACAAGTGTAAAAAGAATGAAACTTCATCATGCCAAGCTTATATTGTATCTTAGTTTGTATTTTTTCAATGAACATTCATTGAAGTTGAGGGTCAAGAATCTTTACATCGATTTGGGAATAAAGAAATTGGTAGCGTGAAATGAATTCACTAACTTTTTCATCATCTTTTTGCTTACATCTCATAAAATTGGCTAAGGTCATCTTAGGAGTCATGTGCACTTGGAAATGGTTTATAAAGGTCCCAACAAGTTCATTGAATGAATGAATTGAGTTGTTTGGTAATGAGGAAAATCATTATAAGGCAATATATTTTAGGGACCTAGGGAAAAGCTTAGCTAAGAGCTTACCCTCAAGGACAAAGTCACTAAATAAGGCAGTATAAGTGGAAACGTGGTTAGAAGGATCTCATTTCGCTCCATATTTCTCAAATATAGGAATCTCAATACCTTGTGGTATCAGCGTTTTAAATATCTCCAAGGACGACTAATTTCTTTTGGCATAGTATGTAGGTTGGCCATTTTGATTTTGATTTATGGTGAAAATTTTATTTTGAAGGGATGAAATATTTTGCAAAATTTAGGTAAGGATGGTGTCATTGGTGGTATTTTGAGATGGAGGTGAATATAGTAAAGGTGTTTATGTGTTCGAGGGGGAAGTGAAGTGAATTATTATGAGAGGTAAAGTGGTAGGAGATATGACGTGTGATGCCACAAAGGTACTAGGATTACTAGAAAAATTACCCAAGGTAGGAAAGGTATTACTAGTAGGTTACATCATTGTTGTAACTTGAGGTCTCGGGATAGGTAGGAATAGAGGCAATGGTTGTGGGAGGAGGAATTTGGGAACTGTTGATTGACTTTGGACATTGTTCGAAGGTTGAGCACAACTAGTCATTAAGGTAAGATTCTTTTTAAAAATTTGAGCTAGGTTACGCACAAGTTCAACTCCTTCTTCACTTTCAATCATGTGATATATGTTATCTATGGTAGGAATAGTAGTAGTTGAAATTTTTCATTACTGAATTGATTTTGTAGGTTTTCTAAGTCTTCATAGATTTGGATTATGTTTTCTTGCAGAATATTAGCAACCATTGTTTCAACACTTGTCACAATACTTGAAGGCAAAGAGTTGTTAAGGGTATGGTCCATACCTAGTGAACTAGTGTCAACACTAGTAGCGAAAGAGCTAGATAACCCAAGATCCATGATGATTGTGCTATTGTGGGATGAAATGAGTCTCGAACTTTGTCTCACTATAGTATTAGCAAAATGAAACCAAGTTGTAAAGATCATGCAAGGGACAATCAATGAAATGAAAGATAAATGATATTCTTTAATTCCAATTCAAATGAGTTTAAGCTAGATGCATTAAAATGAATGAAATAGAGATTCAATAAATTGAAATAGAGATCTAACAGTAGCAAATAGAAACACATAAACAAATTGTACTTTAGATCTAATATAGGAATATATTTCTTAGAGGGGCGTATGATTCCAAGTTAAGGTTTTTGTAGGGTTCAAATGCAGAGAAACAGTCAACACAGAATACCTAGAAATCAAGTAAAACGACCTGTACCAGGACTAAATCACCCAGAGGGGCGTATGAGTCCCAAACTAGGGTTTTTGCACTAATTTTATAAAATTATGAGTGAATGTTAGGTTTCTTTGTTTGAATGATGTGGGTGATCCCACAATGTTGGTTTACAATTTTTGGGAGATTCTGATTTTTGCTGAAATCACATATTTTTAGAAAATATAATGATTTAAGCCTTAAAACGTTCCATTTTAAGGATTTCGATTGAAGAGGGTTTGATCAAATCACCTTAGATCAAACCCCTTTCGAGATAACCCCGCTAGTTTTAAACCATACCTATAATGGAGTCTCCTTTACACCTATCAAAATGCTGATAAAAAACCACTTTTGATTTACCTTTTGGGGTATCAAATGAATTCATTTAAAATTTATTTTTTGCAAGTATGTAATCCTTATTATAAGCTTCCCATAAAATATATTTTTGAATAAATTTAATTTTATTATTATATTTATTTTTTATTTCTTGTGAATGTAGGTTTTTCACCAAAACTCAAGCTCTTTGATCTACACATGTGAAAAAATAGCAGATTATCAAAAACATAAATTGAAAAATATCAATGCACTAGATATTGAAATCCTTGATCCAACAAAAAAAATTGAATTTCGATACATACAAAAAAAGTTATGCTGTATACAGTCCACCTATGTCTGAATTGTAATTGGTTTGACTTCAAAACTTGATTAAGGAAAAAATATTCAATAAAACACTATGACACCAAATGAAAGTGCTGGATATCATAATTACAGATCTAAATTTGGAAAAAATATAATTTTATCCTTCATGGAAAAAAAAATTATGTTGTATACGATGAGCATCACTCCTTAAAAATGTTGTTTACTAAAAAAAACTAGTTTTCGAAGGAGATGGAAAAAGAAGTGCAATTTGATTCCAAAAAAATTGAAAAAAGATTATTTAGAATCTATAGACAAAATGTCACAAATCACTAGTTTGCATCATCTTCGAATTCCTCACAGCTTAGTCGCTATAGGTAACCGAAAGTGAAGATTTAGTTAAAAACAATTAGTTTAGTGCCCAGTTTGACCAAAAATTGTAAACTAGTATTGTGGGATCACCCATGTCTATACTATGTGTAATTACAAATTTCAAATGAAATTTAATGATGCAAGAGGCAAAAATGCAACCTAAATGCACTTTCACTAATGGAAAGATTTAGAAACTCTAGATGTAAATTAACTAATGCAAAACCTAATACAAAGTCAATGCAAGCTAGATCTGGGACTATGATGCACTCCAAATCAGAAAATAAGGTGTTCTAAAGGCTAGGTTCACCAAAATGAAATGGTCAAAATTGGCATTCTATATTTTAGGAGATAGAAAGAAAGGGGGAATAGGGTCTCTCCACCAATTTCCTTCAAGTTTCATTCAAGGAAACCCTAGAGATCTCAATCTAAGGATGGAATTGGTAAAAGAGATATAAAATAGGGTGTCCTAGGGGTGTGATTAAATAAAAAAGGGGGTTCACCACCAAGCAAAGGCTTGAAAAGAAGGAGATGCAAATGATATGTAAGCTAACTATGCAACTCAAGATATTAAAATGAAAGTCAGAATAATTAACTCAGAAAGGACAAAGGGGCACATGGAAAATTGAAGAGGCTTGAAATAAGGTTTGCACTCCTGAAAAATCTGAAATTTATTGCATTCTGGGACTCATACGCCCATAGGTATGATTTAGTCCCAGTTTAGGGTTTCGGGCCGGAACTGAAATCTAGAATTATTGAACCAGGATCTACAAAAAATGCTTGAAATATAGTGTACTAGGACTCATTAGCCACAAGTGGTGATTTTTTCCCAGTATCAGGGTTGATTTGAAACTTTGATATCCTCTATTTTTCTCATGTAGCTTCTATCTTGTCAAATATCTAATTTTGAAACACTGAATTGTAACCTATAGGTGACATTTTGTGATCTTGCAATGTAGATGACAACTTTAACAACTTGAAAACTTTATCCAATCTTTGTCTTCAATGGATCTTAAAACTAAATCTATAAATCACACATCAACGAGAGGGAAAAAAATGTTTTAATAGTAGATAGGAGTTTTCCTTGCTCAAACCTCGTTTTGGTAATCAAACCTCTAAATGAAATGAAATAGAATGAAGGAATGGTGAATGAACAATATGCTATGTTGCAACTCACCAAACCTTTGAACAAAAGGCTGAAATCATGTATGTAATGGCTAGCATGAATGTAGATCTTAACTCTTGATTGTATGTGAAAGGGAGAAAATTGACGCCCTTTTTCACCTTTAGGGTTTAGGACCAAAAGGGGCAACTTTCACTAACTTTCACTCAAGAACAAACCCTTGAGATCTCAAAAGAGAAAGAGATCTTGCAAGAGGGTTTTCATAGGGGCTAAATATGATCTAATGAGGGGTTCACCACCAAGTTTAGACTTGGAAAAGACAATGAAATGCAAGATGTAATGAAAAACCCTAGTTGAATGCAAACCAACTCTAAATGACCTGGAAAGATGAATGAAATGCAACAAAAAATTGTAAAACAAAAAGTGTGCACCTGGAAAATTAGAAATGGTTGAATGGAGGTCTGAATCACTAAAAAATTTGTTTTCACAGCTGACTGGGACTCATTCGACAAGCTGGATGAATCAATATTGTTTCTCAGAAACTATGCAGGAACATAAATATACCAAAAGGGTATCCAGATCTACAAAATCCTGAAAATGTACCGGAACTAAGACTCATTCGCCAAAAGTGGAAAATCAATCCAATTAGGCTTTTCTACAAATTCCAAAGTTGATTCTACTCTTCCTAATTTATTTCTAGATCTGAATCTCCAATTTGCAACCTATAGGTCTTCTCCAATATTCTCCAAATCTTGATGACAACTTTGATCACTTAAATTTTCTCAAATCTTGCTCCTTGGGAAATTTTCACCCTAGCCCTAAAAATCACACATAAATGAGAGGGAAAAATGTTGGGGGGTTAGTGGATAGGGGTTTTCCTTGTTCAAACCCCTTGTTGGTAATTAAACCTTTAAATGAAAGAAAATAAGAATGGAGAATGATGAATGAACAATAGACAATGTTGCAACTCACCAAACCCTAGCAATAAGGTGTTGGAAATATGTTTGAAATATTTGCAATGGATGTGGTTCTTGACTTTTGTTTGAATGATGTTGATCTTTCTTGAAACACTTGCTTGAATCATAAAATCTACATCACAATTGTTAGCACAATAACAAACATGATATATTGAATCCTTGACATGATGATTGGCACTTAAATGCTTCTCTAAAATGCTTGATAATTTTCCCTTGAATTATCTTGTGAATGCTTGTGAACACTTGATTGTTTGTTAGATTTCCAAGTGAAAATAAGAGTGAAAGAACCTAGTACTTATACTCAATTATGCAAGAATTCCTAAAATTACAACACTACAGGACGACATCATATCTAAGATAATAAAATCTAACCAAAATTTGAGTTGAATTTTGATTTTGTGCCACAAGGGATTCATTCACCCAAGGTGGTGAATGAGTCCATTAGACATAATGTATGGGACCAAAAACCAAAAATGCTTCGAAGAAATGTGTGAAAACCAATTTGAGGCCAAAAGATCCAAGTGTAACCCATTTTCCCAAAGTGGCGAATGAGTCCTAGATCCCTAAATATGGGCAACACAAGATAGAAACACCTAAATTATGATTGGTTACTGATTGTGTCAAGATTATCCTTAAAAAAATGTAATAAGTGAGGCTTGTGGATGCAAAATAGGGTCAAGTAAAACATAAGAAATCCTACTTATTAATGACAAGCCTAGAGAAGTGTGAAAGTGTGATACAACACTTTACAACACTCCAAATAAGGAAAGATTAAGGTTTATTTTGATTAAAAAGAGGTTTACTATGCTTAGTCATTTAATAAAACCCTAGAAAAGTGTGAAAGTGAGTTACAAACTTTATAACACTTTAACAAGGTACCATTTAAATCCATTAGTTCACCTAATGAGAATGTGTCATCCACATTACAACACTAAATCAAGGAAACATTAAGCCAAAATCTACAAGGAGGGCCCAAACAAGTTTGAAAATGTAAAGGGATACATTTTTCTACACTATATTTAGCCCCCACTTTAGTGAGAGGATGAACTTGCTTAAAAATCACACTAAAGTAGATAAACACGCACCAAGAGAGGTTCAAATGTGCAAATTCCAACAAGATGATATCATGATCAAGAGAGGTGATCAAGCCCCCAGGATCAAGATCCCATGGAAAACCAACATAGGCACAAAAGAACACACATGAGAATGATATAAAGAACAAAAACAAATCACAAGTATGCACTACCATAGATGAAAGAGAGAAAAGTGAAAGAGAGAAAAGATGAAAATAAAATCGGATCAAGCTTCAACCATTTGTCCATCACGATGTGGATTAAATCTAGGTTGTTTTTCCGAAAAATGCATACTCACTCTGTGGCAACAGAACTCCTAGTTTTTTGTTGGGTGAGAATTCCAAAAAGGTGAGACGCATACACTCATGGATAGTATGCACTCACACACATACGCAAGTGTTTATGGGGAAAGTGATTCCTCGGTTGGGATTTTGGCTCAAACCATACTAAAGTTATACCTCTTGATAACTTTAACAAGGTGGCACACAAAATAAATTATTTTTGAGCTTCATGAGACAAGCAAAACTTAGTATGCTTGGAGCTTATGAACAAACAAGATGGATCTACAAGCATGCAAGTTGTGTTATGCAAGCTGGCCATATAATTACAAATGCAAAATAGGAAATGTTCAAAGGAGTCTTCATTAGTTCATGTGAGGTCTTTAACTTAGGGAACATTGTGCCTAAAGTCTCCAAAAGAGGACCAATCAAAGAATAGAAAATTTGCAAATTAGGGGATGCAGTATGTTGCATCAAGCCACTAAGAGGAATGTAATATGCTAAGAGAGATCACTCTCTTGGAGGACATCACACCCAATTCCATCTACAAAGCGAGAAACACATTGTCTGAAATAAGAAAACTGCACCATGAACCATGAAAAAGAAAATGTAGAAGAATAATGCCAATGTATACTCCCACTTTAAATAAATTTCTAAACACCATATTGTGAGAAATTACTTTAAAGTATAAAATGATAAATGCAAACAAGAAGACATGAGAGCTAACTTGGAAAACCCTATTCCAAGTCATATGTTTACAAGGGAAGTTGTGTCATGTAAGAGAAAAATAAAAGAGAGGGGTTACCCCAAAATGAAAATACCAAACACATAAGGGATCTATGGTTTGGGGTCAGTATGTTCTTGCTAAAATGTTTTTAGAGAGCTCAAAAATATCATCATCCCCCAAATACACATAGAACTAGAAGAATGACACAAAGAGAGCGAAAACAAAGGAAAACCTTTTGGGTCAACATGGAAGAAACATGAATGTTTTGATGCCTTGTGTCATCCCCAAAAGGAAAACACAAGACAAATGAAAAGATAAGGAAAAGGAAAGGAAAAGCTTTTGGGTCAATATGGAAGAGACATGAATTTCTCAATGCCTCAAGCATCATTCCCAAAAATAAAACACAAGAAAAATGAAAAGATAAAAGGTGAAAAAGATGCACGACATAGAGAAGAATGAAGGTACATATAGAAGAATGCATAAACAGAGAGAGAACATCAAAAAAAACGTCACAGGGTATCACATTACACACATGCAATGACACAAAAGAAAATGAAAAGGAAATAAATAATGCAAAAGACTAGTAAGGCACATACGAGTCATCCTATGAGTAGGTCATCTGCCTCCCAATCTCAGTGTTTATAAGAGGAACATGGACAACAAACCTGATAGACAATGACAAATGCATTACTAGGACCAAGCTATATATTTCTTGCCTCCATTGAGTGCAAGACAAGAAATGAGTTGAGGCAAGTGATGGGAAAGGTCATGTAATAGTGAGAATAGAATGTTCTACAACTATTACATGAGAAAGGGTAGAAAGAGATTAATTTATGCAATCGCTCGATGACAATCATTACCATTGAAGTGAAATATTTTCAATACTAGCTGGAGTTCATGACACTCGTCAGTACTGTGTCCAAGAGTTATGTGGTATCGGCAATGTGGAACTTTTGCATCTTTAGAATATAGCACTAGTTTGACTTTCATTGGTGGTAATGTAATGAGTTCTTTGTTTAAAAGTAATTGTACTTTCCTTTCACTTTCAGGTGGTAGACAAGGAAACTTTAGTTTTTGTAACTTGTAGGGCCTCTTGGGCTTGCTAGATTCAGCAACTTCTCGAGTTGAATATGGAGGAGGGGAACCTAAGGTGATCCTTTCACCCTTGTCATTGTTATGACTAATTGGTTGTTCTTTAGGAAGAAGAACATTCATATCAAGAGGGGAATCAAAGATCATTGTACCATCACTACAAAGCCTTAGATATTATGTTGGAACATTTATGTTGTGAGAGGGATCTTGATATCCTAACCCCTTCATGTTTTCATTAGTTACTATTTTCTCTAGGATTTGGTGGATCTCATATTCACTTGTTGTATCACATCCTTGTTTACTCAAGATTGTAAATCCTTTTTCCAAATGTTTCTTCAAGATTGATGGGAGTGTTTGTTACTTTTTTATCATAAAATGGTTGAGTTTTTGCTTGTTTGGAGGAACTAGGTGAGCACCTATTGTAGGGAACTTAGGTTCAACTTTTGTTTCAGGATGTAAGTAACCAAACAACTCAAGAGGTGGTATTGTAGGTGGATTAGCTTGTTTCATGGATGGGTAAAAGTATGCATTAGCTTCAAGTTTGTCAATACAATCATTTAGGAACGTATTTGATGGCACTCTCGAATTTTGTAAATTTGAGATGCCCATTTCAAAATTTTGCTTCTGCACTTTCAAAAGTGCACCTAAAGAATCTACCTGAGTGACCCACTTTGGAGGCTTGTAATTTAAAACTTGTTGACTATTGTGCTAAACCCATTTGCAGACATATTTAGTTGATAGATGTAAACATGTGTGTCATTTTTCAGCTTCCCATGGTAAGTTTTGGCAGAGTTTCAAAAAGTGAAGTTGGAGGGTTTTGACACTGTTCTGTTGTTTGCAGATTGTCTTTTTTGTGAAACAACTTTCTGTTTGACTTTGAATTTCACAACCAGTTGATTGTCATGTCCAAATGAATGCTTTTTTGTATTCTTCATATCAAGATGATCTCACATGTCAGTTTTCAGAGCCTCATGACCTCAATTACTATTTTTAATAGATCAAAACCAAATGTAGTTTGTTCAGTTTTGCATTTGCATTCCTGACAACATTTCAGAAAGGTCAACTTCGACCAATAGTATCTTTTGACCGGTGATGATTCAAGAAGATTCATTTTTCACACATGCTCAAGGTGCCTAAATGATTTTCTATGTCTGATGGTAGCTCGTCAGGGGTTGATTTGCTATTTTTTACAAATTGGCAGTTGAGTGAGTTTTAATTGTTTCAGAACGACTATTGTTTCAGAAAGTGCAAACTGAGCAACTTTGTCAATTAATATCTTTCACCTCGTCACTCCTTTTTCTAAGACATCTTTTTCACTGTACTCTTGGATCAAATGTCTAAATTCTTGCAAGTTTCGATGTCTCTCGGAGGTCATTTGACCAGTTTCCCATATTGATTCCAGGGCTAATTTGGCAAATTTTCACCATTTTCCAAAAGTACCCAAAAATAGATTTTGATGAAGACCCAGTTCATTTTTCAACTTCAGAGGCATTCAAAAGTTGTATCAAGTCAGTTTGAGCATAAAAGTTGTTTCAAAATGAAAAAAAAATTAGTCGGGCCACACGGGGCCCAACATGCTTCGCACTATTATCGTGTATGTCAGTGCACAGTTGAATATAAGAAGATTAGAAGAAGAGAAACCATGTGCATTGTTCTTGATATTCTTGAAGAAAATCAAAGGATTTTCCTCTGAGCTTCATACTAGAAGAATCTAAATGGATTGAATTACTTTTGGAAATCTATGAGTCTAGTGATTGTTCATTAGCCTAAAGTTTCAAAACAAATAAGTATGGATCAGGTTATTAGATGGTGGCAGTTTGTAAAGGAACAGTGTTAAGGCAGTGCATCGAGTGCCATCAGACTAGAGAATGGAGGATTCCACAGAGGCATGCTGCCAATGTGTAATGAGAAGGCATTACTAACCTTCAAGCGACTACCATTGGCAGGGCATGGCGCAACCAACCAGTGGACTGAGTGTGGCATGGGCCTTGGAGTAGGTGTGGAAATCCATCAAAGCAGTGACAGGGGCGTTTGGAGTTTTCTATTTGAAAGAGTATGATGTGATTGCCATACCTGAAGTTTCATATAGGTTGCTTACGAAGAGGAATGCGCGGATATTTGGAGGAGGCGCGGCCTGCAAGCAAAGGTAATTGGCATTCATCAAAGCATAAACATAGGTTGCAGCCAATAGTAAGGGCCCATGCATTGCATGACAGGTAAGGGCCTGCACCAAACAAGGAGAAGACTAGGTTGTTGGGCGCGACATCAGGGTATGCATTGAGCAAATGCAATTAGCATATGCAATGAAGCATGAGAGGAAGCCCACAGCCAGCCAGAGAGGAGCAATCCACTAGAGGCAGCCATGGAACTGACAGGGAAAGACACCACAGGGTGCATGATGGATTTCTTATAGAGGCATCAGAAACTCTCAAGCAAATGCAATGGAGCAGAGCGCAAGGAAACGGGAGGTGAACTAGCCACAAGGTGAGGGGCACGGCCAAATGAGTGAAGAAGAATGAGGTGCAGCCTGGAGGGAAGGTATGGAGATGCCAACAGATGGAGGAAAACCCACGCATGTGAGGACTCGAGCACAAAATGAATATTTTGAAATGGTTCTCCAAGCAAGTGAAATGGCGGCCAAGATGAGGAGTTGCAGAACACAAGCAAATGTGAATTATGGCAACAATGAAGGCCAAGGGAGATCAACAGTAGAGAAGAGACCTCGCCATGTGGCATGATCTCGTAGACCCCGGAGATTTTGATGACGCCATCATCTTGGCTACGAGGTGTGCGAGGGAGGAACTTGGTGGGCCCGATAAAGTTAAGGGCAGTTTTAAGTATTCTATATAAAGTGTGAGGGGGTAAGGGCTTTTATTTACCCGATGGTTTAAACAAAAAGCTCTTTACTTTTAAAATGCAAGTATTTTAAATATAAGGGGTAAGCATTTTAAATGCAAATATATGGAACGGGTATTTTATTTTATCTGGTGGAGTGAATAAAGTAATTCACTGTGTAAGTGAGTATTATTTTGTTGAAGAGGGTGAATGTTAAATGACAAAATGTCAAGTAAAGTGAAATATTAGAGGCAGAATATTTCAAATTAAATATTTGAAATAATGTTGGCAATTATTCTAGTGGTGAGTATAATGGGGTGATTTAAATTTTTGACTCTAAATAAATTCAAACATAAGTAAGTGAATTTTCTTCATGAAAGCAATTTTCTTTGTTGGAAATAATCATGAGGTGCAGCAAGGTAAGTGCCCAAGAATAAAAAAATTTCAACTACAGGTAAATGGTAAATGCATGAAGGAGGTGGAGTATTTTATCCATGGGGGTAAAAATTTTAAATGGAGAGTGAATTAAATATTCACTGTGGGTGTTTTATAAAGTGAATATTTCACTTTATAAACATGTATCATGTGCTAGAGATAAAATTGTAAAGTGTGGTTGCAGCAAATAAAGTGAATTTTATATTCATTTATATTTGGGGGATTTTCAATGTGGAATATTCTTTTTGTTGGGGAATTGAAATAAAGTCAAAAAGGATAAATATTGAAGTTGCAAAACTTTAATATTTGGAGAAATATAATGTGCAGCAAGTAAAGAGAGTTGAAACAGAATTTTGCACAGGAAGAGATATTTTTCCAGCAGTTGGGTAAATGATTGAGATTCTCCACATGGGCTGATTTTGTATTGTGAAGCAATGATGAGCAAAAGAATTTTGGAGGGAATAATTTTGTTGTTGCAAAGGAAGAAAGAGGAGATATTCTTTTCAGTTTGATCAACGGTGAATGGAGCTTCCAGATGGAATTTCCAAATCAGATTTAGGGTTGCTCATCTTGCTTCTCTTCTTCTATATCTTCTATATCTTCTCTTATTCTCTCATTGTAAAAAGTTTGAGTTTTTGTATTGGGTTGGGTAGATAGAGAATTTTAATTTCTGAGTCATTTCTTGAGTTCGTAAGCTGTAATTTTCTGAATTCATGAGTAAATATAGCCAGTTTATGCAATTAACATCATGAAGGTGTTTCCACATTCATGAATGTCATCAGATTGTCTCCATATTTGTACACTTGTAGTCATATAAATTCAATAATACAAAGTGTCTTTGAGTTTATCAATCTCAAATTTCATGAGATTGTGTTGTTTGTTCATTGTTTTGTTTCAAAGAAATGGTTAAAATGCTTTGAGCAGGTGATTGTGATTTCAGGTGTGCAGATGGGATTTGATAAGGAGAATTTGATTGATGATAAGAGAAGGATTGTTGGTGCAAGACACTAACAGTTGATGCAAAGCATTAACAAATTAAAATCCACTGGTTGAAATTTGTTTGCTAAGGAATTAATTTTATGTGTTTGACTCCATGGCCCAGAATTGGCATTGATCTATTTTTCAGTTTTGTGCATCTCAGAAACATTTTATAAATTCAAAATCATTCCTATTCTTACTATTTAGTTTGTTGTTTGTCCTACTTTCCAATGGCTGAGAGCGGGTTGAGTTACTGAGAATTTAGCCAAGTTTGAAGTTGTCAATGCTTCACTTAGTGTATTTTCATTGGGAATTATCTGCTTTATAAAGCAATGTCGGTGTATTGAGTGATTTAAGTTTTGGGCATTGTATAGGTTTACCCATCTTGGTCCTGCAGAGTCAGAAGTGTAGGAGATGTTAGTCGTTGATTGAATCTTGTTAGTTGTCCACTAGCCTTTGTGGTTCTTTAATATAGTGGTTGGCTACCTCTTAGAGAATTACAAATCCTAGCTGGAAAAAACACCAACACTATTCATGTTGTCATCATCTTCTTTAATGATGTCAACATCATGAGGAGGACATGCATTAAGAGTTGAGTGAACATGAGTAAGGTCAATTTCATTAGGATTATTTCCAAAGGCACAACTTGAAACATCCACTAAAAAATTTAATGACATCCTAAGCTTGCTAAAGCACATATCCATGAAGAAAATTTCAGATTCTAAACTATGCAACAATGTGCAATGAAATGCTCTAAATGTAATTTTGACCTTTTAGGGATGCACAAGATGAACTGAATTAAACTAGATGCAATAAAATATATGAAACATAAAGTATGTAAACTGAAGCCAAAAGGTTCTAACAGAAAACAAAAACTCAGAAACTAAACTATAAATGCCAGAAAATGGAATGCAGTATGTGTAGAGGGGCTGATTTGCCAGGGTGGCGAATGAGTCCCACTGATGATTTTTTTTGAAAATTTTCAAAAAAATTGAATTGGATTTTATGCTTTTTATGTTTTTTGATCTATGTCTAAGATGAAAATGTAGAATTTGAATGATTTTCAATGAAATTGGATGCAAAAATGCAAGCTAAATGAACTTTCACTAATTGAAAATTTGAGACCCTAGAATGCAAATTAACCAATGAAAATCCTAATGAAATGTTAATGCAAGCCAAATCTAGGATGGAAATGCACTCCAAATCAGAATTATGATGCTCTATATGTAGGTTCACCAAAATTAAAGGAAGAAAATTGGTTCCCTTTTCACCTTTAGGGTTTAGGACCAAAAGGGGAAACTTTCACTAACTTTCACTCAAGAACAAACCCTTGAGATCTCAAAAGAGAAAGAGATCTTGCAAGAGAGATGTCTTAGGGGTCAAATGTGATCTAATGAGAGGTTCACCACCAAGTTTAGACTTGGAAAAGACAATGAAATTCAAGGTGTAATGCAAAACCCTAGTTGAATGCAAACCAAATATAAATGACCTAGAAAGATGAATGAAATGCAACAAAAAAATTAAAAACAGAAAGAGTGAACCTAGAAAACTGGAAATAGCTTAATGGAGGTATGAATCACTAAAAAATCTACTATCAAAGATAATTGGGACTCATTTTCCAAGCTGGGTGAATCAGTCTTGTTTTTGGGAAACTATGTAGGAACATAATTCTACCAAAAGGTTATCCAAATCTACAAAATCTTGAAAATGTACTGGAACTAGGACTCATTCGCCAGAAGTGGTGAATCAGTCTAGTTGGGATTCTCTACAAATTTCAAAGCTAATTTTGATCTTTTTTGTTTTCTCTACTCTTCCTGGTTGATTTTTGAATTTGAATCTCTGATTTGCAACTTGTAGGTCTTCTCCAATGTTCTCCAAAGCTTGATGACAACTTTGACAACTTTGATCACTTGAAAAAATTTCTCCAATTTTTCTTCTTGGGAAATCTCCAACCTAACCTTGCAAATCACACACAAAGGAGAGGGGAAAATGTTGGGGGTTAGTGGATAGGGTTTTTCCTTGGTCAAACCCCTTGTTGGTAATTAAACCTTGAAATGAAAGCAAATAAGAATGGAGAATAATGAATGAACAATCTAGATAATGTTGCAACTCAGCAAACCCTAGCAATAAGGTGCTTCAAATATGTTGAAATGGCTACAATGGATGTGGTTCTTGAATCTTTCTTCAATGATGTTTATTTTGCTTGAAACACTTTCTTGAATCATAAACTCTACATCACAATAGTTATCACAACAACAAACATGTTATATGTATCCTTGAATGATTGGCACTTGAATTCTACTCTAAATGCTTGATAATCTTCCCTTGAATTCTCTTGTGAATTCTTGTGAACACTTGATTGCTTGTTAGATTTCTAGGTGAAAATATGAGTGAAATAACCTTGTACTTATACTCAATTATGCAAGAATTCCTAAAATTACAACACTACAAGCTGACATTAGATCTAAGACAATAAAATCCCACTAGAATTTGAATTGAATTTTGATTTTGTGCCACACAGGACTCATTCACCCAAGGTAGCGAATGATTCCCATCAGACATATTGTATGGGACTAAATACCAAAAGTGCTTCTCAGAAATGTGTGAAAACCAGTTTGGGGTAAAAAGATCCAAGTGGAACCCATTCGCCCAAGGTGGCGAATGAGTCTCGGATCCCTAAATATGGTCCACATAAGCCAAAAACACCTGAATTATGATTGGTTACTAATTGGTATCAAGATTAACCTCAAAAATATGCAATAAATGAGGCTTGTGGATGCAAAATAGGGCCAATTAAAGCATAAGAAAGCCCAATTATTAAACAGAAGCCTAGAGAAGTCTGAAAGTGTGTTACAACAGGGTGAACCCACAAAAGTGGTTTACAATTCGAGTGAGGAAGGAAAACTTCCAAAAACCTCACCCATGCAAAAAAAAATTGTTTTGAGGGGTTCGAGTGAACTCAATGTTCAAACGAACCCAAAAGGGGTTTGCTCGAACCAAGGTTCAGCCAAACCACTTTGCATGTGGGAACCCATGTTTCCCATTGTGGAAAGGGGGTTCGATCGAACCCCCCTTTTCCCACCTTCCCACCCTCTGACACAAAAAGACTCCAAATTTTTGCCCTTCAAAGCTCAGATTGAGGATGAAAATGGAGGACCCAACTGGAAGATGGTAGTCCTCGGAATGGGCTATCCAACGAATATAATT
This sequence comes from Sequoiadendron giganteum, assembly GCA_007115665.2. Taxonomy (NCBI): domain Eukaryota; kingdom Viridiplantae; phylum Streptophyta; class Pinopsida; order Cupressales; family Cupressaceae; genus Sequoiadendron; species Sequoiadendron giganteum. Next base: position 134,112,731 of record CM021109.1, read on the forward strand.
TTAATATGTTTTTGGTTTTATTATGTATGTGTTTTTTTAGTTTTATTAAACATAGGTTTTTCACTAAAAATCAAGCTCTTTGTTTTGCACATGTGGAAAAATAGAAAATTATCAAAATAAAAATTTTAAAAATATGTTCACATTGGGTATTGATTTCCTTGATCCATTAAAAAAAAATTGAATTTCAATACATACAGAAAAAGTCATGTTGTATACAGTCTGCCTATGTCTGAGTTGCAATTGGTTTGACTTCGAAACTTGATTAAGGAAAATATATTCAATAAAAAACTATGAGACCAAATAAAAGTGCTAGATATCGTAGTTACAAATCTAAATTCGAAAAAAATAGAATTTTATCCTTCATACAAAAAAAAATTATGCTGTATACAATGAGCGTCACTTTTTAAAAATGTTGTTTTCTGAAAAGACCATTTTTCCTGGGAGATGGAAAAAGAAGTGCAATCTGATTCCAAAAATTTTGAAAAAAATATTTTTAGAATCTACAAAAAAAATGTGATGAGACTCTAGTTTGCATCATCTTCAAATTCCTCACGGTTTACCGCTATAGGTGCTCGAATGTGAAGATTTAGTTAAAAATAATAATTGTAGTGTCCAGTTTGGCCAAAAAATGTAAACCACTATTGTGGGATCACCCAACACTTTACAACACTCCAAATAAGGAAATATTGAGGTTGATTTTGATTAAAAAGAGGTTTATTATGCTTAATCATTTGATAAAACTCTAGAAAAGTGTGAAAGTGAGTTACAACACTTTAGCAAGGTACCATTAAAATCCATTAGTCCACAAGGGCCCAAGACCTAATGTGAATGTGGCATCTACATTACAACACTATATCAAGGCAACATTATGCCAAAATCCACAAGGAGGGCCCAAACAAGTGTGAAAATGTAAAAGGATACATTTTTATACACTATAGTATGTTGTAGATCTTAACTTGAATGCTTGCTTGAATCATAAGAACCTACATCACAAATGTTAGCTGAAAAAGAAACATGGTGCATGATGAATTTGACATGGTGATTTATTCTTGAATAATACTCCAAAATACTTGATAATCACTCTTGAATTCTCTTTTAATCACAAACTTGCTATAATTCTTGATCTCAAAAAGTATTAGGAGAAAATATGTGAAATAACCTTGTATTTATACTTGTTTATTGCAAATTTCCCAAAATTACAACACTACAAGCCGACATCATATCTAGGAGAATAAAATTTCACCAAGAATTTGAATTCAAAATAGGTCCAAGCTAAGCAAAAATCATATACAAGTTGGGGTGTATGAGTCTCAGTAAGCTAAGCTTAGGACACAATTTTCAAGAAATGTTAAGTTTAATGTTAAATTCAAATCTAGACCCCAAAAACTTGGGCGGTACCTATATGCCTAGGTGGTGTATGATTCACAAATCACTAAATCTAGGCCATATAATCCAAAATCATTAGATTATGATTAGTCATTAGATATGTGTCAGGATTATCCTCAAAAATATGCATTCAATAAGTCTTATGGATGCAAAATAGGACCAAATAAGGCATAAAGAAGCCCAATTTTAGCAAGGAGGGCCCAAACAAGTGTGAAAATGTAAAGGGATACATTTTTCTACACTACAATGGGCTATTATTCTAATTTCCCAAAAACTAAATCTTGGTAGTCAACTTTAAATATTTGAATTTCAATTAATAAAATACAGACATCAACATATTTGAATTTGGAGCCAAAATAGGGGGACATATCACTCTAGGTACTAGTGTCCCAGTCCTATTTTTGAGGGTTTAAATTTTTAGGGACAAATTTTTAAATGAGATAATTTCTTTTGTGCTTGCAAATTGTTGAAAAATATTTAAAATCAATCGTGAAATACGTAATTTTGGAAATTAGGAGCTTAATTAGGTGCAATAACTTAAAGGGGGGAAAAACATACTGTGAAATTGTCAAGGGTGACAATTTACAACACTAAATTTATCCCCCACTTTAGTGAGAGTATGATATTATTCTTGGACTCACACTAAAGTAGAGAAATATATACCAAGAGGGGTCTAATTGGACAAATGTTGAGGAGATGGGATGACTAAGGATTAAGGGAGGTGATCAAGCCACCAGGATCCAAGATCCTGTGAAAAACCAACATAAGCACAAAGGAACACACATGTATGATATGCAACAAGATAACATGTATGCAAACATACATGTCAGGAAAACATGAAGCATACATGATGAAGATATATGACATGATTGGACATAAAGATGACAATGAAATCAAAAAAACCATGATGTAAAAATGATGTAAACATGAAGAAGATAGAAAAAAAAGGAACATAACAAAACACAAGGTTAGTACTAAAATATTTGATTCAGTAAGGCAAGGAGACCTTAGTCTTAAATTGTCTCAAATACCAAACATCATCCATATAAATGTTAGCTCATATGAGGAATAGTAATTTATGTTATGCCACATAACTCATGAAACACATGGCTCCACTGGCGAGAAAGGTGTGTTATGATAGGTGGCCATGTTAAAAGGCATGTTCAATTTTAACACCTCAAGGGATGAAAAAACTCACCTCAGGGGGTGCATAAAACTCACCTCAAGGGGTGCATCAAAACTCACCTTAGGGGGTGCAACAAAACTTGCCTCAGGGGTTGCATCAAAACTCACCTCAAGGGGTGTATCAAAACTCACCTTAGGGGGCGCATAAAACTCACCTCAGTGGGTGCATAAAACTCACCTTACAGGGTGCATCAAAACTTACCTCAGGGGGTGCCTAAAACTCACCTCAAGGGGTGCATAAATGACAATAGGATAAGGCTAAAAACTCAAGGGATGTTATATCAACACCACCATAAGAGATAATAACAAAAGGGATTTTCTCAATATACAAAATTTCATACCTTAGAGGATATCACTCATGAAATCACCGCCAAGAGAGGATAAGTCATGAAAAAAGAAATTCATGCCTCAGGGAATACTAAACATAGCATTACCACCAAGGTGGATTTCATATGCCAAGAAAGATCACACTCTTATGGGAAATAGATCCTAATATCACCATAAAGGAGACACTAGTCATAGATCAAGAAGGCCAAACTTTGATTAACAAGGTTACACTTCCTAGGATATGTATTCCATCATCACTAAGAAGGTACCATTCAACATGCAAACAATGAACTGGGGACTATATGCCCCCCCCTTAAAATGTTAGTGTACTTGCTACACTAATGTTTTAAAGAGATAAAGAGGGATCCATTAATAGAAGGAATACACCTAGGAAAAGGCTATCTAACCCCTTACCCCTGAGTGTAAGGATTGTATTATACTAAAATGCATACCCTTGCATTTTCACACTTGTTGGGCTAACTTTCTTTATTTATCCTTCTTTATGGCTTAATTGGTCATATTTTATGTCCAAAAGCCCTATCAATGACATATTTTTTGGTTAATCCTCACATTCTTCAATGCATATGTGATCTCCTAATGACTCTAATTGGCGTGTCCCTAATTTTTGGTTGGGACTAAAATTCCACTAAGGGTGTCTTTGTCCCCTTGAGGTCCTGGGACCCTAATTTTGAGGCATATGTGCCACAAGTTTCATCACTTGGGACTAAGATGCCACCTAGGGTGTCTTAGTCCTCCTTGAGTCATTTTTAGGATTTAATTTCAAATCTTGGTGGGATTTAACCTCCTTCATTTATTGAATTCATATGTCGGCTTGGTGTGATATTATTTTGGGATATTAAGCATGAATGAGTATAAATATAAGGTTCATTCATTCATTTTCATCCTAAGAAATCCAAGTCTTTTGTGAGAGAATTCACTATAGTCAAATTGATTTCACAAGAGCATTCAAGAGAAATTCATCAAGCATTTGGAGCCATCATCAATTTTCAAGCATCATGTCAAAGATTGTTCTTGCATTAATGTGTGCTGTTGTGCTAACATTTGTGTTGTAAGGTTTTGATCTAAGCAAGCAAGCATTTCAAGATCCATGTCCATTTCAGCCATTGCACACAATTTTGTAGCCTTTTCAAGGTTTTGGTGAGTTGTAGCATTTCATGTTGTTCATTCACCATTTCCTTCATCATTTCTATTTAATTTCAAGGTTTAATTACTAACAAAGGGTTTGGCCAAGGAAAACCCCCATTCACTAATAATCAACAAGTTTTTCCATCTTGTCCATTTGTGTTTGCAGATCTAGGTTGAAGACTTGAAGATCACTTAGAGTGAAAAGTTGCATTGCAAAGTTGTCATCTTCATAGAAACTCACCTACAGGTCAGATCCGGCAATTTCAAAACCTGAGATCCAAGGGGAAGCAATTGCAAATTTGGGAGCTCAAGACCACATTCACACTTTTCAGAAATTCAGATCAGGATTAAGATGGAAGTAAAGGCGTCTTAGTCCTCCAAGCGGAATCTTTCAGAGATTCTTTGGGATTCTATTTCGTTATCCAAAGATTTTGTATTTTCCTCAAAAAACAACAGCGGGACTAAGACAGTAGTAAAGGCATCTTAGTCCTCCAAGGCATATTCTAGCAATCTGTTTGCATTTCTAGAATCCTATTGGCATCTCCAAGTTTCTTAGGTACACATACTGTAACTTGGAGTTGTTCAATTTCAATATTCATAAGCTTCATTTAGCTCATTTTGGGTGTTTTGCATATCATAGTGTGTTTTCAAACATTATCTTTTCCAAGCATTTTCTTGGTGGTGAACCCCTTAAATCTAAAAGAAAACCCCCTCCTAAGTCCTCCTAATTGTTTTTTGACTCACCTTGAGAGGTTGATAGTCAATCCTATTAGGGTTCTTAGGACATATTTGAATGACATATGGAGAATAGGAGGAAAAGGTACCCCCTTTCATCCTCTCATATTTTCCCCATTGTTCATTTTGGTGAACCCAAATTTGTTTGATCATTCTTCCTTTTCTAATTTGGAGTCCTTTAGAGTCCTATATCTAGCTTTCATTCATTGCATTGTGCATCTAGGCTTTCTTGCAACTTGCATTAGTGAAATTGCATTTAGGGTTTCCTATCTTTGCATTAGTGAAAGTGCATATAGGTTGTTTTCCTTTCTTGCATCATGACATCTCATTGAAAAATTGAAAAGTGCATTTTTATTCTCTTACTTGTATTTAGAAACATTATTCTTGCATTGAAATTTGAAAAATTGCATTTCAAATCTTGCATTCAATTGCTTGTTAGTCATTTCTTTTCTTTGCATCTGTTTGCATAATTTTTTATTTCCAAACATCAGGTCCCTGGGTAGGAAACCTAAGAAAGTTGTTTTCGAGCCAAAAAAAATTGTTTCTCTCAGAAAAATCTCTGCTAGGACTAAAACGCCCTTCCTGGCATCTTAGTCCCTCCCAGGTTTTTCTGCTCACAATCATCTCCTTGTTGTTTGCTTCCTAATTCAGCCTCTAGAACTGCAAGATCTCATCAGGAGCACTAAAATTCCCTTACTCGCTTCGTAGTCCCTGTTGACATTGACTCTCCATTTTTCAGGGCTTGAAATTTCTTTTCTACAGTGTTTCTATGGGTTGCTTTCAGTTTGTTTTTCAGTTTCCAAAATTGTTATTCCAATTTCTTTCATTTCAAGTGTAATTGCAAGCATAGGAGATTGTGTTCATTGCATTTTCCATGGTTTATTCCTTGTATGATCTATAGTACTTGGTGTCCTACTTCTAATACTATGGTTAGATGAAGTGTGAGACTTATGGCATCCCGCAATAACACTTGTTGTGGATCTTGGATTATCAAGCTCTCTTACTTCTGGTATTGGCACTAGTTCACTAGGTATGGACCATACCTTTGACACCTCCACCATTCCTACCTTAGCTACAAGTGTTATGCCAAGTGTTCAAACAATGGTTGATCATATTCCTCAAGAAAACATAATGAAAATGCATGAAGATCTAGCCCATTTACAAGATAGTGTGAGTACTGAAAACATTTCCAACATTGTTATACCTACCATAGATAATATTCATCACATGATGGAAAGTGATGAAGGATTGGAAATTATGCATAACATAGCTCATATCTTTTGAAAACGTCTTCCTTCCACCTCTAATGGTGCTCAAAATCCAAACATTGTGCAAGGAGGAAATCAAACCCCTCCCTCTTCAACCATAGAATCCATTCCCACCCACACAACTCCTCAAGTGACCATAACAATGCAACCAACTAGTAATATCCCTCCTACCTCACACATTTCAACTAGTGCTCGTTATACTTATGTGGCATCTAATCTCATACCTCCTCCCAAAATAAATCCATTCATTTTTCCTTCCAATACATACACACCATCACTATATTCACCTCCATCTCACACCACAAGAAATGATCCTTTCATTAACCACCTTTTAAAGCTTTTCATCCCTTCAACCAGAATTTTCTACCATAAATCAAAATCAAAATGGTCCACCTTCATACTATGTCATGAGTAATCCATTTTCCTTGGAGATATTAAGAACTCTAGTGCCACAAGGTATAGAGATCCCTGGATTTGAGAAATATGGAGTAAAGGGAGATCCTACTAATCATGTTAATGCCTTCACCGCTTTGTGTAGTGATTTTATCCTTGAAGGAAAAAAATTAGCTAAAATTTTTCCCCGATCCTTGAAAGACATGGCCTTAGATTGGTTTTTTGCATTACCAAATAACTCAATCCATTCATCCAATGAGCTTTTTGAGGCCTTTATTAACCATTTCCAAGTGCACATGGTTCCCGAAATGACATTGGTTGATTTGATAAGATGCAAGCAAAATGAAGGTGAAAAAGTCACTAACTTTATTTCACGATATTAGTTGCTTTATTCCTAAATTAGTGTGAAGGTTCCTGATTCTCATCTCCAAAATATTTTCATAGAAAACTTACAAAACAAGATAAGGTAAAATCTTATCATGATGAAATTTTCTTCCTTCATGCACTTATGCACTTCCCTTAGAGATTATCAAAATGCTATAAGTGCTAGTGAACTAAAAAATACCCCTACTCATCTTGAAAAGCCTAAAACTTCAAACCAAAACACCTATCATCCTTTCAAAAGACAACATAAGAGTTTCCTTCAACTAAATTCAACCTCTCAACCTACCCAACCCATTGATACCCAAATAGCTGCTATAAAGAAGAGTAATCCTTATATACTTGGGGATCTACAAAGACAATTTACTCCCTTACCCGACACCCTTCATAATATCATGACCCAACTCTTAGCCAAAAACATGCTTACCTTACCTCCCGTCCAACCCCTTGACCCTAGAAAACCATTACCTATGAACTTTAGACACAATGCATATTGTTCTTATCACCAACAAAAAGGACATGACACGGAACATTGCAAGCGTCTTAAAAATATTGTGCAAGACCTCATTGATTCCAATCATATCCTAATTGGAGGTTTGAATGACAAAGGTAATAAGTATGTAGCTCCTCCCAACCAAAACTTGAAAATATTTACCAATCCCATGCCCAACCATAATATTTCATTTGTTAAGGCTAGTGAAACTAAGCCTGATGTGATGCATCTTGAAATGGATGATAAACATACAAGCAATCAAGAACAAGATCCTATGGACGATGATGAATGAAATCCTATGGATACATATGAATGAATTCCTATTGATACAATGATAGGATTGGTTGACATCGATCCTCATAAACAACAAACCATTGACATTACTTTCTCTTTAGAAGAAATAATTAAAAATGCACTTGATCATCCTCTTTACATAACCAACAGAATCAATAATAAGTTGGGATTTAAATTGATTTTTTCTTTGGAGAGAATGTTTAATATAAGAACTCTTATATGTGCATGAACTCACTCAAGATAGATATGATAAACCACAAGCATGGATCAAAACACGTGATGGTTTTGCTTGTGCTACGATGGGCTCGATCACACTCCCTTTACAAGTAGGACCAAAGAAATCAAATGTATCATTCTCTATCATCTCTAATTCAAACCAATTTCATGTGAAGCTAGGCTACAAATGGCTTCGCTCCATGGATGTGGTACCATCCATTATCCATAAGTGCTTAAAGTTTCAAGTCGACAATGAAATATTCACCGTGAACCATAGTGGCTTTTGACCCCCGTTTTCCCGTGGAAATTTCTCCTTAGATTATTTATGGACTGAGCCCATGGAACCTATAAGACATCGTGAAGACTTCCTTTTCCTATCCTACCAAAATTTCAAAGAAAAATTCATAACCCTCCTATCCCTTGAAAACTTGCCTCCACCCATGCTTGTACCTCTACCTAAACAAGATAGTCCTAAATCCCTTCCAACAAACCAAGACCCATCCATAAACACACCCATACCTGTTTCCTACAAGATACCTAGATAAAACCAAACAAGTCTTAATCTGCCGCCTCAGAAAATTTATCAAGCCAAAGAGAAAGTGGTTGAACAACCTTCCATGGTTTCTTTTGTTCTTCCCTCACAAGAAGAAAGGGAACCTATGGTTGATTCACTTGCTCCTACACAAAATGAAAATCATAATAAAATAAATTGCAATGCTAGAGAGCATAGGCATAGACATCATGCTATTTCTCAAAAGAGGAATAATGAGAACAACATTAAAAGTCAACATCCAAACTTGATAGAAGAAATAAATGATGAGATTGTAAATCCAACACAACAAGGACCAGAACCTTCTATGGATATTATCATGTTCGTCCTCCTATTGTAGTTAACTTGGATGACAATGAGGAAATAGTTAAAATCGATGAGGAAGTGCATAATGAGTTGAATTTGTTATTTTCCTCATCCATGAGATTAAATGATATCAACCATGACAATCCTCCTAAATCACGGAATTCACCATGTGTTGAACCTAGTGATTCTCCTAGCACTACACTTGATGTGATTCCTCTTGCTAGTGATTTGCATTCCACATACACTGAACAAGACTGGGATGCAAATGACCTATTGGATGGTTGATCTTCATGTGCCTTACTAGTCTTTTTCTTTTTCTTTTTTTTCTCTTTCACTTGCATGTGTTTATTGTGATCCCTCGTGATGTTTTGTTTGATGTTTCTCTCTCTTTGTGCATTCCTCTATTTGATGTACCTTCATTCTTCTCTATGTCATAAGATTTTCGATTTTAATTTATCTTTTCACTTTTTTCTTGTGTTTTCCTTTTGGGGATGACATAAGGCATCGAGACACCCTATGTCTCTTCCATGTTGACCCAAAATATTTTTCTCTTCTTTTCGCTTTTGTTTTGTGTCTTCCTTTTGGGGATGATGCAAGGCATCGAGACACCCTATTTCTCTTCCATGTTGATCCAAAAGGATTTTTCTTTGTTTTTGTTCTCTTTGTGTCATTCTTCCAATTCTGTGTATATTTGGGGAATGATGACAGTTTTGATCTCTTTCATATCATGGCAACAAAGACAGATACTGAATTTGAATCCATAGATCTCTTATGTGTTTTAGGGGGGAAACCCTCTTTTCTATTTTATTTTCTATGTTTTTCTACTTTAAAGTAATTTCTTATAGTATGGTGTTATGAATTTATTTAAATTGGGGGCATACATTGGCATTATTTTAGCATGATTTCATTTTCATTTTCTTTTCCATGTTCCTTGATGCGATTTTATTTCTTCATACAATGTGTTTTCCTCTTTGTCGTGACATTGGGAGTAATTTCCTTTAAAAGTGTGAAGTTTATCTTAGCATATTATATTCCCCTTATTGGTGGTGTTATGCACTACATCCCCTAAGTGGTGAATCTTTTATCCTTTTATTGATCCTCTCTTGGAGATGTTAGGAATGATGTCTACTAAGAGTAATACCTCGCATGAACTAATAAAAATCCCTTTGAACATCCTCTCTCCTTCTCATTGCGTACATTTTTCCTTTCATCCTTATTAAAGTAATGGAGGTATCACTTTGATATGGACCTATTGGGGCTCACCTAGTGAAAACCTAGCTTCACTATCCCATGTGAGTGTGCATTTTTATTTGTGTGCCTTATTAAAGTCATGGAGGTATGGCTTTGATATGGTCCCTCTTAGGGCTCACCTAGTGGAAAAATAGTTCCCACTAGCCCTCATGAGCGTGCATTTTGTTTGCATATTGGACAACAGGTTCCACTTGTAAACCCTCTTCAAGCCTAGACCCAATCCACCACATTGGATGACCAGTCAAAGCTTGATTTGTTGCAGTTCTTTTCCTTTTATATTTTTCTTATCTTTGATGGTGTATGTTTGTGATCTAATTTTGGCTTCATATAACATCTGCAAGTGTGTTCCTCTGTGCCTATGCTGGTTCACCATAGGATCGTAATCTTGGGGGCTTGCCCACCCTCTTGATTTTTGTTATCCTATCTTACTAACATTTGTACATTTGAACCCCTCTAGATTATATGTTTTGCTACTTTAGTGTGAGTTTGAAGCAAGTTCATCCTCTCACTAAAGTGGGGGCTAAATGTAGTGTAGTAAAATGCATACCCTTGCATTTTCACACTTGTTTGGGTCTGTTGTGCTTTATTTATCCTTCTTTATGGCTTAATTGGTCTTATTTTATGTCCACAAGCCGTATGACCCCCCAAGGTCCTGGGACCCTAATTTTGAGGCATCTGTTTTGGGCCCCTTTCTGGTGTTTATGCCCCAAGTTTCATCACTTGGGACTAAGACGCTACCTAGGGAATCTTAGTCCTCCTTGAGTCATTTTGGGGATTTAATTTCAAATCTTGGTGGGATTTAACCTCCATTTATTGAATTCATATGTCGGCTTGGTGTGATATGATTTTGGGATATTAAGTATGAACAAGTATAGATACAAGTTGAACATTCATTCATTTTCATCCTAATGAATCCAAGCCTTTTGTGAGAGCATTCATTATAGTCAAATTGAGTTCACAAGAGCATTCAAGAGAAATTCATCAAGAATTTGGAGCCATCATCAAGTTTCAAGCATCATGTCAAATATTGTTCTTGCATCTTGTGTGTTGTGCTAACATTTGTGATGTAGAGTTTTGATCTAAGAAAGCAAGCATTTCAAGATCCATGTCCATTGCAACCATTGCACATAAGTTTGTAGCATTTGCAAGGGTTTGGTGATTTTTAGCATTGCATGTTTTTCATTCACCATTTCCTTCATCATTTCTATTTCATTTCAAGGTTTAATTACCAACAAGGGGTTTGACCAAGGCAAACTCCCATTCACTAACAATCAACAAGTTTTTCCATCTTGTCCATTTGTGTTTGTAGATCTAGGTTGAAAACTTGAAGATCACTTGGAGTGAAAAAAATTCAAAGTTGCAAAGTTGCATTGCAAAGTTGTCATCTTCACAAAAACTCACCTAAAGGTTAGAACTGACTATTTCATAACCTGAGATCCAAGGGGAAGTGATTGCAGATCTGGGAGCTCAGGACCACATTCACACTTTTTAGAAATTCATATCGAGACTAAGATGAGAGTAAAGGAATCTTAGTCCTCCAAGTGGAATCTTTCAAAGATTCTTCAAGATTTTATTTCTTTATCTGAAGATTTTGTATTTGCCCCAAAAAATAGCAGTGGGACTAAGACGGTAGTAAAGGCATCTTAGTCCTCTAAGGAATATTCTATCAATCTATTTTCATTTCCAAAATCCTATCAGCATCTCCGCGTTTCCTAGGTACACATACCCTGACTTGGATTTGTTCATTATTAGTATTTATAAGCTTCATTTAGCTCATTATGAATGTTTTGCATATCATAGTGTGTTTTCAAACATTATCTTTTCCAAGCATTTTTTTGGTGGTGAACCCCTTAAATCTTAAAGAACACCCCCGCCTAAGTCCTCCTAATTGTGTATTGACTCACCTTGAGATGTTCATAGTCAATCCTATTAGGGTTCTTAGTACATATTTGAATGACATAGGGAGAATAGGAGGAAAAGGTACCTCGTTTCACCCCCCCATATTTTCCTCATTGTTCAAGGACAAAGGTGAGATAAATTTATGATATGCTACTCCTTACAAATGAAATATGATTGCATAAAGCCATATTTATACCCACATGGATGGTAGTGATTATGTTGTGACACTACAACTACCACATGGCAAAGAGCAAACACAATGAATGTTAACAGATTATACATTTAATTTGATCCCCATAAGGATCAAATTCAGATAATTTTTTCTTTAAATCATGACATTTATTAGTACTTGATGTCCAATTTTTATATGATATGTATAGTAAGACATGTTTGTACTCTTTCCTTTCTTATCTTCTCATTCATAGATGGGTGGCAATGTAATGTGTCCTAGTTTGATAAGTGTGTCCAAGGCTCTTTTAATCTTGTTATAGGATGTAGGAAATGTAACTTATTAATTTTATGGGTATGTGCAAGATCATCATGGGCCAAAAAGTGGAAATGGGAAAAAAATTACATTTTGGATCGACTCAAAAATGCGGAAATGCCGAGTTCACATTTTTTAGGCTCGGGTGTCAGTACATTGCTCCAAAGAAATGCCCAAAGCTATATTTTACAAATCAGATATCCGATTTGAGCAAACTATATAAATAAAAAATAGCGTCCATTTAAAGTCATTTCATACATTTTGAATGTGGGTGCACAGGAAGAAGTCGAAATCAGATATCCATTTTTACTAGATATCCGATTTGAAAGGTAATTTTTTGGTTTTTTTAATGTTTTAATCGATTTTTTAGTTAGATTTTTATAATTTTAAGTAGTTTTTATGAGTTTGTTTTCAAAAGTAGGGTTTTTTATTGATTTTTATTAAAAATGAGAGTTTACAATGAATTTTTATTAAAAATTAATGTTTTTAAATGGATTTTGATTAAAAACTAGTGTTGTTGATGTATTTTTATCAAAAACTAGAGTTTGTTATGGATTTTTGTGAAAAAGTAGGGTTTTTCTTGGATTTTTATTAAAAACTAGGGTTTTTTTACAATAATTTCATTTATATTATGTAATTTCAATTAGATTCATTAGTTTTTAACTTTAATCATGTATTATGGTTGAGAATGAAAATGCACAAATACTAAATGCTCCACCACCTCCACAGCCAAATGCTCCACCACCTCCGCAACCACCAATTGAAGACTTAATTGGTGAAAAATTGGTGCAATTGACGGGCATTTGTGAAGTTTATAAGAAAATCCCTCGATTATCCAAAATGACAGACACATTGAAGGAAATAATTAAAAATATAGAAACCCTCTCCACCCAACATAATGCCTTTCAATCATGGTGAGAAGACATGAGGGAATATTATGCATGTTGATTGTCTTGCAATGATGTGAAGAACTCCAAATAACCAAAGACCAAATAGCCTCTTTATTCGTTAACCCTCGCACCGGTTTTCCAGTTAATGTTAATAAACCAAAACTTTCTATAAAATGGTGCACAAATAGGGACATTGTAGATAACTTTTGGGATCGTTGGTGTATGGTTTTTGATAAACCACCAAAAAACAATTCTAATATACCATTTTACTATATTAAAAAATTATATGTTGAGTTTGTGTTAGGGCATCATGTCAATTAATTTGACATTAAACCCTTCCAAGGCGTCGGTGGAGGTATGCCCTAAGATAGACCAAGGGAAATTAGAGTAGTCCCACGCCCATATGTTCCCCCTCCTCCCCTTCCTCCACCACCTCCAATATATCATCCAAAGATTATCTAGGATGCAGCCACACAGACTATTCAGGCTATTCACTCTTTGAGTGGTCATTTGGTTTTGCATGCTTCAATAGTAGCTCAACCACATTCTGATGATGTTAGTGAAGACTCCAGTGCTTCTGCATCATCCTCCTTAGGTCCACATATTTGTGTGCCACATACTTGCACTATGTGCCACCAAATATGCTTGGGTCCTCTTGTACAGCCCGTTGAGCATCTCTTGGACACTTCTTATTATGACCTCCATGATGTGAACATTATAGATCAGTCGCAGGGGAGTGGAGTGCACCCTACAAAGTCCTCTCCTACTAGAGAGGGGGACATTGGAATAGTGACACAGGTAAGATTTAAGTTGTAAATTCATGACTTGCATTTGTTTTTAAATGAATATTAATAAGAGATAGTATCAAGTACTAATATTTATTTACATGGTCTATTTAATAGTTGATGTCTGAGGAGGAGCTCACACGAGTGACTGATAGCACCCTTAGGGCCATTTCATTCAACCTCAACATGCACACAATGTATATTTTCGCACTCACTCGTTTACATTTTTTATTATATACTTGCTTGTCATTTGGATTGTCATTAATGAAATTATATAATAACTTATATGTTTATCTTATTTTCCTCTTGTAGGAAATACCTAGTGCGAGTAAGGTGCAGCCTTGTCCAGACTATGGAGGCACAAAGTTAGATAAGGGGAAGGTAATTCAACTCATATTGGATTGAATTAATATTTTTAAGATCTTATATCGATTATACATACATTGACATAGATTGGTAGTTTCATATGTACTTGTCATTTTTATGTACAGGCGATTATGAGCTATACATCGATGTTGACAAGTGCCACAATGCCTGAAGGACTAGGTATTGGAAAACCTCAAGGAGTATGTGTTGAAACATCTCAAGGAGGAGGTGTCGAAGCACCTAAAGGAGATAAAGAAAAAGAATAGCCTAAACAGGTATGTGTTTATTTTATTTTGTGTTTGGTAAATATGTTCCTATTACCAATAATCGTATGCTAACTTGGATCCATTTTATGTTTTTGTTCACATATATAGATTGGAATTTCAAATTTTGGTTTGGTATATTCTAGGATTCCTAACCCTTTGAAGAAATGTATATTTCAGGTAAACAAGATTTCAATTTTAGAGTTCAATTAAAATTCAATGTATATTGATTTTGATGTTAATTATTCGATTTTAAATTATATATTATAACTAATCTCAATTGTGGTTTGAATTTTTCTTGTGAAGCTACCTTCAAATCCAACAAGTGCTTCAAAGAGGCTCCGTTTTGATGATCCATTAGTAGTTTAGGATGAGATAGACATTTTGGCATGTAAATTTTGAATAGATATTGAGATGGCATATGCCACATTTTGTAAAACTTTGTTTGATTTGGCGTTGATGCCATTTTTGTATATGGACATACACTTGATTATTGGATTTAATTTGATATATAGAATTTGACAATCAAAATTTAATTTGTTCCTCATGTGCATGATTAAACTCTTTGAAAATTTTATATTGAGCAATGGTTAAATATCAATGTATAATAGCATAAAAAAGAATGGTTATATTATGTAGTTTATATTTATATCACTGATTACATTGCATTGGATATATTTCAAACTCAAAGCATTACTTCACATTGCATAACTAACAACTAGATGTTGATAGATGATAAAATTTCAATTACAATATAGTTTTTACAAAGTCAACCTAAGCAGTAATACAATTACTTCACATTGCATAACTAATAACTAGGACCACCTGTCAATTTCATTTGCTTGTCATGGAATTCTATGAGACCACATTTCTTTGAGGCTTTTTTTCAAATAGTCCACTGCCTTGTTTATGCTACCACATTTTTCATACATGTCTACCAAAGATTTTTATCAAATAGTTCACTGGCTTGTTGGTAGGGCTTATTGGAACTTGTATGCTCTAACCTCACTCAATCCTTAAACCACTTCATTCCCTCTTAATTTTTTCTGTTTAAACTTAAAACATCATTGTATTATGTTGCCCCATAATTTGGCTTACACTTTCTTTGTAAAATCACCAATTTTCCCTTGTTTTTGCCCCTTCCAACTAGGGTTTCATACTTTTACTCTTCTTGGGTTACTCTTAATCACTCAGACCTCTTAAACACCATTAAATACACTTGTTCCAATAGTTTTCAACAAGTTCCAACCTATTTTCGTTCAACTTCTCAAAAACTCACTCTCTAGCCTTACTCAAAAGGCACAAAAATTTGTGTTTCTTAACAGGGCAGCATTCTCAGACCACTCTAATCCCTTTATCACCCCTAAAAACTTGTTCCTACACCTAACCCTATCTAATTCACGCCCATTCCTTTGAGGTACAACCTATACAGAAGGAGGAATGGCCTTGTCAATTCATGAAATCTTACATGTTTTAGGTGCTCCTGCACCATACTCCCCGAGTACAAAATATTTATGCCCCATAAATCACTCCATAGGTCTGATCCTATCTTCTTCACAATCCCTTCAAACCCACTCCAAGTCACTTGCATGAAAATCTTCATCTGAGGGATTTTGTACCCTTCATGTTTTGCATTGTCTTGGTCTTGCCATGCTTGATCCTTCTCAAATGGATCTTCTTGCTGCTATTTGTCTTCATTGACACCTGCACATGAAAATTCAATACACAAAGATAAACATCCATACATTAGTATCTCTATTTCATGCTCCTCCATAAGCTTTTGCCAACTACATATTTATCTCTGCCCTTCAACTCTTCTCTTCACAATATTTCTCAGGTTCTTTATGGTTAGAACCATCCCCATAGTATCATACATCTTCCACACAACCAAATATGACAACCAAGGACAATCCCCTATCCTAACACCATATTCCTCAAACTCTTCTTCTCTAGCCTTCACTAGGCCACTCACCATCAACTCTTCCTCTCTAGTTTCCCACCTAATCTACTATTTGCAAGATTACACATTTGAACTTTGATAGGTTGAGAGGTTAGGTTTGCTCTATTTATGCTAAATAAGTTCAATCAAAACCATTTAAGGTGTATTAAGTTGAATTTTTGAGTCTAGGGGTCCAATATGCCAAAAAAGCATTCTTGCTTCAAAATTGTCAAAATTGCCATGTAGTCTTTTAAAGACAAATTATTAAAATTGTAAAAGGAACTGCAAAATAGGATTCTAGAAGTTGTGGTAGGGTTGAAATAAAGGTCTTTGACTATTTTTTTGCAACAATCTATGGTCTCATGGATTTTTTTTCGCACAAAAATCAACATTGGAGTTCGGTTAGACGCTGAAAACTACTTGTAAGGGCATCAATAAATCTTGTTCTACAACTTGTATGACCAAACCAGATATTCCATAACATTTGGATGGGTACGTTTAGGTTAGGTATGGTTCCTTTTCACACCCAAATAGTTTGAAGCAGTCTAAGCTATGTTCAATCGGTAAAATCCCTTAAGAGTCCAAAGTGTAGAAAGGAAGCAATCTTTGATGGATTGTTACTCAAAAACCATGATGCTTATAGACTCTTCATCTGAGGCTATGGGATCATGTTAGGACCATCTACAATAACCTCTCTTATTTTTTTCTACATCGGAGGCATTTTTCTGTGGTGATGAGTTTTCAGTTGAGGGAAAAGTTGTCAGATGCAAGCAGTGTAAAGTTGCAAACTGGTGCAACTTTCATTCTCCAACTCATATGACCAAATGGAATATTCCAACTGATCTAGATGGGTACGTTTACGCTAGGTATGGTCCTCTTTTGCACCCGAATGGTGTCGAATCACTCTGAGCTACATTGGACTGGCGATTTCCCTTAAGAGTCCAAAGTGCTAAAGGTAGCAATCTTTGAAGGGATACTTCTTGAAAATTGTGATGCTTATAGACTCTCTATCTGAGGCTATGGGATTGTATTGGGACCATCTACGATAAAATCTCTCATTTTTTTCTATCTCAGAGGCGTTTTTCCGTGGTGATGAGTTTTCAGTTGAGGGAAAAGTTGTCAAATGCAAGCAGTGTAAAGTTGCAAAGTGGTGCAACTTTCATTATCCAACTCATATGACCAAACGAACTATTCCAAAACATCCGGATGGCTATGTTTATGCTAGGGATGGTCCTCTTTTGCACCCAAATACGCCCGAATCACTCTGAGCTACATTGGACCGACGATTTCCCTTAAGAATCCAAAGCGCTAAAAGGCAGCAATCTTTGAAGGGATATTTCTTGGAAACTGTGATGCTTATAGACTATCTGTATGAGGCTATGGGATTATTTTGGGACCATCTACAATAACCTCTCTCATTTTTTTCTATCTCAAAGATGTTTTCCTATGGTGATGAGTTTTTAGTTGAGGGAAAAGTTGTCAAACGCAAGTAGTTTAAAGTTGCAAAGTGGTGCAACTTTCATTCTCCAACTCGTACGACCAAACAGACTATTCCAACACGTCTGGATGGGTATTTTTACGCTAGGGATGGTCCTCTTTTTCACCCAAATATGCCGAATCACTCCAACCTACATTGGATCGACGATTTCCCTTAAGAGTCCAAAGAGCTAAAAGACGGCAATCTTTGAAGGGATGTTTCTCAAAACCCGTGACACTTACAGACTCTCCATCTGATGTTATGGGATTGTGTTGGGACCATCTACAATAACCTCTCTCAATTTTTTCTATCTCATAGGCATTTTCCCGTGGTGATGATTTTTCAATTGAGGGAAAAGTTGTCAAATGCAAGTAGTGTAAAGTTGCAAAGTGGTGCAACTTTCATTCTCCAACTCGTATGACCAAACGGACTGTTCCAACATGTCTAGATGGGTACTTTTACGCTAGGAATGGTCCTCTTTTGCACCCAAATACGCTGAATCACTCTGAGCTACATTGGATCGACAATTTCCCTTAAGAGTCCAAAGTGCTAAAAGGCAGCAATTTTTGAAGGGCTATTTCTCAAAAATTGTGATGATTATAGACTATATTTCTTAGGCTATGCGGTCATTTTGGGATCATCTAAAATAACCTCTCTCATTTTTTTCTATCTCAGAGCCGTTTTCCCGTGGTGATGAGTTTTCAGTTGAGGGAAAAGTTGTCAAATGCAAGTAGTGTAAAGTTGCAAAGTGGTGCAACTTTCATTCTCCAACTCGTACGACCAAATGGACTATTCCAAAACATCTATATGGGTACATTTCCGCTAGGGATGGTCCTCTTTTGCACCCAAATACGTCGAATCACTCCAAGCTACATTGGACCAGCGATTTCCCTTAAGAGTCCAAAGAGCTAAAAGGCAACAATCTTTGAAGGGATATTTATTGGAAACTATGATGCTTATAGAATCTCCATTTGAGACTATGGGATCATGTTGGGACCATCTACAATAACCTCTCTCGGCTTTTACTATCTCGGAGGTGTTTTCCTGTGGTGATGAGTTTTCAATTGAGGGAAAAGTTGTCAAATGCAAGCAGTGTAAAGTTGCAAAGTGGTGCAACTTTCATTCTCCAACTCGTATGACCAAACGGCTTGTTTCAACACATCTTGATGGGTACATTTATGCTAGGTATGGTCCTCTTTTGCACCCAAATATGCCAAATCACTCTAAGCTACATTGGACCAGCGATTTCCCTTAAGAGTCCAAAGGCTAAAAGGTGATTTTTGTTTTTGGAAAAAGTGGCAAGCCACTGTAATTTATTATATATAAATAGGAGATATTAAAAAACCTGGCTCAAATGAGCATATCGATAGGAAAGAAACAGGAAGAAAACATTCGCTTGTAGCTCGATTAAGTACAAAAAGCTCTTTACATTTTAAACATACCCTTTATACAATGTCAGACATTTGACCCATATTTCATAAAATATCACTAGATATAGATTATTCCTATACACAGTTATGACCTTTTTACATTGTTTCACATTCCAAAATTCAAATTTTACAAAAATTTCCTATTAGAGGCATTTAGGGCACAATCTTCCACAAGAGTAGTATGTTGACGTTCTGGAGTGACAAGCACCTGTACAAACCATCAAGGTAGCATTTAAACTACATACAATAGAAAATATGCTTAGAATAACCAATCTATATTATTGTAATATGTCGCATACCTCTCCAAAAGGATCAGAGTTGCCTATTGTTGTAGCAGGTCCATGATCAATCGTGCCAGGAATATCGCAAAATTTGTCTAATGATAAATCTATATTGCCACAACAAAAAAGATGCTTAGACTAACAAATCTATATTAATCTAAACAACCTGAATGATGATGAATTGGTAATGCAAATTACTAAAAGATGCTTAGAATAACCAATCTATATTATTCTAAATGACCTAATTGATGATGAGATGGTAATGAAAACTATAAAAGATGCTTTGAATAACCAATTTATATTATTGTAATTTATCGCATACCTCTCTGAAAGGATCAGAGTTGGCTATTGTTGTAGTAGGTCCATGATCAATCATGCCAAAAATATCCCAAAAGTACATACAAAATATCACTATTAAAGACACCTGCATTGCAATAGTATACCAAATATCAATATTAAATAAAGAACACTAATGAACTTAAGCATAATGAACCTAAGCATTGTACCTTCCATTCTTGAATATGATATTCAAGTGTGCCTGAAGGATCATCTATTTTCTTAAGATTATCCAATATTGCTTCATGATTAGCATTACTTAGTGTCCATAGTTGTTTTGTCTTTGGTTTGGCATGATGCTTCAACAACTTAACATTTGTTGCTATAACAAGGTGTGAATACATGAGAATGGTTTTGTGTTTCTCGTAGTCTTCAAATGCAGGTATGCCATTCTTTCTAATCATGTATCCACCCACTCACTTGACTCGCATTGATCCCACTCGTACTAAACACAATTCTGACAAAAACAAGCCAACTTTCGTGTCCAAATGGTCCATGTGCTTGCATCTGAGCTTCAAAATGAATGCAACTTTGAAGAATCTTTGATTGTATGAAAATCCAATTTGCCTCCCACTGTACCCTCCTCAACCAACCAAAAGAATCTACGCACTATTGAATCAAGTGTCCCACCTTGTGACAATGTTGAACTACACCAATCAACAATAGAACGTGCATCACTGAATTTTTCTCCTGAAATCTTCAATTGCTCCTTAACTAGAGCTCTCTTTACACATGCACCTGCTCCATAATGCTCCCCTTTCCCATGCCCAGCTTCAAAAAAACTCCAAATATTAGGTACACCCCTCTCTATATGCATTCTACTCAACCAATAAAACATACAAGCATTCTTGAATTGACCTGTGCAGCTATCTAACCAAATGAGATGTCGGCCCAATGCTATATCATGCTCCTACAAGAACTCAAAAACATTCTTGAAACAATGTTGGACATACTCGGATGAGTGAGATCTATCATCACTCGTATAAAAATGGTACTCTTTGATTATCTTTCGATTCTCCTTTGTACTATCAGGTGCATGTCTAAACATTATGTGGACAAAAATAGCAATCTGAATAGAATTGTAATACTAAGATTGTAACTCATTTTGTGGTTGCAATGTGTAGTTTTCTGCAAAATCAACCACTGATATAATAGTGCCAATCGGAAAAGAGTCCTTACACATCTTTAATTTTTTATCCAACCATTGAGACCTATGACTATGCCTTGCATACTTGTAGAAAATATTGTCCTTAAAATCTGAAATAAAATCAGCAACACTGCATTCTTTTGTAACCAACTCGCATCTAGAACCTTCACCTCCACTCTACAAAGTATATTTGACTATCTCATATCTTTTTTCTCAAAAATCTTCTTTCCAAATTCATGTTCAGAACCCTCATGAAAACATTGAAAAAACTTTGACAAGCCACCACATTGTGAGCAGTTCACATTTAAACAATCATTTCTATAGAAAAAGGAACCATCATCTCTAGAACATAAAAATAGATCTAGCAAGTCCCTTGATGATTTTGAAGGATGCATTGCACCACACTCCTACAACATTTTATTAGTATGCAAAGTAGAATAGATATAGCATAATAGTCCATGGTACATTGAAAACTCCACATGGTATTTGCAACAACAAGTATTACGAATCTTAAGAGGCACACAATAAAATGGCCTCAAACCTTCAAAAGTCCTTTGCGAGATTTCCATATTTGGATGTGTTTCAATAAAAAAATTGAACAACATTGTTTGGCTTGATTCCAAGAAATGTTTAGGATGCGGTGTATGGTCTCAATTTCCAATTCTTAACTTTAAAACATCCTTTGCATTGGGTGATACTCTAGAGTTATGCCAAAATGATACATGGGCTTTTGCTGAGAGGTTACTCTAGAGTTATGCCAAAAATTTTGAATTACCTACTTTACATTATCAATTAGCTTCTTATCAACACGTGGAAACCTCTCAGCAAAAGCCCATGTATCATTTTGAAGAGGATCATCTATTCTTTCTCTTCTTGCAAGTGCTATATCCAAAGTTGTATGATTTATGTCAAAATAAATACAAGTTTGTCTCATAAAGCAAGACTGTTTCAATTGATGGCTTACTAGGGTGGTTGTAATGACTATCTGAGCAACTCTCTTATCTTTTTCCTTGTTATTTTTTCCAATAGACTTGAGAGCATTAAAAATATTTTTGACAATAATAGAATTTTTTTTAGTCTTCTTGTTCACATGAATCTTCAATTTGGCTAGCAAAGGTCTCATCTTTTGCATCTTTAGAAATTGCACAAAAATTTGGCATTGCTCGGTCAATGTCTTATCACTAAAATATTGGTTGAAAAGTCTTCTAGCCCACAACTGAACAGTTTGTGTTGACCTCTTTCCTTCAAAATTGTTTATAATGTTATCATCAATTTCAAGTAGCCATTTAGGGGTTCTTGAAGGTCTTGAATTTGGAATATGTCTTTCTTCCACACAAGGTTCTTCATTTCTCATGTAATCTAGTGAAACATAATTTACACTTGCTTCAATATTATGTTCAACATCTTCGTTTCCAACATTTTCACCTTGAACATTTTCAATATCAATTTGAATAATTCCATTCCCAATTTTCAATATCATGTTCAACATCTTCATTTCCAAAATTTTCATTATCAATTTCAATATTTTCATTCCCAATTTGAATATCATGTTCAACATCTTCAATTCCAACATTTTCACCTTGAACATTTTCATTCCCAATTTCAATATCATGTTCTACATTTTCACATTGAAATTTTTCACCTTAAGCATATTCAATTTCCTCTTCACTTGAAAAACCATAGGGCTCAGTTACACCAATATTTAACATACCTTGTCTTCTCTTCCTATGACCTTCTCTATCTCTTTGTCTATATTCTTCAATTTGTTCTTTTTTAAGCTTTCTCTTACATTTTTGCTTCCGACAACTGTTGCTCCCCATTATACCTCAAAAAATATGCTAAAAAATGATTGCTTATGACAAATTTGAGTAGAATATTCTCCAAAAACATGATATTTGTCTCTTCCTATCTGAAACAGTGCATTTATCGCCTACAAAGTGCTGAAAATAGAATGTAGGGTCCGTTGGAATGCAAAAAAATGACCCACATGGAGTTTTTCTATGGCCCACAAATCCGATATCCGATTTGAATCGAATATCTGATTTGGAAATCATTTTTAAAAAAATTGCAATGGTAAGATTTTAGCTCTACACATCGGAGTTTTACAAATCAGATATTTGATTTGTGCCCACATAGACCTAAGGGTTTAAGGTTGAGGGAGAGAGGGAGAGGGAGAGGGGGAAGGAGAGAGGGAAAG
>CM021109.1:134136175-134191171 GCA_007115665.2 Sequoiadendron giganteum
AGGGAGAGAGTGAGAGAGAGAGGGTTTAGGGTTGAGGGGAGAGTGAGAGGGAGAGGGAGATGTAGAGAGAGACAAAGACAGAGAGATTAGGAGAGATAGTGGGAGAGGGAGAGTGTGAGAGTGAGAGGGAGAGGGAGAGTGGGAGAGTGAGAGAGGGAGAGGGAGAGTGGGAGAGTGAGAGGGAGAGGGAGAAAGGGAGAGGGAGAGAGGGAGAGAGAGAGGTGGAGGGTGAGAGGGAGAGAGGGAGGGAGAGAGGGTTTATGGTTGAGAGAGAGAGGGAGAGGGAGAGAGGGAGAGTGGGAGAGTGAAAGAAGGAGAGGGAGAGTTGGAAGGAGAGAGGGAGAGTGGGAGAGAGAGAGAGGGGGGGGTTAGAGTTGATGGAGAGAGAGAAGGTAGAGGGGAGAGAGATAGGAGTGATTGAGTGAGAGACTTGGGAGAGAGAGAGATGGAGAGAGAGAGAGAGGGAAAGAGATAATATTTAAATATTTTATATATTAGTAATATATATATATATTTAAATATTTATACATTAACTAAAATATTTAAATAATATTTAAATATTATACATAATAATATAATATTATATATTAAATACATAATTCAGTAAGATATTATCATAAATTGTATATTATATATTACATTATAAACTATATTGTATATAATATATATTAAATTATAAACTTTATTGTATTTTTTAAATCATATATTATAAATTGCATAACATTTTTTAAACTCATATCTAAAACATATTGGATATCGGATATCCAATATGGTGACACAAAATTTAATACCTAGGGATTAGGCTCAAGATTGCTTTGGAATTTGGTTCAGACCTACCAATCCTAAGAAGTCAACACGAACAACATGTTTAACAACTTACCTTGTTTTTCCAGACTTCGCCCATGTGGCTGACGACTTTTTTTAACCAAAAATTGATGAAACGAAAAGGGTTTGTAAAGGATCTTCTCAGACTTCCACCAATATAAATTATACTTTACTTTAAATCTAATAAATTATTATTATTCATTTTCTATATGAATTACAACTAAAGTCCTAATTGATAGCCTGATTGAAAAACATCTATACCTTTCAAACGATATCACATTTTTTGAATCCAAAACATGAGTCACATTCTATGCTTTCCATACTATAGGATTAAAAAAAAAAGAATTTCATGAATTTTTGACCAAGTTAAGGTTGTTAGACATACGAGTTTTTTATATTTTTTAAAAGTTGTAATAAAAAATTCATAATTAATTATTTACTTGAAAAAAAATTACAAAAAAAAATGCATCACATCCAAACATGAGTCCTCTACTTATATCTAAAATATTATCATTTTATTATGGTTAGGGTGGTCAGATAGACACCTACTTCTTATTTTTTCCCTGAAATTTAAGTACTACTGCATTGAAATTTCAATTTTTCACCAAATAGATTTTTTTTTAGAAAAATAAACCTAGTATTTTAGAAACTACATTCAATTTTCCACATATTCTATTCTTACATATTTTGAAATAATATAGATAACTTATTCAAATTTTTATGTCAAGTTGCCTAACTCTGATTTTTTTGAATTTTCATTGCCACTTAAGGGCCTATTTTTTCCATGATGATCTTGCACATACCCACATGTCAAATATTTTGTATTCCTTTGAACCTATGAAATTTTCAACACAACACTAAGAGAGTTTATTTTCTTTTATGTCAAAACTTAGGACAAATTTTAAACTTGGTCAGAGGTTCAAGAGGTTCTTAAACCTATAAAATATTTTTGATGGCTTTGAAGACAAAAAAACACAAGGCATATACTTAGGAAATTTTAGGGATTCTTCACCTTAGATAACATAGGCCTGGGGTAATCTAGCACAACAAAAAGAGGTCATTTGATCATTGTACTTCATTAAGGATCTCTTAGATCTAGTATAACTCAAGGGAAAATTAAGCCTAAGTGCACAAAGAATCTAGGATGCAATGCAAAATTTCAGCACTAAAAATTTGAGTCCTAGAAATCTCTATTAAGGGACATGTATCACTTAATAGAATAAAAAAATCTATCTATCTCTGGGGCTAGACAAAAATGGTGACCAAAAAGATCGAGACAAATTATACTTCATCTTGATCTAGAAGTATCAAGATTGCACAAAGAAAAAACACAATATGTACAAGACAAAATTGGTAGTTACAAAATGATGTTAGTCTAAATAATCATGGACTAAAAAATTTATTGGAATTTTTTCCAAAATCTTTAGATGGTATGCATTATTACCATATCCCTCAATAAATTTGTATAGCCATGCCATATGCAATACACTTCTTTTTCTAAAACATTGGACATGCAACTCATTTAGACACTTTCCAAACATATAAGTTCATACTTTTGGGATTGCAACTTAGGTATTCCCTCCTTGTTGACTACCATTCCATCCAAGGAGACAAATCTCATCATTCACAAGGTCAAAATTTTCATTTTTACCTCTTATCTATCATAACAAATGGTGGATCTACAACTTGGTACTTTACCTCACTAAATTCTTTTGCATCCATATATGTGCTAGTGTCTTCCATGGATATTACCTTATCTTCCCATGGTGCACATCTCCATTTACCAACATATAGGAACCTCCTAATTACTACAACATATTTCTCTCCCCCATCTTCAATACAATGGCTCACCTCAAAAATTTCATTACCATGTACTCTCATAAGTTCATCAACCTTGACACATACTTGGTCTATCTCATTAGGATCACACCCCAACTCAAAGCCAAGACAATACAACAAATAGAATCTAGGGACATGGGATATGCTAGTAAGGTCATATTGATAATAGGTAGTTGTTCCTCATTCATCCAATCAGACTACTCTTTGAACTAGTCCTCCTCAAGCTCTTCACACTCCAAGTCACTTTCAAATAGAGGATTATCTCTACACTAATAATAATTTAAACCTATATTATCTAGTGGAGTTGTAGTCTCATCATAGAGTATATTGTGTCTTATGTTCATTTTTTCCATAAATTTTTCAACCTTAAATCAACACAAAGGCATAAATTCATCTCAAAATCAAAATACCTAGAATCAAAAGTCATATGAAAAATATACATATAAATTTACAGTATAATCTCAATTTATTCACTCTTTCTTGGTGAAATAGTTGTGCGTCTCTCTATTCGTGAATGATTTTTTGCTGCAGATGGTGCTCCTGGGAGGTGGATGACACCAACACAGGGAGCTTATTTCTTTATCAAAGACTCCTACATATAATTTAACTAGGCACATAGTGTTATTTGGGCTAACACCTTAAATGGAATTTCTCTCATAGCCTTTATAAATCTCATATTGAAATAGGGATCATTTATTTTTCTTCTTTTTTAATATGAATGAGTGAATTAATCAATAAATTTATGAGAAATATATGTTGTATGTCTTACATATAGTCAAATAATGGAGGCCCTATCTAACTAGAAGACACTTTAAGCTAAAAAAATATCATGATAGTCTCAAATATTTCTTGGAATGAAGGTTTTAATTTTAAGAACAACAAAAATGGGTCAAAATATGTTGGGATGTGATTTTGAGATCATATTTAAGAAGGGAAAGGACAATTTTATGGTTAATTCTCTATCAAGGAAATATGAACCCATAGTGTCACTATTGTATATCATTTCCATGGTACAATAATATTGGGTGATTGAGGCAAGAGAAGAGTGGGAAAATAAATTAAATACTCAAACTCTAATTACAAAATTCCAACAGGAGTTCAAGTGTGTTAGAAAAAATATCATGGAAAGGTAATGTTTCACTATAATAGGATAGGTAAGTGTATGCTTCTCTAATAGGTGGGAACTCTAGATCCTCAAAAACTTATCATAGATTAAATGAGATTTATTTTGGGAGGGATTAAAAGGGGATGTTCAAAAAAATAGTATCTAATGCATGGTATGTCAACAAAATAAACAAGAGAAAATTAAGACTTCAAATATTTTGTATCCCTTATCTATCCAAAGTTCTTGGTGGGAAGAGATATCCATAGACTTCATCATAGGGCATCCCAAATCTAAAGGAAAGAAATTCATCATGGTTTTTGTAGGGCATCCCATATCTAAAGGAAATAAATTTATCATTTTTTTATGGAT
Source organism: Sequoiadendron giganteum (assembly GCA_007115665.2). NCBI lineage: Eukaryota > Viridiplantae > Streptophyta > Pinopsida > Cupressales > Cupressaceae > Sequoiadendron > Sequoiadendron giganteum. The sequence goes on from CM021109.1 coordinate 134,140,314, forward strand.
CATCTCACCAAATATGCACAAATTGGTGCTTTGACATGCCCATTGGTAGTGAGTACTATAGCAACTTCTTGTATGAATAGTATTAATAAACTACATGAGAATTAAAAAATGATAGTAAGTGATCATGATCCTATATTTACAAGTAGGTTTTGGATTTACTTATTTTCATGCTTGAGAACTCAACTAGCTTGTAGTTCATCATATTATCCCTAATCTAATGGATAGATAAAGGTGGTCAAAATGCTTAAAAGGGTATTTCTAATATATTTTTTTGAATAAACAAGAGAGATTGGTGCAATGGCTACCACTAGAAGAATGGTGATATAACACTTCCTTTCATGCTTCTTCCAATATGTCTCTATTTTTGGCACTATATGGGTACCAACCACAATCAATCACATTTTATTTGATGTAATAATCAAAGGTTCAAATAGTTGAAGAACATATTCAACATCGAAAAGAGGTAATTTCTATTCTCTAAGAGAACCTAGCATTGACACACAAAAAATAAAGTAAAAAACTAATCAACACCATGATGAATGAACTTTTGAAATGGTAAATTGATTCTTTGTGCAACTACAACCATATAAGAAAATGTCTCTAAAACAACAACAAAAATGTAACAAACCTTCACCAACTACTATGGTTATTATAATGTGTTGCAAAATATTGGTAGTGTACCATATGAATTGGAGTTACCTATGTCAAAAAAAATCATCTAATTTTCTATATTTCATGCTTGAAAAAATTGTTGGAAAAAAATTATGGCATAGACTGAGTTATCATAACTTGATGAGGAAGGAAGAATAGTTTTGGATCCTAAGGAAATTATTCAAGAATGCACCAAAAGGTTGTGAATAGCAGACTTTTTTGTTCACCTAACTAGAAAAAATAGAAACAAAAAGAATTCTAATAAATACTAGATAATTAAAAACATAAAAATATATTTACTAATATCAAGATTTTAAATATTGTAAATTCATCACAAAAAAAATCACCAATGGGAAATAACTTGAAAACATCTATATGGTTGATTTATCTCAAAATATCTACAAGAACAAGGAAAATATAAAAAATGTTTGGGGTGTTTTAGGGATTTATCTTAGTCAAACTCATTCTTTGGTATTTCTACCTCCATAGCAGCCAAGATAGATAAATAGAAAAAAATAGTGTATGAATGTGCATATCCCTACTCTGTTAGGGAATTGTCAAAGTTGTGAATGTGCAATAGGGGAACTATCATGAAAGAGAAGTGATGTGATAATATCAACATGTGCTTGGGGGAACTTGATAAAGTAAGTGTTTACAATATAAAAATAAGAATAATATTACTTGTAGAGGGTTGAGGAACCCAAAGAGAGAACGAGAGCTAAAAGAATGTTGTAAGAGCATAGTAGAAGGCTGTTGAGTTTGAGAGTTGTAGTTGGTTATAGAATGCAAGAGAGAGCCAAGAGAGAGAAAGTTAAAAACTAAAAATTTAGTTTCAAAAATGAGAAGATGAGGAAAGAGAAGGTTGTTGATGAGCTATTTAAATTAATCTTGAGTCATTTGCATTCACTTTGGGAGGTGAAAAGTTGAAAAACACTTGGATATGGCCACCAAATGAAAAATATTGTGGGATGTTAGCACAACACATGGATTTCCACATGATGTGCTAGTGTTTAGATAATTTATTCCAAAAATAATAAGAGACTAGAAGAACATGGGGCTAACACAAAAGAAACATAAAAAGTGACCATGGGAGATGAGTGAAAGTGGAAAAAGTAAATCACTTTCACATGCTGGTAAGAGAACCTCTTGAAGTTTCTTAACAAATATGGAATGTTAAAGAATAAAGGAAACTAATAAGTTCATTTTGAAACAAAGGCACAAAAAATTTGGCCAAAAAATTATTTTTGTTTTTGAAAAAAAAATTTGTTTTTAAGGTTTTTAAAGTGAACATCAGTGGGTTCACTAAAATGTAAAGGATAAAAAATTTAACTTCTACAAAGTAAAATTTCCTTGAGATTTAACCTCCCTCTTTACACTAGGATGAAGTAGTGGCCTTAAATTTATATAAATTTGCACTAATTATCCTTTACTAAGGCTTGATCCTAAATAGAAAAATAGAAATCGCTAACTAAAATTCTCAAGGAAAATAAGTTGGTAAAAATAACTAGAAACAGAGAAATAAAAATCACTAACTCAAAAGAAAAATGGAAAATACAAAGGACAAAGAACTTGGAGTCGAGTGGAGGAAGCCTTTTCCTCGGAAACTAGTGTTTTTTGCATGTGTTTGCATGTTGCATTGTTGTCCATACAAATAGAATGTGAAAAAGTTTCCAGAAAACATGAAAACACATGTTAGCTATTCACCTAGCTTGCAAAACCATAAATAAAAAATATCTTGACAAATACTAGATAATAAAAATAAAAAAACATAAACTAATAACAAGATTTTAAATAATTTAAATGAACCAAAAAATATATATCGGAAATCACTTGCAAAGCTCTATGAAATTGAGTGTTCTCAAAATATCTGCAAGAAGAAGGAAAAGAAAAAAATGTTTGGGGTTGTTTGGGAACTTGCCTCAGTCAAATACTTGATTTTTTATTTCTACCTCCATTGTAGCCAAGATAGATAGATAGAAAGAAAATAATATGTGAATGATCCTATCCTAAGTGTGTTAGGGAATGGTCAAAGTTGTTAATGTGTAATTGTGGAACTAGCATGAAAGAGAAGGGATATGATAATCCCAAGGTGATTGGTGGCACAATAAAAGAAATCCTTACAATATTAAAATAAGAATAATATTATTTGTAGAGGCTTGAGGAATCCAAAGAGAGAAAGAGAGTAAAATAGTTTTGTAAAAAAATTGTTTAGATTTGTCCCAATTTGTTTCCATTGACTTGGGGAGGTGAAAAATAAGAAAATTCTCATATCCAACCATCAAAATAAAAATTGCTCTAAGATGCTAGTGTGACACACAAAAATGTGTGTGACGCACTAGTGTCTAAACAATTTATGATAAAAAAAGAGACTAGAAGAACATGGGGATAACACAAAAGAAACATGAAAAAGTGACCATGAGAAAGGAGGCTTGAGCACCTTGAGAAGGAGATTCGGGATTATGCAAGGGTTGAATTGAGCCTACAAATAGACTAAGGGAATGGAGACCAAAGTGAATAGAAAAAAGTATGAAATTGAAAGGGTATGCAATTTTTTACATGTTACAATTAGACTTATGATTGCACCTTCTAATAAGCCTAGTTGGAATCTACATCAAATGGATGTTAATTGAAAACTTTTGAATGGTGATTTAAAGGAAAAAAAATGTTTCTTGTTAAACTTGAGGAATTTGTAAAGAAGGGAAGAGAAAATTTGGTATGTAGATTAAATAAAGTATTATATGGTCTCAAACATGCACCAAGGTCATGGTGTAGCATTGTAAATTGACACCCTTGATAATTTCACACTATGTCTAGCTCTCCCTTATGTACTTGGACCCAATTGTGATTATAAATTGTTGACCTTTTATGATCAAATTTGGAAAATCAATCTTAAATTGGGAATCATGATTTAATATTTATTTAATGACACTAAAGGACCCAAAATAGGTTTGGAGTAGGGTGTTAGTGCCCCTGTCTAGTTTATTTTGGTCCTAATTTAAATATTTCATTATTGACATTTTAACATTTAGAAATTTGAATTCATTTTTCAGTTGTTGGTAACTAATTTAATGGGAATTAAATAAATACATATAAATACAAGTCTATTTCACCATTTGAAATCCTAAAGAAAAAAGCTAGAAATTTTGGAATCACAATTAAGCATCCTAAAAAGCAGTCAAGGCAAATTCAAGGGTAGAATCAACAACATTATTACAACACTTTCATCAATCAAGATTACATGCACATGCAAGATATTAGGAAGAAGAAAAAAATTATGAGCAAGGAGCTATTATGATAAATCATGTTATTATTATGAAGATGTATGATTTATCCTCTACAAGCTATCTACAATAATCTATTGTATTTTGTGAGCTAACCTAGGAAAACACAAACAAAAATTTTGAGCCCCAATTTTTTTCTAAGTGTTGTAGTTTATACCCGGGAATCATTCATATAAAGGTGAACACCAATAAGATCGGACATATGATTAACTACTTATGACATTCAGAAAATTCACCACTAGCAATTCATCGCCAATAAATTCATTGCCAAAAATTCACCGCGGGAAAATTCACCTCAAGGAAAATTCACCACCAGCAATTCACCGCCACGTAAAATTAATCACAAAATTTTAATGCGATGAATTTTCCATGGTGGTGAATTGCTGGTGGTGAATTTTCCTTGAGATGAATTTGTCATGGCAGTGAATTTTCTTGCGGTGAATTTTTTGACGGTGAATTGCTAGTGGTGAATTTTCCTAGAGCCACTACTTATATATTCACAAAATAAAAAACAATATTATATAGATCTAGAATATTGGTATCCATTGTATTAATTAGATAAAAAATAATACATTGTTACATCTTCTACTATACTCTTTCTTCTATCCCTTATCTAATCTCTATACATTTGTTCTTCTATACATATAATTCCCCTTATACATCTATTACCTACATGATATATCTCTCTCTTACATTATGTCATTCATATTTTCTTTTATACATACATCTATGGGATGGGATGGGACATGACCTATCTATGATACCCCTAGTCTAGAAAATATTTTTACAGTATATTATGCTATGAAAGTGCTTTGTGCCAAGATGCAGTATGTTTTATGGGTCGATGTCTTCACTATCTTTCTTTCTAGCTAACAGGGAGAAAGGATTAGTAGAGGGGGAAGGTTTGACAAATTCAAGATTTTTGGTAGTGAGACCCTTCTCATGATGGACAAGATAAGGGTTACAAACCCATGGATGAATAGGAGGGATCGAGGTTTTGGAAATAAGGAAGTGATAAATACAATATATAAGCCTCTAATGTAGGGGTAGTTCTCTTTTCACCTAAGAAAATTTTATGCAAATATTCTTCTAAAGAGAAGTAAATTCAAGAAGAAAACTTCATCCTCACAAATTATGGCACAAATGATTAATCATATGAAAGATATAAGAATGGGAACTTTTATACCTTCCCTCCAATGTAATTTATTGCATAATAACCTCCACCACCCTCTTCCAAACCTCAGGGAGCTCTCCCTTATTGAAACTATTATACAGTTAATTAATTTTTTCTCCTCTCTTCAAAAACATTTTCATGGCTTCCTAATAATTACCCTTAACCTTCTTGGGGATATGAACACCATCCTAAAGAATCCTTGTGGTAGCAAAAATCACCTCTTCAAAGACATGAAATGAAATGTCCCATGGTAGCAACAATCACTTCCTCAAAGATATGAAACTAAATTTCCTACATGTAGATAACATAGGTATCTTCCAAGAGTTAGAAAAATCGGTGGAGATGATGATGTCAAATCTATTCATGGCCTTTAAATACAAAGTGAGGTTTCCCTTCTATGGAATAACCCAAACATCCTTTTCATTTTTTGTATTCTCACATTTAGATGACTCCATCTGAAGCAGGTCTCCACCCATGATTAACCTAAGAGATAACAATTGAAAACTCAAAAATAAAGAGGACTACCAAAACTATGGGGGATATCAAGCTTGAACACCAAAGTAAGAATATAGAGATGAAATGAGGGAGTAAAGATATTATTTCCCTTCTTGATTCCACTATTACTAATTCTTTAGAGAGCTACCACTCATGCCAAGGAGACCATTAATGATATCCTCTAGAAAATAAATAATTATTATTTTGTGCCTCACTTTTCACTTGGAGGCCAATGTGATTAGGAGTTCAAGATGAAATCATTCTAAATTAGGAGGTCGTTAATTTGAGTACCTAGGTTGGTGAGACCATCAACTGAGCAATTTCCTTTTGTATACACATGTTGAACTTTTATTTCACCTAATTTAATCAAATTGAGTTTTATCTCTTCAATTAAATCTTCATAGGACCAGCAAGGGATGGCGTTAGAGACTATCATATCGATCACATTCTTAGAGCCACCTTCTAAAACTAATTTCCTTATGTCATTGCTCACAACCAATAAGACACCTCAGAGGATAGCAACTACTTCAGTAAAGTTACATGATTGAATCCTTAGGTTCTCGTTATAGGAACCAATCACCTAACCCCTATTATTCCTTATTAGAACACCCCCACCTTTCTAACTTAAGGGTTAACCTTACAAAAACAATCAAAGTTAAGTAGGAATTATTATAGAGTTGATTGATTAAATCAAAAGAGATCTGCCACAAACGTTTGAAATCAGGGATCTTGGAAAAATGTATTGGTGTTCGGAATTGAAGTATGAACATAATATGGTAAGACTTTCATTACTCAAAGTAAGTATGCAAATAAACTAATCAAAATATTTAATATGCAAGATTGTAAACTAGTATCTACTCCATTGGAACATAATGTTAATTTTTTCTATATAATGATATTATACAAGTAAATGGGACTTTGTATAGATAGATAGTGGGAAGTTTGAACTAATTATCCACAACAAGACTTGATATTTCACAATTGGGACCAATAGCCAACCAATTCATGGCTAAACCGCTTGACACTCATTGGAAAGCAACAAAGAGAGTTATTCGATCCCTACAAAGTACCATAATTTTTTGTAATGCGTATACTAACCATTTGAATGTTGAGTTGATAGGTTATTAAGATCTGGTTTGATAGGTGATCCAAATGATCAAAAACCCACAATTGGTTATGCATTCAATAGTGGATCAAGCATTGTTTCTTGGAATGACAAGAAGCAACCAACTATTTTCTTGTCATCTACTGAAGTCGAGTACAGAAGCACTTTGGCTAAGGCCTATTCTTGAAGATATGAGACACAAGTAAGAAGGACCAACTCTAATCAAGTGTGATAATCAAAGTTTCATCAAATTGGAAAATAATCCAATTTATCACACATGATCAAAACACATTGAAACTCAACATCATTTTGTAAGAAAATATATTCAATCATAAGAGATAGAGCTACAATATTGTAACACAAATGACTACATGACTAATATATTTAAAAATCCACTGGGCAAGATAAAGTTTATGCTACATAGAGATATGGTAGGAATCCATCAAATTTTAGTTATTCATTAAGGGAGAGTGTTAGAGAATAGTTTTTATACAAACATGTGTCAATAATGATTGTAGAGGTATCTAGTTTGTTGTCAATAATTTTAATTTTATGTCAATAGAAAGATTATTGGGTCTTTTATATCTACAAGTCCAATCTTAATTCATGAATCATCAGTGAGTCCTTTGTTGTTTTTCAAATTCTGATTAAATTTCCTATAAGATTATACTTTTGTATATTTTTTTCAAAAATAAAATATGCTTGACTATTTCAAGCACGACTTCGAATGAATAACACTATGAAATAAACTAGCAATCGTACCTTAGTGTGCAATGGGTATGCCGAAGATTCATGGAAGGTGAATTAAGGAAAAATTTCGTCTATTTTTGCACACATTTGTGGAATACATGAGGTCAAATGGTAGGCCAGTTAAAAAATTATTTTGTTTATGCAACAAAGGTCTCATTGGAGAAGTGATGGCTTAAAATCAACTATGCATCCATTTATAGGGATCCAAACATGACTGAAATAAAACCCCTAAATCAAGAAGATAATTAGGTTCCATTATGAAAAGGTTCATGTTATGTTTGCAATAGGGAGAGAGGAAGAGAGAGAGGGAGAGATAGGGATAGAAAGAGGAAGAGATAGAGAGGGACGCAAAGAGAGAGAGAGGTAAGGAGATAGAGATAGAAAGGAAGATAGAGATGGAGAAGGAGAGGGAGAGGGAGAGAGATAGGTAGAGGAGGGAGAGAGCAAGATATAGAGAGATAGAGAGAGATGGGGAGATATATAGGGAGATATGGATAAAACGAGATTGAGAGGAGATAGAGGGAGATAGAGGGGGATAGAGAGAGAAAGAGAGAGAGAAGGTGACAGAGACAAGTAATAGAGAGGGAGGTATATAGAGGGTGAAAAAGATAGAGAGGGGGAAAGATGGAGATAGAGATAGGGAAGGTGAAATGGGGAGTGTTTGTGTATATGAGTTAGAGAGAGAGAGATAGAGAAGGAGATAAATATATATAAATAGATAAAGAGAGGGAGAGAAACCAAAAAAATAGAAAAAGGAAGGGAGAAATAGAAAGAGTGAGTGATAAAGAGAGAGGGAGAGATAGGGATAAAAAGAGGGAGAGATAAGGATATAAAGGAGAGATAGAGAGATAGATATAAAGGAGTGAGAGAGATGGAAGGAGCGAGGAAATGAGTGCATTCTTACAATGTCGGAAAAAAAGTGGGGCCCTTTTTACGTCAGTCGATATTGACTTTCTCGAAAAAGTTGTAAAATGCAGATTCCTCTGCTCTTTTTTAAATATACATTGATCGTTGATCAGCGACACCAAGATAGATGGAAACCAAATTAATTGTTTTTGCACAATATTCGCTTCATTTAACAATCATTGTTTACTGATTATTGCCAAATTAAAAAATAGTTGGGATTTTCCTTTGCTTCTCATTCATGCCGACAAGAAAGAATCTTCCTCAAAGCGAGCCATCTGTAATGTACGAATTTGTTGACAGTGGTGGACAAGCTGTATATGTAAGAGATCGAATGCAACTTCTTTGAGGTTTCCACTGGACTTGACATATATTTTATAACATTCTATAAACTTAGGTAACACGTTGTTCATTTAATTTCCATTAGTGTATTTAGTCTAGATTCAATTCTAAATCAAAGCAACACAAATCCACTGTGTTGGGCGTTGCAATTTTTGAGGTTGGAAAGGGCCTTCTCTGACAATGGATTGTATTAAGACCCAACTCATCTCTCCAACAAGAATTCGGTCCGATCTCTACTCTTTTGACAATGTAGAACAATCATGGCCTCACTCGGTTCCCTGCGTGCTCTCAGTTTTATCATCTCTTGTGGAGAGAGTTGTGGGAAGGAATGATAGATTGGCTGTGTCAAACGGCCTTACTTTCAGTCCAGCTAAGTACGAGGTGTTCAATGGAGTGGAGGTGCCAGACATGAGCATACAACATTATTTGGAATGGATTTTCCGATACATTCGCTGCAGTCCCTCGGTATTCATAGTAGCATATGCTTATATGGACCGTCTTATTCAATTCCATCCACAATTCAAAATAACATCTCAGAATGTCCATCGGCTCATCATTGTCACTGTAATGATCGCCTCCAAGTTCGTCGAAGACATGTAAGTCTTTTAAATTTTATATTATGTGGGAATTTGGGTTACTATGTAAACAGCAGGTGCATTGATCACATTTTACATGGAGATCCAGATTCTCACATAAACACATATATGTTGATTGGTATCAGTAAAATTCACTGTCAGCAATTCATCATGTGATATATTTATCACATATATTTTTTTATGTGTTCAATAGAATTTCTGTATTTTTTATTTTTTAGGTGCTCTTGGTCATTTAAATATTGAAAAATGTATATCACGACGATGAATTGCTGACAGTGAATTGTATACGCAATGAATATGTCACGACAATGAATTGATAGCGGTGAATTGTTGACGGTGAATTTTCCTAGATCCATATTGACTATAACATAACAATTATATAAACTTTTTCTAAAGCAGTAGTATATCTCTTTGTTATTTAACATGCAAGTATTAGTACTGGTACTGGCTGTTTTTACTTTTTGCCCATATTAGATCTTAAATACACAATCTTTCAAGTCTGGGCTAGTAATGATATTCTTGCAATTGCTTATGTACAGTAACTACAAGAACTCCTACTATGCCAAAGTGGGAGGGTTCAGCACAGAAGAAATGAATAGATTAGAGATGGAGTTTCTATTTCTTCTTGGCTTCAAATTGCAAGTGACAGTGAATGTTTTCGAAAGCTATTGCTGTCACCTGGAGAGGGAAGTGGCAATGGGTGGAGGATTCCAAATCGAGAGGAGCCTTCGCTTATCTGGTGCAAAAGATGAAACTTCTAGGCCAAATTCTAAATCCAAAATGGGTGTCGATGGCTTATCATGGTATAGTCATATAAAGAATAGAAGAGTTTAAGCAGTCGATGAATTGTATGCACGTCTTTAAGTGAGTCAGTAAACTTTTAAAAGGCCAGGGGCAGGCTGTTTGGATGAAGCCATAAAAAACAGGCAAGTCCAATGAAGGAGGCCACAGTTGTAATTATGTAAATACTTATGAAAAGAAGCTATATTTCTGCTTCGAATCCCGTTTAATAATAACTCAAGACTGAAGCAATTAGCCATGTAAATGGTAGTCTATTGGTCTTTTTACTGTACAATGTAGTACAGAGAGATCAAAAACAATCTGTAACAACAATGCTCAATTGTCCTTTTCCTAATTGGTTGTTCTTCGTGGAGATTGTCAGAATCGCTCAATTTTAATTTCTTGAAAACAAATTAGTTTTACAGTTGGTATCGTTGTGGATGGAGAATACAACAATCCGTGTGCAGTACAAAGTGGTCCTTGCCATTTTATACAGTTGTAAACTTATTTCACGTCATCCTCGATAACCGGGACAGTTGTCTTTTTGTTTGAGGAATACGTTGAAAAAGACGAGACAAGATCTAACAAAGATATCAAGAAACCATTGTAAACAGCTACGCTAATTTTGTCTTTCTAAAAGTCTTCCTGAACAGCTGAGCTCAACGTCGGCTGGCTTTGTTTTCGAAATAGTATAAATTTAATTTGAATGGATTTTTTAATTATATATATTAATAAGATAGTAAAATTTTAAGTAGAATGGATTTTTTCATTGAAATTTTATATTTCATATTATATAAAAAAAAATTACATTGCTCTCATATTTATAAAATTAAAATCAATAAAGTTACAAAATCTTAAAATATTTATTGGCATTTCTTTTCAATAATCTCAAATTAAAATAAATTATCTCATCTAAACAAGCAACTAATCAAATAGAGTTACCCACATGTACAAAAAAAAATAGAAAATGTTAATAGAAAAAACTAACATAATCCACAATAAGTAGCAACATACCCCCAGACTAGTATTTCATTCAACATTGATGAACAACATATTTTTTCAGACTACTATAGTAGTGGACAAGTTGTTCATGTTGGCTAGGATAATGTAATTCATCACAATCTTTTGTCTTGCCCAAGCATCCTTCTATGGGGGTATTAAAACTAACTCTTAGTTCCACTTCATCTCACTTCTTAGAAGTATAGTGTCAATATCTAAGCATAACAATAAGCCAAAAAAAATATTTCCATAACATTAATCATATTACATTATATGAGATACAACTTCCAATTACAATATATTATATTACAATTGGTGATTCGCCAATTTACATAACTTATTATCTCAATATCAATTTTCTCCAATGCATGAGTGCTTCACTTGATGTTTGTCCTTGAATGATCACTCTTCTTAGGATGGACGGAAGTAAACATGATGATTCCAACCAACATGAAAACCCATTTCATTCATGGGAATAAATCCATGATAAAAATGACTGATAAACTAGAATATTGGAATGCCATAAAATTATATGGTTAAACAAAATTACACTTTCTATGTGATTCAATCAAACATTAAAAGAAGCATATGAAGCAAAAATATCACAAATACACATGAGACATGAATTTATATAGGAAACCCTTATGGGAGAAAAACCACTAGTAAAAGGACATTCACAATTGTATTATTCAAGAAAGTTGCATCTAATACAATAGGCCTTGTTAGGTCCCAAAACTATAGGTCTATAATCCTTAAAAAAAATTGTCACACCCTCAAGGGCAAAGGGGTTTTCAAGAGGGTGAAAAAATATTCATCAATATATTAAGGATGAGCAAGGGCCTACAAAGAAAGTGGATAAACTCTACTACTCTTTGGGATCAACTTAAATCTAGGAAGGTGTTCACAAAGGTAACCTAAAAAGGTTTACAAATCAAATAAAATGTAACATGAATGTAACAAATCTACAGCTATACCCAAACTTATATTTGACCCCTATAATTAGCATTAGGTCAAAATGAATTACCTATTTTAGACCTCTATATTAATGATAACACACCTTGCACATGCACATACAAATTTCAATTTTATTATGATCCCTAAAAATGTTTCCATTTATTTTTTACACAATGGTAACATGTTCAAATTCTATAAGAGTTCCCTATTTTATATTACTAAATTTTGAATGGCATGCATAAACCTAATCTAACCTATAGCTTACTAGAATAGAGAATATGTTATTTAAATAAAGTATTTGATCTTGAACCAACATGGTTTGGTGCTTACTTCATTGGATAATTGTCATAAATAGTAAAGAGGAGGGAAATATATTAAGTATTTAGAATCAACATGATCTAACTAGATATACATGTAAATGAAAACCAAACCAGTTCTATAATTTAGAAATGCTTAATCATATACATAACTAAGACTAGAATAACCAATATGCGATAAATAGAAGGTTACTAAATTTTTTTGCAATATATTAAGTGTTCACACACACACACACCAGCTATTAAATGTTGCAAGAGAAAATATATAACTATGATTATACACATTTGAAGGGATAAATCTAGATGATCTATTCACTATGTAGCAATTGCCTTTATACATGGAAAGAGAAGTTAAAAGAGCAGTTGGTTTATGGTTAACTAAATATAGTTAAATTGTACACATCCACTATCATTAATAATGTAATATGATAACATCCCCCCTTATTACATTGTTCCTACAAATTTACCTTTGTAAACTTGAAATTCACTTTGCCACTTGGGAACCCCCTTAAGGCTTACACAACAAAACTTGTTCATTACAAAATAGATATACATGTTGGGAAAATGTGTCTCAACCTTGCAATTATATACAATTTATTGATAGGATGTATGTTGGCATGCGGTGATTGATCGTGCAAATACTATGCACTCATAACAAGACGTGGGGTTCGGGGCAATGCCCAAAAAAAAATTTGCTAACACATCAAGGTTTTTTCCCGCTAACACGTCAATGTTTTTTCCGGTTGACACATCAAGGTTTTTTCTCACTAAAATGTCAAGGTTTTTTTGTTAACACGTCAAATGAAAAATGACCTTAAGTAAAACCCTAATTCTAGAAGGTTCCAAAAAGCTTGATATAAGCGGGTGGGATGTATGTAGATGGGGGTGTATTATGAGAGTTTGATAGTGATCGGGTTGTCTCTTAATCTCTGGTGGTGATACTCCTATGAGAAGCTTGCTCTGGAAGTATATTGTAATCTTTTGATTTTTGAATAATATATTGGGTGGCTTTTGGAGTGTGGGGTTTTTCTCTCAAAATGGTTTTCCCCACGTAAATCATTGTGTTGTGGTATGCATGATATTTGTGTTTATATATGTTTAAGTGTTTTTAACTGTTAAAGATCTGTAAAAAAATTTCAATATTCTCCTCTTAAGGTTGGTGTAGGAATTTGTTTCACTACCTTAGCTTCCTTACAAGTGGTATCAGAGCTCGATCACCTTTGGTTTCAGTTGTGGGTTATTGGGTTTTTTGAACTAATCCAGATTTGAGTGGGTGCTTGTGCAGAAGACACTTTGTGATCTTGTTGTGGGAATTTTCAAATGGAAAGTTCATCAAGGAGAATAGAGGTGGAGAAATTTTTTGAAAATAATTTTGAGATGTGGAAGCTAAAGATGGAAGATCTGTTTCAATAGATCGAGATATGTGGGATGTTGTTGATGAGAATGTTTCAAGGCCTGCAGATCCTAATCAAGCTATTCAATATGATGTTATGGACCATAAATCCAAGGGTCTAATCAGATTGTGCTTGGCAGAGTTTGTTTTAATTAATGTCCATGAAGAGACCTCTACACATAAACTATAGAAGAAGTTTGGTGAGATGTATCAAGCTAAATCTTTAGTGAACAAGATTTTCTTGAGGAAGAAGTTGTATTCCTTGAGAATAAAGAGGGTGGACGAATCACATACCACCTAGGAGAATGCAATATGTTGGTGGCTCAATTGGAATCAATTCCAGTGTCAAAATGGATGAGGAGGAGAAATGTCAGATCTTGCTTTGCCTGATTCATGGGATTCTCTTGTTATGGCTATTGGGAGTACTTATGTTATATTGAAGACTAAAGATGTGGTGGGTTCTTTGCTTTTTGAAGAGATGAGGAGGAAGGTATCCATCACTGCCAAGGAGGCCCTAAATGTTCATGGAAGACCTAAGGAAAAAGGCAAGAAAAATGAGAAGTGTGGCACATCTAAGTCTAAGGGGAGATCTAAATCTCCTAAAAAGTCCAAAGTTATTTGTTGGAACTGCAGTAAGACTAGACATGTTCGTAAGGAATGCAAAGAAGAAAAAGAAGAAATTTGATTCTAATTTCGAGTCTGAGAAGGAAGATGGTGATGCATTCATTACAACTTTGGAAACTCGTGCAGGTAATGATGCATGGTTAATTGATTTAGGTGCATCTTTTCATATGACCTTTAATAGAGATTGGTTTTGTGAATATGAAGAATTTGATGGAGGTAAGGTGTACTTGGGTGATGATTCTCATTTAGACATTGTTGGTCATGGTAAAGTTAAAATTAGGTTTCTTAATGGTAGAATAAAAAGGATTAATGGTATGTTGCATATCCTTGGATTAGCATGAAATTTGTTATCTGTGATAAAAATAATAGATGCAAGTGTGTAGGTAGTATTTTCTGATGCAGGATGCAAGATGGTTAGAGGTGATATGGTGATTGCTAGAGGTGTCAGATATGGGACATTGTATAAGCTTGATGCATGCATTGTTGAGTGCAATAGTACTTCTATGAAAAGAAAGTATGTAGAAGAAGTGAGGGTTTTACCTTCAATAGATGGTCATGGCTTTTGGGTACCAAAGGGTTCTCTTTATTTTGAGACAAAGTTACCTGCAGAGAAAACTATTTTATGGCACCAGAGACTTGTCCACATTGGAGAAAAGGGCCTAAGGAACTTGAAAAATAAAAACCCTGTTGAAGGTTTGTCTGATTGTAATCTTGAATTAAATTTATGTGAGCATTGCATTTATGAAAAACAAAATTGTGTTTAATTTTACTTGAATTCTCATAAATCTTGTGGTGTATTGGATCTTACTCATTCTGGTGTATTTGGTCTTGTAGATATTCCTTCAATTGGTAAATCCACATATTATGTTTCATTTATTGATGATTATAGTAGAAGGATATGGGTATATTTTGTAAAGAGTAAATTTAAATTTTTCAGTAGATTTAAAGAATTTAAAGCAATGGTTGAGTTGTAGACTAGAAAGAAAATAAAATGTTTGAGGACTGATAATGGCAGTGAATTTTGCTCTAATGATTTTGATAGATTATGTAAATATTGTGGTATTCATATACAAAATACAACTCTATATTCTCCACAACAGAATGGAGTTGTAGAAAGAATGAACAGGACACTAATGGAGAAGGCTAGGAGTATGTTGAGTGGTGTTGTCCTAGAACAAAGGTTTTGGGCTGAAGTTGTTTCCGTTGCCTATTAAATGATTAACAGGTCTCCTACATCAACTCTTGTTGATAAGATTCCTATAGAGGCATGCTCAGGTCGCAAGCCTTCATTAAGACATCTTAGAGTTTTTGGTTGTGAGGCATATGCACATGTACCAAAGGAGAAGCGAAAAAAGTTGGAGAACAAGGTTGTGAAATGTATCTTCATCAGATATAGTTATGGTGTGAAAGGATACAAGCTTTGGGATCCTGTTGCATAGAAGGTAATACACAGTAGAAGTGTTATTTTTAGAGAAAATAAGCCTTATTTTGTTACATTGCAACTAGAACAAAGTAAACAGGGAGATGCGATACAATTTCCTTCTACACCTGAGAAATTTGAATCGAGGCCCAACGATAGACAAGAAGTTGAGGAGATATCATCTAGCTTTGGGTCTTCAGAAGAGGAGGAACCTCCAACTCATCTTGTTTGTAGGTCTACAAGGCATAGACAACCACCTGAAAGGTATTCACTTGATGATTGGAGGTGAATTTTTTCTTTAAATACTAACATGGATGAACCCAGATCTGTAGAAGAGGCACTAGGTACGAATGATGCAGAATCATGGAAGATTTCTATGGATGAAAAATCACCTTGTAAAACCCTAATTCTAGAAGGTTCCAAAAAGCTTGTTATAAGCGGGTAGGATGTATGTAGATGGGGGTGTATTCTAAGAGTCTGATAGTGGTCGGGTTGTCGCTTGATCTATGGTGGTGATACTCCTATGAGAAGCTTGCTCTGCAATTATATTGTAATATTTTGATTTATGAATAAAATATAGGATGGCTTTTGAAGTGTGGGGTTTTTCTCCTGAAAGGGTTTTCCCCAAGTAAATCATTGTGTTGTGGTATGCATGATATTTATGTTTATTTTTGTTTAAGTTTTTGTAAGTATTAAAGATCTATAAAAAAATTTCATTATTCTCCTCTCAAGGTTAGTGTAGGAAGTTGTTCCGCTACCTTAGCTTCCTTACAATACATTCTTGAGAAGATCTTTCTTGAAGAAATAAATCTTGAATCAAGTGGAACTCCATCAAACTACCTCATGAACCTTGGAAGGGTGTAGCTTCAAGTTAAATTCCCAAGTTCTTGGACTACCATTTTCCTAAACTCCCAAATCATGTATTCTCAAATTATTCAACAATAATCCATATTGATCTGTGACAAAGCTCCATCAAGTTGTCTAATGACCCTCGAAAGGGTATAATTCTCTATCATAATATCGTAAACTTGTTGGACAATAATCCATATTGAGTTCAACACCAAATCCCTTACATGTCTCCAAAAATAAAGTTTCACAATATATGTATTTTTTAAATTCATCAACATCAACAAGGAAAGCAAGAAAGAAAGAAAAAAAGCTTCTTATGCAAAGCACCATCTCAAAGTGAGAAGCTGACTTGAGATGATGGAAATTCCTTCATCCTTTAGTGCCACCAACCTTGAATGTGATGGCTCAAAGTATTAATCCATTCTTAGTAATATAAAAAAAATCATCTGATGGATCTTCATCCTCATCCTCAACACACTCCTTTCACAACTTCATTTTATTTCATACTTGCACAAATAAATGTTTAGACACTAAACCCAACATCTCTTGCAAACCTTGAAAAAACACAATATTGAAATAAAACATTGAAAACCAGACTTACAGTACTCCTCAACACTAGAAACTTGAAATGAGAAAATATATATATAGACAATCTGAAATTATCCTCCAAGCTACAAGATCACATCTTCAAGTGCGGATAAATGTATAGCATTCCTCTGACCCTTTTTTATTGCAGCCACACAATACTACTATCTTCACTCTGCTAGCTCTAGAATCTTATGTGGTAACTTCTATGCTCTAAAATTAGGAACATACATACTTCACACCTATCTATGTCTAACTTCCAAAATGAAAGGCCATATCTTCAAATGTAGAGGAAAGTAGAGAGTTCTCTTGAGCTTCTTCATTAAAACTTCTTAAGCCTTTGACTGCATGAAACCTTACATACTTTCTTTCATCAATACTTTACATCAAGATATATAGAATACAACATTCACACTACCATATACAACAGTTACAACTCTTTTCAACAAGAAACCACAAAATTTACATATCAACATACACTTCAATTTGTCAACTTTCACCTATTCATGAACTAGAGAAGATATGGTACAACTATGTACACATGGTACTGATCAAAAAACATGCTCACGATTTCCATCACCATGTCTTTCACCACACAACACTTTTGATCATCACTCCTTTGTTTGCTCCTCTAGATTGCTCCTTTGAACACTTACCCTTTTTACATCTATGATCACCATTTTGTTTGCATCAAATGCAACCTTCCATAATACCACTCTATTTACATCAATGACAACACATGCAACAATCTCCCCATTTTCCATTGATCGAAACACTAACCTGATATACAATTTCTCCCCCTTTGAAATCAAGGGTAAAGGGCAGTGATCTTCCTTTGTGCCTGCAATAACATACAAGCTCCCCCTATCTACACAAACCTTATCATCTTTCTTTGTCCTTTTCTACCTTCTCCCCTGAGAGGTAGCCCCCATCAATCCAAGGATAAAGATATGTCTTAAACTAATCCCCTTGGACAGATGCACCATCTATGTATCTAGTTAGGAGGGGAAACAACCCCTAACTTCTACCTGAGATATTCAAATATGTCCTTAGAAAGTGCCTTTGTAAAGATATCTGAGGAGAAAAAACCCCTAAATTCTATCTGAGATATTCAAATGTATCCTTAGAGAGTGTCTTTATAAAGATATCTACAACCTGATCCTTTGTAGGTACATATTCCAATTTAACCTCTTGATTTAGAACCTTCTCTCTTAAAAAGTGATACTTCATAGATATGTTATTGGTTCTAGAATGTATCATTGGATTCTTTGAAATATTGATGGAACTTAAACATATTGTCACATATAATAGGAGTGGTCTCACCATACATTACCTTGATATCCTTGAATGTTTTCTTTGAATCCACAACACTTTTAAGTGTAGCAGGATGTTGCATCTATATACTCAACTTTCTTTATTGATAAGGACACTGAATCCTACTTCTTACTAAACCATAAGACTAATTTATCTCCCAAAAAGAAAGCTCCACCATTAGTACTTATTCTATCATCAACACTACCATCCTAATTTGCATAAGTATATGCATTTAGGAAAAAGTCATCACCTTTTCTATACCACAATTCATAATCAAGAGTGCTCTTCAAATACCTAAAAATCCTCTTGACTGCCTTCACATGAGTTTCCCTTGGATCATCTTGAAACCTTGCAACCAAGAATACAACTTTCATAATGTCAGACCTTGATGTTGTTAAGTACAGTAGGCCCCAATCATAGACCTATACAGAGTCAGATCAACCTGAGGTGACTCATCATCTTTACTCAAATGATATCCTGCTACCATAGGAGTACTCAGTGGTTTGAAATCTTCCATACCAAACTTCTTCAACATTTTCTTTCCATACTTTACTTGAGAGATAAAAATACCATCATCAGATTAAGCAATTCAAACTCCAAGAAAGAATGATAACTCACCTATCATAGACATTTCAAATTCCCTCTACATCTCTTCTGAAAAATTCTTACACATTTTATCATTGCCACCAAAGATTATATCATCAACATATACAATAATTATTAGAATTTTTCCATCCTCAATTTTGATGTAAATATTGTTATTTATAGCAACTTTCTTGAAGCCTTGATAGAGTAAATACTTGTCCAACCTTGCATACCAAGCCCTGAGGGATTGTTTGAGACCATATAAAGCCTTCTTAAGTTTGCATACTAGGTTTGGATCTTTTGATAGCTGAAATCCATCATGCTATTATATGTAAACTTCTTCTAAGTCACCATTCAAGAAAGTAGATTTGACATCTATTTGATATACCTTGAAGTCCTTGTGAATTGCAAATGCAAGAAACATTTCAATTGCTTCCATTCTTTCCACCAGATAAAATGTATTCTAAAATTCAATTCCTTCCACTTGTGAATAACCTTTGCACACCAATCTTTCTTTATTCCTCACCACCTCTCCATCTCCATTCAATTTATTTCTAAACACCCATTTTGTCCCTATCACATTTTTGTCTATAGGCCTTGGCACCAATTCCCAAGTCTATTTTTTCTCTATCTAATTTAGTTCATATTTCATTGCTTATACCCATCCTTCATCCTTGCTAGCATCAACAAAAGTTTTAGGTTCTACTCTTGACAGTAAATAAAATTTATATTTTCATTTGTCCTTGCAAATATTCTTCTATTTTGCACTCCTTCATTCTTATCCCCAATTATTTGATCTTCTGAGTGATTCGTCTGGATATACTTGGCAAGATTCTTGGTGATCTTCCCTTTTGTTTCTTCCTTTTTTTTAATTTCTTCTTCTTCTTCAGAGTAGGCATTTTCCTCTGACCAACAGTCTTCTTGCTCATGTGTGATTTGATGTGACTCTTTATCAACCCTAACATTTGCACTTTCAACTGTCTTCCTCGGTCTTTTATTGCAGCACTTGTAAGCTTTGCTTATAGTTGAAAATCCAAGAAAGATTCCTTCATTAGATCTTGAGTCAAATTTTCCAAAACCTTCATCTCTTTTGATGTTGCATTTGTTTCCAAAAAATTTGAAGTACTTGACAGTTATTGGTCTTCCATGCCATTACTCATAAGGAGTCTTGGTGATGTCCACTCTTAGTTTTCCTCTGTTAAGGATATAGACAATAATATGGACTACTTATTTCCAATATGTACATCTAGCAACTTGTCTTCACTCAACATTGTTCTTGCCATCTCTTGAATAGTTTTATTCTTCCTTTCCACTACTCCATTTTGTTGATTTCTAGCAACAGATAGATGCCTCTTTATTCCATGTTCTTCATAAAATTTTGTAAACACATTTGATGTGAGCTCACCACCTTTATCAGACCTTAAACACTTGATTTTAGCATTCATTTCATTTTCAACCATTGACTTGAAAATCTTAAATCTACTTAGAGCTTCTAATTTTTGTTTTAAGAATGTAACCCATGTCAGTCTAGAGAAATCATCAGTGAGCAACATAAAATACCTTTCACCTTGGAGACTCTTTATCCTAGTAGGTCCACACAAATCAATATGAATCAGTTCCAATGGCCTTGTCAAAGAATACTCCTTGATCTTGAATTGTATCCTTGTCTGCTTCCCAATCTAACATTCTTTACAAATGGTGCTTGCAGGCTTGATAATCTTTGGCACATCTCTTATTGCTTGCATGGAGCTAATCTTCACAAGATTATCAAAGTTGATGCGTCCCATCCTTTTGTGTCATAGCTAACATTCACTTGTCTATCCTAGAAGATAACTTCTTCCATTAACACCCTTTAGGTTGTATAAGTTTTTCTATCTTGGATCCTTCTGCCACTTACTAGAATTTTCTCTTCTGATTTCACACCCTTGATTGAATGAAATATGAGATTGTATCCTTTGCTAAACATTTGAATTATAATAAGAATATTATGCTTGAGACCTTCTACAAAGGAAATACTTTTGTCCTAGATTTCCCTTCAATACTTATAAAGCCCTTTCCACAAATCTTTACAAATGAATTATCTCCAAACTTGACTGATTCACCATTCCACTTAACAAGATTGATGAATTTTATTTTGTCACATGTCATGTGACTTAAACATCCACTATCTATTACCTAGAGATTTGTTTGCTCTTGAGCATGAAATATTATTTGGAAAACCATTGAATTTTCAACCTCATTATTTTTCTCCTTTCTTTTGAAAGTTTCATTCTCCTTGACTTACTCAATAAAATCTTCCATTTGAGTTTTTGATTTTACTAATCTACTCCTTTAATAGCTTGCTATATGTCCAACATTGTTGTAGATTTGACATATCACATTAACATCCACTAGTGAAGAAAGAGAATTCCTACTTACAAAGTTTCTTTTATTCATTTCAGACTTGCAATCCATAGCCTTATGACCATACTTATTACAAATGAAACAATAACCAAAAAATGCATAATTGAACTTGTTTGTGAAGAATCTTCTTGTTTGGAAAGGTCATCCTTGATTCCTAATTGGAATGAGATCTACTTCTTTAGGGTTATCTAAATTTCCTATGTTTTATTTTTCCAATTCTTTTTTGAGTAAAAGGATTTATTTTTCAAGTTTTGTGCATTCATTTGTCTTGGCTTCAATTAGGATTTTTGTTCTTTGTTCTCTTTCCTTGCACATTCCAAGTCTTCAAGAGAAAAAATAAGTTCACCTTCAAAATCAACTCCGCATTCTTCCTCATCTACAATATTATCCGGCCCATTAGAGATTACCATGACCATGAATAGGGATTCTCGTCTTTCATCATTTGATGAGTATTGATCTACTTCTTCTGAGGAGATTTAGTCTTCTTTGGAAAGGAGGTTCCTTTTGAAATTGTTCCTTTTGAAACCCTTGCTAGGATATTTTTATTTTCTCCAAAAGGACATTTAGAAGCATAATGACCAACTCTTCCACATTTCAAACATTTGAACTTGGCAACTTACCTTTCTACTTCCCTAATCTCTTCTTTAGCTAAGTTCTCACAAAATTTTCTTCTTCCTCCTCAAATTCACTATATGAACCAGATGTTCCTTCTTTCTTCACAACTTTGAAAGAACTTCTCCTTTGTATGTACCTTAGACTTCATTTCTCATCTCATAAGTAGTCAGAGATCCAACTACCTCTTTCATGGTAACTTTCTTTGGGTCTTTGGCTTCTTCAATAGAATAAACTTTTGAATCAAATAGGTGAGGGAGAGTTCTCAGGACTTTCTTCACAACCACTGAATCAGTTATACTTATTTCTTCACCTAGTTCTCTGATTCCATTGACTACTTCATCCACCCGGAGCAAATAGCTAGCAATGTTTTTATCTTCTTTCATTCTCAGATTTTCAAAAATTGTTCTATAAGATTATAATTTTGCTTGCTTTACACTATCATTTCCTTCATATATATTTTTGAGTTTATCCCATATCTCCTTGGTTGTCTTGCACTGCACTACCTTGATAAATTTAAAAAAAATTAAACCACTTAAGATAGCATTCTTTTCTTTGGCATTGTTTTCATGGGCCTTCTTTGCATTAGCATATGTAATAGGATGAGCAGGTTCAGTATAATCATCCTTTGTAGCCATCCAAAGATCATATCTTAGTGAGGTGAGATAGGCTTCCATCCTTAAACTCCATAAGGCATAGTTGCTTCCATCAAATATCAGTGCTTTAGAAGAGGACTCTTTCTATGCCATGTGTTTTATTCCAAGATCTATCTCCAGCTATTAGGCTACACCAAGGAACTCAACTCTAATACCAATTGTTAGAACACATTAATATATTGAGAGGGGGGTGAATCAGTATATCCCACAAATTAATACAATTCAACTTTATCAACCAAATCTTTCTATTGCCTTAAAATAGATAAAGAATCAAATTATGTAATTCAAAGCATAACCACACAACCATAACACCGGATTTACATGGAAAACTGGGTGAAGCCACAATAGTGGTTTACAATTCAAGTGAGGAAGGAAAACTCATAAAAAATGACCCCAAGGCAAAAAAAGTGATTTTAGGGGTTCATACGAACCTACTGGTTCGACCGAACCAAAAAGGGGTTCGCTCAAACAAGGGTTTGACCAAACCCCTTTGAATCTTGGCCGCCAAAAAAACCAAAACAATGCATAGGAAAGGGGTTCGAGCTAACCCCCTTATCCCTCATCCCCCATCTCAGACACAAAAAAAAAAATTGGCACTTCGGAGCTCGGGTTGAGGATGAAAATGGAGGAATCTTTACAAACCCAACTAGAATTAGGTAGTCCTCAAAACGACAACGAATATAATTTTAATATGTTTTGGTTTTATTATGTATGTGTTTTTTTAGTTTTATTAAACATAGGTTTTTCATTGAAAATCAAGCTCTTTGTTCTGCACATGTGGAAAAATAGCAGATTATCAAAATAAAATTTTAAAAAATATGTTCGGGCTGGGTATTGATGTCCTTGATCCATTAACAAAAAAAATTGAATTTCGATACATACAGAAAAATTTATGTTGTATACAGTCTGCCTATGTATGATTTGCAATTGGTTTGACTTTGAAACTTGATTAAGGAAACAATATTCAATAAAAAACTATGAGGCCGAATGAAACTTCTATTTATCATAGTTACAAATCTAAATTCGAAAAAATTAGAATTTTATCCTTCATACAAAAAAAATTTATGTTGTATACGGTGAGCGTCACTTTTTAAAAATGTTGTTTTATGAAGAAAAAAATCAATTTTCGTGGGAGATGGAAAAAAAAGTGCAATCTGATTCCAAAAAATTTGAAAAAAATATTTTTAGAATCTACAAAAAAAATGTGATGAGACTCTAGTTTGCATCATATTCAAATTCCTCACGGTTAGCCGCTATAGGTGCCCGAATATGAAGATTTGGTTAAAAATAATAATTTCAATGTCGAGTTTGGCCAAAAATTGTAAACCACTATTGTGGGATCACCCAACCCTAGAAGGGGAAAACCATGGTGAGCAAGTTGCTTGGATCTACTGTATGAATCTAGCCTCACAAATAAAAATAATATTTACAAGTTTTATGGGCTAAAACCAAACGGACTCTACAACTCCTTGAAAATAGCTTTTATGGTTTCAACCAAAGGAAGCTACAACTCCCTACATACTACAACACTTACTAAAAGAGGCTACAAATTTTATACAAAAATACTTGATAAAATCTATTGTTCAATCACCTCCGCAACAACGACACCCTTCACACTAACATATATCTTCAACACCTCCACTTAGCAATCTTTTTTATTTTCAACACATTTCCACTCACGCATACCTCCTCGCATACTCACACACTCTCACACCTTTTATAACAAACTTGATCTTTTATTTATATCCTCTCCAAGCTTCAAAAAAATTCTCCTTAGCTAGCTAAGATGCAACATGCAACGACCACAACAAGTTGGCTCCCAAGACATGCGATGAGTAGAAGTTAAAATGTGTTTCAACCTAGAGATAATTAGGGCCTATTTTACCTTAGCACACATCTCCACACTGGCGCACACTTCCAAACACCTGGCACAATCATCTCAACATACCAAGTCAACCCAACAAACACTTAACCTTCCATGCATTAGCTCTAGACCTAAAGCGTAGTACCAGAGAGACCAAATAACATTATTTAAATGACATTCAAAAATATTCTCAGACACTCTATTCATAGATTCATGCTATTTCATACTAGTGCAAACAAACATCTACACTGAACCCAACATCTCTTGCAAACCTTGAAAAACACGGTCTTGAAATAGAACATTGAAAACCAGACTTGGAGTACTCCTCAATACCGAAAACTTGAAATGAGAAAATATACAGACAATCTAAACTTATCCTCCAAGTCGCAAGATCACATCTTCAAGTGCGGAGAAATGTGGAGCATTCCTCTGACCCTTTCTGACTACAACCACGCAGTACTATTGTCTTCACTCTACTAGCTCTAAAATCTTATGCGGTAACTTCTATGCTCTGAAATCAAGAACATGCATACTTCACACTTGTCTCTATCTAACTTCCAAACTACAAGGCCATATCTTCAAATGTAGAGGAATGTGGAGTATTCTCTTGAGCTTCTTTAGTACAGCTTCCTAAGCATTTTACTATATGAAACCTTACATACTTTCTTTCATCAATGCTTTACATCAAGAGCCAAAGAATACATCATTCACACTACCATAATCAACAATTACAACTCTTTTCATCAAGAAACCACAACTTCTATATATCAGCATACACTTCAACCTATCAACTTTCACCTAGATTCATGAACTTCAAAAGATATGGTACAACTATATACATATGATATTGATCAAATAGAATGTTCATGACTTCCATCACAATGTCCTTCACCTTGCAACACTTCTGATCATCACTCCTTTGTCTACTCCTCTAGACTGCTCCTTTGAACACTTACCCTTTTGACATATTTGATCACCACTTTTTTTGCATCACATGCAACCTTCCACAATATCACTCTATTGACATCAATGACAAAACATGTAACATTATGGAATGACAATTATTTTTCTCATCCTTTTCTCATTTTATCTATTATATTTTAACATTATTTGGCCTTTTTTCTTATCCCTTGGTTATGCATTTATCTTCATTTTACCTTCTATATTCATATTTCAATCTTTGGCATTTTTGTTGTACTTTGTTTTTTATTCTTTTATCCCTATTTTATCTTATATATCTATATCTTTTAGCTCTCTTTTGTTTATGCTATGTGTGTTGTACATCTTTCTTGCTACTTATTTTACTATTTACTTTTATTTCTGGCACTTATTTATTCCTCCCCTACTTGGGGAAATTTATATTTCTAGCACTTTACCCTCCTCACTAGAGACCAACATATTTATTTTCTAAATGGTACATATTTTATTCTACTATCTTTCTAGGGTATTATCTCCTATGTACTTCTTATAATATCTTTTTGATATTATTGTATGGCTCAACAAGATATACTCATTAACTTTATTGCAAACATGATACTATCTTTTGCATGACATGTTACATGGTGTGTTCATGCTATATATTTTGTACATGACTTGTTCTCACATTTGGAGGAAACACATTTGTTCTCCATCACTACACATGTTTCATGTGCATGTCTTTATACAAACTAGGGTCAAACACATTTTCTATATGTAGGGATCTTTTATTCTTTCTTCTCCTTGAATTTTATTATTATGATGCATTGATACAATTTGAGGAGGAATAGTATTCCCTTTGTTATGCTTTTGTTGAATATTTAATGCATAGATTAAGGGGGTTGCATCAGTTATAACTCCTCAACAAAATTATGCATGGAAAGACATTTTTAATTTCGCATGGCTTCATGTCATATAGATTGCAAGGGCTCAACCAATTCCAACTCCATGACTCATAATTTTATTTTCATAAATGCAATGACAGTGATTTTTGGATTGATGCAAATGGTAGAAGAATTTTTTTTATTTTTATGATCATTTTAATTTAAGGTTGATACTAACCATTTTTGGTGCTTATTTGGAGTAAACTCATGGAGAACAAAAATAAAAATAGATTATATCATCCAATCGTATCCTTCAAAAAGATGTATTCTTTTGAAAAAAATCATGTTACTTAGTGTCATAGTTTTACTTTAGGAAGCATGAGTAATGATAGATTGACATGCATGCTAATATGGGGGTAAAATCTAGAGTAAAAGAGTGCATATTTTATACTTTTTCTTTCATCTTGCATTCATTTTTGTTTTTTCAATAATGTGACATCTTAATGTTTAATTTGAGAATTATAATGAACATGTCAACTAAATCTAGCCTTGAAACCTTATCCTTAACCTTTCTAACCCTAATATTCTAGATCTAATTCCTATGCTAGCATTTTTCCGCCTTGAACATAATCATTGATATGATTTATTCCACCTCAATTTACCCATATTTCATTTTTCCTCAAACTAACCTCAATTCAAAATATGACTTGTCAATTGCCTTAAACACTATAATTTTAAATAAAAAACTTAAATTATTATTTAAAAGCAAACCCTAGGCATCGTAGAATGTCAATCCATTGAGCAAGTAATTAGAAATCAATCACAATCTTCTTCTACGCTAATGATGGGAGTCATTTAATTAGCTCCACCCATCAGACGGTTACGATCGTTGTTTCAAAAATTCATCCTATGAGAAATTGTTGAAGTATGCGAAGATAGTAAAGTTGAAGGCGCTCGATGACAACATCTTCCCAAATGCTCTGGGCCCTAGAGAACCATTTATGCTGTTTTGCTCCAAGGTCAATGATTGGCAATGCTCTAGTATTGAAAAAGAGTATGCATGCCCGAACGATTTTGGAGCTTGGTAGGATGAGACATTTTTTGTTTCTCCTAATCACTTAACTTCCTTGCCATGGATCGAACCAATTGATTTAGGTCTAATCAAACAACATTGCAAAGTTTCACAATCCCCAGTAGTTTTAAGGGCATAGGCTATTCCCAGAGGTTTTTCATTGTTTTACCTTTTGTATTCGCCTACATACCCAATCTTGCTAGTTTACCAATAAATTTAGAAACAATTCTTTTGAAGCCCTACCAGCTCATCTTATTAGCTGTTGATCCAACTAATCCTTTCTATTTTTAATTTTGAAGGTTGAATCATTTGAATTTTTTTAATAGAGAAATTAATATTTGATGAGAATTGTGAAGCGGAAGTTAGACTTAATACATATTATTATAACCTTCATCTGTATAAACTGCCCAATTTAAAATCATTACCTATATTTTCCTAACAGTTTGACTGTACAATCTACCCATGAAAATTACCACCTGAAATACTTATGAAAAAATTAAATTCCTATATAAATTTCATATCAACAATTACCTCTCATTCATAAAAATATCCATCTGGCTAATTTCAATAGATACCTTCCAATCTGAAAAGATAAATAATAATATGAAGATTAATTTGAAATTGTAAATTTGTTCCGTAACGTCGCATGGTCCAATGAATGTATGCTTTGAGATCCCAACCATCTCATATATATTTCTAAATTATTAGTGTGGCCTTCTATAAACAGAAGAAGATGGATGTGCCAGCTATTATTGTGTTTGTGTTCTTCATAATTCTGTTAAAACTGGCAGTTGATTGGTGGAAGCAGCGAAACCGCCAGCAAACATTAATGAGAGAAAGAGAAATGGTTATGGTTTTAGAAATCTTAGAAATACCAAATGAAAGTGAAACAGCAGGATTTTCTCCGAGTGAAATAGAAGAACTCCAGAGCTTTCAATTTACTGCAAAAGACTTGCACACCAAAACCAAAGCAACCACATTAAGCTGCCCAATCTGTCTAGAAAATTTTAGGGATGGTCAAAGCTTTAGAATACTACCCATCTGTCATCATTATTTCCATTCTTTGTGTATTGATAAATGGTTGGCTCTTCATAAAAACTGCCCTTGTTGCAGACGATCTGTTACTATTGAAGCCTTGGATGGCAATCCATGGGAACTGTTGATGAGATCATCAGAAGAAAAATATGAGCCCCAAGCTATTGTAACTGTACCTTCAGATGCACCACCTCCAATAGAACATGCAGAGGCACAACATGAAACCAGAGAAACTATTTTCTCTTCACCAGCACCACCTCCTATAGAATATGCAGAGGTACAACATGAGACCAGAGAAACTGTTACCTCATCCTCACCATCAGCTGTCAAACATGGTGGGCATGACAGTAGTGACCATGAAACTAGTCACAATGATGATCATCAGTAACAAGGATTGATGATCATGCCCCACTAAGGCCTGGAGAAACATTGGCCATCATCTTTCTAAAATAAATTGGAAAAATAGCTCACCCTACCTAGAGTCTAAAGATTTATTGAGATTTATGTGTATATTTTCGAGTTAATCTTTACCAAGTAGTATTTAACCATTTTTCTCTGTGTTTTAAGTCTTATCAATGTTCTAGAATTCAAGTCTTATCAATGTTTTAGAATTCTTTCTCTTGAACACATTAGCTTTGTCTATGCCCACCCAAAATAATCCAATTTAGATTGAAATCTGATTTACATGTTGTAAGGAAGTAAATGCACATTTACAGAAATAGCCCCCAGAAAAATAAATTAAATGGTACTAATAAATTATTATGTTTTAGAATATAGAGTTGTAATTTATATGATAAATAATATTAGAAATTAAATAAATATATTTAGTTTTAGATTTGATATTGATGTGATTATGATAGATGGTGTAATATGATTTATCATTATTTTAGAGTATTGAGATGTGTGAAACAATTGTTTTTGAATTGAATATTTGATTGTGAAAAGTTTTAGGTTGATTTTGCATTCGAAAATCATATTGGGTTGTTCACTGAAAATGCATTGTGAAATTATCCTTTTGTGCAGGAAATCAATCTTTAAAGTTATATGGTTTAAAATTAGGTTTGTCAAATCTTGTAATATCTAAATTTGTAATAAGTAACACCTTGGAGGACCTTGTTAAGCAATGATCATGATATCTTCAACCAAATTTCTAGGTGGTAAGATTCAATGGATTGTGAACAATGATTAAATATAGCAAACAACCATGTGATATGCCTATCAATTGTTAAGTATGTATGTAAAAATGTGGTAGTGAATAATTATCTTTATCAAGTTCACTAGATGAATCCTTCATGAGTCATAAATCCTAGATTTATCCTAGACAATCATAATGAATTAGGATAATTTATCTCTTTATACAAAATCCTAGAATACAATTTGAAAAAATTTGTGCTCAATTTGATAGATGGGGATGGCACGATCTCAATTTTAAAATTTTAATTTTAATGTGTGGGGTCAATCGTGCCATGTTTTCAAACCTAGATGGGGAATGGATAATGGATAATCTATAGGTTGAATGTGAATTCTTCAAATATATGAAGTTGGAAGTGTCAAATAATAAGGAAATTTAATAAATTTTGTATAAAAATACACTAGATATATGTTAGTAATTGCATAAAGAACAAAGTAAATCAGAACCTAAAATAAATGAAGAAAATATAAATTATGCAAATTTCATCATTTAATTTACAATATAAAAATTTATTGTAATTTACACTTCCACTTACAACAATTTATTTTATAACATATTAAATTTGATAATTTTCTTTTATAAAATAATATTTTTTTAAAATTCAAAGATATATCGAATATTAAAATTAATTAAATTTGTAGCCAAATAACTCTCTTTCCCCTCTTATTATCTAGTCCATAGAAGAACTCTAAATGTATATTTGAATCCAAATCTAACGTACAGACGTAATAAAGGGGAGTATAATTGAGTTTTTTTTCTCCTTTTTACACAATAAGTATACGTAAAGTGCAAGTATGTATTAGAACAAACTTTTAAATATTCATGCTCATCATGTTTTCATGCTTATAAATTATTTAAAGGATTTATTTAATTATTTTATGAATGTATTTAGAGAATGTGGAATAACAAATTATTTTCTATTATTCATCATAAAAGATAATAAGTATTTCAATTTAATATTATGCTTTTATCAATTTGGGTTGAATTTCCAAGGCATTATTTAAAGTTGAGAATATAAGTTATAGAGAATTTAGCACATTTTAGAATGTGAGGAAATACAATTAAATATATTTAATTATATAATTTTTTAAAATATTTTTAATTTTTTTATATTATTTTCTTAGAAAATAATATTTTTTATTCAAAATGAGTTAAAAGTAAATATATCAAATAATTTTTTCCCATGTGTCGATTGGGTGGCATAGTCTAGGCTTCATATGGCCAAATCGGGTGCATGGGCATTTTCATTTGAAAGTGTGATGTTGACCGGGACATCATCCCACCACTAGGGCAATCCATTCATATGGGTGCATCAAGTTTTGATGTAAGGAGAATAGACTAATTTAACATGAGGGTGATATCACTCTGTATTGGAATAGGGAGAAAATTGGTCGCACGATGGACATATCTGCAGAGTTTGAACCGAACATTAATAGCCACCCTACTTGGTCGTTGAAGTGATCAAACGAAGGATTAGTTAACATTGGTATGCGAGTTTTGGCATTGGGAGATATGCGCTCGAAAGAACTGGTAATGATAGCAAGATATGATCAAAATGTTTCCTCAAGTAAACACTTGGATCACACAGTACTGCCACCCATGGTGGATTTATTACCACCTCCAATTGGTCATATGGAGTTGATTGATAGTGGGAGCATGTATGTAGGAATTTAATAAAGCCAAGTTGGTTAGTCATGGTGCTCAATGGAAAACACCCTATAGTTAGCGAGGAAGGTAGTAGTAACCAAAGAAAATGGACACTCTGATCAAGTTAAGGAGCTCCAAAAAGCAGTCAGCCTTCCTAGGCTTCATCACTGACTAGAGGTTGAAGAAGATTTGCCTCAACAAAGACATTATATGTCTTGAAGCAGAGTGGATGGTGCTCAGGAAGAAATTTTGTTTCTCTAGAAACTGAACAAGGGGAAACACGGTCATTTCCTCATGCTTTCTTGTCTCTCTCTTAGACCTGAATCTCCCTAAGCTTTGTTATTTTATGCTACTCAAAATGGTGTTCAAAGCAGCAATCCTGGTTGATGATGTAGATGTAGTAGTTGTGGCGCAGTTGGGTGTTGGGCTTCCCTGGCCAAATGACATCGACAAAATGTTCTTGCAAGGAGTGGAGGTGGAGTGGCACCCCTTCATCCTCAATTTGGGTATCGAAAGCTTGGAGTGACACAAGCATTGGGCAACCATCGGTTACAACAAGTTCTCTATCATAGACTAGGGCTAAACGAGGTTGTGGGCATCTAGTGGTGTCGTGATTTTGTGGAGTTGGTGGAATCAACCAAGTTCTATGATGAAGGGGACTGATGGACAAGAGTGAATGGCAGCAGTTTTTGCTTGGGCTCTAAGGTTGACATTGATCTCCAGCATGGACGTTACTTTGTATAGTATGTGGTAGATAATATTTTAGGGGGTAGACTTAAACAATTTGTATTTTGATTCTAGGTGAGGTATAGCATGATAATCTCACTCCGCCCTGTGAATTTTGTGGGCTAAAATAATGCAAATTTCTTTTTTGATATCAATATAAGGGTGAACCCACAAAAGTGGTTTACAATTCGAGTGAGGAAGGAAAACTTCCAAACAACTCACCCATGCAAAAAAAAATCGTTTTGAGGGGTTCGAGCGAACCCCCCTTTTCCCACCTTCCCACCCTCCGACACAAAAAGACTCCAAACTTTTTCCCTTTGAAGATCGGGTTGAGAATTAAAATGGAGGAGACTTCACAGAACTAACTAGAATATGGTAGTCCTTGGAACGAGCTATCCAATGAATATAATTTTAATATCTTTTGGTTTTATTATGTATTTGTTTTTTTAGTTTTATTAAACATAGGTTTTTCACCGAAAATCAAACTCTCTGTTATAAACATATGGAAAAATAGCATATTATCAAAATAAAATTTTGAAAAATATGTTTAGGCTGGGTATTGATGTCCTTGATCCATTAAAAAAGTAAAAATTGAATTTCGATACATATAGAAAAAGTTATGTTGTATACGGTCTGCTACGGTTGAATTGTAATTGGTTTGACTTCAAAACTTGATTAAGGAAAAAATATTCAATAAAACACTATAAAACCAAATGAAAGTGCTAGATATCATAGTTACAAATCTAAATTCAAAAAAAAATAGAATTTTATCCTTCATACAAAAAAAATTATGTTGTATACGGTGAGCGTCACTCCTTAAAAATGTTGTTTTCTGAAAAAAACTAGTTTTCATGGGAGATAGAAAAAGAAGTGCAATCTGATTCCAAAAATTTTGAAAAAAATATTTTTAGAATCTACAGATAAAATGTGATGAGACTCTAGTTTGCATCATCTTCAAATTCCTCATGTTTTAGCCACTATAGGTGCCTGAATGTGAATATTTAGTTAAAAATAATAATTTCAGTGTCCAGTTTGGCCAAAAATTGTAAACCACTATTGTGGGATCACCCATTATAATCCATGCAACTTCAGTTGTGTATTACGAATCAAAAAATATATATATCAAATATATTTCTAGATAGTTAGTCCTTATTAAAATATTAGTAGAGGAACCCATTGGAGATTCCTATAATAACACCCAACATAATACTTAGAAAATTCCAAGATCCAACCAAGACTCACATTCCACATAGTCAAAAAATTTAAATTAATCAACCTAATCATCATGAATAAGCTAAAGAATTTATTGAGATTTATCTAGGGTCAAATATCCCCAATCTTTAGCATTGTAGTTACACATCCCTTCAGAAGCCCACTTAGCTAAACAATCAACCACCTTATTTCATTCTCTAAGAATTAGAAAAAAAAAAAAATTGATTCAAACTTTGTGACCAAATAAAGAATCTTCTTAACCACCAAAGCTAATCTCCATGAGGGATCTTGCAAACATTTTTATTTAAAATAGAAACTAGAATCATGGGATATTTTTCACATTTAATCTTCCTCCATCCCATCACACAATCTCTCTCCAAAACCATAAGAAAGGCCCAAACCTCCATTTGATTATTATAATACAATTTCCCATATAAGTAGAGAAGATAAAGTTAACCAAGCTTTCAATATCATGACCAACTCCACCAATCCCCATAGTACCTAGGTTTCCCTAAGAGGAACCTTCAATATTAATTTAAAGAAACCACAAGGGAGAGGAGAGCACTTGTATGACCTGCCCACCTTCCTAGAAGCCTAAACTCTATGTCCAAGCCTAGCTTGTGAGGCATAGGAAAGGGATAACTCCAAGATATTAGCAATGCGCAAATCAAAAGAGGTAAGAGGATTCTCCATACTAAATTTATCCTAAATAGTCTCTTTGAGCATACAACTAATCTTATGCCAAACTTGCATGACTATACTTTGAGGCTCTTATAAAATTCATTGGTTTCACTCCAACCAAATCTACCAAAGAATAAAAGGACCAATATCCCACACTACCATTAGGAAGTATGTTGAAGTAGGT
Organism: Sequoiadendron giganteum; assembly: GCA_007115665.2. Classification (NCBI taxonomy): domain Eukaryota; kingdom Viridiplantae; phylum Streptophyta; class Pinopsida; order Cupressales; family Cupressaceae; genus Sequoiadendron; species Sequoiadendron giganteum. Next base: position 134,174,514 of record CM021109.1, read on the forward strand.
ACATGGACCAAACTATTCCAAAGGTCAAATAAGGAAGTGACATGAATAATAAATCTATTTCATATCTTCCAGCATAAGCTTCATATCTCCAAATAGAAAGGACATTCGAAGAAGAGGTGATTGGTATATTATTCATTACTACCACAAATGACACAGATAGAAGACCTATAGAACCATCTCTTTTTTATTGTTTTCCCAAGTAAGGAACTTATTCTAACTTAATAGCCACATAAAAATTACAATTAGGTCAGCCAATTGTATTCCAAATTCTTCTCCACCGGGGAGACTCTATATATCCCTCTTTCTACTACTCTAGAGATTGATAACCAAGAGAAATTGCTTGTCTAGTCCTTTAGAATCATGGGCACAAGAAAGGACACCTCTATCCTCTATTAATTTCCATGGTCAAACTACCAAAATTGAAGCTAAAGTGCTCTAGTTCTCTAAAGAACCCCTTTTGGACTAGCACTGGGGCTCCTTCCATAATCAAATCAAGGACCTCCACAAAGTAATAATGCAGTTAAAGTTAGCATCCCTGACCCATCCTACCTATAAAAAAATATCATGCAAAGGTTGAAGTTAGGAAAGGGAAGAGATAATAGGGAATGGTTGTCCCAAGAATCTTCCCAAAGAAAATCACTATTGTCCTTATTACTTATCCAAAAGGGTCCTTCCTTGATAAGAAAATGTTGCAAGTATGAATGAGTATGGTAGTGTTGTCATTTTAATGTTGTCATTGATGTCAACATAGTATAGGTTGTTGCAGTAAAAGGAAACAAGTGATTGCAGGTGGTGCATGTATAGTTGAGATATTGTAGAGATGTTGTGAGTACATGGAGATATCTTTATGGTGTTGCAGATGTTTTGATCTATGATGAGTTACCAAGTGCTTTTGAGAAAATTAATAAATAGTGAAGATAGAATTGTGTGTGTATTCAAAATTTGCTCCGATATGTGCTCCACATTTCTTTAGTGTTGATCCTATGCTTGTGCAGATCTGTAGTGTTGTTTAAGGGCATCTTTGGGTGATATATCCTAGATTATGGCTTATGGTTTGATGAAGAGTGAAAGTTGAGTTCACCGGTTTGTGAACTGGTCTGGTAGAGTTTTTTGTCTATGGACTAGGGTAAATGTATTTTCTCCTCATTCCTCCTCTAGTTTGTTTCAGGTCTTTCAAATTTGGAAGAAGGCGTTTAATGGTGTTATCTATGTTCTATCAAAGGTGTTCGTGGTTTGGTGCTCCGAAAGACTAGTTTCAAAGTTACTATGTGTGTCTGTATAGTTCAGATGGACTGATGGAAAGTGTTATTTGCATGAAGGTTGTTGTAGTAGTTGTGGATGAATCTAAAGGAATCTAAGATGTGTTCCAGTGTATGGTGAAGCATGTTATATGGCTTGCATGTTATCTTCTGGTTATGGATGTGTGTACTTCAAATTTCATTGGTGTTTTCATTAGGTTTGGCTGACCTGGTGTGTACACGTCATGTGAAGGATACTTGTATCAATTAAGGAAGTGTCTGATTGATCCAAGATTTTGTTTTGGGTCCTGGTTAAGTTTTGGTTTGGTCCACTCTCATTCTCATCCACCGTGGGAATGTTGAGTTGTTGACCTAATTTGAATTTGTAAAATTAAGAATGTGTAGCCAACCTTGGAGAAAGTTTCTAAGATTAAAGATGGTATAAATACAAGACAAGATTCTCGGGATTGTATGCTACAGGTTTGAGAAGCAAAGTAGATGTGAGATATTGTGTGAAAGTTAACTGAGGCAGTGAGGACTTCAATTTGTTAGACTCCTAAAAGTAGTGAGTTGAAGGTGTCTACAATTCTCTGATCAAGGTTGTGGATGTGTGCAAGTTGTTGTGGTGGATCTTTTGTTGCATTGAGATAATGTTCTTTGTGTAACATTCTTCTCTCTATCTTTCTTTATCTATAGGCAATGAGCCTCCCATCTAGACAGTGAGTCCTATCTTGGGCAGTGAGCCCCGTTGTAAATGGTTTTTCAATTACTCTTATATTATGAGTTAATCCTCATCATGTTTTTTCCCTTATTGGGTTTTCCACATAAATCTAGTGTTTCTTGTGTTTGATTTATGTTAGCCGCACCTCATTCTCATACTTAATAATAGATTAAAGTGAATGTGGAATTATTTCAGATCTATGGTGAATGTGATTAGATACAAATGATTCACCCCCCTCTCAGTTGTCTTGTTCATTTCAACAATTGGTATCAAAGCTTTGGTTCCTCGAAGAAGAGCTTAACCGCTTGAGGTAGATCCGGTGGCACACAAATTGATAATCCATATGTTTGATGGATCTGACTATAGTTTCTGGAAAGTGCAAATGAGAGGTTACCTGATCTCTCTTAGATACAAGACTTGGAAAGATATTGAGACAAAATATGTTGAGCCAACAAGTGGTCTGTCTTCTACAAATGATATTTCTGCCTATGAAGAAAATGAAAAAGAAAGGTATGCAATCTATAGTGCTTTATCTAAGACAGGGCTAATAAAATTTATTTCATTAGGCACTACTTATGAAGTATGGGAAAACTTGAAAGATATCTATGAAGGAAATGATAGAGTCAAATTATCAAAGAAGTTAACAACTAAGCGTAGATATGAGAACTTGAAAATGGAAAAAGGTGAGGACATTGCAGTAAATGAAGTCAAAAATCAAGGAGGTACTCTGACAAATGAAGATGTAATGGAGAAGATTTTGATGACCCTACCAGAGAGCTACAGTGACAAGGCCTCATCCATTGAGGAAGTTTATGATCCAAATAAATTCACTAAAGAACAACTATTTGTAACTTTGACCGCATTTAAAATGAGGAAATTTGGAAAAGAAAAGGAGAAATCAAAAACAATCTTCAAAGCCACAAAATTAGAAGATGATCTGGATAGTGAAGGTTCAGAGGAGTTGGAAGCAAATTTTATAAGGAAACTGAAGAAAGGTATCGACAAGTACAAAGGTATGTTACCTTTTAAATATTTCAGTTGTGGAAATTTTGGTCACTATGCTTCAAGATGTCCAAATAGAGCCATACACAAGAAGAGAAAAGATAATAAAGATAAAAAGTTCAAGAAATTTTATTATGTTAGAGAAGATGTTGTAATTTTTGATGATGAATCTGATATTAAGGGTGATAAAGATGAATGCATGTTCCTAGTCTTGGAGAATAAATCAGTGTCTACTAACCATGGAAGATGTGCAAGGGAATGTGGTCTAGAAAACAAGAAGAAAGAGATGGAAGGTACTCTGGTTTCTACCCTTCATGCTAGACAAGACAAAGACTATTGGGTAATTGACAGTGGCTGCTCAAATCATATGATTGGAGACAAAAGTAAGTTGACTAAACTTGAAAATTTTGATGGAGGATTAGTCATGTTTGGAGATGATTTTGGTGCAAAGATTATTGGAAAAGGAGCAATTAGTTTTGATGGAAAACATAATATTGATGATGTCTATTATGTTAAGGGCTTAAGGCATAATCTCTTGAGTGTTGGAAAAATGTGTAGCAAAGGATTTAAGCTTGTGTTTCAAGATAATACTTGTGAGATCAGAAAAGGGTCTGGAACTATGGTAGCTACATGAAGAGGAACATATGGAAACATTTATCAACTTAAGGGTGATGATGGTCAGTGTTTTGTGTCTCAAGTTAATGAAAGTTGGCTACGGAACTCGAGGATGGGACATGTAAACTTTGAAAACCCTAATCAGGATTAGTTCAAGAGAAGCTGTCAGGGATCTACCAAAAATCACAAAGCCTACCTATGTTGTTTGCAGAAGTTGTCAGTTGGGAAAACAAACAAGTTGTAGCTTTAAAGGAAAAGAACAATCAACTACCGAAACGTTGGAATTGATTCATATAGACCTTTATGGTCCTACAAGAACAAAAATTCTTAATGGTGATAGGTATTTTATGCTTCTCATTGATGATTATTCTAGAATGACATGGGTTACTTTTCTTAGGGAGAAAGCTCAAGCTCTAGATAGATTCAAGGTGTTCAAGGCTATGGTAGAGAATGAAGTGAATCTGAAAATCAAATGTTTAAGATCTGAAAGAGGTGGAGAATTCACCTCCAATGAGTTTAATATGTTTTGTGAAGATCAAGGTATAAAGAGGCATCTTTCTGCTCCTAGAACTCCTCGGCAGAATGGAGTTGTTGAGAGGAAGAACCAGACAGTTCAAGAAGCTGCAAGGACTATGATGAATGAGGAAAATGTTCCTAAGGTATACTGGAGAGAAGAAATTCACACTACTGTCTATATTATTAATAGAATTCAGATCAAAAGCAATAGCACAAAGACTCCTTACGAACTATGGTATGGAAAAATTCCTACTATTAAGTACTTTAAGGTATTTGGAAGCAAATGTTATATTAAAAGAGATTATGAGAATCTAGGAAATTTTGATGCAAGATGTGATGAAGGTATTTTTCTTGGATATGCAACCAAAAGCAAAGCATATAGATGCTACAATGAAGTATTGAGAAAGATTGTTGAAAGTGAAAATGTAAAAGTTGATGAAAATATGCACAATTCAGTTGAAATAAGTGAAAATGAACTAGATGAACTTGTTTGTAGACAAGAGTAAGAGAAGAATAAGGATGAAGAAGAACGGATTGAAGAAAAAGAGGATCTGCAACCTGCTCCTAAGACTCCAAAATATGTATAGAAAAATCATCTAGAAGAAAAGATAATTGGAGACAAAGGAAAAGGTGTAACGACAAGAAGCAAAGTGAAAAAGGCTAAGGTAAATTTGTGTTTGCTTTCCAAGATAGAACCAAAAGTAGTGTTTGAATCATGCAAAAATAAAAATTGGGTTAGATCCATGAAAGAGGAATTACAACAAACAAAGAAAAATCAGACATGGGAATTGGTTCCTAGACCAGTAAACAAGAGTATAATTGGTACAAAATGGGTATTCAAGAATAAGTTAAATGAGAATGGTGAAGTGGTAAGAAACAAAGCAAGGCTTGTGTGCAAAGGTTATTCATAGGTTGAAGGAACAGACTTTGAGGAGACATTTTCCTCGGTGGCAAGAATGGAGGCTATTCAGATGTTTTTTGGTATTTTTTGCTCACAAAGATTTCAAGGTATACCAAATGGATGTTAAGTCAACATTCCTTAATAGAGAATTGGAAGAATAGGTCTACATGGAACAAGTGGAGGGATTTTAGTTATCAGATCAACAAAACATGGTCTATAAGTTGAAAAAGGCACTATATTGACTTAAACAGCCTCCCAGAGCATGGTATGACAGGTTGGATAGGTATTTAACTTAGCAAAGGTTCAACAAAGGCTTTGTAGATAGTAATATTTATTTCAAGATTGAAGGAAACAAAATTTTGATAGTATTATTGTATTTTGATGATATTATCTTTGGAGGAAATGAGGGTATGTGCAAGAAATTTTTAGAGGAGATGCAAAAAGAGTTTGAAATGTCTATGATTCGTGAGTTGAATTTCTTCGTTGGACTTCAAGTGAATCAAAATGATAAGGGAATATTCATTTCACAATCAAAGTATGTTAAATAATTAGTGAAGAATTTTGGAATGGATGACTCCAAACCAGTCTGTACCCCTATGGTGATTGGATGCAAACTAAGTAAGGTTGATGAATCTCCTAAAGTTGATCAGAGAAATTATAGATCTATGATCGGTGGACTGCTATATCTTACTGCTACTAGACTGAATATCATGTATGCAGTATGTTTGGTTGCCATATTTCAAGAAGAACCCAAAGAAACACATGTTACAACTGTGAAAAGGATATTCAGATATCTAAAAGGGACTTTGGATTATGGTTTGTGGTATCTTAAGGATACTAATTTTACTTTAAGTTCTTACACTGATGCAGATTGGGTTGGTTGTGTAGATGACCAAAAGAGTACAAGTGGTGGTGCAATATTTCTTGGATGCAAGCTAGTTTCATGGCTAAGCAAGAAACAGGATTCAATATTTTTATCCACTGCAGAGGCTAAGTACATAGCAGCAACATCTTGTTGCACATAGGTACTATGGATGAAGAAAACATTTAAGGATATAGGAGTGGTGTGTGATGATCCTATTCCTATCTTGTATGATAATATAAGTCCAATAAATATTTCAAAGAATCCAGTAAAGCATTCAAGGACAAAGCATATATCTATCAGATATCATTTCTTAAGAGAGAAGGTATTGGAGAATGAAGTCATCTTGAATATGATATACATTTACTAAGTCCCTTCTTAAGGATACTTTTCAGTATCTCTAGGAGAATTTGGGTGTTACTACCCCTCCTTCTTTGAACTACGTGCACATAGAGGTGCATCAGTCTAGTGGATCTACAAATTCATCATTTTTTTGTACTAATGACTGGGTTCTACTCCTTAGGGGGAGTAGGAAGTATCATTTTTGTTGGATGATATGTGTGTTTTCATAGGTGCACCCCTAAGGGGGAGTGATCAAAATTATATATGGATGAAGAATTATGTAAAATAAAATTGTCATTGATGTCAAAGGGGGAGAGAGAGTCATGTGAAAAAGAATAGTGAAAGAAAAAGGAATGTTGTGTATGTTGTCTTTGATGATTTTTCACATCATGTGTTTCCATCAATGAAAAAGGGGAAGATTGTTGCAAGTATGAATGAGTATGGTAGTGTTTTCATTAATGTTGTCATTGATGTCAACACAGTATAGGTTGTTTTAGTGAAAGGAAAAAGTGATTACAGGTGGTGCATGTATAGTTGAGATACTGTAGAGATTTTGTGACTACATGGAGCTATCTTTATGGTGTTATAGATGTGCTAATATGATGAGTTACAAAGTTTTTTTGAGAAAATTAATAAATAGTGAAGAAAAAATTGTGTGTGTGTTCAAAATGTGCTCCAGTATGTGCTTTGCACTTCTTCTATGTTGATCCTATGCTTATCTAGATCTATAGTGTTGTTTAAGGGCATCCTTGGGTGATATATCCAGGATTATAGCTTTTGGTTTGATGAAGACTGAAAGTAGAGTTCACCGGTTTGTGAACTGGTCTGGCATAGGTTTTTATTTGTGGACTAGGAGAAATTTATTTGCTCCACAATCCTCCGCTAGTTTGTTTTAGGTCTCACGGATCTAGAAGAAGGCTTGTAATGGTGTTATCTATGTTCTATCAAAGTTTTTCATGGTTTGGTGCTCCGAAAGACTAGTTTTAGAGTTACTATGTGTTTCTATATAGTATAGATGGACTAATGGACAGTGTTCTTTGTATGAAGGTTGTTGTAGTTGTGGATGAATCTGAAGGCATCTAAGATGTGTTTTAGTGTATGGTGAAGCATGTTATATGTTCCACATGTTATCTTCTTGTTATGTATGCGTGTACTTCAAAGTTATTTGGTATCATCATGGTCGACCTGGTGTTTACACATCATGTGAAGGATAAGTATCAATTAAGGAAGCATGTGATTGATCCAAGATGTTGTTTTGGGTCCTATTTAAGTGTTGGTTTGGTCCACTCTCATTCTCATCCATCACGAGAATGTCGAGTTTTCGACCTAATTTGAATCTGTAAAATGAAGAGTGTGTAGCTGACCTTGGAGAAAGTTTCTAAGATTGAAGATGATATAAATACAAGACAAGATGTTAAGGATTGTATGTCACAAGTGTGAGAAGCAAGGTAGATATGAGAGATTGTGTGAAAGTGAACTGAGGAAGTGAGGAATTCAATGTGTTAGACTCCTAAAAGCAATGAGTTGATGGTGTCTGCAATTCTCTCATCAAGGTTGTGGATGTGTGCAAGTTGTTGTGGTGAATCTTTTATTGCATTTAGATAATGTTCTTTGTGTAACATTTTTCTTTCTATCTTTCTTTATCTGAAGGCAATGAGCCTCCCATCTGGATAGTGAGTCCTATCTTGGGCAGTGAGCCATTTAGTAGAGAGTCCTGTTGTAAAAGGTTTTTCAATTACTCTTATATTGTGAGTTAATCCTCACTGTGGTTTTTCCCTTATTGGGTTTTCCACATAAATCTTGTGTTTCTTGTGTTTTCTTTTTGTTATTTTCACCTCATGCTCATGCTTAGTAATAGATTAAAGTGAATGTGGAATTGTTTAATATCTATGGTGAATGTGATTAGATACAATTGATTCACCCCCCCCCCCCTCTTAGTTGTCTTGTTCATTTCAACTTCCCATTTTTAATATTCTAGATCATGGATTATTTCCAATTAATTCCATTTGTAAAATGTCCTCACTTACCACCCCTTTGAAATACTTAGAATTAAGAATTCTTGCCCAAGTTTAATTAGGCTTTTTTCACCATCTCCAATATAATTTGATTGATAAGGCATAATATTTGATCTTTGATTTCCTAAGACCAAGCCCTCCAACCTTTTTTTTTACAAACCAGGTCCCAGCTTGCAAGACTCTATTTTTTAGTATCAAAATTTCCTAGGTCCAAGAAATTATTTGAAAGAGTGCATCAAACATTTTTAAAAATATCTTAGGAGAAAATAGTATTAAGTACATATAAATAAAAAGAACGCACAAGATGGATTTTAAGAAATTCAATCATCCAACAAAGGATAACCATTGAAAGGTTCAATGGCTAAACCTCATAAAAAATATCCAAATTTTCCTTCCATTGGTTCTTTTAAGAATTCTAGTAGAAAGAAAAATTCCCAGATAATCCACAAGAATATCCCCAATTTGAAAATGAAGAATATATATAATTCTATATATTGAATAAGTGTTGGTGTATCAAATAATAAAATACTAGGTTTATCTTCATTTATTAGTTGAATAGAAGCAAATAAGAATATATCTAAAGCTTTCCTAAAATTAATTTCCTCCATAATTTTTTCCATCCCCATCAAGTTCATGTCATCCATAAATTGAAGATGGGATTGAGATTCAAGATTTTGATCCCAAGAGCATCCCTAAATGATACACCTATCTTTATGTTGCATCAATAGATGACCTAATGCGTCCACCATAAGAATCAAAAAATAAGGAGATAAAGGATCTTTTTGTATAATCCCTTTGGTCATTGAAAAAGAGTTGAAGGAATGGCATTGATTAACATAGAAAAGGAAGCCAAAGTGAAACAACTCATAACTCAGTCAACCCACTCTAACTGAAACCCAAAAGCCAAAAAAAACATTATGAAGGAATGTCATGTAACCCTATCATAGGCCTTACACATATCAAGCTTAATGAACATGGAATTTTCCTTGAAAGTGGAGATATAGTGAATAGTTCCAACCACCACAACAACACCATCCAAGATCTTACACCCTTTCACAAATCCACCTTGCTCAGGTGTAATCAGGAAGACCAAGAACTCTTTTAAATTCTCTATAATAAGCTTGATAATTATCTTATAGGTAACATTGCATAAAGTGATGGGAGAAAAAATCCAAAGAGAAGGCCCTTTCTTTTATAGGGATTAGATAAAGAAAAGTATAATTGGTGGATTTGAGCATCTACTTATTATTCTTAGATTTGATAACAACCTCTAATAGGCCAACTTTTAGAATTTTCCAAAATTCTTGGAAAACTCTACATGGAAATCATTAAGCCTAGGAAGCTTAATTTTCTTCATCTAGAACACCACTATACCAAGCTCCTCAATGGAGATGATGTCTAAGAGAGATTTTTTTATATCCTCAGTATCTAAAGGAGGAATACAATCCAAACTAAGTCTCTCCCTTTTCATGGCATGTGGTCCATGCTCTTAAAATAATGACAAATTCTTAACAACTTCCTTATAAATATCTTGAAAGTAGGTCACATGTTCTCCCTAGGATAAAATGAGAGAATCTATAGCATTACCAATTGTGGGATCCTTTATATAATTATGAAAAAAATGTTTTCTTACCTCCTTCCTAAAGCCAATTAATCAAGGATTTATATTTTCAAAAAATCTCCTCGCAAATTTTCCATTCAAATAGTTCCTTAGAACAAATAGACTCTTGTAGTATCTCCTTGATCACATGCCCTCCTGGATCTGAAATTTGATTTTATCCAAATTATCTTGAAAATGGGTCTCAATTTGAAAAATATTTTTGAAAGAGAATATATTCCACTTCTTAATTTTAAAATTAACAAATTGAAGTCTCTTGAAAAATGAGTACATGGTTGTTCCAAAGGAAAAATTCCCTTTCATCCACCATCCCTCCATTAGCTTGTGAAAATTAGAATATTAAAGCCATGTAAGGTGAAACTTAAAAGGATGATTTTCAGGGATTGAGAGCAATGAGGAAAAAAATTGATAGGCCAATTTGATCAAACCCTTTCCACCCCAAAACTTTAGAATATGAAGTCCAAATTTTACTAACCCAACAATCAAAGACTAAAAAACTATCAATTCTTTTAGATATAGAATCAATTTCTTGCTTTCTATTATTCTAGGTAAAGATTCTATTTCTTTAATTCACATCCATGAAATTGAGAAAAGACATATTTTCCCTCAACAAGGAAAATATCAATCAAGATGACCAATACCTCTAAGTTTCTGATCTAAACTAGTTATATTAAATATCCAATATTGGACTAGAGCATATCTTACATAGAAAATTAGTAGGTGCATAATAATTTGTGAATGGGATAGTCTATCTTGAATTAAAACCTGAAGACGACATTGAAATTGCAGTTATACTCACTAACCACCAACAAGGAGTGAGATTATGATGCTCCCATAAGAAAGCCACCCCACAAATTGTACCTTGGGCACAAATACACTAACATTGACTCCCTCTCCAAATCATGGAAGAAATGCTAACCATAACTTCTACTACACTATTTATATATTGAATAAAGATAATATTTAGCATATGTTCTTCAATAATATCCCAAGAAGCCTTTTGACAAGGGGTGTTGTTCAAACCCCTAGCATTCCAAGAGATCATAATCATTTTGGGTGGTTATAATTATGACTATCTAATGTCTTATTGACACTATATTATATACTAGTAATTTCTCTATTAACTTCACCTTATCCTAGTATTTTTTCCTTCCTAACTTTAATACTTTATTAGTGTCCCATTTTCTAATATTCTTTTGTTGAAGCCCTTATGTAGCAGGTGCCTTCTTTTTAACTTCTTATTTTTCCCCAAATTCTTGTAGAGGATGTGAAATTAGCTTCATTTGATTCATTTAATTCATTTGAATATGTCTCACCAGGATAGACTCTACACTTGATACGTGTGTCTTTAAACCTGTCTCTACCTATCATTTTTCTCAAAATGAATAGAAGTGGGGGTCTTCCCTTCCTTATTTAGCAATTGCATCTCTAAAGAATTATTTGTGTATGATGATTTAGGTATAGTACCTAGTTTCATAAAATGTATATCTTGGTTAGTCAATGTTTTATAATGCTCCATTACATCTAATTCCTTAAAAAAATTATAATATCAAAACTAATGTTAGAAATACATTTAAAAATTTCCTTATACTAACAATTTATAAATCTCCCCTTAGGATGATATTTCATACTTACGAATTCATTTGTCTAGTTCTTCAAATTGGATTTGGGCCTCCCCTTTTTCCTTTAAATTGATTGCTTGCATCTTAAAAAAGGATTCAAGAGCTCTAGGACCTATCTTTGTACAATTTCTTTGAAGATTTTCATATTCATGACATACATGACATCAAAAAGGAATTTCTTCATAGTCTATTTGTTGAATCCATTTCATAATATCCAATCTAATTTCTAGATAATCAAGAAGATGATTATTCAAATTATTTTCAATGTATAGGAGGTTGCTATCTTTTTTATTGAGTGCATGTTAAGGAGGATCCAACGGTTTCCCAATAATTGTTGTGATGGATTAAAATATATATTCTCTAGAACACCATTGCAAGATAAGGGAGGTGAATCGAGATAAGAATCTTAGATGGGATCTTGTCAACTGGATCAGATCCTACATGCTAAGGTTTAATAAATAAACCAATTTGATTATGAAAATAAGTTCCTCAAAAATCATATTCCAATCTACCAATCTTAAAAGACCACAAAAAATACTCATTTGTGGCTAGAGTGATTTCTATATTACGTTTAGGGTCCCAATTCCTTCAATCCCAAGCCTCAAAAAAATGAAATGATATGTGGATACCTATAAAATTACAAATTAAGGCATACTTAGAAAAATATAAAATGTCATCAAGAATAAACTCTAGCTCAATACCTAGAATAGGTTGATCTTTTATTTCTCCAAGAAATCATTAGATTTTGGATGACTTATTGATTGTTGATCATATTTTATTTCCTTCATTGCATGCATCAAGAAATGAGTTGTGTTTTAATGTCCAAATAAGAAAGGCTCATCCATATTGAGAGATTCTTTAAAAGAGATAATGGGGGTCCCTTGAGCCCCCAACAATAGACATATAAGCAAACACCCCTACACAAAAATGAGAAATAAAAAGCCATATTTGAAACCTTAACCAACCCATCCACTATCAAATTCCACCACAAGGAATAGAGGATGACTCTAAAAATCAAGTTTCATTCCCAAACTAGGCCAGATTCCTTAAAACCTTATCAAGGTACAATAAAAATAATCACAACAAAGTGCAAGGTATGTGCACCCTTATTACCTAATGATGTACATAGCAAGTTATTCATGAACATCTTCCTAATGGATTGGATCATCATCTATCAAGAAATCATTAGTAACATGAACTTAAATTTAATTATCAACCAAGGATGTGTTTCTTAAAATGGTGCCAGTATTGTATGTACAACTAGGAAAGTTCTAGGTATCTCTATGAATTATTAGCATAGCAAGCAAGTTATTGTTCTAGAAAGGAACCTATTTAAGAAATCATAAAAATTCTATATAAAAAACTATTGCTACTAGCGTAAAGCTACAAGTAAGTTATTGCTTTTGTAGGTTAACGAATACTATTCGGCTATAGCTACGAGTGATAACATCTATCAATTAACAATATAGTGTAGAAATCAAATAAACTAATCACTAATTTAATAGTAAAGTAGTGTCATATCTTAAGTGGTCCCTTGCTTGGGTATCGACACTCTTCTTTAACACACATGATTGAATATCTATTCAAGGGTAAGTGCACAAATATGGTTCCCAAAAAGGGGACTTAAGTGGACACCTTTTTTCTGAAATCAGGAAATATTGACCTTGGACGTGAAATTGAGGATAGTTACACTCAAAATTTTGAGATGGAACAAAAACAAGGATCGAAGTGCTCCGATTCCACTTTCTAAACTATGAATTTATTTTTAAAATGGTTGATATTAAAGGGTTCAAATGAGGGACGTACACAAATTGGTGTTGTTTATGTCAGAAAAACATAACATAGAAACTCTTGTACGACCCTAGCACGGTGTATTTTTTTTTAGTATTTTTAAAATCGCTATGGTCAAAAGTTAGCTAATAGTATTTAGTTGATGCAAAAAAATTCTGATAATTTTTTAATGAATATTTGATTTTTTACTAATTTTCGAAGTGGACAGTTCCTGAAAAATAGAATTATGGTCATGCTACCCCTACAAATTTTGGAAAATAATTGATTTTTTTTTTAAATTTGTAGAATGGAGTCTAGTTTATAAAAATGTAACTTATTTCAAATTTTGATGAGCGGTTAATTTATAACGAAAAAAACACCAAACACTGCTTTTTGCTAAAAAAGAGACATACAAACAAAAGAAATTATGGATGAAAGGCTTTAAAATGTTAGAAAGTGAAAAAAATTACATCGTTGGATAGCTAAGAGATAACGTAACATTACCCAGATGTTCAATTATGTGAAATATTGTAGAATTTGTAAAAACACATCTCTGGTCATTGGGAATGCCCTCCAATCCTTTGGGTTGGTATTCCAAGGCAAATACCAATCCTAAGGCTTGAGGATTCCCAAAGCAAGATATAACACGAGCGTGTTATAATGCTCTCGCATTATATCTCAGTTTTGACATGGTTTTTTGCTTTTGCGGGAAACATGTCAAGTGAGCATGTTATAACGTGCTTGCGTTATGTCTTCCTTTATGTTAAATTCTACTCTATTGAATTCATGTTGATATATTTATATGTTTGTATATACATGTATGCTTGTATGTCATGTATGTATACATGTATTCATGCTTGTATGTATGTATGTATACATGTATGCATGCTTGTATGTATGTATGTATGCATGTATGTATCAATGCATATTGTATGTATGCCTATATGTATGTAAGATTGTATCTACACATGTATGCATGTATGCTTGTATGGATGTAATATTGTATGTACATATGTATTATGCTTGTATGTATGTAAGTATGTATGTATTTACGTATGTCTTTAGAGGGAGGGAGAATTTTAAGAGAGAGAGAGAGTCTAGAAAGAGGGAGAGGGGGTGGAAGTGAGAGTTTAAGAGAGAGGGAGTGGGAGAGAAGGGGTTGGAGTGAGAAGAACTTATCTAGGTAGTGTGGGATGGATAGAGGGAGGGAGATAAAGAGAGGGGGTGTGGGAGAGAGATAATTGAGAGAGAGGGAGAGAGAGAAGGGGGGGAGAGAGAGACGGAGAGAAAGAGAGAATTATGTAGGTAGGGATCCAAAGGGAGAGACTTGAGAGATAGGTAGTGAGAGGGAGTGTGAGAGAGAGGGAGTGTGAGTGAGAGACCTGAGAGAGGGAGAGGGTGTCGGAGGGAGTGACCTGATAGAGGTGGATAAAGAGGGGGTGGAATGAGAGGGACTTATCTAGGTAGGGTGGGAGGGATAGATAGAGAGAGGGGAGAGAGAGAGAGAGAGAGAGAGTTACCTAGGTAGGTTTCCAAAGGGAGAGACTTTAGAGAGAGAGGGTGGGAGGGAGAGATATGAGAGAGAGGGAGTGGGTGAGAGTGGGAGGGAAATAGAGAGAGGTGGATAGAGGGAGCGAGAGATGGTGGTAGGTATTGATTGAAAGAGAGGTACATAGAAAGAGGGAGAGGGTAGATAGAGACAATTAGAGAGGGTAGGAGAGAGGGAGGGAGGGAGAGGTGATATGTATAGATAGAGAGAAAGTGATAGGGGTTGAGGGTATAGGGTTGAGGGATTAGGGTGGAGGACCTATAGGGTTGATGGTTTCTAGGGTATTAGGGTTTAAGGGTTGAAGGTTGAGGGATTAGGGTCAATGGTAGAGGGTATTGGGTTAAGGGTATAGGGTAGAAGGTTTAATGGTTTAGGGTTGAGGGCTGAGGGTAGAGGGTGTAGGGTATAGTTTTGAGGGTATATGGTTGAAGGATTAGGTTAAGGGTCCAATGTAAAGGGTAGAGGGTATAGGGGTTGAGGGTTTAGGGTTTAAGGATTGAGGGTTGAGGGTTTAGAATTGTAAGTTGATGGTTTAGTGTATAGGGTAGAGGGTAGAGTGTAGAGTGTAGAGGGTAGAGGGTAGAGGGTTTAATGGTTTATGGTTTATGGTTTAGGATTTAAGGGTTGAGGGTTGAGGGTTTAAGGTTGAGGGTAGAGGATTGAGGGTATAGGGTATAGGATCAAGGGATTAGGGTTGAGGGTCCAATGTATTGGGTCGAGGTTATAGGGGTTGAGGGATTAGGGTTTAAGGGTTGAGGGTTGAGGGTTGGGGATTTAAGGGTTGAGGGATTAAGGGTTGAGGGTTTAGGGATAGGGTAGATATTTTTCTTGGATTTAAGGGTGTAAGGGTTGAGGGATTAGGGTTGAGGGATTAGGATTTAGGGTAGAGGGTATTGGGTTGAGGGTAGAGGGTAGAGGGTTTAAGAATTTAGGGTTTAAGGGTTGAGGGTTGAGGGTTGAGGGTTGAGGGTTTAGGGTTGAGTGTTTAAGGGTTTAAGGGTTTATGGTTGATGGATTAGGGTAGAGAGGGAGGGATAGATAGATAGAGAGAAGGAGAGAAGAAAAGGGAGGAACATAGATATATGAGGGTTGAGGATCCAATGTATAGGGTAGAGGGTTGGGAATAAAGGGTATAGGGTTGACGACCTATAAGGTTGAGGGATTAGGGTATTGGGTTGAGGGTAAAGGGTTGAGGGATTAGGGTTGAGCGTACATATGGTTGAAGGATTGGGGTTAAGAGTCCAATGTATAGGGTAGAGGGTATCAGGGTTGAGGGTTTAGGAGTTGAGGGTTGAGGATTGCAATTATGGGCTGAGGTTGAGCAATCGGGAGGGTTGGGTGTTTAATGTATAGGGTAGAGGGTAGAGGTTTTAAGAGTTGAGGGTTGAGGGTTGAGGGTTTAAGGTTGAGGGTGGATGATTGAGGGTATAGGGTTGGGGGGATTAGGCTTGAGGGTCCAATGTATATGGTATAGGGTATAGGGGTTGAGGGATTAGGGTAGAGAGTTTACTGAGTGGGTTTAAGGGTTGAGGGATTAGGGTAGAGGGTAGAGGATAGATGATTGAGGGTAGAGGATAGAGGGTTTAAGGGTTTAGAGTTTAAGGGTTCAGGGTTTAGGTTTTAGGGTTTAGGGTTGATTGTTTAAGGGTTTATATGGTAGATAGTATATAGTTGAGGGTTTAAAGGTTGAGGGTTTAGGGTTGAGGGTTTAGGGTTGAGGGTAGAGGATTGAGGGTATAGGGTTGGGGGATTAGGATTGAGGGTCCAATGTATAGGGTAGAGGGTATAGGGATTGAGGGATTAGTGTTTAAGGGTTGAGGGATTAAGGGTCAAGAGGGTTGAGGGATTAGGGTAGAGAGTTTACTAAGTGGTTTTAAGGGTTTAAGG
>CM021109.1:134191191-134278261 GCA_007115665.2 Sequoiadendron giganteum
TGAGGTTTGAGGGTTGAGGGATTAAGAGGGTATAGGTGTTGAGGGATTACGGTTTAAGGTTTGAGGGTTGAGGGTTGAGGGATTAAGAGGGTATAGGGGTTGAGGGATTAAGTTTTAAGGGTTGACAGTTGAGGATTGACGGTTGAGGGTTGAGGGATTAAGAAGGTATAGGGGTTGTGGGATTAGGGTTTAAGGGTTGAGGGATTAAGAAGGTATAGGTGTTGAGGGATTAGGGTTTAAGGGTTGAGGGATTAAGAGGGAATAGGGGTTGAGGGATTAGGGTTTAAGTTTTGAGGGTTGAGGGTTGAGGGATTAAGATGGTATAGGGGTTGAGGGATGAGGGTTTAAGGGTTGAGGGATTAAGTGGGTATAAGGGTTGAGGGATTAGGGTTTGAGGTTTGAGGGTTGAGGGTTGAGGTATTAAGAGGGTATAGGGTTGAGGAATTAGGGTTTAAGGGTTGAGGGTTGAGGGTTGAGGGATTAATAGGGTATAGGTGTTGAGGGAATAAGGTTTAAGGGTTGAGGGATTAAGAGGGTATAGGGGTTGATGGATTGATGGATTAGGGTTTAAGGTTTGAGGGTTGAGGGTTGAGGTATTAATAGGGTATAGGGGTTGAGGGATTAGGTTTTAAGGGTTGAGGGATTAAGAGGGTATAGGGGTTGAGGGATTAGGGTTTAAGGGTTGAGGGTTGAGGGATTAAGAGGGTATAGGGGTTGAGGGATTGGGGTTTAAGGGTTTTCGGTTAAGAGGATATAGGGTTTGAGGGATTAGGGTTTAAGGGTTGAGGGTTGAGAGATTAGGAGGGTATAGGGGATGATGGATTAGGGTTTAAGGGTTGAGATTTGAGGGTTGATGGATTAAGATGGTATAGGGGTTGAGGTATTAGGGTTTAAGGGTTGAGGGTTGAGGGTTGAGGGATTAAGAGGGTATAGGGGTTGAGGGATTAGGGTTTAAGGGTTGAGGGTTGAGGGTTGAGGGTTGAGGGATTAAGAGGGTATAGGTGTTGAGGGAATAAGGTTTAAGGGTTGAGGGATTAAGAGGGTATAGGGGTTGAGGGATTAGGTTTTAAGGTTTAAGGGTTGAGGGTTTAGGGATTAAGAGGGTATAGGGGTTGAGGGATTTGGGTTTAGGGGTTGAGGGTTGAGGGTTGAGGGATTAAGAGGGTATAGGTGTTGAGGGATTACAGTTTAAGGGTTGAGGGTTGAGGGTTGATAGATTAAGAGGGTATAGGTGTTGAGGGATTACGGTTTAAGGGTTGAGGGTTGAGGGATTAAGAAGGTATAGGTGTTGAGGGATTAAGGTTTAAGGGTTGAGGGATTAAGAGGGTTAGTGGTTGAGGGATTAGCATTTAAGGTTTGAGGGTTGAGGGTTGAGGGATTAAGAGGTTATAGGGGTTGATGGATTAGGGTTTAAGGTTTGAGGGTTGAGGGTTGAGGGTTGAGGGTTGAGGGATGAAGATGGTATAGGGGTTGAGGGATTAGGGTTTAAGGGTTGAGGGTTGAGGGTTGAGGGATTAAGAGGGTATAGGTGTTGAGGGATTACAATTTAAGGGTTGAGGTTTGAGGGTTGAGGGATTAAGAGGGTATAGGGGTTGAGAGATTAGGGTTTAATGGTTGAGGGTTGAGGGTTGAGGGATTAAGAGGGTATAGGGGTTAATGGATTATGGTTTAAGTTTTGAGGGTTGAGGGATTAAGAGGGTATAGGGGTTGAGGGATTAGGTTTTAAGGGTTGAGGGATTAAGAGGGTATAGGGGTTGAGGGATTAGGTTTTAAGGTTTGAGGGTTGATGGATTAAGAAGGTATAGGGGTTGAGGGATTAGGGTTTAATGGTTGAGGGTTGAGACTCTCCCTCCTACCCTCTCTCTCCCAGGTCTCTCTCTCTCTCACTCACTCCTATCTCTCTCCCCTCTATCCTTAACCTTTAACCCTTTAAACCTTTTGAAACTAGAATTTTCATAAAAATTCTAAGTATTTTTTCAATTAAAATCCAAAATTCCTACTCTTATTTTCATAATAAATCACATTATCGCCATTTACAATGTCATTTTATTCTTTATCGTGATAAGGGTTGAGACTCTCCCTCCTACCCCCTCTCTCTCTCATACCCCCCCTCTCTCTCAGGTCTCTCTCTCTCTCTCACTCCTATCTCTCTCCCATCTATCCTTAACCCTTAACCCTTTAAACTTGTTGAAACCAAAAATTTCATAAAAAATCTAAGTATTTTTTCAATTAAAATCTAAAATTCCTACTCTTATTTTCATAATAAATCACATTATCGCCATTCACAATGTCATTTTACCCTTTTACCACGATAAGGGTTGAGACTCTCCCTCCTACCCCCTCTCTCTCTGAGGTCTCTCTCTTTCACACTCACTCCTATCTCTCTCCCCTCTATCCTTAACCTTAACCCTTTAAACCTGTTGAAACTAGAATTTTCATAACAATTCTACTTATTTTTTCAATTAAAATCCAAAATTCCTACTCTTATTTTCATAATAAATCACATTATTTCCATTCACAATGTCATTTTACCCTTTACCGCGATAAGGGTTGAGACTCTCCCTCCCACCCCCTCTCTCTCTCTCACTCACTCCTATCTCTCCCCTCTATCCTTAACCCTTAACCCTTTAAACCTATTGAAACTAGAATTTTCATAAAAAATTATAAGTATTTTTTCAATTAAAATCCAAAATTCCTACTCGTATTTTCTTAATAAATCACATTATCGCCATTCACAATGTCATTTTACCCTTTACCGCGATACCGCTATCACATTAGTCACCCCTCATAACACTTACCATACCTCTCTGCCGCAGTTCATCACCAAGCAGCTCGCAGTAGGACGGTGAGAGGAGCCACTACCATATACCGCACCTTCCACACTATATTGCTATACCTTGGGGGGTTAAGACATAGCCTGTGGTAGAGCGGTACATTAAAGAAAGGTACCAATGACACACCGCAATACCGCAGGGGAGCGAAAAAGGACACGAGGTAGTGCGGTAACTAAGTCGTTGGGTCATTTAAAACATGCCAATAACATTAGTAAACATCAAAACATAAAATTGAGCTCAACATAAAGATTTGAATTGTGTGAATTTATGAGATAGGAGTAAATGTATCTTGGTATTGAAATACATGAAACAAGTTGATATTTTCACTCATAACAGCTGAAACCAAGTTGCAGACGAGCTCAAATTGTGGGAGTAAAGGGAATTCCTCAAAGTGAATTATATCCCTGAGTAAGCTTTGCTCATCATTCTCTATGAATTTCATAAAATGGCACCAAAGAAGACTGAAGTAGGAGTTAAAAGGGATGAAACCAAAACCAGTAAACCCTCCTTGCAATCCCCATTGCTTTCCTTGTTGCCTAATTCAGTAGAAAAATTACCTAAAAAGGTTTTTAGAGACTTAGCACAAGGCTGTAGAGACCCCAATATACCTCAATTAGGTTGGAACCTTTACTGGTACTTTTATCGAAATAGGAATGACAAGGTTCCGACATCAAACTCGTGGACCCTAGATTTGTCTAAATTGGTTGTCCCTAATGTTTTCATTGACATTGAGCTAATTAAAGTCCTTGCCCATAGCTACCATGCCCCAACCAAAACTGTTAGGCTTCCAAATGGTGAGTGCTTAGTTGATGTCACAAGAGATTCCATTATAAAGTGTTTCAAGTTGAATAAACAAGTTGTAACGAAGGTGAATTTAGTTAAATTGGAGTAGGAGTATAAGAGGTTGAGAACATACCAAAGTGATGATCTTCTCGTGCACATGAAGAGAGGTGATGATAAAAAAAAACTCCCCATCCCTTCCTCTAAAATGGAACCTTTCCAAGTCTCAAAATTTCAAGTTTGTTTCAAAAAAACTTATTATGCATTGTGTCAAGTCTTGGGGATAGATGCAGAGGAACATATGTCAATGGGATTGATGAGAATGGCCATGATAATTTAACATTCTAAATCAAATATAGAGTTTGATTTTGCATCTATAATTGAGGAATAAATACATGAGGGCTTGTTTCAAGTTAGGGAAGCTAAGGCCCCCATTACTTTTATAAAATATTATTTATTGTGTCACTTAATCCTGTGTCAGAATTAAATGAAGTGGACTAAAAGAATGAAATTATGTACACAAGAAAATGGAGTAAGACTCCTTGTGCAAAATTGGTGTTACATCTAGGATAGCAAATGTACAGAGTGTGATTTCGTAGTGTTTCGAGATAATTTTGTTGTTAGATTGATAGCTTCCCTTGGCTACCCAACTCCAAGATTTCCTGAATCATTGATGAAAGTGATGAGGCCTGTATAGTATAGGCCAGACCAGGGCTATACCCATAACTATGTTGACTAGTTTTTTATGCCTACACACACAATTATCAAAGTATATGGATGCAACCAAGCACCACATATTTTTCCTAAGTTTGCACCTGCAAGGGTATGTTTTCTAGAGTTTATGTGGCAAATTATTTGGATGGAGCATGATTTTATGAGAAATCAAAGGAAAGATACATTTTTTCTTGATTTGATTGTATTTGAAGAGTTGGATATTGGGTCTGACATGCTAGAGGAGCTGCAGAGGTTTATGAGGGTTAGCTATCCCCTCAAATCTGGAAAAGAGAGAGTGTGTGACCTAGAGGGTCATATCAACATGATCAGAAGAACCTTGTTGACAAAGAGGGCCATCTCACATGAGTTTGACCCTGAGGAGGATGTTATAAGAAATATAGTGTATTTTGTTGATGTAATGCAAACCAGAAAAAGGTGGATAGCAATGATGAAGTGGGAGAATCAGAAAAAGGAGAAGGATAGAAGTTTCAGAGGGTTTCTTGCTAATGAACCCAGCCTTTTGAAAAGGATGCAGATGATCCTTAATAATTTTGATGAATTGTACAAAGTGGCTCAAGATGATGGTTTGATCCCACTTCCCGCACCTCACCAACCACCACATGAAGCATCCACATCATAGGTACCACCCCCATCACCTACACATCCATCCCCTCCATATCCTACTCACGAACCACAGGCTAAAAGATAGAAGATTGAGCCATTGGTTGAATATGATTTAAGTGATGAAGAAGAAGAAGAAGCAACCTTAGCTTTTACTGAAATAAAGGAGGTAACATAACAACAAAGAAGTCAAAAGCCTCATGATCCTAAGATCATGCTTTCAGAGGAAGAAGTTGATGAAATTCAAGAAGATGAGAGGGTCGTGGCCTCTCTAAGATTCATGGAAGATGATAATTCTATCCACACCAATGAATTTAAGGATTTTTGGATTAAAATGAAAATGAAACAATTTGATGAAAGATTGAAAATCAATCTTATTAGAGTTGATGAGTCAAAGCAAGCTGAGATCCAGGCTCAAACATTTGCAGAGTTAAGTATTGATAACATTAATGTCACCCCCAGGAGGCGAGATAAATGGTATTGAAAAGTGATATGACAATTATACCAAGGATGGAGTTGTCTAAAATGTTTCTTTTAGATCATATCAGAGCACAAGATGACCCCATTTGGTAGCAGAATTTGATTCAAAAGAGGGTGTCTCAGGAACAGGGTATAATCCTACTACCCACACACTTTCTCTATGGACAAAACAGAAAAATACAAGGAAGCCTTGACTCTTGGATGTAGTACCGGAATTGAGGGGGTCAGCTATGGTCAAAACAATGAGAGACACAACTCCCATTGAAGTTGCCACTATGACCATGAATTTTGCAATGTTCACCAAGGATGTAGTAGAAAATATTCAGAAGAAGATTAATGAATATGAGAGGAGATTGAAATTATCGAATGATGAGGTGAACAAGTTGTTTATTGAAAATGTAAAGCTAAAATAGTAGTTGCAGCAAGCCACCACAGTGAGAGGAGATGAATTAATTGTCTATCACCCACCTATCCAGGCAGAGGATCCACATATACAACAAATGAGAGATGAAATTGATAAGCTGAAGAAGCATAACATGGAGGATTTCAAGCATCATATCATAGAGACTCTAGGGAGGATATTAGAGCATAGAGTTAGGATATTAAAGGAGAAGATAAAAAGAGTACATGAAAATTTCAGTAATCTAATTAAAGCCCTGGAACAGATAAACACTAACTCCCCCATCCTTGAATAACTCCAAAAGAGATGGCAACCCACCTTCCACATACTAACCATTTTATGCAAATCTACTCACAAGGATCCAAATTCCCCATCAAAGCTCAAACCTACACAAGAAATAGTAAAAGGTGTGATTTATGAGTATAAGTATTTGGTGGATATAAGGAAGAAAGTGGAAAGCTAGAGGAGTACATTTGACTCCATCAAATGCATCTTCAACCCATCAATCCTCAAAGATGATAGTCAATTAAAAGGTATGAATGAATGGAGAGAAGAGTTTGATCAGATGATTCCTAAATGCTTGGTGCATATATAGGATAAGGGGGAGATCAATATCATCAAGTTCCATACTTTACTTGATGGGATCGTTATTCTGGATAGTGTATATATAAAGTTCGTGGTGGATGTTAGAAACCTCTTGGATAACAGATGGAAGAATCACCTTACAAACTTTGCAGCTACACAGGAATTCAAATGGCCAAGCGACCTGACAATTAATAAGTGGAAAGAAAAATACTTGGGCTCTGAAGAAGATTGATTATGTGCATCACGAAGAGGAAGTATCTTGAACAGGTCTTCGATGACCATAGGTACTTCTATGGAGATTAATCAAGTGGTCAGATGTATTTAATTATCCCTTTAATTCATGTTTTACTTATGTCTAATAAACTTTATGAAAAGGCACTTTGAAATGTTGTAAACAGTCTGAAGCTTTTTGCCTCTTGTATATATAAGAGAGACCAAGATCGAAGGAAAAGATAAGATATAGATAGGATAAAATAGTAGTAGAATAGGGATAATTAATGGATAGCAGAAAAAGTTCCATAGTGTTTATATTCTGAAAGACTATGTTGCAAGCAGTATTTTGTAGAAGTCAATGAAAGATCTTTGATTTTGTGGTGTTATCTTGGTATCAATTGCTTTTTGAATTTATTCAATTATCTGGTTGTCTCCATTTTAGTGCTTCTTTATTATTTAAATTGGTATATCAAGTATATATTCAATTTATCAATGCACATTTGTTGTATTTATGTGATGTGATTAATTGGTTTCCTCAGAGGAATTAAAATCCTTCTAGTCAATCACAGTAATCTGGAAGTATTATTTGGGTCAGTAAGTAGAACCATATAATTAGGATTGTCAATCTATCTCCAATTTGGTGTTATCTGTGTTCTTGCATAATTTATTCAATTGGTTCTTCCAAGTAAAGACTAAAATCCTTTTGATAAATTATAAGTAACCTGGTTTTGTCAGTTGGATAAGTAAGTAGAGTTTGTCAACCACTTTCCTGCACATTTATACAAGTTATAAACCAATATTAGTGTTCCAAATAGTTTGAGTTATAGCCAATTGTGAGAGAGGGGGACCACCCACTACAAGGCCCCAGGTCACGAAAGACCAAGAGAGGAAAGATTGCCCTAACTCACCTCAATTTAAGGGATAGTTAGGATGACGAGGATGAGAATGATGAGGATTATGAGCCCTTCGATCACTCTGCAATCCTGAATGTTGGAAGGAGACCAGGTGAGTTAGCCTTTAGAGTCAGATTTGTGCTTCAAGTAGCTCTTTGTCTGAGGATGGAAGCGCAGTTCTAGGATGGCAGTGCGGCGCGCTAGCATATCACAGGTGCGTTGGTATTCGTACGACCAAAGAACTGAAAATACGGGACTCTAACTCAGGAAGGGAGACTATCAGCCTAGTCTAGAAGTGTTTAAAGTGATAGAATGAGATTAAGAAAAGAAAAATTCATATATGAATTCAATAAAAGAAATGTATTACCACCAAGGTGACGAAGATGATCTCATACAATTCTCTCCTCCCCAGCTTGCTCCAACCTGCACATAGTAAAGGGAGAAATTATTAGGGTTGTATAGGGGCTTGCCTCAATTAGACCCATGTCTTGGTGTTTCCACCTCCATGGATAGCCAAGTTTGGAATAGCAGAAATAAATGATAAAAAAAAGAAACTACAAGCTACATAAACACAAAACACAAGCAGTGCGTGCTTACCCAATCAAAAGAAAAAGGAGAGATTGTAGGAGCTTACCGCCTCTGTCCAAAGCACTCAAGGCTCATGGAGGAGTGAACGAGAGGGACTCAAGCCTCTATTGTCACGGTGTCTATCTTGTGCTCGCCCTGTTGGAGTGATGAAGTAGTGGATTGCTGCAGTGGAGTGAATAGTGTTGCTACAAAGCTTGGAAATGAATGCTCAATGCATGGGGAGAGTGTGCCGACTCATTCAAAACTTTTGTTGAAGGAGAGTTATGGATGAAAAATTGAAGATTATGAAGAGATGGATGAAAAATGGCCATATTCGGGTCAGCCAGCTGAAGAGGGACGTTACTCTTTGACTTCCAATTGAAAATTTAATGCCTCTGTAGTCTCCAGCCGCAGGAATCTTCCACGGACGTAAGTGCATCGCGCGAACATCTACCCATCATGTGTGTGTCCCCAGCAGAAATGCCCCCACCGACACATGAACCAAGTGCCAAGTGGAATGCAAGGAGCGGGCTGAAGTGGAATTAAACCTCCGCTTTTGTTTTTCTAAAGTGTTAAGGGTCAAAAGGGAATTTGCATTAGGGGTGCAAATTCATGTTGATACATTTTTCCCCCACTTTAGTGAGCATTAGTACTAATGAGTGCTTCAGTAAATTAGAGTAGTAAAGAAGTAACAGAGTAAGAGATGTATACCTGAACTAA
Source organism: Sequoiadendron giganteum (assembly GCA_007115665.2). Lineage (NCBI taxonomy): Eukaryota > Viridiplantae > Streptophyta > Pinopsida > Cupressales > Cupressaceae > Sequoiadendron > Sequoiadendron giganteum. Next base: position 134,199,999 of record CM021109.1, read on the forward strand.
TGAGGAAGCAGAGCACGGTTTGGCGAACTCAGAAGTGTAGGATATAACTTCATAGTTTCGTAGAACTACAAAACTGAAGTATGGAAGTACTTTACATGTTCATGCTCCTGCAAGGGTGGTATCCTTCAAGAAATCTCACATGAAGGAAAACTAAGACAAGCACCTTAAAGCCCCACAGACCTGAAAGGAAGGTATCCCCCAAGAATTCTCACATGAGGGAGACCAAGTGAAGTGCCTTATAGACCCACGACCCTGCAAGGAAGGTATTCCCCAAGAACTCTCACATGAGGGAGACCGAGTAAAGGGGACTCCATAGAGTTATAGATGGGGACATGTTTACCTGCAGATAGAACACATTTGGAAGTAGTCACGCAGGCTAGTGAATGGACAGTCACATAGACCATCGCTAAGTTGTAAGACTTTCAAAGGGGTCCCTCGGGAACCATTCAAAAGGAAGGAGGGTCCACTCAAGGGATGCGTTGTTTGAAAGGTAAGGTCTAGTTGGGTTGCCCCCAAGCTAGACGCCATAGAATTTTGTTGAAAACTTTCAAACGGGTCCTTGAAGGGAACGAGGGTCCACTCAAGGGATGCGTTGTTTGAAAGGTAAGGTCTAGTTGGGTTGCCCCCAAGCTAGACGCCATAGAATTTTGTTGAAAACTTTCAAACGGGTCCCTCAAGGACCCAACGTGTAGAGGTGGGATCCACTCAAGGGACACGTTCAAAATCTTAATGTCTTCCTTTTTGAATCGATTCATCATCAAGGAATCCTTTGGAAAGATGTTCACTTCATCAAGGAATTTGAAAGGAAGGAGATGTGCTCATGCAAGGGGAAGACTAAGACCGTTCCCGCTTCAGAGGAGGATTTCCAAGTCCTTTCTTTACGAACCCATGATGAAGGGAACACATTCCGCTAGGGTTTCAAGTTGAGAATGTAAATCTGTCAACGATGGGTCTTCAAGAAAAGATTCATTTGGCAATGAATGCATTTTCTAAAGACCAAGTAATGTAGAAGATACGTTGTCACACACAAAAGGGACAACTCAAGCAAAGACAAGAGAAAGATAAAGTGAAAATTAAAAAAGACAGATCACACAGAGGGCACAGGGGGATCTAGTTACGTGGGGTCAGATTTTCCTATATTTATATATAGTAGGTAACCACGGTAAGGGGTGAACGATCATCAATCCCCAACCAGATCAAGAAGAATGCATAGAAGAAAAAGTAAAGTAAAAAAATTGGGTCAACATGGAAGGAGGCCTAAATCCTCCCGATGCTTTCCATCATCCCTAATTTACTGAAATTCAAACACAAACATGTAAGAATGATGACACATATAGAGGGAGGTTTACAACACAAACACCACACATGTATCCATGCACCAACATGGGTAACAAGGGTCATCCAGGCACATGTAGAAAGATCACGAGGGAAGAACATGTCATGACACACACACATATCTAATATAAAGATCAAGAAGAGGGTCTCCCCCTAACACTCGTCAACCAGGAGGTTGTTAGCTTCCCACTCTAGATCCTTAAAGGAAGGAAGATGAGCCTGCAACAGCGTAATGTTAAGGGGAGGAGCTTTTGATCCTCCCGCAACAAGGGCCAAAGTAGAGGGACCTGTAAGGTCTCTGTCGCTTAGCTCTTGTGGGTCTAGAGTTAATGACCTAGCGAAGATCGCTGTCAGGGTCGGGACTTCATCCATCAATTTAAACATGCACTCGACAAGAGTGTCATGTTTCACCTCAGTCGATGGAGGATTTTACACCTAAGGCTTACTGCTAGGCTCATCGAGAGACTTGGGATCAATGACAAACTCAAGGGAGGCTGGGGCTGATTCTGTTACTAAGACATAATAAGTTAGTTTGGGGCCACCTTTCAAAGAAGGTGCACACTTCTTACGTCCTCCATTGTTGGAGAGGCCAGGCTCTACCTTTTTCTTCATCGTGGGAGGTGAACTCCCCACAGATGAAACAAGGAGTGTCGAGGAAGAAGAGGAAAGATCCGCAGTGTACACAACTGAAGTGTTAACCATGTCCATGGGCTTTGGGAAAGGCAAGACATCTGGGATGGAAGTCGACAAGGGCAGCTCCACCAAAGGAGCGATGAACACTTGTACCCTTTCGGGTACATGTGCACTCATAGCGGGAGCTAGAAGAGATTCAGAGATAGAAGGAGGGAAGGAGGAAATAGTAGGAGACACGATCTTCTCTTCCTCCTTCTATAAGGAGGCCCGCTCGATGAGGAGAGCCTTTCATCAATGCTTATGCTCATGCACAAGGCAGTTTCTATGACTCTTCACACGAGAATCCAGAACTTGTGAAGGGATAGAAGGATCCTTCTCGGCCATGGGAGTGTCCTCCATTAATGTCTCCAGTGGAAGGGTAGACTCCTGAATGGGAAAAGGAGGGGTAGGCTCAGAAACAACAGGAGGAGTTGACTCTAGCGCCTTGGTGGTGGGCCTCTTCCTATTTACTATTTTAGGAACAAGAATAGTAGGAGGTTGTGGAGGCTGAGACAAAGAGGACTCTCCATGGGGGGCTTTATGTCTTCCATACCGAACAGGTCTAGGCTCTATCGGTAAGACACGAAGCTCAAATGCAGGACGCTTGGCCTTCCAACAATTGGGCACCATGGAATTCTCTCGCAAACACGAGACAGAAGTAGATGGTGACAAGATGAGAGGAAGCATTAGGCTGAACCATGGAAGAGGAAGAAGGAGGATCTCAAGACCACTTCTCTTCTTCTCTTTTACGAGCCTTAGTGGCATCACTATCAACCTTTAAGCAAGCTCTATGCGAGATAGCATAAGGTGAAGGACGGTATCTCACTTTCGGCCTAGCGTACCCCTTCTTATAGTTTTGCTATGTGCAGTGTAGGAGGTCCTTCCTAGGTGGGAGAAGACCAAGAGAGGTAGACCAAAAGTAATCTAAGGTATAGTTTCCACGTGCAACCGGTGGTCTGTAACTGGTGTCATGGATAACATGTACCGAACCTCCATGGACAAACTTCAGATATTTGTGTATGACTGAGGGAACTACATTCATAGCTACTAGTCAGGGGATACCTAGCTTCACTCTAAAGAGTTCAGACCCCGGGATGATGTCAAATTTGAGGCTTACAGATTTAGGTCCAACAAGGACTGATAGGACAATACTCCCTATAGGAGGGACAAAAATTTCATCATGTGTGTGGATGATACTTTCAGGTGCATCATACTCATCCTTATGCAAGAAGTTAATCAACATGATCTCCTCAGTTATAATATTCACTTACGATGTCGAATCAACAAGAACAACTGCTATAGTGTTCCCATTTATCCTTGCAAGAATGTAAAGAGGAGATGGATCTCTATTAAAGCCCATCAGCAAGTCCTGTGAAGTAAAGGTTATGCTCATACTGCTACTCACAGTCTGCGTAGAGGGAATAGGTTGATTAAGAAAAGAGGCCATCACACACACTAGATGGTACTTCTATATAGCCCCCTCAGGTGTACGAGATAAAGTAGTGACCCAATTAAGGTTTTGTTACACAATACTTTTGGAACCTTCCAACTATGCCTACTAGGGGTCGCAGGTTGGGTTGTGAGGAAAGAGCCTCACAACACTCACACCTACAACACTCCTAGGATATGAGGAAAGGAAATTTCAGTACTGCAGAAGGAAACCAAAATGGTTCACGTCAAGTTCACCAAAAATGTGAGAGAGGGGGACCACCCACTACGAGGCCCCAGGTCACGAAAGGCCAATAGAAAAAAGGCTGCCCTAAATCACCTCAATTTAAGGAATAGTTAGGATGACGAGGATGAGAATGATGAGGATTGTGAGCCCTTCGATCACTCTGCAATCCTGAATGTTGGAAGGAGACCAGGTGAGTTGGCCTTTAGAGTCATATTTGTGCCTCAGGCAGCTCTCTATCTAAGGACGGAAGTGTAGTTCCAAGATGACAGCACAACACACTGGCATCTCACAGGTGTGCTAGCGTCCGTACGGCTAGAGAACTGAAAAGACAGGAATCTACCTCAGGAAGGGAGACTATTAGCCTAGTCTAGAAGTGTTTTAAGTGACAAAATGAGATTAAGAAAAGAGAAATGCAGATACAAATACGATAAAAGAAATGTATTACCACCAAGGTGATGAAGATGATCTCATACAACGCTCTCCTTGCCAGCTTGCTCCAAGTTCTCTCCACCTGCACACAATAAAGGGAGAAATTGTTGGGGTTGTATAGGGGCCTACCTCAATCAAACCCCTGTCTTAGTGTTTCCAACTCCATAGATAGCCAAGTTTGGAATAGTAGAAATAAATGATAAAGAAAAGAAACTACAAGCTACGTAAACACAAAACACAAGCAGTATGTGCTTACCCAAATGAAAGCAAAAGGAGAGATTGTAGGAGCCTACCGCCTCTGTGCAAAGTACTCAAGGCTCATGGAGGAGTGAATGAGAGGGACTCAAGCCTCTGTTGCCACGGTGTTTGTCCTATGCTCACCCTGTTGGAGTGACAAAGTAGTGGATTGCTACAATGGAGTGAATAGTGCTGCTACAAAGCTTGGAAATGAATGCTCAATGCATGGGGAGAGTGTGCCAACTCATTCAAAACTTCTGTTGAAGGAGAGCTATGGATGAAAGGTTGAAGATTATGAAGAGATGGATGAAAAACGGCCATATTCAGGTCGGCCAGCCAAAGAGGGATGTTACTCTTCGACTTCCAATCAAAAATGTAACGCCTCTACAGTCTCCAGCCATAGGAATCTTCTAGGGACGTAAGTGCACCACGTGGATGTTTATGCGCCACACGGGCGTCCTCGATAGAAACACCCCCACCGACACACGAACCAGGTGCCAAGTGGAATGCAAGGAGCGGGCTTAAGTGGAATTAAACCTTCACTTTTGATTTTCTAAAGTGTTAAGGGTCAAAAGGGAATTTGTGTCAGGGGTGAAAATTCATGTTGATACACCAATATAAGTCATTCATTCTAGATCTTCATTTGACTCCATTTACCCAACAGGGCACTGGTCTCACCCATTTCATTATTTGGTTTTATCAAATCTGTTTTCAAAACCTTACATCTGTTAACTGAACATATTTATATACCTTGATATTGCTTATACAATTTATACCAAATTAGCCATTACATCTACTTTTCTTTCCATTGCCACCGTAAGTAGATTTCATTATTTAAGAGTAACATAGCTTTCAAATCTACTTCATTAGTAAGGTCAACCCGCCTAGGTATAGCAGAGCCTAAAGAGTAGGGAGTCATCAACCTAATAGGTTAACTCTATTCATTGGTTCAAAAATGTTGCAAGTCTAATCATAGAGTTTGGCATCCTCTTAGGACTTGAAACCTGCATTTTTGAGACCCAACAAAACCCTTAGCCCTTAAACCCTTAACTCTTAACCCTCTACCTTCTCTCTCTCTCCCACTCCCTCTCTCTCTCTCTCTCTTAAATCTCTCCCTCCTACCCCCTCTCCCTCTCTTAGGTCTCTCTCTCATTGTTCAATCACTCCCACTCTCTCTTTCTCCCAATCTCCATGTCCCTCCCTCTCTCCCTCTCTCTCCCCTCTTTCTCCCCCTCTCTCACTCTCTCCCACTCTCCCTCTCCCTCCCACTCTCCCTCTCTCCCACTCTCCCACTCTCTCACACTCTTTCTTTCTCCCACTCTGCCCCTCTCTCCCTCTCTCCCTCCCTCTCTCTCCATCTCTCCCACTCTCTCTCTCTCTCTCCCTCTCTCCCACTCAAACCCTACACCCTCTACCCTTAAACCATAAACCCTTAACCCTCTACCCTTAACCCTGAGCCCTTAAACCCTAAAACCCTCAACCCCCCTCCCTCTCTACAATATATCTCTCCTCTCCCTCCCTCTACCTCTCTCTCTCTCTCACACACACACACACACTCACCTCTATCTCTTCTACTATAAGGGTATAGGGGAGAGATATAGAATTAGGGTAGAGGGTATAGACAAACAGAGAGAGAAAATAAATCTATTAAAAAAATCATCTTTCACACAATGCGAGCATGTTTTGAAGAAGTAGAGATATGGCCATTTTTGCAAGAAATAACATGCTAGGGTTATAACACGAGAGCATTTTTTTTTGCACTAAAAATGGTACAAAACTAAATATACCCATGATCTCAAGGCCCACATTCTGCATATTCTCCTCATTCTGCTTGTGTGAGGACACAAATACGCTTTGTGATGATGTTGTGAAGTGTGCATGCATTTTTTTCACATTCCACCACCTTTGCATGAAATAGAATATTTTTCACATTGAAAGGCATATAATATCAATTCAAATCTGAATTCCATTCAAAAGTGATATACAATTGAATTTTGGAGGGGAACAAGCTTTTGAAAAAGTCAAATTGTTGAGGAGTTTGAAGAAAGAAGAATCAAAGGCTACATAATTGGGTTGATCTCCTCCATTTGAAGCTCTGGTTTTTTAGGTATGTGAAGTCTTTACACATTTTCTTTCATTCTATTATGGCTTGCTTTCATTTTTTTATTTTGCATATTCCATGTTGATCATTGTTTGTTTGTCATTATAACCTTAGGTTGTTAATGCATATTTTAAATTACACAATTATATACACTTGCCAATTACATTTTTAAACTTGATGTAGAGCATCTACCAGGATCCAAAAATCATCAAGGGTACTTCTGACCCTAACTTAAATTGGATAAGATCAACCAAAAAACTCAATCATCTTTTCATCAAAATCCTTCAATTTCACTTGATTTCATATTTCCACAAAACATTAGAACTTGGATCCAACTCTTAACCTTTCAATTCCTTCATAAACCTATTAACCATTAACCAGATTAACCATCATAAAATTGATTACATAACATAGCATAAACCTGATTAGAAACTCATAACCATTCAATTCCTTCGTGATTCACTAATTCACTCTTCAATGCAACTTACATGGCAAAATAACAACAAATCATGGATTCTTGCTACCAACCTTTATCTAAACATCTAAGACACTGTATTCAGCATGTTATTGATTGAAATAAACCAAATACACATTCACAAACCACTAATCCATCGGGATTTTTAATTCTTGCAGTTATAACATCATTTTGCACAAGGAGTCAACTTTGCTCAAAAAAATACAAGTTAGCCTTTCTAACTTCTACCAAGAATTGAGACATATTTTCCAACATATTTTAAACAGTTTCCAAACATAAACAATCAGCCTTTTCACTATTTTATCAGATTCACTCCTTCTAGCAAACTATCCACCATATTTCAAGAAAGCCACCAAACCCTTAAATTAGGTGATCCATCTTCAGTCATTTTGTATCTTTAAAACCTAAAGGCACAATCTAAATCCCATTTTGACATACATTCACATACCTTAATGTCAGTTAAACTTGTTTTGAAACAAACATCAAAAAACTTGACTGAACGCTGGAATAAGCCTAAAATTAGGCCAAATTTACAAATGAAGTATCCTAAAATCACCACCAAAACACCTAATAACTCTAAATAGTCTTTAGCCAAGTTAAAAAACACTAAATTCAACCAATTTTAGGAATGGAAAGGCTCAAATAAACATTGTTCAGAAAAACCCTTACCTTATGCTCCCAAACAAGCTTTCCAAATGATGGTTTATTAGAAAAGCATATTTCAAATCTTCACATGCTTTGCTACTGCTTGAAACACATTTAGAAATGTTTACCCATGCTTTGGGAACAAACTTAAAATCTCATCGAATGCTTTTTCCTCAATCACCAACTTGTAAACATCCATTTTCATTGGAAAACTTATGTATTTCTTGAGAGGATAGCAACCAAATGATGGATTCTTATTTTCCCCTACACAAAACAACATTAACACACCTTACATAGCCTAAAACTCACCTACTCCACCGAACTACAGAGCCTAGATCGTGGAGTAGTCATAATGAACCTTCTTAGACTCTCAAACCCCCCTAGTGCACCAAAACCACATCTCTTTGAGGCATTTTTTTATTTAAAAATTGACTTACCTTGTGTATTTATGCAATTAGGGAAGGTCATGTAACACAACTCAACACGAAATCAACCAACAACAACAATTCACAATTAACAATTCATAAAATTCTTCACTTTCACCAATTCAACATTCATCCTTGTAGCATAGCTAACTCACTCAACCAAGTATATATTTTAGAGAAGGTCTTCTCAGACCAAGACTTGACCCTTATCAAAGTCCCAACAAGGCACACAATAACATATCAACAAGCTACAATAGGCTTCTTTGTTACAACTTCATCAAAATTGGATTTCTACAACAACTAGGCCTCAAATTAGGCCTCTTTTACAAAGGACCTTATGTTAAATCCTTTTCCAAAACACAAAACTCAATTGATAAGTAGTCTATATGTTATCAAACCAAGGATTCCACCAATTGTTTTCAGAAAATCACTCACCAAAGTGTCAAATCACAAAACCCTTCATTTTACCCAAGGAACTAGGGGTTTATTGAAAAACAATCATCCAACCCTCACACAATCTTATGAATACTTCAAATAGGTCTAAAATGTCCTAAAAAAACTCAATTCAACAAGAAACCACACTGCCCCAACACAAAACACACTTTACCATATCAAAACCACTCGAAATCTCATGGAAAACTCAAAATTTCACTCTAGGGTTTCATGCCCAACACCCTTTTAGACCTCCCCTACACACAAACAACATTCCCTCACCTATTTATTGATGATGCAGACCCATTCCACCAATTACAGTAATCACAGTGAGTGGAATGAGCCAATTTACATAATTGAGACCTTCAAAACCCTTTAATCAAGGCACATAGACCTGTAGCAAGAGATTCACTCCAAACTACCACTACAATTGGAGTTACAGTCTCAAATCAAATGAAAAACACTATTAACAGATGCCCCAAAGTGATTCAAGAAGATTTATATTCAAAACCTCTCTGTATGGTCCGTTCCAAGGCTGCAAAAGACAAAGAAATACAAGAAATCTAAAAAAATAGTGATTTTTCAATTCAATCTTCCTTCATATCTTCAAAATCAATCTTTGCATCAATGTTCTCTAGCATATATATGTTTTTACCACAAAAATAATTGTCCTAATGCCTTCAACTAACATTTAAAATGGTATGATTGTTTTCCTTCCTCAAAATCTGCTTTTTACAACTTTACAATTTTGCCCTTTTACACAATTGGCAACTTACCAATGTTTTTTACAATTTTGAAATCTAAACCTTATAAACACATAGGAAACATAAAAAATGACTCATTAAAATGGAAAATGGTCTTATTGACCTTATTTAATGCAAAAATTCCAAAATCCTAAAGCCTAGACAACAACTTCTTGAATTGATAATTTCCATTCAATGGTGCTCCTGCACCATGTATGCTTCCACATTTTGTATACATCATTTATCAATCCTTTATTATGGATGTACGTACCACATGGCTTGTCCATGCTTCCATTTTGAGCCTATCTTGCAATCATGGCATGCCACATTACCACATTTTTTTAAGGAATTTCATTGAAAAAAATCATGTGACCTTTGTCTATGCTAGAAATACTCTTGTACAGGATGATTGTAAGTATTCTTTATGAGGCCTTGAATGCCATATATTTTGATTTATTTGAATGGATACATTTTTTAGGAACTAATATTCATCTCATTACCATGCTACAGGTAAAATTGACCACCATGTCGAAGAAATGAACAAGGAAGAAATTAAAAGACGAAGAGTATGAAACCTTAAAACAAAAGGAGAGAGATCAGGTGGCGGCATATCATGAAAAGAAGAAATTGGAAACGATTGATGAAAACAAGCCAATTGAAGAGGAACGCCAACCTTCAAAAAGACAAAATGAATTGATAGCACAAAAGGCACAAATGTGAAAGGATCATGATAAGATAGATTCAGATAACGTATTTGGAGACACACCCTCTACGGAAAATGAATATGAAGGGACACCATTAAGCACAAGCGAATATGGAGGGACACCATCTACCACAAGTGAATATGGAGGGACACCATCTACTGCAAGTGAATATTGTTGGACACCATCCAACTCATCTGAAGTTGAGAGTACATCATCACTCGGATTTGATGAAGAAGGTATGCCATCATCCCCATGTGAACCTCTAGGTTTGTCTTCTACTCCACCCTCGATCGAAGGTACGCAACCTAGCCCACCTCAATTAAATATTGATGAAATTCCTAATGTTGAGATGTATGTACCTAGGATAACACCAACTAGAATTTTGTGTAGAAAGCCAAAGTATTTGATTAATATTGATGACGATATTTTGTAGCACATGGAAGGTAAGATTTCAACACGCACTTGTAGAAGATATGCTGATAAGATTTGGAAATTCTTCTTTGAAAGGCTAAATGAGACTCCAAGATGTCAACTATTTGTTGAAATGACGTGGGGTGTAAAGTATAGAAACATCATGAAGACTCTTGGGTTGAGAACATCGAATGCATCAAGTGAAAACACTATTGTGAAGAATCTAATGGATGCTTATGAGAGTGTGGGTAATACCTCACGCTCAAAGGATAGTAATGTCACCCGACGTGTCATTACATCGAATTTGGTAAGTTTTCAAACAAAGAGAGCTCATCTCATTAAAAAGACGAGTGAACAAATGAGAATTAGTAGAATTTTTTTATCAAGAGTCGTTCAAAGGCGACAAAGAATTGAGGGCACCAATTCAAATGAATTATGGGCATTCTCGAGGAGACTGCCATGAAAAGATAAAGAAGCTGTTGAAGCCTTGAGAACACTAATTGAAGAGTATTGGAAGAATAACACAATACCATCTTTGAATCAAAGGGATGTGGTAAGAAGGAGAATCGGTAGTCGAAACCGTGAGCCACATCCAAAGAATTTTTTGGATATGACTCAAACCCAATTTTTTCATAAATTTCAAAATGATTATCCTCAAATTATTATTTCTCAATTTTTTTTAAATGCTTAAACTGTTTTATGTCAAGATAAATCACACATGCACTACTTGTTGTTGTAGACTAAATATTTAATTCTCTAACCATTATGACATTTATCATTCTATATGTTTAGATTTACATACTAATGATGTTTTACAAGATTGTGGCATAGAAGCCCCACCAAAATTTTCAAGAGAGTTCTTATCAAAAAAACTATGTGAAATAGAGGATGGTCAGAACCGTGAACTTTGAAACATGCTTGGATGGTTCATGCGAGCGTTGTGGTAGCAAGCAGCGTATGCCAGTATGTCAACATATGGAAAGCATAGAAGAGGTGGGACAAAAACTAGTAGAGTTCGAGAAGTATAAAATAGTGGCATATGTTACAAAAGATGGGTCTCCAGCAAAAATGTGTGATTTGGTTATTCAGAAGATTCCAATGTAGCAGTTTATGTACATGTTTCATGACAATATAATGTTTAAGTATGCAATGCATACCTATAGAGCCTGATGGTTGGACACACAATTCAAGCTATGCAAGGACACCTTTTCAGTTGGCAGCATAGTATCAATGGTTGAATTTGCAAAGAACTACACTCTATAGCCACAACGTGAGGTGTAGTCACAGTATTACATCTCCACACAGGTTTTGATATTTGTGCACATAGCATTCATTCATGCATCTGATAGTATAGAGGACCAAAGGAAGGTATTGAGGGAGTACCACTTTTATATTAGTGATGATCGCACACATTCTCCAGGGTTCGTGCAAGGTTGCTTCCAGATGTTCTATAGTGGTTTCACTCATAGGGGCATAGCATACGGTCGACATATAATATGGTCGAATAACTATGCAACACAGTTCAAGAACTCGTCCATGATCTATTGGTTGTGTGGGATGCATGTCATTACAAGTGTTTAGAATATGTGAAACTTTTGTGAGGTCGGTCATGGAAATGAGGAGCATGATGTTGCAAGAGCATGCATGAAAAGAGCATTAGCATGAGAAGAGTTAAAGTATAAAGACAGTGCAAAGTTGATAGATGCAAGATCAGTCATCGAGTGGTGTAATGCTTTGATGGGTCCAGGTAATGAAGGTACATCTTCAGTTTGTAGATTTTTTTGGTTGATGGATGATACTAACATTGCACCATATGTGGATTGTTGTACACTAACAGGATCGAGTGAGCTACACTCTTTCCTTAGCTCAAATTCAAGTTCATGGAGTATCGATACATAGAAGATGGCATGATTTTGTTCTTCATGTATAATGCAAGACTAGAATGATTATGAGTCAGGGGAGTGGGTTGACAAATGGTTGACAAGTTATCTTAGTCCACTTCACACATATGACCCTCCGATGTCATTGGAACTAACAGAGATGGAATCATCGGTCGACTTTGACCACATATCTAATCTAGTTCAACCAGGTAATATATCTACTTGCTTAGTTGTTGAAATTCCATATTGTTATCTTACTTTGTAGTGTATTTGTAACTGTTGATGGTGAAAATGACACAAACAACATTGAACATAATATTTCTACTTTATTTCTCCTGAAAAAGAAAGACAACATATATTAGCCTAACTCCCAAGGTCCTGGTAGTTGGTTCTCAACTATCTGGTGTCACTCAATTGGTCCATGCAACTGTAATATTCAAGGGGCCTATGCTGGTAACAAGGAATGCAAGCAATGACAGATTCATCGAACTATTCTTAACGAAAAAGGGGGTTTTAAATATAAGAAAAATATAGATCAAGGTGTACATCAGTGAAACATGAATGAAACTTATCTAATATCCATACATATATCTTCAACAATGAATGTTCTTCCACTATTTCAAGAAAACCATAACATTAAGCAAATTACAGAAACAATCCATACTATTGCATGAATCTATGGTGCTTAATTTAACCATCACAATCACACATCATAAAAACTTCAAAGATTCAAAAGAACAAAACTTCTCATTCATTGCCAAGATCATAGATCAACGGACATTCAATAATTCAATCCACGGATAATTTAACGAACTAATCTTTAAATCCGGTTCCTTCTAATGATTTTCATCACATAAGAAACACTTATGCTTTAGCACAATCACTGGCATACAGATAAACTATAATTCATTAACCTTATCAAATAAACTCAATTCCAATACCATATTGCATAAAAAAACATGTATTTGTATTCAACTGTAAATAACAAAGTATCTTTGTAAAGCTATAAAAATTATATCTCCTACTATCAGGTGGCCAATTCTATTCTTATTAGCCCACGCTTACAATATGATACCCCATGGGTATTTATAGATATACAAAAATATGAAGTCCTCTCTATCTTAAGTCGAGATCCACCTTTCTAGGAACTTGAATTTTCTTGGAAACTCAGATCAATTGATCTCTAGTTCCTGCATTGAACATCTAGTAAACTGGAGAGAAGAAGAGAGAAGAGAAAAGAAAGCCATGCGCTCATAAGACTACCAGTCATGCATGCAGCCATAGGACTATCAATTATGCATGCGGATTTTTCTCTGAAGTGTACTCATCATAACTAGAGAAGACTTGTTGAAGCATATCCAAATCTAGCCCATCAATCCAACTATCTTCGAACTTGATCCACTTCATTTCAGCAGCAGCAAACTCTCTCATATCTTTTAGCTTTGCCAACTCCCTCCTAGCAGCCCTTACCTCTTCTCTGATATCCATCAACCGATCCAACAACAGATCCTCTCCAACATCTCCCTTTTGTACAACCTCCTTAATTCTATCATCCCATTTTTCTTTTAATTGACTTAAAGGCGGGTCTTCCTTTACCCGTATATCAACATTTACTATAATATAAATAACCGCTTCTAACTCATCAATCTGCTTATTTAGATCCTTGCTAGAATCTTGAACTTCATTCTTATTTTTATACAAAAAGTCAGATCTAAACCGGATTATGCTGGAGGCCTTTTCCAAGAAATCTGTGTTGTCCTCTTCATGGATTGACTGCTCTAAAAGAGTAGATCTTGGCAATTTATTGATCTCTTTTAGCTTTTGGATATACCCTCTGTACTCCTCTTCTTGTTCTCCCAATTCTTTAGCATGTTGCTTCATCTCTTCTATCGACTCCAGTGTCATCTTGTAAACCTCAAAATTGTCTCTTAGCACTTCCCCCACTTCCTGATTAAGCCGGTTGGTCCATCTATCCATCATCTCAGCCTTACTCCTTATCTGCACCAAATCATCCACCTCTTTCTTGCTAAGCAAAACTAGTGTCTCAATGGTGGCAATTTGTTGTGACCTCGGAGCAGAAACATTCTTCAAGAACATGTGTAATTGATCTAATTGAGCCTTAAGCTCATCCTTTCTCTGTTTATCCTTTAACATCCTTGATTTGGTGGATGATGCTACCACATCAATCAAGTTCATTTGTTGATTCCTTGTGGGTCTTCCCAGATTGACCGTGCCCAACTGGTAATCAGTTAATTGCATATCCCCCACATCCTTGTGCACCATTGGTATTGTGCATTCAACAACAATTTCTCCTCCTTCAGTGAGTCTAGTGAAATGCAGGATTTTATCCTTCTTCTTGGGCCTTTCTTTTTCAATCTCCTTCATCATATCATCCCAATTAAGCAGCTGTGAAGATGTTACCGGCCTCTTTTGCAAATCAAGTTTTAACCAAGTGGGAGCACTTGGAGTAGTGTCCATTACAGTTGAAGAAGAAGCAATAGTTGTAGATGATAAAGGCTATAGCATATTAACCTTATGTAGAGAATCAACCTCTTGTACATTTTGTTGCTCTCCCTCTACATCTTTTTGTGCAAGCTTTTCAACTTCTTCTTTGTCTTTCTACTCTTGCACCCTCTTGTCTTCTTGTTCCTTCTTCAATTTTTTCTCTTCTAACCTTTTTCCCTCAAGTAGCTTGTTCCTCTCTTCTTCCAATGCTTTAAGTTTGTCTGAGGCTTCATTTTCCTTTTGTAGCTACTTGGCCAGCTCCTCAGTATCTTTCTCCTTTTGTGTGTGTTCCGCTTCCTCCTTCTTATAAGCTTCTTCAATTATTTTAATTTTAGCCACAAGGGCTTCTCTTTCCCTCCGTTGCTTAGCCTTTTCCTCTTCAAGCTCATGAATCTTCTGCACCAGCTTGAGCTTGTCATTTTCTTCCTTGGTATTGAGCTCCTACTCCTTTTGCATTTGTTGTTTTTGCACTTCATCAACTCTTTGCTTGACCTCCATTTGTTGTTGTTGAAATAAGCCATTTGCTTGTGCCTTAGCATCAATTTCCTTTTGCTTCTCCATTGCCTATGCATGTGCTTGATAATCCGAAGCTTTCTTTGCTTCCTCAAATAGTGCCCATTGATCCTCCTCCGTTAGCACATATTCAGTTTCCTCTTCTAAAGGCATATTTTCTTGTGCATCCTTCTCTAACAAGGTCTCATCAGAATCTGCCTCAACATCATGGATCTCCACCTCAACTCCTTTTCCCTTCAATGTCTTAGCAATACCATGAAGAGTCCCCTTAGGCATCTCTTTACTTTGCTGCTCTATAAGAGGGACTTGAGCAGATGACTCACCTATTGCTGGTGTTGAAGCCACGGGTCCTGTTTGGGTATCCTCCTCTTGTACTCCAAGTAAATCTTGAGCCGAAGCTTCCAAATCAATCTCTTCAATATCAAGAGGGAAAAATTCCAAAGGCTCCTTGGGAGGCAACTTCCTCTTAATTCTCTTATATCCCTTCCCTTTCTTAGGAGCTAGACCCCCAGGATTTTTGGCTCTTAAAACAACCCAGTGGATACTCCTATCCAAGATTGGTTGCCCTATCTGCTTGATGTCGATGGTCTCCTCACCATCCCAATCTACTAGATCCAAACTTTTGGTACCAATGTTCAATGCTTCATATGATGGATCCAACACAACTCCATCATCTATTAATGTATCAAGAATATCATCTTTGACCCCAAACTCCACCATGAGTGAAATAGGCAACCTCTCATAATTCCTTTTCCTGAGGTCATATTCATCCTGAAGATCACTCTAGAAGTCCTCTAGCAGGTTGAAATGTTTATCAAAGACCAAAGCCAACAAAGTATTCATTTTCTTCTTTAGGTCAAAGTGCTTTCGGACAGTATACAAGCCCAACTTTAAGTGTATCAATTCACTGCAAATCACCTTAGCTCCCACAAGATGAGGGTAGCTGTATTCACCCAATTGTATGGGGAACTTGTGACAACCCGGTTTGTGCTTCATCCCAAATCGAGCATTAACCCCCAAAGCTTGGTAGACAAACTCCATTAGAACCATCCTGTTGTTGCAACACCTTGGAAGCAAAGTGGGGATGACCCTCAAATCCTGCCAATCTGAAATAAGTGAACTTTGGGTATTGGATATACCAACATCCCCACTCCGTGATAAAGGCCATGGCTTCTTGGCTCAATCTGTATCCTGCATCTCCATTAAGTTGGTTAATGACTACATATAAGAATGCATCATTAACCCTTCTAAATTGTGTTTCAGAAACCTATAGGGATAGCTGATCATAATGATCCCATACTCTCTTTTGTCCATTGGCTTCTCCTAATATTCCCACTTTGTTCAAACTTGGAAAGATGCCTCCTCTGGCTACTGCATAGATAACATAAGAAGTCATGAAAAATCTCTTGGTTTCCCTTATTCTAGTTAGTTGATCATGAATGGTATCTGAGACAATCATAGGCCAATCAAACTATTGCTTGCCATTGAAGATTGTATGAATGAAAGGAAATGTCCATTCCTTGAAATAAAATGAATCCCTCTTCCAAAGACTCTAGACAACATCATTATCAAGTCTGATACCTCTTTGTAAAATTCTGCCCTCTTTGGCTGATCTGAGAGCTTTGCTAGGGACTTCTTCTCCGCTCTCAACCACTTCTTATTCAAATGAGCCTTGTTGGCCTCCTTATGTTTGCTATATATCCCTAAAGCATCTGCCTCATTCAACTGTACTAGGTTCTTTGGATCAGGGACACTAAACATGTGCTGAAACATTTGAGGAGTTAGATCTATAATCACATTGTCTAGTGGCTGGATTATAGGCTCCTGTTGCTGTCATAATCAGTTCTGGGCATTAGATGGATAAAGGAAATATAGTGATGTGAGCCAAGCCAGACTCAACTATTCTCCCAGTCCTCCCTGTTACATCCTCAGTGAATGTTTCTGAGTATAACTCCTCAAAATTGAATGGGACTAAATTGGTATCAGTTATATCAGCCCAATCTGAGTCCACCTTGCTTGCAGTGACAACATGACCCCTATGGTTATACCTCAAGGTATAAGGTAGTTGCTTTGGCTTAATCTTCTTAGGCTTAGTTGCTGCCTTTGAAGTTTTTGTAGGCTGATTCCTTTGGGAAGCTTCTCCTAATACTCCTAACATTCTTTAACTTCCTACCACAAAACCTCAAATTAGATCCTTGAATAAATATCACAAAATATGCTTTAAAATCTTACCCTTCATATATATACCGGAGGCGAAACCAGGTAGAAAACATTCTAAACGGTCTCTTTTAAAACACTACCAGGATCGGATTCAAAACAGTTATTGAGCTTATAGTGATAACAAGCGGGACCGGAGTCAGAGCTAGGATGGTAACCAGAATCAGAATCAGAACGAAACCCGATTCGGTTCCATGAAGATTTTCTAATTTCATATTCAATTCCAGTTCCGGTTCTAGATCTAGTTCCGCCTGGGTTACCAATATTTTGAGTGTCTACTTATTATAAGCGGAGTTAGAAACAAGATGGAAATGGAATCAATACTTATTAGAAAATCATGTTTCAAAGTGTAAATTGATTTCAATCCCGCTTCCACTTAAAATAACCATGACGTCATAAAATATTTTAACAGACTGATAAATAACATCATGTTTAAGGACTAGGTCATATCAAAATGAAAGGGGCTTAAAGATAACCTATACAAGACCATCCCCATATGACCGAGAGGTAATCGTACTAATTAGGGCATCATATTTAAAACAAGAACACGTCAAAACCCTAAATCAAAAATCGTCGATTTTAAATAACTAGAGCACAAATTTAACCCCTTTTAAACTAAACAGATCAATGCGTAATAGGATTCCTAAGTAAAAACCATTATTTACCAGACCCTACCAAAGTAAAAACTACAATTAATCTATGATATTTTAAAACTAGGGCATCACGATACGGTCAGGATTCAAACGTGAAAACAACTATGAGGAAAAAAAATAAATAAATGAGAAACAAAACACTAGAAAAGCAAAACAAAAACAAGAAAACCAAACAAAAGAGAAAGAAAATGAATCACATGAACACACAATAGAACCGAGAGTCATGAATTCACACAAAACCAATCAACTGAAAAATGAAAACGCGAGACAAGACAAAAGAGAAGAACAGAAAACCCTACCTCAAACGCCAAATAAATAGGTCAGTCCCCTAAAGCAATTCCACGCGCATTGTCTCTCTTTTGATCAATTCACACGCACAAATGCTCCATTGCAACTCTTGTTCACTCTTGATCTTTTAAACAATAATGATAACTTCCATTTAATCCCTAATTAAGGTAAAAACTCACAGTTACGCACGTGCATGGCACCTGTAATTAATGCCATAAATGTGGTAGAGCGGAGTAGGAACTGCAGAGGGAACTGGCACATTACTGTTGTGCGACTTCAGTAAAGTCAACGACCAAAAACAGTGGGAGCAGAATCGAAATGAGAAATGATTTAGAAACTTGTCCAAATTCCCAAACCGGTTCCCATTCCGGTTCCGGTTCCGCCAAAAAAGAAGAAAGCAAAACAAAACGACAAAATAAAACAAAAAGAATGAAACGAGAAAACTTAACACAAAAACCTAAATTAAAATGAAAGACTAAAAAGCAGAGGTGGAGGCAGAACGGGATTTGATTTTGAAACTTCAAATAAATTCGAACTTAACTTCCACTCCGGCTCCGGCTCTGATAAAGATAAAACTAAAAGGTAAACAAAAGACCGTTGGGACAGGGATCGAAATCAATCTTTGAAACAAGATTCAAAACCCGATACGATTCCGGTTCCGATTCCGATAGAACAAACCAAAGAAAAATAAAGTATTGGAAAAGAAAGATTGCAAACTTTGTTTGAAAAACAACCTAGGACAAAAACAAAAAGGGGGACCCATTTTGACCAAGGCAAAAGATGGGGTGGTTATGCAAGGCATAACAGTAATGTTGACTAATTTCAAGAGATTTGTTGCACATATCAATGCAGGGCATGTTTATGTAATTATTGCAGATGAAGAGAACGAAGAGGGAACAAACTATTACTTTTGTCGTGTTGAGGCCAAAAATAAATTGGAGGTCCTAGTTATAGATGGAGAAAACATTGAATACCCTACAAGCTCAGTTCTGGTTACTAGAACGTGGCTTAGAAGGTACCCACATAAGAGTGTTAAACATTGGTTGTTTCAGGACTTTCACACGCATCGTAATATTATTCATTACTTGAACCTTGTCATGGAATCCAATGTTCATTTGATCAAATATGGGGGTAGACCTTTGAACAAGACCTTGTGGAAGGTCTATGAGTCTGAACATGAGGCAATACTTGACACAATAAAGAGTAGAGAAGACCCAGATGGTTCATTGGATTAATTTGTAAGTATATGCACATTGGTTCTTATTAATTTTATACTTGTATGCACCTTATTTTTTTTATTCCAATTCTATCATCTTCTTTTACTTTTCCTATTTGTAAGTAACCTGCTAAACATTGATTGGTGTCCCCTTGCAGAAAATCCAGATTTATGAGCCATCCCAGGGAATCTCAGCCAGAAAAGCAATGCAACATCCTTAATTTGATGATCTTGACAAATCTCAATTATGATTTTAAACCATTACAAAAGTGTGTGTGAAGCTTGGTGGGGGGATTTCAAGTTATTCATTTGAACTTAACCTTATCATAAGCACTTATGATGTAGACATTATAAAAGCATCTCGAATTTCAAGATATTATATTCATGAGAGGTGTTGTGTGCAATAGGTATCTTGGAACTCCCAGTGAAGATGTATGACCAGGAGTGACTAAGTTGATAGACTTCCATGCCTATCTATAAGTACCTTCCATCTATTTTCATTTCATTTCCATTTTGGATGCTCTTTCTTTTTCTTCTTTTACTTTGCGAATTTGTAAGTAAACTACTAAAAATTGATTGATCTCTCCTTGCAGAAAATGTTGATTTGTCAGCCATCGAAGAGAATCTCATCCAAAAAAGCAATGCAACATCCTTATTTTTATTATCTTGAGAAATCTCAATTCTTATTTGAAGCCATTATAAAAGAGTGTGCGAAGCTTTGCGAGGGAATCTCAAGTTACTCATTTGAAGTTAACCTCATAATGAGCACCTATCATGTAGACATTATAAGAGAATCTCAAATGTATGAGTGAAATTGTAAAAGATCTATGAGAATAAACTACTTAAGGCATTGTAGTGAGATTTACTTGTAATGAGATTTACTAAAATAATGAAATTTGGTGCAGGGGCACGAAGGTTATTGAGCAAATTTGGTTCATGGAAGTCTTAAGTTAGTTTTGTGTTTTGAGTTTTATCAATTGAATAAGGTCATATTAGACCAATTTATAATGTAATAATTAATGTTAGTTGGTTTTAGGGTCATTTTGGAGTTCATGTTGCATATTTGTCAAAATGATGTAAAATTGCAAAAATTGAAAAGTTGTCAATGTGAAAAAAGTGCAAAAAAATGTAAACTTGAAGTGATTCTAATAGGAAGTGATTCTGATAGCAATGCATGGAGGCAATCAACTCACTTCCACAATAGAAAAGGATTCCAACCTCCTTCCTTCCCTCGAAACTCAATCTTGGTTTACACCTAGTCACTCTTGTAGGTCTGCAAACCTATTTTTCCCACCTTAACTCACATAATTCCTTAACAACCTCTACAAAAAACCACCATTTTAGGAACCCATTTAATCCTTATTCAACATACATCAAACCCTCATAAGACTCTTTTGGATCAGCTTTCAAAAAACAAGCAACCCCCCTTTATTCTTCCTATCACACGCAAACCATCAATGGGCAACATTAACCAGTCTGCCAAACCACCAATTCTTCCACTTTTAGGGCATGATAATCCCTCTAAAATAAAAAACCCCAAAACCCTCTTCATTCACAAGTTAGGAAAGGGTTTATTGACATACAGATTGACCCTCTTAAGACACCTCAGTAAAACAAAGTACCTAAAAGATTCTCTTAAAACAAGGTATACAGATCAACCCTCAGTAATTGGCTTCTAAAATGCACAAAATCACTTGAAATCCCACCAAACCAAAACTAAAATGGATTGAAGCCTGTTGCCCACCTAATTCCATCAAAAAGAGACCACAATCACTTTGAGCTACGTTCAACCGGCTCGATCCCTTAAGGGTCCAAAGTGCAAAAGGGCAACAATCTTTGACGAGGTATTACTCAGAAACCATGGCACTTACGAAATATTCATCCAAACCTATGAGATCATGTTGGGCCCCTCTACAATAAACTCTCTCGATTTTTTTTTTATCTCCTAGTGGTTTTCCCATGGTGTCTAGTTTTCACTTGATGGAAAAAGTGTCAAATGCAAGCCGTGCAAAGTTGCAAAGTGGTGCAACTTTCATTCTGCAGTTTGTGTGACCAAAGGGATTGTTCCAATGCATCTCAATAGGTATTTTTATGCTAGGCATGGTCCTCTTTTGCACCCAAACATGCGGAATCGCTCTGAGCTACGTTCAACTGGATCGATCCTTTAAGGGTCGAAATTGCAAAATGGCTACAAACTTCAGCATATTGTTACTTAGATACCATGATGCTTATAAAATTATCATCTGATCCTATGGGATTGCGTTGGGTCCCTCTACAATAACCTCTCTCGGTTTTTTCTATCTTAGAGGCATTTTCTCGTGGTGGTGAATTTTCACTTGGGGAAAAAGTTGTCAAATGCAAGTAGTTGAAAGTTACAAAGTGGTGCAACTTTCATTCTACATCTTGTGTGACCAAATGGACTATTCCAACACATCTGAATAGATATTTTTATGCTAGGAATGGTCCTCTTTCACACCCGAACACGTGAAATCGCTCTGAGCTACGTTCAACCGGATCGATCCCTTAAGGGTCCAAAGTGCAAAATGGCTACAAACTTCAACATGTTGTTACTTAGATATCATGATGCTTAGAACTTCTTGTTTGGTCCTATGGGACCGTCTTGGTCCCCTATAATAACCTCTATCATTTTTTGCTATATCGAAGGCATTTTCCCGTGGTGGCAAATTTTCACTTGGGGAAAAAGTTGTCAAATGCAAGTAGTTGAATAGGTGACCAAACAGATTGTTCCAATGCATTTGAATAGGTATTTTTATGCTAGGCATGGTCCTCTTTCGTACCCAAACACACAGAATCGCTCTGAACTACGTTCAATCAGATTGATCCCTTAAGGGTCCAAAGTGCAAAATGGCTGCAAACTTTAGCATGTTGTTATTCAGATACTATGATGCTTAGAAACTTCTCGTCTGATCCTATGGGATCGTGTTGGGATCCTCTATAATAACCTCTCTTGGTTTTTTCTATCTCTGAGGTATTTTCCCATGGCGGTGAGTTTTCACTTGGGGAAAAAGTTGTCAAATACAAGTAGTTGAAAGTTACAAAGTGGTGCAACTTTCATTCTGTAGCTCGTGTGACCAAATGGACTATTCCAACACATATGAATAGGTATGTTTATGCTAGGCATGGTCCTTTTTTGCACCCAAACACGCAGAATTGCTCTGAGCTACGTTCAACCGGATCGATCCCTTAAGGGTCCAAAGCGCAAAATGACTGTAAACTTCAGCATGTTGTTACTTGGATACCTTGATGCTTAGAAACTTCTCGTCTAATCTTATGGGATCATGTTGGGCCCCTCTATAATAACCTCTCTTAGTTTTTTCTATATCAAAGTTATTTTCCTGTGGTGGCGAGTTTTCACCTGGGAAAAAAGTTGTCAAATACAAGTAGTTAAAAGTTGCAAAGTGGTGTAGCTTTCATTTTGTAGCTCGTGTGACCAAATAGACTATTCCAACACGTCCAAATAGGTACTTTTATGCTAGGAATGGTCCTCTTTCACACCCAAACACACGGAATCGCTCCAAGCTACGTTTAACTGGATCGATCTTTTAAGGGTCCAAAGTGCAAAATGGCTGCAAACTTAAGCATGTTGTTACTCAGATATCATGATGCTTAGAAACTTATCATCTAATCCTATAGGGTCACATTGGGCCCCTCTATAATAACCTCTTTTGGTTTTTTTGTATCTCGGAGGCATTTTACAATGGTGGTTAATTTTCACTTGGGGAAAAAGTTGTCAAATTTAAGTAGTTGAAAGTTGCAAAGTGGTGCAACTTTCGTTCTACAACTCGTGTGACCAAACAAACTGTTCCAATGCATCTGAATGGGTATGTTTATGCTATAAATGGTCCTCTTTCGCACCCAAACACGCGGAATCGCTCTGAGCTACATTCAACTGGATCGATCCCTTAAGGGTCCAAAGTGCAAAAAGGAAGCAATATTTGACGGGCTATTACCCAAAAATCATGATGCTTACGAACTCTTCATCTAAGCCTATGGGATTGAATTGGGCCCCTCTATAATAACCTCTCTTGATTTTCATTATCTCAAAGTCATTTTCCTGTGGTGTCCAGTTTTCACTTCATGGAAAAAGTGTCAAATGCAAGCAATGTAAAGTTGCAAAGTGGTGCAACTTTTGTTTTGCAATTCATGTGACCAAAAAAATTACTCCAACATGTCCTGATAGGTACATTTACGCTAGGCATGGTCCTCTTTCACACCCAATCACACGGAATTGCTTCGAGCTACATTCAACTAGCTTGATCCCTTATGATGGCATGAAAAAGAATTAAAAAGAGAAACATACACACGACGGTTGAGAAGTCCGATTTTTCCACACAAAAAGCATATGATCATTGGAAACTCGAATTTAGTGGTTTTTGAAGAGTTTGAAGGAGAATATCAATCAAATATCTCTGTTTCTTTGTTAATTTATGTGCATTTTCTTCATTTCTAGCCTGTGTACGAGTCCGTACAATAGGAGTTTTCTCTAAGATGATCTGAATCTATAGTAGAATGGTTATATCTTTGATTAGAATCCATTCTTTTGGAATTATATTAATTTCCAAGCAACTTAGAAGTAGATTTTTGAAATAGGTCTGAACTTGCTCATACAAGGGTTTGTAACGCCCTGCCACGCAACCCTAGAGGAAGTTGCAATTAACTACTTAAACGGAATTATTTTTTATTTTTTTAAAAGGATAAATAAGAAGTGAGTTAATTAATTTAATGACAACAACCTCTAAGGTTACGAGACAAAGGTTATATAGAACCTCAACAAAACACAAATAAAACTATGACAAGTATTTAATTGATAAATTTACACATACATTCCAAGAAGGTGAAACAATAACAAACATAAGATAAGACTTTTGATTTAATTAATCCATTCAAAACCATAAGTTTACAATCTCTCATTCCCCGAATGAGGTAAGTCCAACGATATAGGATTACAATTACAAATTCCACCTCATAACAAGAGGGGTAATGATAACATGAATAACTGAACAGATAACAAGAGAACGTCAACTGAAACCACGAGCTCTCCAATAGGAAGTCTCATCCACAAGAACATGAAGGAAGAGCCCAATGGTTAAGGTGCACGCCACCCAACCAAGTGGAACCCAAAGGTCCACCCCCCGTGCTAGGAGATAGTAACCAGAATCCCTAGACAAGCACGTCTACCTCTAAACATAGGCTAACATAATCAACATGGATGAGTACAACAAAGTCACTAACAAAAAGGTTACATTGCTTCCAGAATTAAAACAATCAACTGCATCATTGATGTGAACATACTATCGACCCAGGAGAAGTGTCATCACATTGTTTCATAGGTTATCCTGGTAAGTCTTCCTAGGCCTCGGCCCCCAAACTGGGTTATCCTGGTAACCTCTAACGACTCCCGGCCCCTCATGTAAACCAATGCGGAATCAATTACCTTTCGTAGTGACAAGGTAATGATCTTGCCATTCCAGGCCTTCTCGTCTCAACCCAAGTCTTTACAAGCCCTTGCATGCATGAGCGAGGCATAATTATCTTATTAAGTGTTTGATGCTCCCAACAGATTAATTTAGTTATCACTGGATTGACTAACTTGTAATGAGTTATCCTGGCACCACTTTGTGTGCCGGCCCTCGTTACAAGCCACTTCCCTATGACGACACGTGGAACAACTCCACAATCCCAAGGATACTCAAAGCGACACACAACAAAGGTGTTCCAACCACTCCAACTCTAGGAGGTATAACATAGAACAAGGCCACTCCTTACAAGGAGACACAGATCCCATAATCTGCACTAATACCAAAAACACAATACATCCCCATTCATGGAAATCGGGTAATGATTGACCACATACTACACGCTTCCCAAGGGTACAAATAGGTTGACAACCTGACACGACAACCCACCATAAGAATGGACCCTATCTAGAAGACTTACAAGTACCATGCCCACATATCCCAATGACGACACAAACGATCAATAATCAAGACAAAATGAAATCCTACTCTGGGTTCACTAAACCCATTTCCTCATTAATATCCAGTAATTTGCCGCATTTAATAAATTAGGAAAGGAATAAAATTCAACTCCAATGTTTCAGTTTAACTATTGTTCAATGATATCATAAATTGTTTAATATCTACGTTTCAAGAATAAACGTTAGAAGATTAAAAAGGGTCTAAGCAAAATCATTTGTTAACTAGTCATGATGTCATTACCTTTTCTGGAAAATCATACTTAACATATCAAAATGTCATTGATTTAATATTAACATTTTAAGAAACACGTCATAGTAGAATAATAATAAAATTGCACAATCAGTTTCCCCAAAAAAGTAATACTCTTTTGCAAAAGCAAATAAAAAAACTATTTAATTAATTAATCAATTCCCACCTTAACCCAAAATAACCAACATTATAATATCTTAAGACATATTATTATTATAATATTATAAATATTAATTATATGAAAATATAATTATTAATATTATAATATTATAACTAATAATAAAATATTATATTATATTAATGTCTAATATTAAATATATAATAATACATACATATTATTAATATTAATATAATAAATACTAATAATAATAAAAAAAATGAAATTTTAAAAAAAAAAAAAAAAAACAAACCTAACTTTTTGTTTATGGGGACGCCTCCCCTAGCCGCGCCTCCCTGGGCGGCTGTGTTTACACACAGCCGACCCCATTAATGGGGCGATTGTGTGTAAACACAGTCGTCCATAGAGACGGCCGACGATAGTAATGGAAGGGGTGGGGAGTGGTGCGCATAGGGCGCAACTCCCCTCACCCGCCTCCCATGGGGGCGCGGTGGGGGTCGAGCCCCCTGCCTCTCCCCTCTGCCCTTTTTCATTTTATTTATATTTTTAAAAAAAAAAAATGTAAAGAAAATTTGGGTTTTCTAAAAAAACTAACCTAGTTTTTTTCAAAGAAAATTTCATTATTTTTTTATTTTTTTTGAGAGAGAAAAAAAACATAAAAAAAACCAGACCTGATTCTTCAAGCAATTTTCATTTTTTTTTCATTTTGAAAATGGCAGAAATGGGTATGACCCCAACCCCAATATGAAACTATAAATTAAATACCTATATAGTTACATCTAACAATTAAAAAAAAAGCAATTTTCCAAAGAAGGTAAATGGAGGAGAGAAATTAAATTTCATTCAAGATAGCATGTTGAAAAATATATTTTTTTTTTTGATGATATTTCTCACTATAATTCAATTTCCTATATGGGTTTTCTCC
Source organism: Sequoiadendron giganteum (assembly GCA_007115665.2). Classification (NCBI taxonomy): domain Eukaryota; kingdom Viridiplantae; phylum Streptophyta; class Pinopsida; order Cupressales; family Cupressaceae; genus Sequoiadendron; species Sequoiadendron giganteum. Next base: position 134,226,846 of record CM021109.1, read on the forward strand.
TTCCAATTCACAATCAGATTATTGAAAACAATAAGCAACCAGGTTTTCAAACATCCACAAATTTACAATTTAAATTGCCAAAATCAATAAAACAAAAGACAAGAACCTAATGAAACTTGAGTTTGAAGAAGACCAGATGATGCTCAACCTTTCCTCTTGCTACCAAATCCAATTCTTCACAATTTTGCCACTCCAATCCAAAAACCCACAAATTTGCCCAGTTTACCTCACAAATTTCCAATTTTCATGCAAAAACTCAAGATCCAAAAATTGAGAAGCCAATTCAAACCATAAGGATTTTACCCTAAAAATTCAACAACCCTCATAAATTCAAAATGGAAAATATCTATTTTTTGAATTTTTGAATTTTAGAATTTTTCAACTTTGACTTTGCAATTCATTTCCCTTTAATTTTTAATTTTTCCCACAAATTGCATAAAATTCCCAAAATTAGAAATTTAACTATTACAACATTATAAATTTAATCAATTAATAACATAAATTTAATCCATTATTAAATTATTTATTAATTAGATTAAATTAACAATACAATAAATTACATTGCATCATAATCAAACAAAGGTAATTGCCAATTTAACTATTAGAGCATATATTTTATCATTTTCCTTACTTGCACATAAAACTTGAAATTTAAAGCCAGAAGACCCAAATAAGACAACTCAACCTGACTAACACCAGACGACTCACTAGGACTAGGGTGACGACCCGACACAGAATCCTAGCTACTATCTCCCAATCGATTGTCGTTGGGCAATGGACATGCTCAAACCTGTGAAGCCAGGTGGAGTCGTTGTCCTATACCTGTCAACCTGTAGCAAAGAGCGTATCCATATATATAAACATGTCATAATTAAAATACACCGTGAAGAGGAGATCATGGAATCGCAGGGCGCTCACAAGCGAGTGGTGCGATACCGTCCTCTTCACCAATACAATCATTCTAACTGACGCATCTAACATATCAACAAAATCAAAGCATAAAACATCATAAACTAAATATCCACTTATACTAATTCCATACATGCCATAATAATTCACATCAAAAGGTAGGATCATCAAGTCAAGATACATCACGATAACATAGAGATAAACTATAACCAAGTACAATGTCACAGTACACCACAATACTAAAGCATAAATAGGAACCAATAATGTTCGTACAAAATACAAAACGGAGGGGTATTACAGGGTTTGAGTGTAATATGTTGAAATAGACCATTCCACCTATTGTTCAGGTTGTGTATCAGTGGAATGGGTTTGATGTAAGTAGGATAAGGAGTAGGAATAAGAAAATAGCATTGGTAAAGGCATTGCAAGAGATTACTAACACTGCCCTTGTTGAAAATTCAGAATTTAGGCCTTAAAAGCAAGGCTAGAAGAGGTGAAAAGAAGAAATTGCTTGAGAATAAGTTAGAATAGGTTGGAGTTAGAGTGAGGATGTGGAGTTTGATGTGTTCAAAAGGTATGCAAGCACAGGGGAGGTCAAAAGTATGTTATGGCATGATGCCCTAATTGGGAAAAAAGGGGTTTTCAATGGAAAACAGAGGTTTGAGGGAGTAAAAGTGGGTAAAGTTAGGGGGCAACATAATTTGGTGGTCAATTAAGTTTGTGCAGGAAGAATGAAGAGTGTTGAAAGAGGTTTTGAGGTTGTATGAGGTTTGGGTTCAGGTTCGGGGGTTCAGTTCATCGGTTTGGCCAAAACAATTTGGAGGGGGGTTCGATTCGTTTTGGGTTCGTTAGTATAAAAAACATGTAAAAACAAAAAATATATAAATATATGTAGCCTAGAAGCATGAATTAGGATTATAATATCACATAACATCATATAAACAACAAAACCACCATAAACTTGAATGTCATTTAAAACATGCATGATAAATATTCATCGTTGAAACTTGAATTGTGGTAGCTTGATATACACAGTCTATTGATGCAAGGGTTCAATTTGTATGATTTTTAAAAAGAAGCCGATTGAGTAGAGTTATCAACATTCTTCAGAAATCATAAGTATTTGTTTAGTACACTAGCCATTTTGATGTCTTCTTGTATTCTCAAACATTATTTTGTATCATTGTTACATTGGTCTTTAGAGTGGTAGCTTAATATAGCTCCACAATATAAAATATGGTTTACCTGTGCAGTGTAATAGTGGCATAGGCATATTTTTCTTTGAAAGAACCAAAGGGTGATTACACGATTGAAGTGTATAAACACATATATTTTTGTAATATCAAGGATACTTTTTGAAATCTTTTTATGAATCATTTCATGCAATACCAATTGAAAACATGTTTTTTGCTTTTACATAAAGTTCTTTAGCATCAATCAATTAATATTCAAGACAAACCATGAAGGACAACAATGATCAATGCAAGGGCTAACCAATTAATAAGTATACATGTGAATAAGGGAAGCACAAGTACTCAAAAACACGTAAACCTTGAAGTATACACACGAATACATAGTATACACAAATTAATACAAAGTATATGCATAAATACAAGGTATATGCATGAAAACACATAAGTTGCAAAGTATACATTGGAATACATATAAGTCACAAAGTATACACGTAAGTTGTAAAGTATACACTTGAATATGCGTAACTCATATCTATTGAACCATGGATTGATAATGCAAATATGGACAACATCGATAAAAAAAAATTGTATTAACCAAATATCCATGTAGGCATACATCAATATATGTTGATATAAGTATAAAATATAGGTAGAAAATATCCATATAGGCTTATGAGAATTCCATATAGGCATATAGTGTCAAATATATCCAATACAAAATATGTACAAAAATGCCATGTAGGCATACAACAAAGGGCTCTGGAACCAAAATTCATCGCTCTCCATCCCCTCGAAATAAAATCTTTCCCTTTGCTTATCGATCAGATGGCGATATGTCTATCACTCATTTATGTTGTGGTTGAGGAGTGCTCCTAGTGCTCCTCCTAGTGTTTAGTTCTTTGTGAAGTTTTATTTGTTACAATAAGAAGTAAAGACATTAATATATAAAACTTACATTATAAAAGATGATATATTTAACAAAAAAATCACTTATCGCCATCTGATGATCACTCTCCTCGGGGGAAATATTCGCACGCCCAAGCTGAGGTGTGTTGAAGCCCTGTATAAACCATCCAAATAGAAATTAAACCACAAATAAATAACGGTTTGCTTTTTCACTAGAACTAACATCTATAACAATGAATGTAAATTGAAATTTAGTAATTTGCCTCATACCTCCCCTATTAGAGCCATCGAGGATTTTATAGCAGATGAAACATCGATCTCCATTGCCCTTGTCACATTCGAAGGTGTTTCCGCTTGCAACAACTAAAAATAAAACAACAAATTATTCAATCATGAAAACTACAATAGTGATCCATGTCGTGACTTATAATGTATGAGATAATAAACAAAATTTTGAGTACTTATTAAACTATATATTTCTGACTATCATGCTTTCTATTTTCCCTATCCATATCTTGTTTGAAAGCACACATTTTTAGGCTTTTACCCATAGTAGCAAGCAGGTGAACCATTTGATAAAATGCTTTCGTAGACATGTACGATAATTGTGGTGGCATAGAGAAGGCAATTAACTATTTGAAAAAATGCCTCAAAGAAATGGGGTCTTGTGGTGATGGAATGCCATTACAAACAAATGCACGTCATGGCATTCCATCACCATAAGACTACATTTCTTTCAGGAATTTGTTCAGACAGTTCATTGCCTTCTCTATGGTATTATTGCTTACTATTATGCTTTGATAGAAATTTTTTCAAGCATCCATAGTTTGTTGGAAAGCACCTATTTTAGGCTTTTAGCCATAGCAGCAAGGAAGTGAGTAGTCTAATAAAATTCTTTGGTACACATGTATGGAAAATGTGGTATCATAGAAAAGGTGGTGAGTTGTTTGAAGAAATGCCTTGAAGAAATTTGGTCTCATGGTGATGGAATGGCCTTCCATCACCATGAGACCGTATTTCTTTGAGGCATTTTTTCAACCTACTAACTGCCTTGTCTATGCTATTGCTTACTATTATGCTTTGATAGATTTTTTCCAAGCATCCATAGTTTGTTGGAAAGCACCTTTTTTAAGATTTTAGCCATAGCAGTGAGGAAATGAATTATTTGATTAAATGCTTTGGTAAATATGTATGGAAAATGTGGTAGCATAGAAAAGGTGATAAGTTGTTTGAAAAAGTGGTGCAGGTGCACCTTTACAAGAGCATGCCTCCATGAGGCAAATTTAGGATTTTGAGGTTGTATAGGTATTTTCATGATGCAATAAGGCTTAAATAGCCATTTTTGAGTTTTTAATGGTCTTTGGTAGTCATTTTAGGCATAAATTGTAAAGTTGCAGAATCTTAACAAAAGTTGTCAATCAATGTTGTAAAAATGCAAAAAGGTGCCAAGTGGAGGAATATGAAGAGTCAAGGTAGTTGTAGAGGAAATATTAGGTGCTTAGGAAGTTTAAATGATTGGGAAAGTGTTTAAAATATGTGATTCATCATTGTTAGTTGTTGTTGAATCATTTTGAAGGAGAAAACTAATAAAATATCACTGTTATACTGTTATTTTCTGTGTTTTCCTCCATCATCTGCCAGTGTACGGTTTTGTGCAGGTGGTAGTGCATCTATAATTTGTGATAATTGAAGGAGTTAGGAGTTGGCATAAATTTAAAACTAATTTTAGTGTTTCATATTGAGGTTCAAGCTTTTGGTGGCATGATTTCTCTAGGCGGTCAGAAAACAGGGGCTAAGGGTTTGATTGCCCAAATGAACTAAAAATTCCATTACACCTTTCTGTAGAAAATTTTTCTTGGTGGAATGGACCAATCTGAAGTAGGAGAAGGTTTATAAGGTAATAAATTGGTTTGGTGAAGTTTTGTGTGAGTTCTCCTCGTTGCCCTAGTGAAAAACTAGTTTTGGTGCCTTTTAAACAAGGCTAGAGTGACTAAAAAGAGGACAGGGGTTTAGAAGTGGATAGAATCCCCTGAAAAACTATGAGAGTAGGTGAATTGGAGGGTGTTTAGAAGATCTGAGAGGTTTTCAGTTTTCAGATAAGTGAATAAGTGAGAAACCCTAGGTGAAAGAGGGTGAAAACTAGTGAAAAATAGTGATTTTGTGAAGTGTATGTAGATCTTTGGGGAATCACTATTTGGGGATGGAATGAGCATGTACATGCAGAAATAAGCCTGATTGAAGTGATTATAATCTTGTGAGAGGTCAGGGCATAAGAGTTTCAATAGGCCCTAATTAATTACAAGGAAAGTGAGGGTTTTACAAAAAGGGATTTAAATGAGCGAGAGGAGACTTGAAAGTTGAATAATATGAGGTTTTCTTGGCTGTCTTTTGACTATTTGTAGGTTTCAAGTGTTGGTTGTGTGTTTGGAGAGGTGTCTCTTTAAAAAAGAGGCCTATTTATGGCCTAATTCAGCGTTAAAAGCCATATTTGGGACAGTTGCTCCAAAAGAGTTGCAAATGAGTTTTAGATATGTGAGAGCAGGCCATAATGGGTGCCTAGTTTGGAGCATAGATAAGGAAATGAACTGTTTGAAAAGATGCCTCAATAAAATCTGGTCTCATGGAATGCCATGACAAGCAAATGCAATTGGAAGCTACTCCTAGACTTATTACTTATGATATGTGAAGTAATTGCATCACTACTTATGTTGACTTTCTAAACAACTATACTATAGTTGAAATTTTGTCATCTATCAACATCTAGTTATTAGTTATGGAATGTGAAGTATTGCTTTGAGTTTGAATGACATGCAATGCAACGTAATCAATGATATGAATATAAACTACACAAATCTATTAAGTACAATTCATTAGTTAAACTCTTTATTCTATTACCTGTGTGAAGGTTTGACTAAATCCACTGGCACCGGGAGGTGTTCCCTCAAAACCTCCAATATTAGCCTATTCAACATCCAAAATCACATATTAAAATACCATTCGTAAAACAATGCTATTAACATGTAATAAATTTATAATTGTTTACTAGTTACATACCCCATCGATAGGTGTACTACAAAAATAAGTAGGTGTAGGACCGGTGTATCTAGTATCAACACTCTGACCTTGCAAGTTTATTAAAATCATACAACTAAATTAGTTAATCTTGCATTTCAAAATCGAAATTTAATAAATTAAATTCAATGAACATGCTAACTTTTACTTGACTATCAATGTTATACGAGTCATGCAAAATATCAGTTGCGCTTTCCATCTCCATAGCTGTAGACGGATCCTATGCAGCAGCCTCCTAAGTGTCAGTGGGGTTATATGAACAAGTCGCCCCGCAAGATTAACACACATGGGATCGAAGCCCACCTATGGAAGACTCGCCTGGATGGCGTTGTATAAGATGGCTAACATGATTGATGACATTCTGCGTCAAAGAGTTGATGGCCTGCAAAGTCTCTACGTCAGCACTCTCCTTCACGATGGAAGGGATGATGATGTGATCATGAGGTGGCCTAGCGAGAGGTCATCTCACTTGTCGCATAGGATCTGGATGTGCACCAGGTCTACCTTGTGCCAACCCCCCACCTCTACCCTGGAAGTCCCTCATATCAAAATAATTTGGGATTTTGTTCAAGATGAACTTAGCATATAGTTTCCCGAGGAAATACTGTGAGACTTCACAATTGTTGCATGGTGGATCATCAGAAACCATGTACCACCTATCCCAAAAATATTTTGTAATCTCTTGGTGGTGGCACCAATGAATAGGAAACCTCTTTGCATTGAGGAAGATATTTCAATTTGACCGTGGGTCAGTGAATAATGCACACAAATCTAATTTTGTAATTTTAAATCTTTTACTTCTTTATATGATAATTTATCTTCGTAAAAATCCTTATTCTGCCAACCAGATAATTGTTTGTTGATTGAATCTATATTTTTTAACATATCTTGTAGTGAATTTGTCAGGGTCATTCTTTCCGCAGTTGAACCGTTTTGATTGTTCAACCTCCCGATTAAATCCTCAATTTTTTTTTTATTGTTCTCAATTTCACCCATTAAATTTTGTTGAGTGCCAAGAGGGTATTGAGGGATTGGTGGAGGAGGTTGTTGTTGTGGTTGAGGATTTTGTTGCTGAGGATTTTCTTGTTGAGGGATTGGTGGAGGAGGTTGTTTTTGTGGTTGAGGATTTTGTTGTTGAGGATTTTCTTGTTGAGGATTTTTTTGCTGAGGATTTTCTTGTTGAGGATTTTTTTCTTGCTGTGGATTTGGAGGAGGGTTTCCAGGTTGATTAACATCTCATACAATTTCAAAAAAAAATGTCAAATACAACCTAAAACTAACAAATTCAAAAAAATAAAAATCCTTACCTCTGACCTCCTTGTCGACGTGGCGGCATCTTGGTGATGAATCAGCAACCGTTGATGAAGATTTTTGCAAAAAATCTCCTCCTACAATGCAAGCGCGTAATTCTGAGGTTTTTGGCCACAGTCAACAAGAAAAAATAGTCACAAATGAAAATGAATTTTGACTTCTTCTTTTTTGCTTTTAACATGCCATAACACGAGCACATTATAATGCACTCGCGTTATGGGCTTATGGTAGTTGAGCCTCAGGCTCAGCACACCAAGCCATAACGTGAGCACGTTATGAGTTTTCAATTTTAAAAAAAAAATTGGCCACAAAATTGCTACCCATCTTCATGCACCCGCCCTCAATTCTCCATGTATAGTAAGTTCAATAATTCAAATGAAAGGATTTTTATTTGTTATTCAAAAAGAAAATACAATTGTTGAAAGAAAGATTACAATTATGGTTACAAGTACAAAGTTTTGAAATATATAATAAACTTGACTCTTTAAATAACTAGGACTCTAAATGCTACTTGTCAATTCATTCCTACAAATTAGTAAGAAGATTATTTGTAATAAATACATGAGAAAAACATTTGAAAGTAGAGTCCTAATTTGAATAGATTATTAGAGATAAAGAATCTACTTTAACAAGCATGTACATGCAATGGCAAAGGTGTTGGCAACAAACAAGATAATTTGTGACCTTGTAGCAAAGTCCCTTGTTAACTAGCAAAATTCTTAAGTGTCTAACGATTTGTGATTGAATTGGATTTAGGTTTCTTTTCCTTCACTGCAAATTCATGGTTCTTCAATTGTGGGCTACCAAATCCTATGGCTACAGGTTATTGAATTTGGTTGATTTCTTCATCATTGCTACATAGAAGATTATATAATACACAAGGAACTTATTCATCATAACTAGCATTATTTATACAAAATTTCATCACATTTCTAAATCAATCACACACATATGAAAATATCCATTAGCATATCAATAATCACTTCTAATGATTTATAATTAGTTAAAGTGTTTGGAAATATCTTAAATGTCATGAAAGTAGCAATATAATTGAGGAAATAATCCTAATTAAGACAGCAATTCTATGGCTCATCATGCAACTCCCAAAGCAATTGAAGAAGGAAAAGATAATAAAGCCCTAAATGGGACACACCATGTCACACCAAGGCGAAATGCCCAAGAATAAAGGCATAGTTTATGGCTTGAATTGTTACATCTAAATCCTTCTTCATGCACTCATCTTTGTACATTTTGTCCAAAATAGTTAATAATATTATTTTATTTTATTTTATTTTATTTTATTTAAATTTTGATATTAATTATTATAGTTTATATAAGGGTATGTGCACCAAAAAGGGGAACAAAGGATCAACCAAATGAATGGTTTTAGCCATAGCGCACTCATCTTATTTAAAATTTGAAATAACACGATCATATTATAACTTGGAAAATACCAATTCATAATGTGATCTCATTTTGGGAAGCATGAAACATGATGTTATGGCTTGTAAAATACCAAGCCATAACACAATCACATTCTATGGCCCTCAAAATGTAATCTCATCTTGGGGAACATGAAACAAGATCACATTCCATGTTCCTCTAAATGTGATCATATTTTTAAGGCTATAAAAAGTAAATAAAAGGGTAAGGGCAAGAAGTTGGGTTCACTTTTGACCAAAAAGTGGAAGTGTATTTTTTTCTAAAAATTAAAGTTTGTTACAATTGGAGTAAAAAATTGAATTACTTACACATATAATTTTTAAACATTCCACTTATATGAAATTTAAGATTTTGAGTCTAGTTTTCAAATATGTAATCTATTCTAATATTGAGATTATACAAGTTATTTTTTTATAGGATGTACAAAAATCATTTTTTAAAGTCACTTTTTTAAGTCCATAACATGCATGTGTATGGAAAGCATAATTTGACCTAAATAACATTAAATTTTGTATTCCTTTTGGGGAAAGATATGTATTAAATAATGAAGCTTGATGAGGATATTTTTTAATAAAAAATTTCCAAATATTTTTTAATTAATTTTGTATTGTCCCTAATTGTTATTTTAAAAAAAACCCTTGTATATAGAAAACATAATTTGAGCTAAAATAATCATAGAATTCTATATTTTTTAATTTTGTAAAGAATGATGTCTAGATATATGACATATAATTTTTTAAAAATACTTCCAAATTTAAAAGTTATTATCAAATACTAAAACTTAGCATTTCAATTTTATGGACTAATTTATTCAAAATTTAATTAATAAATATGAAAACAAGTCCAATCATAAAAATAATTAATATATTTTAAAAGTAGGCATCATGATCTATAATGGGTTTTAATTTAACAAAAAAAATGGAAAAAGAGTCGTCAGCCATATTGCTAAATTTAGTCTTTTCTCTTGTTAACATGGCCTTGTACTTACACTCTCGACAATAGGTTTCGGGGGTTAACCCACTTCACCATGAAGTCGGGTCACTTTGTCACGAGCACCCTGTCTAATGCTATAAAGGAGGAGCTGGAAGGAAACAACAGCTAGGTGAACAAAGAATGGGTGGGTGATGAGGCAGTGGACCTCCTGATTAAAAACTGGGACGCCAATTAACTGCTCCCTGTGCCTGTCAGTCGGTTGTTGCTCTGCGATCATTGTGCTGCCTTTGGGCTGTTTTTGTGTTTTTTTTTCCTTTATGTTTGTTGTTTAGTCTTGTTCCTTTTTGGCCCTAGTGGCTCATTGTGAAGGGTACGATGCCCTGAAAATGCTACTTAACTTTTAAAAAACATGGCCTTGTACTTACGAGCCCAAGGATAAGGGTTGGTTACCATTATGTTATCAAGCCTAAAACCAAATCAAAAATTTAGGTTGCAATTTTACACTTTTTAAAACAGGTACTAGCCTTAAAATGGGTACTTGCTCTAAAAAATAAAAACGGTTACCTGTTTTAAAGTGGGTGTCCATTCTAAAAATAGAAGGGATAGTTGTTTCTTATATATTCACTATTTCCCTATTTTTAGTAAATGTACTACCACTACATCTCTATAATTTTCTATTTTATATGTATGACCCGACAACGATGATTTCTACTTTTTTTTACAAGTGTCTTGTACAATCTCTTGGCATGCTATATTATATTCAATTTTAAAAGGATTCATATTTTGAAGTGGAATAAATTACAAGGTCTATTTTCAACAAGAATCAAGTAAGATTGTATTTTATTCACATCTACTAGTACTTTATAATATATTGAACAAATGATTTACATCTACTTGTACTTCAAAAATTTCAAAAAGGTATCAATCTAAAAAGAGATTTATATATCATTTGTTATTTTTATCAAGAGGATTTGGTAATTGTGGGATCAAAATAATGTTAGAAAAGAAAACATAGGAAGCTCACAACACTTGCAAATTTTAAAGAAAATAGAGAGAAGGAGACAAAATGACAAAGAGATAGAAGAACAAAGATTCAAGAAATGAAGGATATCGAAGCATCTAGTTCAATGACTATTGAAGAGAAGAAAATTCAAGAGACCATTATGGATAGGATTAGTTGTAATGATGCAAATGTGGAAGAGTTCAAGAGTATGGAAAATGTGACTATATAAATAAATTTAGGTATGTCTTCAAACCCACCTTTTAATGATGCTAAAATTAATTATTTAAATGAAGTTGGATACACCAATGATGAACTCAATTCAACTATTTAAAACTTGGAAACAAAAAGTAAAAAGGAAATCCCTTGTATGAGTGAAAATGATTTTGTTTTAATTGAAACAAATATCTTGGATATTATTTTTGGTAATATTTCTTGGAGACAAATTAGAACCCATGCAAATAGATTATATAAAAAATATAGAAAAATTATAGTATTTCAATGTCAACTCATAATACAATTAATAAAAATATCAAAAATGTAAAAAGTAATGAAAAAGTTAGGCATTTTTGTAAAACCTAAAAAAGAAAGATGAATCAATGAAACAAGTTGTCTCTAGTACTGCTAATGATATGGATTATATTGGAAAAAATTTGTTCTAAAAATAGGAATCTGACACGATGAGCTATAACAAATATTTTAGTTAATAAATCAGTTTTGAGTAAAAAATGATAACATAAGTGAATTTCTAAATGTAAATCCTAAAACTTTGAGAAGAGAAATAAAGAGAAGAGAAAGTATTGAAAATAATCCAATTAACCTTTTTTGGAATTTTAGTGGTAAACTCCCAAGGTTTGACATGAAATTAAATAATGAAATCAAATCTTTAATTGAAAAATATTGGCATGATAATACAAGGGTGTCATCTAATGTTAGAGATGTTTTAAAATTAAGAGGGGTTAAAATTTTATGATCCTCATCCAAAAAATCTATTATATATGATTCAAAAAAATTCAAAAAATAAATAGATGATTCATTTTTACAAAATATTACCATAAGTCGAAGATGATTTGAGAAATATAAACCTTGGTATGTGAAAATTAATAAACAACAAATATTCCAAATCAGAACTTCCACCTCTTTTTCTCTTAACAAGGTATCTTCTAGATATGGAAATTGTGATTGTGCTAACAAGAGCTAGTGCATGTAAGCCTACTATATTACACCCGTTCTTTTCCTTCTGTGCTTTCCTGGTACCATCATGGTTTACTTATGCTTCTCTGAATTCTTCCTTACAATAAATTTGTTTGATGGCAACAATAAATGCAACAACTTCAACATGGAGACTATTGAAACCACCAACATCAAGTGGGCTATTGCCAAAAAAGAAAAAAACACTAATTAAATATATTAAAACAATGGTATTTTGCTATTCTTTTATGATTTATTCACACTTATTTGTTGTGTGTTGTGTGTTATAGCTTTGAAAGCAAGATGGAAGAGAATGACTACAAATATGGAGCATCGTGCAAATGTGATGGATGCAGCTACCATAATGCCTGATGTGCTTTGTTCATCTTTTATGGATGGCATAAACTATACAATATAGAATAAAGATCTACTACTATTTATATGCCCAATTGGGCATGCAACACAGTATACAAAAAAACTCTTTTTATCATCATAGTCATTTTGGAGTTGGGAACACCAAAATGGGGTTTGACTTAAGCAATCCCCTATATGACACAACCCTTTCTCTCCTTTTCTTCTTGGAGGTGGTAGATCTAAAGTGAATTTGAGAGAAGATTGAAGACCTAATAACAAGATCAAGAATTCAAGCATCCTACTTCAACAAATTGGGGCTAGAAGAATTATTCATCAATAAATGAAGTTTTGAAGTCAAGTTTGGTAGGAAAGAAGGTATAAATTGTAACTCACATGTACCTATTCAAATAATCCAAAAAATATATTCTATTCTAGGGCACCCTTGACCCTAACCAAGCAGTTTCAACCCCAATTTGCATGCCAAGTTCTTCTATCTCTATATTTTGTTTTGTTCATCAATTTCTATGTTTTAGTTCTATACTTTCCTAAAATTACATCAGTTTTTGTAGATTCATAGTTAGCCTAGTTCACTTTCACATCACACACTTCACATCCAAATCAAATCCATCCAGTTCCCAAAAAGGGGACCAAAACCCTGATTAGCCATTATGAGTTTTCCATTGAGGATAGTAGCCAAATGATCTTTCATGATCATTTTTGTGTCCCCCAATGTCTAGTGGGATAAAGTGTGATTTAGACTATAGATCCCTTTTTCCCATAAACCATTTTGGTGAATCTAGTGCTTTTTACATTTGCAAAACTTTTGAAATCATATATCTTTCATTTTGAGATCTATGCAATCTTAGGTTGTTTTAATTCATCAAAGTGCATGGACATTTTAGTGAAAAGTATTGAAAAAGTAAAGATTTGCATATTGTTTTTTCATTTCAAATGCTCAAAAAGTGTTATATTTTAGCATTTTCAAGATAAATTCAGTTAGTTCCAATATTTTAAATTTTGGAAAATTTTATTTAAAATATAAAATTCTATGCATGTGTGTGCTTCACATAGAAAAAATTAGGTTTTCATGTATTTCTAGAAATCTATTTACTTTCAAACCTGAACCTATGCAACCTTAGATCCTCAAACACTATAGTTGATTTCCATATTTTTAAACAATTAAAATCTTGCACCTCTAGTCTAGGGTGCTCATGCCCTTGTCCAACTAGTTTATGTCCAAATTTCAGTCATAGTTCTATCTTTGTGACTTTTGTGCAGACCTATTTTCTATTCCTAAAATTGTTTTTTTATCACTTTCATTTGTTTTTCTCTTTATTAAATAAGCACTCAAGCATCCTAAATCTTGTTATAAATTTATGAGCTTCACAACTTGGTGTCCCATATCTAATACTCACATGTGACATAGTTATAGACATATGGATTCTCATTCTATAATCACATCCGGTGTTGAGCTCGAGTCTCATAACTCTTTCACTCGAGGAGTTACATCTACATAATCTATATTTGATTCTCTTCATGTACTCTTACATTACCTATATCTTCATCCTCACCTAATGTATGCATGTGGACTTGGAAGCTATTGTTGTCCATGTCCCCAAGGATAAACTTAAACAATTGGACAATAATTATAAATCCTTCAACTATACTTAAGCACTGAATCTTTGGTTGGAGAAATAATTGCCTTAGTGGATAACATTAGAAAGTTAATCAATGATTCACAAGGCATAGGAGTGTTGTGTATCCTAGCTCATATAGTAGAGACAAACATCCCTACAACAACTAGTTGTGCTCAAGCCCTCATTAATGCTCAAAATCAAATGGGAAGACAATTTTCCTCTCAAATGAACATGCCTTCTATTATTAGTTTCACCCCTCCAATCATAGCATTCACCATGTAATATAGCAATGGCCTTAACTCTAGTTTAGGGTTTTCTTATGGAAATCATTATTGTTTTATCCCTTCATACAACATACCTCCTTCACCTCACTACTCATTAACCTTTAAAATAATAACCCTCCAACCATTAACAATAGTCCTACACATTCCACACTTTACCAAAACATGTCACAAAATCATCTTGTAATAAACCAAGTTTTACAAAACATGCCATTCTTACAACAAAAAATTACAACCATAAACCAGAATCATTCCAATACTAATCCACCCACATATCTTACACATATTCCATTTCCATTCACTACTTAAAGACACCCATACCATAAAACATTGAGATACCTTTCTTTGAGAAGTATATTGGCAAAGGAGATCCTAATAACCATGTGTTGGCCTTTACCACCTTGTGTAGTGATTTCCTTTTTGAAGATGCTTTTATAGCTATTTTTTTTCCTAGATCGTTGAAATACATGGCCTTGGAATGGTTTTTTTCATTTCCAAACAATTCAATCACTTCTTTTACACAACTTATTAATGAGTTCCTTCAACACTTTCAAGTGAATATTGGACCTCAAGTTACACTAACTGATTTAGTCCATTGCAAACAAGGACCTAAGGAGAAAGTGACAAAATTTGTAAAATGGTACCAATCTCTTTATTCAAGCAAGTATCCTATACCCTCTCGAATGTTGATATTCAAAGGGTTTTCATTAGATAATTGTAACCTAACATCAGAGACAAGATATTATTGATGAAATATCCCTCATTCATACATTTATGTACGACTCTTCATGATTACCAAATTTCAATTAGCCAATATTAAGCTACACCTTCATCAACTCCTAATGGTCAATCAGAAGTCATGTCTCAATCCAACTACCAATCATTTAAGAAACAAAACAAAAACTTTATAAAAAATAAACACGAGCCTCAATCTTTTAATAATATTGAAACAAAAGTTGTTGCTACATCCACAACACAATATCAATTTAGGCCAATAGATATACACTTTTTGCAATTTATTGGTTCTCTCGATGCTATTATGTTGCAATTACTAAACAAGAATATGATTCAACTTCCTCCAATTAGGCCTATTGAGACCACTAAACCATTATCTCCAAACTTTAATACAAAAGTCGTTTGTCAATATCACTAAACACCTAGACATGATATGGAAAGATGCATGCATCTTTAGAACCAAGTGCAAGATCTCATCAATTTTAATATCATCTAGTTGGATAGTGTTAATGATAAAGGGAATAAATCAGTATCACTGCCTAATCAAAATCTACAAAATATTTACAAATCCATTACCAAGTCTTTCAACCAATTTTTGTTAAGCAAAGTGATAATAAAAAAGAGGATAAGGATATATCTAATGTGGTAAATATGATTGAAGCCCATCCTCGTAAAATTCAAACTGGTCTTTTACCTGAAATTTTACACATATTGACACTTATATAACTACACTTGATGGTCCTCTTTACATCACTAGTATAATTAATGATAAACCCACAAGGGCAATACTCATTGATGTGATATGTATAGGGAACATGATCATCAATGAATTTTGTATGTGCATGAACTTTATAAAGATAATTATGAAAAAATAAAAGTGTTATTAAATGCTCATGATGGTTCTATTTGCCCCATAATTGGTTCTATAACTCTCCCAGTTAAGGTGGGACCTAAAAAGTTGGATATTTTATTTACCATAATCTCGATGTTAGACCATTTTTGTGTGAAGTTAGGTCATCCATGGCTTAGCTTCATGAATACAGTCCCATTAGTTATTCACAAATATCTTAAATTCCCATTCAAAGGACTAATACATACCATTTAACATACTAGATTTAGGACTTTGGCCCTTCATGGAAATTTCTCACTTGATTACTTTTGGCCTCAGCCAGCCCAACCCGTTCAACCACATGAAGATTATCTAACTTTGTCATATCAAAAGTTCAAAGCTAATCGAATATCCCAATTATCCCTTGGCAATATTCTTCCTAAGGCTCCTCACTCTTCAATGGATTCAATGGTTGTTCCTCCTACTCCATGATAAACAAACCTCAACCCAAATTGGGCATTCTTCCTTGAACATCTAGAATTTATGTTGTAGTTCCCCCTCTACCATCCTATAAAATACCATGGGGCAACCATTCAACAAGGTGTTTGTGGATTAATTTTGTGCCTCCTAATGAAAAATAATCCTTAATTCAAAAACCTAAAGACCCTATGGTTTCCCAACCTGTGATAGATCCTGCCATTCCTTCTACAAAGGAAGAAAATGGACCAACATTAGAAAATGTCTCAATTCCCTCTTCATAAATTGAAGCTTGTGCGAGAAAAAAATTGAAGTTTAAAATAATGCAAACGAATAATTTGTGCTATGGCTTGCCAACTTGCTGAAGTTAGAAAACCTTTACCTAATAATCCTCCATCCATTCAAACCAATTCCAATGGGATATTTCCCATCCATCCATTCTCCTAATTTCCTAACTTCGCGCCACCTTCTTCACCGAACCATGAAGCCAAACCTTATCTATCGCAACCAAACTAAAGAATAAAAATCTCACTAACTACAAAAGATACTTACATGGATGATAGTGCTTACAATCATGTCGATAGAACTAGTATGTGACCTATTGTGATACATTCAGATAGTGAATCAAAAGATAAAATGGGAGAACAAGATCATAATGAATTATCTCTCATGTTTGTAAACTCAATGAATGTAGATGGGGGCAACCATGATGATCCTCCTTTAGTGAGTGACCCACCACGTGTTAAACCCAAAACTTCTCCTTGTACTACACTTGTAGTTCCTTTAGCTTATTGTCCACCTTCTATTTATAATGAACAAGATTGGGATGTTGACAATTTTCTATAGATCAAATTACCTGTGTATTACCCTTTGTATCTTTGTATTTTTCTTGCATGTAATTTGATCTCCTCATAATGTGTTGCTTGGCATGTTTTGGTGTTTGTTAGTTTTCTTTGGATCACCCTGATTTTTCTCGTGGACACAAGGATACAAAGAAAATGAATCTATAGTGACATTCCTATATTTGTATCTTCATTCTTCTTTATGTTTTAGATTCCATTTTTCTTTTTTGTGTCCTTTTAGAAATGTTGCAAAGTGTTGAGACATTTAGGTATCTTCCATGTTGAAGCAAAATATTTTGTGTTGTTTTAATATTTCATTCCTCCCTTGTTTTTGTAGTTCCACAACTATTTGGGGAATGATGTCAATTTTGAGCATGATCATGTATTATACTTTATCTCTCATCTATACTAACCCTAAATATTTGGATCCCTTATGTGCTATATTTTCCTTGTTGTTTATATGGATTTGGGGGCAACCCCGTGTCATGAGTTAGCTCTTTTGGGAACATAAGGTTCGACATAGTGTTTCCCAATAGCCTCCCATGCCCTATTATTTTGCAAATATCATCATTTTTTACTACCTTAAAGGCAATTTCTCTTGGCCATTATTAGCAATTACTTTAAGGTGGGGGTATACATTGCATTATGTGCTTCACTTTGTTTCAAACAATTCAAACTTTTTGATGTGTTTGTGGCATATTGATCATATTTTGTAGCATCTTATCAAAATTATTCAGAGTGTAATTCTTGGTATGGTTGAATGAGAACTCACCTAGTGAATATCAACTAGCATGTGTTGTTTCTTATCAAGATCACCTAGTGAATATCATAGTTCACTAGCTTGTGATGCATTTTATCTATTCATGGGTCACCTAGCGAATATCAAACTTTGTTAGCATATGATTTATGAATATCTTGGGTATGGATCCTAGTAGGAGTTTGTAGACCTTGCTAGTTTGTGATGTCATACCCCCTTTTTTTTTTGTTTGCATCATGTTTATTTGCATAAGTCTTTTGCATCATTTGTGATTTGTGTCTTCATTGTGCATGCTTCATGTTTGTTATGGTGTATTGTATCTTATGTGTGTGTTGTTTTTCTTTATCTTTTCATTGTTGTTTAGTAGGGTCCTAAACCTAGGGGCTAGTGCATCCCCTAGATTTGGTGTCATCTTACTCCTTCAATGTTTTGATTAGAAAACCCTTCTTGGATTTTCCTTACTTTAGTGTGAACATGAGCGTAAGTTCATACTCTCACTAAAGTGGAGGCTAAATGTAGCATTTTAAATTGTTGACCTCGACAATTTCACACTATTTTTGCCCCCCCCCCTTTAATGTTCGAATCTAATTATGCTTATAATGTGCTCATTTTATTATCATTTTAAAAAATCAAAAATAAAATTGGGAATTAAAATTAATTTTTTATTTAATGACAATTAAAATTTCAAAATAGCTCTGGTCTAGGGAACACCCACCCTTGACCAACCTATTTTGGCCCAATCTTTAATATTTCGTTGTCAACATTTTTATGTTTGCAAATTTAAATTTATTTGTTGGATTTTCAAAATAATTATTTCAAAAAATGAATAAACACATATAAATATAGGTCTTTTTCACCATTTAAACATCTAGCAATTTGGATTCCAAAATTGAGCATCTTAAAAGAAATAAGGAGTAGAATGAGCAACATTACTACAATATTTTCATCATTCAATTTTCATGTTAGCAATACATCAAGTTTAGGAGTAAGATTGTTCATGTTTTATGTTCATTTGTTTTGTGAGTACTAACACTTGCACGGATATCCATAAACAAGTAAATATTCCTTGTATGAAATGTGCATCATGAGTTCAATCCATCAAGGAAATCAAATCTGAGTAGTAAGTTGCAACAATCGTCATTTATCACTTATTTTATCCATTTTCCTCTAGACTCGACTGAGGGTAATCACTATTTTCATCATTATAGCTATGTTGTGGAGGTGGGAACACCAAAATGAAGTTTGACTTAGGCAAGCCCCTATATGACACAACCCTTTCTCTCATTTTCTTCTTGCAGGTGGTAGATCCGGAGTGAATTTGGGAGAAGATTGAAGGCCTAATAGCAAGAACAAGAATTTAAGCATCCCACTTCAACAAATTAGGGCCAAAAGAATTATTCATCAATAAACAAAGTTACGAAGCTGAGCCTAGCAGGAAATAAGATATTGACTATAACTCACCTATACCTATTCAAGGATTCCATAAAAGCAATATATTCTATTCTAGTGCACCCCTACCCTTGACCAGGCAATTTTAGCCCCAATTTGTATGCTAGGTTCCTCTATCTCTATGTTCTACTTTTTTGTCATCAATTTTTGTGTTTTAATTGTGTAATTTTCTAAAATTACATTAGTTTGATGTAGATTCATAGTTACCCTAGTTCACTTTCACATCACACACTTCACATCCAAATCAAATCCATCCACTTCCCAAAAAAGGGGACCAAAACCCTGATCAACCATTCTGGCTCTTCCATTGAGGATAACAACCAAGTGGTCTTTCATGACATTTTTGTGGCCCTCAATGTCTAGCAGGATAAAGTGTGATTTAGACTATAGATCCCTTTTTCCCACCAAACACCTACTAATAGGAAAAAATGTTCCTTTAAAAGATAAACACAATATAGTAGCACCAAGGGAGGAGGAATCTAGTTCAGAAAAAGAAAAATATGCTATAGGGAACAATAACAATAATGATAGTCCTAAGGAGAGGATGGTTGAAAATGGGAAAAACCCAATACCATAGATATCCAAAAAAATGATTTATATCTCTAAGGACAACAAAAATATAACATCTTCATGTGTGAAGGAGAGTTCAAAGGGAAATAACCTTGTTGTGAAATAGCATGAACACAATTAAATTCCCATTCGAAGGACTAATACATAATACATACCATTTACCATAGTGTATTTAAGACTTTGGCCCTTCGTGGAAATTTCTCACTTGATTACTTTTGGCCTCAACCAACCCAACCCGTTCAACCACATGAAGATTATCTAATTTTGTCATATCAAAAGTTCAAAGCTAACCGAATATCCCAAACATCCCTTGGAAATATTCTTCCTGAGGCTTCTCACTCTTCAATGGCTTCAATGGTTGTTCCTCCTACTCAATGAGAAACGAACCTCAACCCAAACTGGGTATTCTTCCTTGAACATATGGAATTTATGTTGTAGTTCCCCCTCTGCAATCTTATAAAATACCATGGGACAACCATTCAATAAGGCCTTTGTGGATTAATTTTGTGCCTCCTAATAAAAAACAATCCTTAATACAAAAACCTAAAGACCCTATGGTTTCCCAACCTTTGATAGATCTTGTCATTCCTTCTACAAAGGAAGAAAATGGACAAATATTAGAAAATGTCTCAATTCCCTCTTCATAAGTTGAAGCTTGTGCGAGAAAAAATTGAAGTGTAAAATAATACAAATGAAGAATTTGTGCTATGGCTTGCCAACTTGCTAAAGTTAGCAAACCCTTACCTAATAATCCTCCATCCATTCAAACCAATTCCAATGGGATATCTCCCATCCATCCATCCTCCTAATCACCTAACTCTATGCCACCTTCTTCACCAAACCATGAAGCCAAACCTTATCTATCCCAACCAAAATAAAGAATAAAAAGCTCAATAACTACAAAAGATACTTACATGGATGATAGTGCTTACAATCATGTGGATAGAAGTAGTATGCGACCTATTGTGATACATTCAGATAGTGAATCAAAAGATAAAATAGGAGAACAAGATCATAATGAATTTTATCTCATGTTTGCAAACTTAATGAATGTAGATGGGGGCAATCATGATGATCCTCCTTTAGTGAGTGACCAACCACATGTTAAACCTAATACTTCTCCTTGTACTACACTTGTAGTTTCTTTAGCTTATTTTTCGCTTTCTATTTATAATGAGCAAGTTTGGGATGTAGACGATTTTCTATAAATCAAATTGCATGTGTAGTACCCTTTGTATCTTTGTATTTTTCTTGCATGTAATTTGATCTCCTCATAATGTGTTGCTTGGCATGTTTTTGTACTAGTTTTCTTTGGATCACTTTGATTTTTCTCGTTGACACAAGGGTACAAAGAAAATGAATCTATTGTGACATTCCTATATTTTTATCTTCATTCTTCTTTATGTTTTAGATGCCATTTTAAATTTTTTGTGTCATTTAAAAAATGTTGCAATGTGTTGAGACATTTAGGTATCTTTCATGTTGAAGCAAAAGACTTTGTGTTGTTTTAATATTTCATTCCTCCCATGTGTTTGTAGATCCACAACTATTTGGGGAATGATGTAAGTTTTGAGCATAAAAAATGTATTATGATTTATCTCTCATCTATACTAACCCCAAATCTTTGGATCCCGTATGTGCTATATTTTCCTTGTTGTTTATATGGATTTGGGGGCAACCCCTTGTCATGAGTTGGCTCTTTTGGGAACATAACATTCAACATAGTGTTTCCCAATAGGATCTCATGCCCTATCATTTTGTAAATATCATCATTTTTTACTACCTTAAAGGCAATTTCTCTTGGCCATTGTTAGCAATTACTATAAGGTGGGGGTATACATTGCATTATGTGCTTCACTTTGTTTCACACAATTGGAACTTTTTGATGTGTTTGTGGTATATTGATCATATTTTGTAGCATCTTATCAAAATTATTCAGTGTAATTCTTGGTATGGTTGAATGAGAACTCACCTAGTGAATATTAACTAGCTCATGTGTTTCTTATCAAGATCACCTAGTGAATATCATAGTTCACTAGCTTGTGATGCATTTTATCTATTCATGGGTCACCTATCAAATATCAAGCTTTGTTAGTATGTGATTTATGAATATCTTGGTTATGGATCCTAGTAGGAGTTTGTAGACCTTGCTAGTGTGTGATGTCATACCCCCTTTTTTGTGTTTGCATCATGTTTGTATTGTGTTGACATCATTTTTTTCTGCATAAGTCTTTTGCATCATTTGTGATTTGTGTCTTCATTGTGTATGCTTCATGTTTGTTATGTTGTATTGTATCTTATGTGTATGTTGTTTACCTTCATCTTTTCATTGTTGTTTAGTAGGGTCCTCAACCTAGGGGCTAGTGCATCCCCTAGATTTGGTGTCATCTTACTCCTTCAATGTTTTGATAAAAAAACCCTTCTTGGATTTTTACTTACTTTAGTGTGAACATGAGCGTAAGTTCATACTCTCACTAAAGTGGAGGTTAAATGTAGCATTGTAAATTTTTGACCTCAACAATTTCACACTATATTTGGCGCCCTCTTTAATGTTCAAACCTAATTATGCTTATAATGTGCTCATTTTATTATCATTTTCAAAAATCAAAAATAAAATTGGTAATTAAAATTAATTTTTATTTAACGACAATTAAAATATCAAAATGGGTTTGGTCTAGGGCACCCTCACCCTTGACTAACCTATTTTGGCTCAATCTTTAATATTTCGTTGTCAACATTTTTATGTTTGCAAATTCTAATTTATTTGTTGGATTTCCAAAATAATTATTTCAAAAAATGAATAAACACATATAAATATAGGCCTTTTTCACCATTTAAACATCTAGAAATTTGGATTCCAAAATTGTGCATCTTACAAGAAATCAAGTGTAGAATGAGCAACATTATTACAATATTTTCATTAGTCAAGTTTCATGTTAGCAATGCATCAAATTTAGGAGTAAGATTGTTCATGTTTTATGTCCATTTGTTTTGTGAGTGCTAACACTTGCATGACTATCCATCAACATGCAAATATTCCTTGTATGAAATGTGCATCATGAATTCAATCCATTAAGGAAATCAAATCTGAGTGGTAAGTTGCAACAATTGTCATTTATCACTTATTTTATCCATTTTCCTCTAGACTCGACTGAGGGTAATCACTATTTTCATCATCATAGCTATATTGTGGAGGTGGGAACACCAAAATGAAGTTTGACTTAGGAAAGCCCCTATATGACACAACCCTTTCTCTCATTTTCTTCTTGCAGGTGGTAGATCTGGAGTGAATTTGGGAGAAGATTGAAGGCCTAATAGCAAGAACAAGAATTTAAGTATCCCACTTCAACAAATTAGGGCCAAAAGAATTATTCATCAATAAACAAAGTTCTAAAGCTGAGTCTAACATGAAATAAGATATTGATTATAACTCACTTGTACTTGTTCAGGGATTCCATAAAATCAACATATTCTAGTCTAGTGCACCCCCGCCCTTGACTAGATAATTTTAGCCCCAATTTGCATGCTAGGTTCCTCTGTCTCTATGTTCTACTTTTTTGTCATCAATTTTTGTTTTAATTTTGTACTTTTCTAAAATTACATTAGTTTGATGTAGATTCATAGTTACCCTAGTTCACTTTCACATCACACACTTCACATCCAAATCAAATCCATCCACTTCCCAATAAAGGGGACCAAAACCCTGATCAACCATTCTGGCTCTTCCATTGAGGATAACAACCAAGTGGTCTTTCATGACATTTTTGTGTCCCCCAATGTTTCATGGGATAAAGTGTGATTTATAATATAGATCCCTTTTTCCCACCAAACACCTACTAAGAGGAAAAAATGTTCCTCCAAAAGATAAACACAATGTAGTAGCACCAAGGGTGGAGGAATCTAGTTCAAAAAAAGAAAAATACGCTATAGGGAACACGAACAAGAATGATAGTCCTAAGGAGAGGATGGTTGAAAATGGGAAAACCCAATACAATAGATATCCAACAAAATGATTTATATCCCTAAGGACAACAAAAATGTAACATCTTTAGGTGTGAAGGAGAGTTCGAAGGGAAATAACCTTGTTGTGGAATAGCAACACAATCCTTCTTAGCTGCTAGTTCGAGTTGCAGACAAAGAGAAGAGGACTAATATAAAAGGTAATGATCTTGTATCTTATGTTTTTATAATGCATTTCATTCCTCAAGAAAATAATATGATAGTCCCACAAGATACACCATTACTTTTTATAGCCTTGTAGATATATGACACAAATATTGAGCCAAATTATAATCAATATACCTATTAGTGAATTGTGTAGGATCTAGAAACATAAGGATAGGGTTTTATCATATTATTTTGCTATAAAAGAGATTAATAAGTTTATTGAAAACAAGTCATTTCCTTTAATGATATCATATTTCCACAATCCATGATGCTTATTGCTATTGTTGTTTGGATTAGATTGTGTGATTTTTTTTGCATCAACATTTCAAATCACACTTTGTGGTCCATCATTAAGATCATAATAATACTATCACTTGCACCTATAGGAGGTTCAAGGGAGACGCCGATAGGAAATTAAAGAAAAATCATCAATGAATTGTAAGTCGGTTGTATTAGAATATATCTATATAAACGCATGCATTGTATAAAAGAAGTAGGCACATTCTTTTGTTGGATATGTTTTTTAAAAACAATGAAATCCCTTTGAATAATTTGTAGTGAGTTTGCATAAGTCAAATTTACATAAGAACATCTATTTGTCTTTTTGGAAGGTCCTCTTTGAAATACATGGAATGTCTATGAAGTAAAACACAATGTTGATTAGATTTCTTTGAAAAAGTAAGTCACTTAGTTGCAGTCTTTCTCATAGAAAAATGGAGAGATCCTGTAAGTCTTCAATGTAATATTGGCAAAAGAAGTGGTTGTTCACTTCAAAGTTAATCTTATTGAAAATAAACAACATTTGAGGAAATCAAATACATGAAAATTTGGCACCCTTGGATAGGTGTTATCGCTATTAGTTACACTGAAGATACAAAGGAATTTTGATGGAATTTTTTTGGGGGCATTAATAAAGATAATATGAAAAAATAGGGTTGGGATTTGTTCCTTTAACGAATGCTAGAATGAAAACAATATTGTTAGGGGAATCTATATCTATGAGGAAATTCTTGGAGACATGGGCTACCATGAAGAATCCATAAACCCCCTTGTACTGTTGGTTGACCTACACCTTGGGGACAAATTTACTTTCTCTAGAGCCTTGACACATAGTTTTGAAGGGTAGTTTGAACACAGCCTATTCGTGGACCTGCACCAGTTGACCATTTGAGACATAACTGTTTTCCTAGCTGATAAGATTGTAAGGATTTTTTTGAGTGAAGCCTTTGGAGCAATGATTTCTAAGGCACCTCTATTCTATTAAAATGTTTGTATTTCTAAGAAGTGGAGGAGGAGACCTCCCTCGCCTTTGAAGATATGAACCCTGTACCTTATCAATCTAAGAAGTGGAGAAGACCTCCATTGCCTTCAAAGACATGAACCCTATAATCGAAGTAGAAAAAACAAAGATGATTCCAAACACAACATTAGTGAACACAAACACAACATAATTCACAAATGCAATGGATATGTATGTTTTTTAAATTGGCAGTAGCTGTGTCACAATGATTATTTTCCTTTTTGTCTCGCTTTCATCTGTCTCAGGGTACCATGTTCTATTGCAAATATTTTTTTGTGGTGGAAATCCTACAATGCAATGATAGTTTACATTGCAATCCCCAAATAAAGTAGTGGATCTATGTCAAAAAAGGAGCAATACAAATGTCTTAGGTGGGGATCCAAGTTGCTCTAATAAAGATGTGTGCAAGATTCATTGAATAGTTGACAACATTATTGGTATTGAGTGTAAATTTGATTTGAATTTGGAGAGGTTGGGAATTTTTTCCATACCTTAACCAAAATTATTGTTTAGGAACCATTTAAAAATAACTTTTGGTGTGAGCAATATCTAAATCTTTTTGTTTTATACAACATATGCTTCTCATGTTTGTCCCAAGATTTTGAGAGCAGTCTTATCTTGTGCCTTAGAAGGAAGATCTAACAAAATTTTGTTGCATCAAAGGGCCCAAATGATACCTAAATTGAATGATCATATGCATTCAAAATAATTTTTCAGTAGTGGTATTTTGTCCTGTTTGATAAAAAGGGGTTCTTTTTGTATCCATATTTCCATAAAGATTACATATTAATTTGTCACACCTGTCTTGGGAATTTTGTACCTTGCAATGAACCGATTGCATTGATTAGATGTGTTCGTTGGAAGAATTCATTTGTTAGGTAACTGGGATTTTTACAGTTTATCAATTTGGTCCCAAATGGTGCAAAATCAGGTACTGCATCTTTCTAAGATATTGTGACAATTATACCTGTCCTTCCCTCATCAAGTCAAGTAAATGATAATCATGGATATCTGTGTTGTACATGGGAAGATGTTCCAGGCATATTATTTTTCTTTGATTCAACCTTCATAGATTTATCATGGCTTAGTAAAATGTTGGTACCTAAATTTTATGGGTGCAATACCTCAGATTGTGGAGGAAATAATCTGATATTTTTTGATATTTCAGATTATGATTTTAGGAGTGATATGCAGTTGGTAATCTACATATATTGAAAATTTACTTGTGACTTTTTTTTCTTATTGAAGGAAACTGAAGAGGAATCTGTCTTCAAATTATGAAAAGTGATTTTATTTATCTCACTTGGAAGCCTGGAAGGCAAGTATATTTGCTAGCCACTGTATTTGTTGATGTGTACTTGAAGTTATGGTAAAATTTGAAATGCCATATTTTTATAATATTTGGAAATCTCTGTATGGAGGAAATCCTTCTTATCGAAGAACTAAAATATCAACAAATCCTGGTAATTAATATAGTATATTGACTTTTATACCGAAAAGATACATATTTCAAATTTTAGTCAACTTTGTATTCTTGAATAAATATGGATCTAAACGATGGTTCTTGGCTGATGATTGTCAAATCTAGAGCCAAGAGCTTAGAGGATGTGATTTCTTCCTAGGTTACATAGGAAGGATTCTTTGATGGGCATGTGATTGTGAGATCTACAACAAAAATGTTTACTAGTTTTAATCTAAAATGTAATTCTTCTATTTTCTTCTACTGAGGTTTGACAAATGGAATATATTAAGTTAGTTTATCAGAAAAATTGTATACTCTTGGAATGTAGCATTCAAGTGTGCTATATAGTTCATTAAAGAATTCCTTCAATTATCTTGTTCCCCTGATTGAATTTGGAAGGGATCCCTTCGCTTTTCCCAGTCTTGGAGGTGGGAGTCTTCAACAAAAATTCTTGATAGTCTCAAGCTCCCCATTCATCAGAAATGCAAAAGAACTCAAAAACAAAGTTCCTCACAAATACCTAGTCATAACAAAGAAATCACAATTAAGAATATAGATTTGGCAGCCACCACCATCAAGCAATTCCATCTTATCACAATGCAAATCCATAGGGAATAAAAGAGCACACTTTTGACAAAAAAAATCAACAAACAATCTCATCTTATGATAAAATAATTTACCAAGGCATAAAGAATGCAACTTTGGCAGCTATTGTCATCTAGCAATCTCATCTTACAAAAAAAGAAATTTCCCAAGTGTTAAATTGATTAAATTACTTTTAGATTATATTCAGAATACTGGACTGAATTACTATGAAGATGATACCAGATCAATATTGAAAGTATTGATCATGAATTTACAAGTCTGAATTTATTTCAATGATATTCGATCCTCAAGAGCAAAACATTTATTTATTTCGATATTTGTCCTTGTGGATCGGATCTGTTAGAAATACAAATGGGGAGACACGTCCCATGAGTGGACATGTCTTAAGGATTGTGCCTTTTCGTCTAACTAAGACAACCGATCACCAATTGGTTTAGTTACTTAGTAAACATAAAAGTTTAATTTGTATTTATCTTTGCATAAATAAATAATATCCAATCTAGAACTCGATCTGGATTCTATATGAAACATATAAAGCCAATAATTTACAATTAATAACCTCAAAATGTAGATCGAAAATGTACTTGGGATATAGCAGATTTAGATATATATAAATGATGATATTGAATATATTCAATCATCATTTATATTTGACCGAAGCTACCTTATTTCAACACCAAGGATAAAAAAATAAGAACAAAACTCCAAAATGACACTCTCTTCTGCATAACCAATTGGGTAGTATAAATTGTTTGACATCTTGATTACAAGACTCTCTAACCACTAAAATCTCTTGAATAGACCTCAATTTAACACTTAACTCCTCTCATTACTTAAACAGACCTTAATTGAATAGTAAAACCCCTCATTTCTTTAACAACCCTGAATTTAATAGAAATTCCTAAACAGTCCTAATTTATACACTATAATCCCCTCGTTCCTTAAAAAGACCTAAATTGAAATCAAAATTGACCCCATTTCTCAAAAAACTCAAGATTTGAACAATATCACCCCTTGATGAATTAAGCAACTCCAAAGTTTATACTACAACCCCCTCATTCCTTAAACATACCAAATTGAACATCAAACACCCTCATTCCTTGATCACGTCAAATTCTAAAACCCTCTCATTCAATGGCTATATCACTTTTCAAGGGAATGATTTGGTTACATAGCCATCAAACTAGCTCCTTGCCCTATACTCAAGATTCCACCACCAATAATCACTTAAAGGTGGCTAAATATAAATTTCAGCAGCCAAAATAACACTTCAACAGGGCCAAAAAATACTTCAGCGCCGCCAAAATAGAAAGAGGTTAAATTCTGGATTTAATCCAAGTAAGTTCAAAGTTGCCACATCCACAATCCAAATTTCAATAAATACACGTTTCTTGGGAACTAAATTGTATATATGTATCATTTCAGATAATTGCTTAGGTGAATTTCCTTCGAACCATAGATTAGACTTCAACATAACCTTCATACATTCTGATACCTTTACTTTGTAGGTGCCTTTCATATAGCAATTAGATCATCTTCATGGCTTTCACATGTTCAATAGAATAACAAGACTATAACTTAAACCTGTCTTGTTTAACATTAATTCCTCTAAATCACCAACAAATTTTGTATTTATGAATCTAATCCTAACAACCATCCTAACAAAAAAACCCTCTGTTAACAATTCAGAGAAGGCATCAATCCACCAAATTAATACACAATATTTCAAATTAGAACTCCACGTATCCAATATTTTGAAATATAAAATAGAAACATACCTGCTCTGTAGCAAATTACTATATATCATTAGTGCAAATAACCATGGGAACAACTCAGCCCAAGCTTGCATGACCCCAAAATTAAACCAACGAATCCCAATGTTGTGAGATCCCAAGCAAATCCTCTTTTTGATCAAACCATAAACAATTGACAATTTTAGGACATCTATGAAAACACGTTTAAACTACTAAAATTTGTATATTGATATTACATGAAATATGAAGCATAAACTTTCAGAAAAATATTTTTATTATATTCAAGACTAGCATACATTTACACTACCCAAAAAAGTGAATTATAAGCCACAAAGACCTAAAATCTAGTTTTAACCATGTGTACACGAAACTATCACCTACAAACTTTTTGGAAAATTATCTTCAAAACATAACCTAATCGCATATTGAGAAAATCTTTACAAGGAAAGAAATACTAAGTTGCACAAAATCAAAACTTATTCAACATAAAGATAAAACTACCAAGAAAGTAGAAATTAAATGGCTACATAGCAATTTACATGCATTAACAAACGAAACAAATTTACTAGTATCATTTGAAAAAAATGAGCAAAAAAAAATAAATTTACTACATTCAGTTTCAATGGGGAAAAAGAGCCGAATAAAAAATATCTTCAGAAATTTAAGGTTTATATATAACAAAATGGAACAAACCCGCCACTTCGGGATAAACAGGCAAAAAGCTTCCCACCATGAAGACAAAAATAGGGAGGACGGTCCTATGGTCTTGGTACATATTGGGCAAAGGAGTTGCCATGCTGATGAGCTGGTATCTGTAAACCACAAATGCCAACAGGTTATCATAGCGTATGGTCCCTTAACGGTTGGGATTCTGAAACAACACAATGAACTACATATAATGAACTGCATATTGGAGGTGATAGAGCCGTCGGTCACATTGAGGTCGTAAATGGCAGCTCCAGGCTTTCACCAAACAACAATCCAAAATAGTTGAGGGGATCTTTTGATTTCTGGGTTGCTGCGAAAAGATATATTTTGAGAAATTTAAGCTTTGCATAAGTTCTACAGGAGGAATGATACATTGGTCTTGGTTCAAAGCTTCTTTTATACCCTGCTCAATGGCAGTGGATAAGTCAATGAGAGAAATAAAGAAGAAGTAGGTGCCCATTTAAAGCTAAGATTTGATTTAGCTAATCTGATTTGATGGTGTAGATCATCATTACGTGCCATGAAAACAACCAGTTGTTCTGAGGAAAGTTTCCAGGGAATTTTTCACTTGCCTGAAAGTTGTGACTGAAAACTAGAAACAACTATGCAGTATAAGGGCGTGAGATAGGTATGCCGGTCTCTTGTGGACTGGCAAGTCCACAATAAGAAGCCCATCGGCTAATTATCTAGGTTGACATGTACAAATGATAGAAGCCAAATAAAATAACATGAATTTTCGTTTGTTATGCCGAAGGCGTGTCCTATATGAGCTTTCAGAGCTCATTTTGCCTATCAAAGGTGGAAAATGAAAGATAGAGCATGGTTGACAGTAAAATGAATCTCAATCGTCCATCATTTTTCGGCTGTTTTTCACTGTTATTTGATGTTTTTCACTATGTTTTTAAGTTTTTTCCCATCGCTATTTTAGTCGCGCTAGAAAATTTTAACTTTCTCGCAACAACGATACAGAAAAGTGCGGGCCATGGTTGAGTGCGAGATTTCTTTTTGCAGGTGATGTTCTCTTTTATGCCCATGTGAGCATCCTTCATCCTCACAAACATTATTTATTTTCCCGTGAAGAATATTTTGACCCTCATTAAATGCGGAGAGTGAAAGTTACAAAAATAAAGTTACGAAAATATTGAAATCAACTATTTAAGCTAAATAAATATATGCTTTCATAAATGAATTATTTATGTTATGTTTTTTGTAATAACTTATATTTGAAATCAACTATTTAAGATAAATATTTATTGATTTATTATTATAGTTAAAATTTATTTTTTAAGATAAATATTTAGAAGGAAGATAAATTTATTATTGACTATTTAATTGTTATAGTTAAAATTTATTTTATAAGATGAATATTTAAAAGGAAGGTAAATTTATTTTTTCTTTTTAATTTTTTATATTTTTCATTTTCTAAAAAAAATCATTTTAAATTATTTAAGATAAATATTTTGAAGGAAGATAAATTTCAACGCATTTTTAATATTTTCATTGTTAATGTTCTTGTTATTATTTGATGTATAATTTTATATGGGGTGATTTTTTATATTTGGATATTTATTTTTTAATTATTTATGCAAAATTATTTAAGATAAATAGTGATAAATTTAAATATATTTTTTATACTTTCCATTTTCTCAAAAAAAATTCATTCAATTAAATATTGATATTTACAATAAATATTAAAAAATTAAAAGGTTAAGATTTAAAAATCATGATTAGGATTATTTTTTAAAAATCAAAAAATAAATAGAACATAACAATTATTTTATTTCATAATTAATTAAAAAAAAAAAACATAAACTATATTTTTAATGCCACTTGAGTTTTCTAGCACATATACTTCCACCAATCATGCAAAATTTCGTGACATTAAAATTTTACACAGAGACATGGAAGGAAATTTAATGGGCTGAAAATGAAATTTCAATTTAATGAATTTTGTTGTATATCGTCCCCTTCATTTCTAATTACATTTATTTATGTGCTATGGTAGGTTGACCATAGGGATTTATGAATTTATCCAATGATGCATGATGGGACATCCATGCCGGTGCATTTTGGAGGCTGGATAGTAGAGTATGTTTATTTAAATGAAAATTACGGTCAAGATCTTAATAATGAGCACATTTAAGTTTTAAAATAAAATGAAAATTATAACAAAGATCTTAATAATGAGCAAATTTAGGTTTTAAAATTACAACATAATTAATAATGTATATTTTAGGTTTTAAAATTTCTAACTCTTTTACCCTATATAGTTAAGTATAAATTAGCATAATTAATATAGTATGTTTATTAAAATGAAAATTACACCTTAATAACGAGCACATTTAGGTTTTAACATTATGACATCCTTTCCCTTATAAAATATAATAAATAATTAGTTTTACATATATAATAAATAATTTGATTTTTAATATATAATGCAATATTATATAACAATATAATAGTTAATACAATAGTTAATAATAGATAATATAATAATATAATAATAAATACATAAGATAATGACATAAATAATAAATATTTATATAATAATATAGTAGCTAATACATAAAATTTAAAATAAATACATAATAATATTATTCTATAATAATTTAAAAAAAAAAATTAATACTAATGTTAAAATAATTTTCTAAATGATCTATCAAATGATGTCATTTACTACACAAATGTGTGCAAAAAAACACCATTTTTCCTAATTCACCTTCCACACCTCTTCGGCGTACCCATTGCACAAGGTGCCATAGCTAGTTACCCCATATATAACATAGAAATGTAGTTTTTGGAATATGCCCAATATAAGGTAAATCCTAATGCTATCTTTTGTTAATATTATATTATAAAAGGGTGTGGTATCCTTGATTGCCTTTTACCTATAAAAAAAATAAAAATAAAAATATTCATGGAATCATTTTTACCTTATTTAGAAGTGTTTTTTGATTATTAGGGTAATGCAATCAAGGCCCTCATCGTATATCATGGATGCTATGTCCTCTTCATGGGGCTTGAGAAGTGAGGCCAAATTTGTAGAGTTTAGTTGAATTCTCTCTTTCTTAGAGGGTGACAATGTGAAAATACTCATAGTGTTCATAGATATAATTCTTACAGTTTCCATAGTTCTCCACCACCTTAGTGAAAAACTCAAGATCATATTACTTATGATAAATCTCTCTTGTTTGCCTCTTGCTACTTCATAACCTTGGGATAAGGGTACTTCTAGTGAGTTGAACAATGACAAAAATCCTTTCTTGGATTTTGCTATTTCTCACACCAAGAATAGAACTCAATCATTAGATGAAGAGTAGAATAATGATAACACTAGTACAAATTGGAAACCAATTCTAAATGACTAGAATCTTCTTAATAACTATTTTTTTTTTAGCATAAAAGGTGTTTTTGTCTATTAGGTACCCCATTTATAACATAGAAAGTTAGTTTTTGGAATATGCCCACTATAGTGGAAAATCCTAATGTAATATTTTGTTAATAATATAATATAAAAGAGTATACTCTCCTTGACTATCATTTACTTATCAAAAAATAAAATTATAATTAAAATATCTATGAAATTATTTTTACCTTAAAAATATTAGTATCTAGTATGGAACTTTGTCATTTATTTAGTTATAATATTTTTTGTAATATAAATTTTAATTATAAAGTAAAAATAAGTGTAAGTTAATAAAGTTTTATTTGAAATTGTTTATTTAGAAGTTTTATTTATTATTAGGATAATGCAGTTATGGGTCTTGACACATTGTGTATGATGGATGCTAGCTCCTCTTTCTAGGGCTCGAGGAGCAAGGCTAAATTTGTTAGAGTTTAGCCAAAGTCTCCCTTTTATAGGGTCAATCCTTTCTTAGAGGGTGACATTGTGAACATATTCATAATGTTCAGAAACATAATTCTCATGGTTCCATAGTTCTCCACCACCTTAGTGTTAATCTCAAGGTCATATTACTTATGATAAATCTCTCTAATTTGTTTCTTGCTATATCATAACCTCACTACTTTGAATGAGTTAGACAACAACAAAATACCTTGTTTGGATTCAACCATTTCTCACACTAAGAATAAAACTCGATCATCACATAAATAATAGAAAAATAATAAAAATATTACAAATTGAAAGCCAATTCTAAATGACCAAAATCTTTTTAATAATTACAACGAATTTAAGAACTATAAACTAAATCCACTTCTTACTAAATTTATAACTTTTTTTTTTTGTAGCCCCCCTAGTAAACTTTTTTCATGTGACTAGTAACACTGTCATGGCACACCCTCCAGTACCACAATGACAAAGGGTAGACTAGACCTCGTGACCTCTTGTCCACAATATGAAGCTTTAACCAATCGAACTAGACCCCCACCTCCTTAAATTTATAACTTTAAAATATCTGCCGTTCCAACCGTTGAGAGAAAACAATTTATCATGAAGACGAGACAGACCCACACCCACTCACCCCTCCTGCCCCTACTATCTATAGAGGCAGAGATTTTGTTGCAGAGAGGTAGGGGAAGAGTCGCGATCCAACTGAAGTGTGCTCGAGCTGATCCCCCTCCGGGGCGCCCCAATCCCGGGCCAACTGACCAGATGTGGGATAGTGGGGTGAGAATAATCTACTTCTTTATATCATAGAAACACTTACATCAAATAGTGTGAGTAAAACGAAAACACTTTTGCTGTCCATCTGACGAGGCTGGAATAATATCCATTTTTACGGATAAGCTATACAAATCCGCATGCAAATTCATGTCATAGAAACACTTATTCATCAAAAGGTGTGAGTAAAACGAAAACACTTTTGCTGTCCATCTGACGTGGCTTGAATAATATCCATTTTTACGGATAAGCTATACAAATCCGCATGCAAATTCATGACAAATATAATACATGTAATCAGATACACAACAATCCCGTTTTCTTCTTTTCACAGATCCTAAACGTTATTGCACTGTGCTTCCATGGCTGATAGAAGAAAAGGAGACGAATACATTATCACTCCTGAAGAAAAAGAACTATACAATCAGAATGGATACGTGCATCTTAAGGTATCATAATGAATTTTACACTCCTCTTACAATTCTTGGTTAGGCTGGACTGAATTAATCAAGATTACATGTTCGAAACCCCACAATTACCATCTGTGCTTGTATTCGTGAATGGAGCTGCCTGCATTCGTCTATTTGTAGACTGAAATTCATGTGTTGTATAATTATGAAGTTTCTATGCTAGATTATTAAGAAACCCACATGCCATTTTTTGTTAAATATAGAGGAAAACAGCAATTTTCTTGTTTTTTTATTTGTATTTTTATTAATAATAAAGTAAAATAAAATCTGCGTGAGGTTACGAGTTTCCTTGAATGTAATTTGAGATAAGCTAGGACCACATTTTAAATTGTGTCTTCCACAACCCCCTCCTGGTTGCCTTATTGGATGAAGAGCTTCTGAACTTGTGTCACGCTCTAAAGAATTCTTGCAATTGCTCCAGTTAGACATAATTGGGGGTCATGTACTTGAATGGGGCTAATCAGACCCAATAGAATCGATCCATATCATTTAGCATCCATTAGGCTTGATTAGCCTCGATTGTGCAGGCCTTCAGCTGTGATGGTATCTTCTTAAGGAGAAACCTAGTGCAAAGGAGGACGCAGGACGAAGGCTCTAAAACTAAGCGAAGGAAACTACAAACTCCAAAATCTCACCATCTGATTGTAAATGGCGAAAACAATTTCCTCCATTACCGTTACTCCTCAACCTCTTGGACTACTCTTTCTTTTCAGATCAGCCCCAGGAAAAGTTGTGAATTTAATGTTGAAGCTTATCTTGGACGTTTCTGTTGGTATAAATTGCCATGAACAGTGGAAAATATCTCCGTACTGCTTGTTTTGGTTCTTGTTAAGGGGGTCTGCTTTTAGGATTATGCTTAGAAGTTTCCGTTGTTTCTAATATTAGCAGTTTTGTCATTCTTGCTTAATATCCACTGAAGCTCGGAGACATCATGGAGACTGTAATGAGAGAACTGTACGCGAACCTCTTAGAACTAATTCTCTATGGAGAGGACATCTCCTGGTGTCTCATAATGCCTCCAAGGATGTCTTCTGCTTTAAAATTAGGAAATAAAGTAAATTAAATACTTATAATCCTGTAACCCGAAAAAACTAAATAAAAATTGTTTCTCACTTACTGGAACAAATAAATTAGGAATCAGTGTAAAATTTTAGAGCATGTAAAACAGATGGAAATTAATGGGGAGGCAGAGTTCAATAAATTTCAGGTTTGGGTGGCATATATTTGGAAAGAAAATTATGTTTACTTTTTATGGCAGGTTGTTTAAATTTTTGAAGTTTGTATATTTGTGGGTATGTGTGTAATATAGATTTTGGAAATTATAGGGGAGGCAGAGTTCAATAAATTTCGGGTTTGGGTGGCATAGATTTCGAAAGAAAATTATATTCACTGTTTATGGCAGATCATTTAAATTTTTGTATATTTGTGGGTATGTGTGTATAGATTTTGGAAATTAAAGGGGAGGTAGAGTTCAATAAATTTCAGGTTTGGGTGGCATTCGATTTGGAAAGAAAATTATGTCAGTGTTTATGGCAGGTCGTTTAAATTTTTTAAGTTTGTATATTTTTGGGTATGTGTGTATATTATGCATACCATGTACCAACAGTCCTTGAAAATGATCTTCCCCATCTGTATGCCTATCTCCATACATCGTGTGAATTCCTTAAGTGAGTCCATCCTGGTGACTGTTTTCAATTTCTTCTTGTTTGTCTTGCTTGTCAGTTAGCAGACTCTCTTCTACATCCTAATTCCATCTTTGAATTTCTGAATTTTCTGACTAAGTTCATTTTTCACTGCCCACTCCCCACAAGACTCTTAAGCTATTCTGCAGAGAATAGTCAGGGCCAGGGGAATGCGAATAAGATCAATATCTTGCTCTCCTTTTCAGTACACATGGATATCTAGTTTGTTACTCTAATTTGATAAATGGAAATTTTTAACATATAATCTTTTTGGAGATACAAAACGTGTGCAAAACTACCTTTTAATGAACTATCTTTTTGAATAATCTCCCTGTATCCAGAAATGAAGATTGTGGTTTCTCCCGTGCATAACGGTTATCTGAAAATAATTTGGTCTATTGGCTTTGTTTTTGACTGTATTGTCATATTTTTTTATTTTAATTGTCATCTGCATCTGATGACCTCTTTGCATTTAACAGGTTTTATGTACTTGCCTAATGATACAAACAGAAAATTGTGTTGGTTTATCTAATTATTATGTAATGATGATTTTACCTAAATTGTAAATTTCTCGTTTGCTTGCTTCTAGAGAGAAAGATGAAATTTTATCTTTCAGTTTTAATCTACCAGACTACCATGGATAAATGAGGGCATAAATTTAAAAACGTTTACAGGATTGAACTAATTATGAGAGTTCATTTCAGGGAGTCTTGTCAGAGGAGGAACTTACTGACTTGGAAAAGGAATTTATGGCATTTATCACGCGGGAGATTCCTGTTGAAGGGAGGGACTTCTGTGACATGTCAGCAGATTATTCAAAGCCTATTGAAGACTTTTCAATAATTAATATCTTGCTTCCATCAAGGTAGAAAGCTGTACCCTTCGGTGAAATATCATAAAGGATGCTGCAGCATAGGCAATTGCCTTTAAAAATAGTGATATAAAAAACATCATGTCAATGAGCAGCCTCTAGAAAATAACAAAGTTATAAATTTTTAGTCTTCATTTTTGTTTAAAAATTGAAGATAAACTAGAAGATGCCTGTAATGCTTTGTGGGATGTTCAACTCAATTTCAAGTTCCTGATATTGGAGTCATTAAGCTTCTATAGTCCATGTAATTATATTCATGCTTCTGGATTGACCTCTGTATGAGAATTTAGGGATCGATGATCTGAAAAACATTATGTAATTAGAATAATAGTTCTAGAATGATTGCTGATCCTGACAACAAGTTGCATGGGGATTTGAACTGCTGATCCCAAAATTTTCATGCACAGGTCTTTCCAGAAGCATTATTCCAAGGTCCTGATAATCTGATTGTGTTTCTTTCATCATTATCATATATGCTTCTTGTATGATACGTAAAATATATAGGTATTTAACAGTGAAAACTAGCTTTAAGTTTTAGAAATATATTAGTATGCTTTAAGTTTATTATGCAGGCAATGATTTATGTAATTGTGGTTTATTTTGTTATGACTTGAGCAGTGTGAGAGACATTAGCTTTAGCTTCTCAGGCTTCTTTCTATTACTTGTAAAAGATGGATTTAGACTCTTGGATGTTGTGTATATTTATTTTTCTTTATTTAAAACCATAGATTGAAAACTCAGGTGAGTACTTGCTGACTTGCTAGTCTACTAGAAAAAATCTGCTGGTGTAAAAATATCAGTCCATGATTGTTTGCAGGTGCATTTGTGCAATTTAGAGTGAGTATTGATCAATTTAAGAGAAATTTTCAGCTGTATTTGAAAAATGGCATGTGCCATGAAGGTCTGTATGGTGTTGAAGGCCTTAATGTGGTTTGTTCCTAGACTCTGTGAGGGCTGCCTCCAAACCCTTGCAAGGGGTGCTGTCCCTTGACCTTGCTAGGGGTTGCTCCCCCCAGACCCCCACTCTGGTTTTAAAAAGGAAAAAAAATTAAAATTCTTTTGGGCAGATGTTTTCCATGGATGAAATTTATAAAATATTAATATGGATATGTAATATATTATCATATGACACTATGATGTAAATGGAACTTGTTTCTTGATAGGTTAAAAATACTTACGACCTTTGTAAATTCAGCTTTATACATGTTTTGTTAAGATTATTTTACAAATTTATGTGTTTTTAATGTTTGGAAATTTCACCAGCTTTTTCTCGAGTCCTTAGTTTGAGTCAAATTGTAGGCCTGCCAAGTTTTTGAACTATGTTTAAAACTATGGCCTTGTGCATATAGAGGTTCAGACATGATACTTAATTTTTAGTGTACTTTTCTAAGTTTTAATTATGTTTACAGCATTCAAGGTGTAGGTTTGACATTTTCCAACATTGTGATTACTTGGGATACTGTATAAGCCAACGAACTGTAGCTTAAAACTGCCAATATGGGGATAATGTTTATTCACGATCTAGCTTTATTCTATATGAATTGGTAAAAACTGAACATGATCTATAAAGACGCCAATCTCCTTTATCGTTAGAAACTTAGAACATACCACATTAGGATTTCATGACCTTACTTTGTGGCATCTTTTGAAATCCCCATTGTTGGTGAAGATGCAGAAATGCACACACAAAT
Organism: Sequoiadendron giganteum; assembly: GCA_007115665.2. Classification (NCBI taxonomy): domain Eukaryota; kingdom Viridiplantae; phylum Streptophyta; class Pinopsida; order Cupressales; family Cupressaceae; genus Sequoiadendron; species Sequoiadendron giganteum. The sequence goes on from CM021109.1 coordinate 134,266,067, forward strand.
TAATTATCTTGCTTTGTGACAGTGTCAAATCCCAAAATTTAATGAAGATGCAGAAATGCACACACTAAATAATATACCATATCTTTTACATAGATGACTCAAATTTAACATTTCCCAAATTTAATTATAAAAAGAGCTTTAAAGTCAAATCTATGTGTCCTATGTAAGAGTTTGTCACCTTTAGTCTTTGCCCTTTAGATGCCTTGGTCCGCAAACATATTTGTTTTAAGTTGTAATTACTTTCTCAATCAAAGACCTCATAACTTTGCCAAGGGTCCAAGATCTTCATCCTTTCAGAATCTTTCACTGCTCAATGATCCAACAGCCATGTGTGGTTCTATTTGCAATTTGTGCTTTTACTATATGTATTCTCTTTGAATTGATCAGATGGTTACTTACATGTCATATACATCGTTGTTGACGTATGAGTTGGTGATACAGTTGCTGACATAGTCCACTGATTTTCACATGAATAAATTGGCAAGCAACAAAATAGCAGAACACCACGATTCTTTCACTTCTTTTAAGCTGTTGTGCTTATGTTTTGAACTATGTCCCAATCCAATCATGATAGTGTAGCTGGCAACAGAGCTTGCTATGGTCTATCAAGATGTGTTTACTGCCCTTCACTTTCTGTTAGGAAATTACTAATAATCTTAAGATAAGAATAGTGCTGAGTAAGTCACAGAGTCCAAAACCACGGAAAAAAATGACAAATCAAACCATACATGCTAGAAACAATGGATTTACTTTGGGAAACCCTTTCGAGAAAAACCCCAGCAACAACACCACTTTGATATATTATCAAAAGAACACAATTACAATATACAAGAGATTTAACTTGTGCTAAGAGAGATCTTCATCCTTTGTTAAATTGGACAACTTCTTAAGAGAACTTATACTCAAAGCAACATGCACTTCTAGAGAACTTCTCAACTCACTTCATGTGTTGCTCTCCTTGTGATCAATCCAATAGCATTTGAACATCTATTATAATACCATGCAACCATAAATCCTTTGCCACACTTTCTTTGGATCCTGTCACAACAATATGCAACTTGCTTGTGTGTTTTTACAATATCATGAGCTTGTATATATAGGCACAAAGCTTATAAGAAACCACCAAGTGGTTTTACAATACAATGGGCTCAAAACCACTAGCCACAACCCTTCAAATTCCACACATGTCTCCTCATGTGCTATTGAAATAACAATTTTGGGAAACTCATGTGTTTAGTCATAGGAGATTACCATTTTTTTGGTACTAACTTTTAGATAAATCATAATTATTAAATCAATACAAAACAAAAACTTAAATAAATTTGATCTCCAATAGAAAGTATAGGAGTTGGGGAATGTAAAGTGCAAATAGAAATGCTATCGAAAAGAAATGGGTAAAAAGAACATGTGCACCTAATATTGGTGGATTCTAACTCCAAAAATGGACTAAGGAAGTTAGAAATATGCTTTGGTGGAAATTTGGGCCTGATCTGGGAAATTTTTCAAATTGGGTAGTGTAGTTGCGCCTAGGGCATGCTGCAGTAGTGCACAGATGTGCTGCTGTCTAAGAGGGGCGCTACTGTCTAGTTGGGGTGTTGCAGCAATTTAGGGGTGTTGTAGCAAGTTAGGGGCACTAGTGTTCTGGCCTTTGAGGATTTAGAAACTTGAAGTTGATCATCTTCAATTTTTGATCCTTCTCTCGCTCATAGAATAAACACATTTGTTCTCGACAATGAGAAATCCTAAGTTGAATGTAGGTGCAAATGGGAAAAGGGTATTAGGTAAAGGAGACTACCTTAGTGTAATGCCCAAGTATTATTGGGGACAATTTGAGTAAAATAAGGCTAACAAATTTTTCACATTAACAATTTCATCACAAAATGATGAAACGATGCATGCTCACAAATAGGTATAGTTGTCACACATGGCTGCAACACATTCTAACACTCTACACATGTAGAAGATATGTGTAGGTATCACACAAATAGAGAGGTGCCATTATCTTGATTTATGAAGAATGGCACACATCTCAGTGTGACATTACCACAAACACAAGCAAGTAGGAGAATTCACAAGCATGCATACCAGACTCAAAGGATATGCATAGGAATGTAATGTCTCTAATAGGAATTATATTAGTTTTATCCCAAATTATCAATTTCCCAAGCAATAAAAGAATTAGAAGGTATCTTTGCTTGATTTAATCCTTGCAAACAAGTTAGAGATCAATAACAATAAAAAATTAACAAGTAGAGTATCATGATTGAACATTAGTAAATCCATAGTAAATTTTTTGAATCAATTATTACTTTATCCTGGGGATGCTCAACCATGGAGAACATGGAAGAGGATGACTCGATGGGGTGTCTAAGCCTCTCTAGGCCCAAGGACGGATACACCATCCTCCTTGGCCTCATGTGGCGCATGCCATTCATATGAGGTGGCCCCATGTGATGCATGCCATTCATATGGGGTGGCATACCTAGCGAGGATTCTCATTTATCCGTTATTCCCTCATCTTGCCATTCCTTTCCATTTTCCTCATGACTGATCTGTTTGTTACACCATGATAGGGGAGTGAGATTACAAAGGGTGTCCTGGTAGCCAACTCTCTAGGCCCAAAGGCAATACCCTTTATAACAAAGGCAGTACTCCTTTGGCCCATGTGGGCTCATCTTGTCCCCACCCTCGTGGCATACATTGTGACCTATTTCACACATCGCCCCATTGCAAATGGGGACCCCCTTCTTTTTGCTTTTTGGGTTTTTGCCTTGGCGGCGCAACTGCTTATCACCATTTTATTTACAATGAGGAGTTTTGAGTTTTGTAGAAATCATCTGAGCCAAGTTGAGATTTTGAACTCGTTTGTGTGCCTAAACGTCATGGAAGGGCTCGGAAGGCCCGAAAGACAAGGATCGCCTGTGCTTTTGGTCATTTCTGACACTTCCTATTTTTTAGGGATTCTGCTTTTTTGCTTTTTGGCATTTTTAGGCCATTCTGGAGTTCCTATTTTTTAGGGATGCTTTTTGCTTTTTTCTATTTTTAGAAAGTTTCTATTTTTGGAAAGTTTCTATTTTGGGAAAAGTTTCTATTTCGAGGTCCCACTGATCATGAAGTCAACACACCTCCAGATTGAGAGAAATCAACATGAAAGTCATGATAAAAGGTAAAAAATTGATGAAAAATGACAAGTCTGAGAAGTTTGCCCATAGAAAGGAATGGCAAGCCAAGAATGAAGTCCGCCCTTGCCTTTGGCAAGCCAAAGAAAGGCACTGGCAGGCCAAGCTCCAAGTCCGCCATGTCTGGAGAAGCCTCCAAGTCCGCCATGCCTTGGAAAGAGTTGAAGTCTGCCATGGAATGAGCAAGCTCCAAGTCCGCCCTTGGAAGGAGAAGCTCCAAGTCCGCCCATGTCTTGACAAGGCATCAAGTCCGCCATAGGCAAGACAGGCCTCCAAGTCCACCATAGGCAAGAGAAGCTCCAAGTCCGCCCTCGAGGAGAAGTGGCAAGGAAGAATGTCAAGTTCGCCCATGTCAAGGAGAGGCTCAAGTTTGCCCTTGGACAAGTCAAAATCAAGTGCGCCCATGGCAAGGAAGAGCCTCAAGTCCGCCATCGCCAAGACAAGCACCAAGTCTGCCCATATTTGGAAAAGGAGAAATTTTTCTAAGGCATTGGTCAAAATACGCCTAGAGAGAGAGGTGACCAAGCTAACATAAAGTTCGCCCCTCGGCATGAAGAAAATATTCTAAGGCATGGAGGAAAGCATGAATGACAAGGCAAGTGTGAAGTCCGCCCCTCTCAGCCTAAAGAAATTCCTAAAGCATGGACAAAATTACAAAATAGCAGAGAAGCCTCCAAGTCCGCCCAACCCAGAAGGAGAGAGAAAATTTGAACATTTTGACTAAGTCAGATGTCTGGCTAAGTATAAAGTCCACCACAGGAAGAGAAGTGTCTAAGCATTGGCAAAGTTCGCCCAAAGAAATGGCTAAGGCAACATGAAGTCCGCCTAGACACCAAGGGGAGGCACAAGGCAAAGTCCGCCTTCCAACAGGGAAGCATGTCCAAGCATTAGCGAAATCCGCCATGAAGATGTCCAGCCACAAGGTCAAGTACGCCCAGAGGAAAATGCATCTTGTCCGGCCAGCTTCAAAGTCCGCCTTGTCCAAGACACAGCCAATTCCGCCAGGGAGAAAGAAAAAGAATTGGCTTGCCAATGAGGAAGTCTACTCAAGCATATTAGAAAATTGGCATGACATGTGCCAAAGTCCGCCAAGGTTAGAAACAAACATGGTAAAATTTGCCAAGAGGAAGCAAAAAAATGGCTAAGTGTGGAATTTTCCTACAATAAAAGGATCAAATTTTGACTAAGCGTTGGAAAGAAAACAGGAAAAATGAAGAGGAATAAAGAGGAAATGAATAAAATTCTTGCCCAAGGATGGAGTCTGCCCTACTTAGCACAAGCCAAACTCAGAATTGAAGACAAATCCACAAGGAAAGTTCATTCGAGCATAAAGATGGCCAAAATCTTGGCTAAGTGTTGAATGGTCAACATGAAGGCGTTACATAATGAAATTGAATAGCCAAAATTTGGCTAAGTATGGGAAATACTTCACAGAGAAAGTTCCAATTTCTTCCATTATGGTGAAGGCACAAGAGAGTTCTTCTCCAAATTCAAGGCACTTGAAGGAATTTCAAAGCAATTAGGAAGGAAAAGTTAAATAATTGCTCCAAGGGGAGACTTCCAGACTTCAAATGCAAGTGAGAAGAAGAAATCAAAATCTCAAAGGAAATCCAAGATCAAAGCCAGGAAGAAACAAGCACAAAGGACAAAGTCATTGGCGAAGAAAGATATTCTAAGGCAAGTGCATGGAAAAAGAACAAGGAGACCAAGGAGGACATCCAGCACGTTGAGGTGGTGCCTCGTCATCTTCCAACCAATCAAATTGTTCCAAGTCAACAGGTCTAGGTTCAATGAACCTGACTTATCCATGGAATTGGTTTATATTTAGCAAGAAGGACAAGTGTCCCAAAATATAATTTTCTCATTGGTCGAGAGGTAGTTAATTATGACAAGCCCTAATTAGGGTTTTATTTTGTAATCTCGGCCGTTGATTCGAAATCAATCTTGGCCATTGAATTGTAATTGGGGAGCCTATAAATTGAGCTCGCCCCTCATTTGTAAGGGGTGAAGTGAGTAATATGAAATTGTTGCGTTAGACCATTTCCGTTAATAAAAGCTCTTATGCATGATTTGCTTTGAATCACTTTTATTTTCAAGTGGTGTGCAAGGTTACATATCTCCTTCAACACTTAGATTAGAATTAGAGTAGAATTTTATTTGAATGTTTGTTAAATGAATGATAGATCTGATAGTGGTGATTGGTGAAATCTAGCTCATACTTTCTTTGGATAGATGATTTGTATCCAATGCGTAAAGTTAGCCTGAGCTCTTAAATTGTGGATGCTTAACTTCAGTCTTATTCTGGACATGAAAATCATAATCACACCCCTAGAAGATTGCACCCACTTTGCGTAGTTGTCCCAAGGAGGCGAAACAAAGTGTGGTTCCTTGTTTCACCCAATCATCGCCGTCTCTTGAATTCTTAGGATTAGATTTAGCACTCCTAAACCCTTATCTATTTTTACATTTTTTTTGGAAATCCTAAAATTGAGAAAACCCAAAAAGAAAGAGCCTTCAATGTCAAAACCATCTAAGTCCTTAGCTTGCAAATAAATTCTAACGTAAGTCCCCTTGTGATTACCAGCAAATCACAACGCCCACTGATCTTATCCACACGTCAAGACCTGACAAAAGAAACCTTGGAATCGCCATATGATCTTCTCGCAATCTTAGCATACGCGGTGATTTTTCAAGAGAGGATAGAGTGTCTTTGGGCATTTTATTCTGTGTTCGGTAGGTATTAAAACGCACACCAATAGGCCGTTGATTCGAAATCAATCTTGGCCATTGAATTGTAATCGGGGAGCCTATAAATTGAGCTCGCCCCTGATTTGTAATTTGTGAAGTGAGTAATATGAAATTGTTGCGTTAGACCATTTCCATTAATAAAAGTTCTTATGCATGATTTGCTTTGAATCACTTTTATTTTCAAGTGGTGTGCAAGGTTACATATCTCCTTCAACACTTAGACTAGAGTTAGAGTAAAATTTTATTTGAGTGTTTGTTAAATGAATGATAGATCTGATAGTGGCGATTGGTGAAATCTAGCTCATACTTTCTGTGGATAGATGATTTGTATCCAATGTGTAAAGTTAGCTTGAGCTCTTAAATTGTGGATGCTTAACTTCAGTCTTATTCTGGACATGAAAATCATAATCACACCCTTAGAAGATTGCACCCACTTTGCGTAGTTGTCCCAAGGAGGCGAAACAAAGTGTGGTTCCTTGTTTCATCCAATCATTGCCGTCTTTTGAGTTCTTAGGCGTAATTTAGAACTTCTAAACCCTTGTCTTATTTTTTTTTTTTTTACATTTTTTTTGGAAATCCTAAAATTGAGAAAACCCAAAAAGAAAGAGCCTTCAATGTCAAAACCATTCAAGTCCTTAGCTTGCAAATAAATTCTAACGTAAGTCCCCTTGTGATTACCAGCAAATCGCAACGCCCACTGATCTTATCCACACGTCAAGACCTGACAAAAGAAACCTTGGAATCGCCATATGATCTTCTCGCAATCTTAGCATATGCGGTGGTTTTTCAAGAGAGGATAAAGTGTCCTTGGGCATTTTGATTCTGTGTTCAGTGGGTATTAAAAACACACACCAACAGAATTGGCGCTAGAAGGAGGGCTGAACAGAGAACTTCTTTTGCAAGGAAGGTTTGAACTGAGTGTTGTTATATGCTCGCCTCCTCCTTACGCACCAACATAATTGGCGCTAGAAGGAGGGCTGAACGTAGAAAGACTCATTTGCTCGGGACAAAAACAGAGAAAAAGAAGAATTCTTTGCTCAATCACTTTTGTATCATCCATATGCTCGCCTCCTCCTAACGCACCAACAAAATTGGCGCTAGGAGGGCTGACATTAGGTTGTTTATTTTCACAAGCAGGGAAATTCAACTGGACGGAACAAGTATGAACTTTGAAATGCCAAATTAGAGATATGTTAGATCTCTTTTATGTCAAAAAATTCAAAAAAAGTGAAAAGTTAGAAAAATTCCAAAAAAGATCAGAAATGGAAAATCAAGAAGGAGATTCCTCAATGGATTGATGTCCATTCCATATGTCTTGCTCTCAAGACAGTCTCGTGGATATTGCTCAAATCCAAGAAAATTTGAATGCACAGCTGCATCCCAGGAATTTGTCTAAGTTTGCTTTGCCAGGAAGATGCCGAATTCATGAGACCTCCAAGCACAAAGAGATCAGTAGCTTGACATTTCTCTCAAGGATAGAGCTTGTTCTCCAAGGGAAAATTTTCTTTTGGGATGTTCCCAAGCTAGGAGTGTTGGATGTAGAACCTGATGATTATAGCATTCCAGAAGTTAGAAATGAGGCCTTCACGAGGTTCATACTTAGAATCCAATATCAAATAGAACTAGGTAATGTTCACTTGAAAGGTGTTTTCCTCCCTCGTTGGTGTCAGATTCACAACGCACCTCATCCAGAGTTCACTTGCACATCATGTGAACAGGCTATCAACCATGCCAGATGTCACCTCAGATTACCAGAGTTACCATATGGATGCTTCAGGGACGAAGCATGGATTGAGTATGTCAAGCGAACATTTTTAGCACCACATGAAGAATGTACCACAATGTCATCTAACAACAAGGAGAATAAGTCACAACATGATGATGTGATCGAGCTTAGGGATCAAGTGGGTGAAGATATTCCAAGCATCGTAACGCCAGAGGAGGCCGTTGGAGTAAAGATCAAGGAATTAATAGCATACATCCAAGCGAGAGAGGCAATCCAATATCAACACGTGGAATTGTGTGAAAATGAAGAACTACAAGTTGGAGAGGGTCCTCAAGTGGACGATATGACACAAGAAGGAAGCGGTTCCAATGCACTTCAAGAAGGAATGGTCCTTGATGAAAAAGTTCAATCATGCATAAATAAGATGGAAGAAATGATGGGCGGATTGAGGCAAGATGGTATGTTGGACGATCAATGGGCTACCAAGATAGAGGCAGAATATGAAATACATTTCGCGTCGGCATTCGATCCAATGCTCACAGTCATGGAAGAATTGCTTGATGAAATTGAAACAAATGGCACGCTACCTGATGAACAAGTAACTATGACAGAGGCATAAAATGAGGAACAATTTGGGTTGGGGCTTGATCCATTGTTAAGGATTCAAAAGGAGTTGGTGCATGAAATAATTCAAATTTCCAAATTCCCTTTTGAATCCAATCCCCGCCACACTCCACTCAGTTTGGAACGTAATGTTGATCTCCATGTTTCAGATGCAAGTGGTATGGTTCACCATCAACTTCGAACTCCTGATGAAGCAAGGGATGACGAGCAAAAATTCATGTCTGCAAATGAAGACCACTAGGTTGTATCTTTCCCTACTGTTGACTACGAGGAATATCATTTTGATTATGGAGATTTAGGAAAGATAACTTGTTTATGGATTAATCATGGTTCGGGTGAATTGCCTCAGTTACTATTCTTTCCCGAAGTTTTGCTTGAGTTTTAGGTTTGTCTTGTGAAAGAATATTTTTCTGAATTTAAAGATAAGTTTGCAAAACTTCGCACTGTGATCGCTGCGTTGTTGTTCCTGCACATCTTGAGAAATCATGCTAGGAGTTGTATATACTTAGGTCTTTTGACTGTTGTTCGCTTAAATTTTTTTGTTTTTGTTTAGAGTAGGTTTTCTTTCACGTTTTGCTCGGTTTGCTTTAGATTAGTTGTTTTGGTTTCTTAGTTTAGTTTGCTTGTCCGCTTTGTTTTGCTTTCAATAAAGGGGCTCCCATTTGTGAAGGGCGTTGTATCTTAAGAACTCTAGCGTCTGTGCTAAATTATGTTCAGTCCATTTCTTGGATATTATTTTATGAAGTACTTTTGAATTCAAGATTGTTCTTTTCAACTTTATCGTTTGGTTAAGGTTAGTACTTGACTGGAAAGGGAATCATCTATTGTATCTTGACATTGAATCTTACAGTTACTACATCTCACACATTTAATAAGTTCTCTGAGTCACGATCGTTTCTAAGGAGAAGTCATGGCTAAGAAAAAGAAAATAATCAAAAGTCTTACTTCAGCGCCACTATAATGCTCAAGCCCATGTGAGCATCATTGCTTACAAACCAAAGTGTGGAAATATGTGAAAAGAAAAGAATATCAAAATGAAGGAAAAGAAAAAGAGAAAAAGGTCAAAACACTTGGCTCTGGGTGTGCGGACATCTCTATAGGTGTACACTCAATAACAAAAAATAAATCGCCGGAAGTAGAGCAATCTCCGTGAGATTATAGAGATAACCTCGTCGGGGCTATGGACGCTCGCTGGCAACGAGGCTCTATCCAAGGATGCTTTTGGAGTTGAGACAAACTACACAAGAAGGCCATGACGCAACCAAAGAGTCATATTGTTCTTCTGAGACAAAAATAAACGCATGTGCACACACTCATAACTGAAGGATGAAAGGTCTTGATACAGTTTAGGATTCCTCTTTCCTTTTGAGTACTCCACTTAGCCAACAGGTAAGTTGGTTAGAATTAATTTAAGATTTGGGGTTTAAAGAAAATTCTATCTTTGAAATGTTTAGGAACATTTATTCAGGTTGGTGCTAGATGTTGTGACCTATTTCACACATCGCCCCATTGCAAATGGGGACCCCCTTCTTTTTGCTTTTTGGGTTTTTGCCTTGGCAGCGCAACTGCTTATCACCACTTTATTTACAATGAGGAGTTAGAGTTTTCTAGAAATCATCTGAGCCAAGTAGAGAATTCAAGCCTGTATCAGTGCCTAGATGTCATGGAAGTGCTCCGAAGACCTAGTAGACGAGGAACGCCATTGCTTTCGGTCAATTCTGACACTTCCTATTTTTTAGGGATTCTGCTTTTTTGCTTTTTGCTTTTTTGATTTTTGGCATTTTTAGGCCATTCTGGAGTTCCTATTTTTTAGGGATGCTTTTTGATTTTTCTATTTTTAGAAAGTTTCTATTTTTGGAAAGTTTCTATTTTGGGATCCCACAGAGCATGAAGTCAACACGCCTCCAGAAATCATGAAAATCAAGGTAAAATAGCAAAATTTTGGTGAAAATGGCTAAGTTTGATGAAGGGCGCCCATGAGGAAAGAATGGCAGACAAGATATGAAGTCCGCCCTACCTTTGGCAAGCCAAGGTAGGCACTGGCAAGCCAAGGCTGAAGTCCACCATGGCATGGAGATCTCCAAGTCCGCCCATGGCACAAGGAGAGCCAAGTGCGCCCATGGCAAGGAAGAGGCCAAGTCCGCCCATGGCCTGAGAAGCATGAAGTCCGCCCAAGGAAGAGGTGGATGGCACAAGAAGGCTGAAGTCCGCCCTGGCAAGAAAAGGTCAAAGTTCGCCCAAAAAGTCAATGGCAAGCAAGACAAGAAGTCCACCCCAGCCAAAAGGGATGGCATGACAAGAGGCCAAGTTCGCCCTTGGCAAGAAAGAAGCCAAGTCCGCCATGGGGAGAAAGAAAAAAAGGGGTGAATGGAATGAATATGTGCCAAGTCCGCCCTGGACAAGGCAAGACTAAAATTCGCCATGGCAAGAAAAGTTTGAAGTCCGCCCTGGACAAATGAAAGATAAAATACGCCCTTGGCATAAAAAACACAAAGTCCGCCCAACTCAACATGAAATAAATTTCTAAGGCATGGACATAAATGCAAAATGGCAGAGAAACCTCCAAGTCCGTCCAACCCAGAAGGAGAGAGAAAATTTGAAAATTTTGACTAAGTCGGATGTTTGGTTAAGTATAAAGTACGCCACAAGAAAGGAAGTGTCTAAGCATTGGCAAAGTTCACCCATAGCAATGGCAGGCACAAGGCAAAGTCCGCCTTCCAACAGGGAAGCATGTCCAAGCATTGGTGAAGTCCGCCATGAAGATGTCCAACCACAGGATCAAGTACTCTTAGAGGAAAATGCTTCTTGTCCAGCCAGCTTCAAAGTCCGCCTTGTCCAAGAGAAGATGAAGTCTGCTCGAGAGCAAGATGGGAATAGCATAAGGAGGACAAACTCCGCCTTAACAAATGAGTAAAATGGCACAACAATTATGAAGTCCGCCAAGGAAAACTCATAAAATTGGCTAAGTGTGGAATTTTCCTACAATAAAAGTATCAAATTTTGACTAAGTGTCGAAAAGAAAACGGGAAAAATGAAGAGGAATAAAGAGGAAATAAATAAAATTCTTTCCCAAGGATGGAGTCTACCCTACTTGACGCAAGCCAAACTCAGAATTGAAGACAAATCCACAGGCAAACTTCATTCGAGCATAGAGATGGCCAAAATCTTGGCTAAGTGTTGAATGGTCCACATGAAGGCATTACAGAATGAAGTTGAATAGCCAAAATTTGGCTAAGTATGGGAAATAATTACAGAGAAAGTTCCAATTTCCTCCATTTTGGCGAAAGCATAGGAGAGCTCTTCTCCAAATTCAAGGCACTTGAAGGAACTTCAAAGCAATCAGGAAGGAAAAGTTCAATAACTGCTCAAAGGGGAGACTTCCAGATTCTGATGCAAGTGAGAAGAAGAAATCAAAATCCCGAAGGAAATCCAAGATCGAAGCTAGGAAGGAACAAACACAAAGGACAAAGTCGTTGGCAAAGAAAGATATTCTAAGGCAAGTGCATGGAAAAAGAACAAGGAGACCAAGGAGGACATCCAACATGTTGAGGTGGTGCCTCGTCATCTTCCAACCAATCAAATTGTTCCAAGTCAACATGTCTAGGTTCAATGAACTCGACTTATCCATGGAGTTGGTTTATATTTAGCAAGAAGGACAAGTGTCCCAAAATGTAATTTTCTTATTGGTCGAGAGGTAGTTAATTGTGACAAGCCCTAATTAGGGTTTTATTTTGTAATCTCGACCGTTGATTCGAAATCAATCCTGGCCATTGAATTGTAATTGGGGAGCCTATAAATTGAGCTCGCCCCCTCATTTGTAATTTGTGAAGTGAGTAATATGAAATTGTTGCATTAGACCATTTCCGTTAATAAAAGCTCTTATGCATGATTTGCTTTGAATCACTTTTATTTTCAAGT